>CM053769.1:669645289-669895871 GCA_028658325.1 Potorous gilbertii
GAATTTGTTGGGAGTTCTTTTTAGAGGAAATCCATGGGCTGTGGGTTCGGAGCTAGCATATGTGAGTCTTTCTACTCCACCATCTTGGCTCCGCCCCCCAGGGCAGTTTTCCTTGATAATTTCTTGAAAGATGATGTCTAGGCTCTTTTTTTGATCATGGTTTTCAGATAGTCCAATAATTTTTATATTATCTCTCCTGAATATATTTTCCAGGTAAATAGTTCTTCCAATGAGATATTTCACATTGTCTTCTATTTTTTTCATTCTTTGGGTTCTGTTTTATAATTTCTTAATTTCTCATAAGGTCATTAGCTTCCACTTGCTCCAATCTAATTTTGGAGGAATTATTTTCTTTAGTGAGATTTTGAGCCTCCTTTTCCATTTCTCTAATTCTGCTTTTTAAGGCATTCTTCTCATTATTTTTGGTCTTCTTTTGCCATTTCAGTTAGTCTATTTTTTCAGGTGTTATTTTCTTTAGTATATTTTTGGGTCTCCTTTAGCAGGCCATTGACTCATTTTTCATGATTTTCTTGCATCACTCTCATTCCTCTCCCCAATTTTTCCGCTATTTCTCTTACTTGATTTTCAAAATCCTTTTTGAGCTCTTACATGTCCTGAGGCCAGTTTCTATTTTCTTGGAGGCTTTGATCTCTTTGGAATATAGACCTAGGAGAGGTATTCCTGGGCACAGTTTTATAGCTCTTTGGGAATAGTTCTAAATTGTTCTCCAGAATGGTTGGACAATTCACTCACTACTCCATCAGCAGTTGCCCTCATCTCCTCAAGCATTTTTCATTTCTGATAGGTATAAAGTGCTACCTCAGAGTTGTTTTTAATTCTCCTCTCTCTAATAATAGTGATTTAAAATATCTTTTCATATTACTATAGAAAGCTTTGATTTCTTCTTCTGAAAACTGCCTATTTATGTCCTTTCATCATTTATCAATTGGCAAATGGCTCTTTTATAAATTTGACTCAGTATGTATTTGAGAAATATGGACTTTACCAGAGAAATTTGCTGTAAAAATTTTTGATATTATTTCATTGCCTGTGTTTCCTTTTAGCATAACGCATTTTCCCTGATGAACTCTCTTAATTAATTATGTTTTTGCTTCTGCTTTTGCTTTGTCTGAGATTGTGATTGCTACTCCTCCCTTTTTTACTTCAGTTGAAACATTTTAGATTCTGCTCCAACCCTTCATTTTAACTCTTTGTGTCTTTGTTTTTCAGGTATGTCTCTTGTAAACAAAACGTTCAATTCTGGCTTCTAATCTATTCTGCTATTTACTTCAATTTTATGGATGAGTTCATTCCTTTCACATTCACGGTAATGATTACTAACTGTATATTTCTCCTTATCCCATTTTCTTCTGTTTCTCTCTCTGTCCCTCCCTCTCCCTCTCTCTCTCTCTCTCTCTCTCTCTCTCTCTCTCTCTCTCTCTCTCTTTCTCCTGTTTCTCCTCAAAAGTCTATTTTGCTTCTAACTACTGCTTCCTTGATCTGACCTCTGATTTATCAACCCCTTTTCTGTTATCTCCTTCCTCTCCTATTTTCCTATTAGGTAAATCACATTTCTATACATAACTGAAAGTGTACATGTTTTTCCCTTTTGAATTAACTCAGATTAGGTTCCATTTGCCCACCAACCTCCTCATTTTCCCCTCCCTTGTAAAAGCCCTTCCTCATATGCCTCTTTTATATGAGAACATTTTCCTTTTTTTACTTCTCCCTTCTCCCAGTGCATCCTTCCTTTCTTTTCAGATCGCTCCAATATAATCAACTAACACCCCTGCACTCTGTGTAAATTCCTTTTACCTGCCCAAATAATAATAAATTTCTTAGGAATTATATGTGTCATATTCTCATGTAGGAATGTAAACAGTTTAACTTTATTGATTTCCTTATTTATTCTCCATCTTTATTTTTTTTATTCTTTTTTTGAGTCTTTTGTTTGAACATCAAAATTTCTATTCAGCTCTGGTCTTTTCATGAGGAATTCTTGAAATTCCACTATTCCATTAAATATTCATTTCTCCTGAAGGATTACATTTACGTATGATAAGTAGGGTATTGTACATTGTAATTCTAACTCATTTGTCTTCTAGTATATCGTATTCCAATATTTGAACTGTTTTTTCTGGCTGCTTAAAGTATTTTTTTGTTGACTTGGGAGCTCTGGAATTTGACTGTAATATTGCTGGGAATATTTATTTGAGGATCTCTTCCAAGAGATGATTGGTAGATTCTTTCAATTTTTATTTTACCATCTGGATCTAAGATATCAAGCTAATTTTCCCTGATCATTTCTTGAAATATGATGTCTAGGCTCTTCTTTTTACTATGGCTCTCAGGTAGTTAAAAAATTTTAAATTTTCTCTCCTCAATCTATTTTCAGTTATTTTTCCAATGAGATAGTTCACATTTTATTCTACTTTTTCATTCTTTTGACTTTGTTTTATTTTTTCCTGATGCCTCATGGATCCATTAGTTTCTACTTGTGCAGTTCTAAGTTTTACGGAATTATTTTTTCATGAATTTTTGTGCCTCTTTTACTATTAGCAATACTGTTATTAAGTTGTTATTTTCTTTAATACTTTTGTGCCAATTTTACCAAGGTATTAATTCTTTTTAAAAATATTTTTCTTGAATTACTTTCATTAATTTTCTCAATTTTCCCTCTACCACTCTTCTCTTTCTTTAACTGTTCCAGGAATTCTTGTTGGATTTGGGTCCAATTAGCATTTTTCTTTGAGGCTTTTTTTGTGGGTGGGGGTAGGTTTAGCTGGTTTCATATAGTTGTCTTCTTCTGAATTTGTATATTGGTCTTCCTTCCCACTGTAGAAGCCTTTTATGGTTAAGTTCTTTGTTGTTGTTGTTGTTTGCCCATTTTTCCAGCCTTCATCTTGACTTTGAACTTTATGTTAAAGTTGAGCTATACTCCCCTGAAGATCAGGAGGAACTGTCCCAAACTTCAAATTTTTTTTTTCTTTTTGGTGCTGTGGTTTAAGAGCTAGTTCTGGGAGTTTGCAAGTTTTTGTTGCTTCCAAAATGGCATGATTTTAGGAGAGGTATTGCTCTTCTGTTCTATGCTCTGGTCTTTACCCACATTGTCTGAGAGCCTTGATAAAAACAAAAGGCCTCTATATCAGAATGAGATTTTCCTTTCTGTGGTTGCCTCTTGAATTTTATTATTACTGTAGAGGAAAACTGTTGATTTTGAGGGTTTATTTTATAGCCTGAAATTGTGCTGAAATCTCAATTAATATCTTTGCTGGTTCCACAGAATTTTCTAAGTAAACTATCACATCATCAGCAAATAGAAATATTCCCCCTCTTTTGTATGTCTTCATGTTTTTAATATCTTTTGTTTTCTAGAACTTTATCAAAAAATAGGGAGGACATACATTTTTTGTTTACTCCTATATTTATGGGCAAAGTTGCATGTGAGGTTTGCTTTTGATTTAGATAGATAATTTTTTATGACATTAAGAAAGGACAATATCTACCTATACTTTGTAAGAAATCCCCCTACTCCCCACAAATGAGTGTACTCATCAAAAACTTTTTGTGTGTCTATTGAGATAATCATGTGATTTTGGTTTTTAATATGATTAATTATGTTTATTGTTTTTCTAATGTTGAACCACCCTTTAATCCCTGGTATAAATTCAACTCAATCATGATGAATGATTTCTTGGGTAAATTGCCATAGTTTGACAGGATTTTTAAATTTTTTGAATTATTTAAATTTTTGAATCAATTTTCATTAATTTCATTAATTGTCTAGAGTTTCCCTGTGTTTTATCTTCCCTTGACATATATAGCAAGACAATATTTGTCTCAAAAAGAATCTAGTACGTTTCTTATTTTTTGAGAACAATTAATGTAGTATTGTTTATAATTGTTCTTTGCAAGTTTGATAGAATTCTCTTGTTAATCTGAAAGGACCAGGATTTTTTCTTTGTAATTCCTTTATAGCTACTTCTGTTTCTTTTCCTGAGACTGGATTATTTGAGATCTCCATTTGGTTGTCTGTCATTTCATGTATTTTATACTTTTTAAGATATTCCTCTATTTCTTTTATGTTATTAGTTTTGTTAACATACAGCTATGCATAACAGATCCTAATAGTTTTCTTGGTTTCTTTTGGTTTTGTTGTGATTTCACCTTGTTCATTTTTAATATTGTTTACTTGAGTTTTTGCCCTTATTTTTAATCAGGTAGTCTAAAATATGATCAATTTCATTAGTTTTTTTCAAGGAGTTAGTTTTCAGTTTTACTTGCCATTTCTGGAACTCTTTTGGGTTTCCAATTTATTTTTCCAACTTATGGAATCTCCTCTTTTGTCTTTATTTGTTTGTTGGCCTTCTAATTTTTAAAATGCATATTCAGTTCATTAATCTTCTCTTTTTTGTTTTCCTAATGTGTGCTTTTAAAATATATGATTTTTCCCCTAAAGATTATTTTAGTTACATAACAGAAATTTTGACATGTTGCTTCATCATTATTTTCTTTCATATAATTCATTTGATTGTTTCTGTAATTTATTCTTTGACCCATGCATTACTTAACTTTTCACTTTTATATCTTCATTTGAGATATATTCACTGAACTGATGACTGTTTTTATTACATTTTAGATGATAAAGAATATGTTCACTCCTCCTGATTTTTTGCATTTCTTTGTAATAGCTTTGTTATAATACATGATCAGTTTTTGTAAAAGTTCCATGTGGGACTGAGAAATATATATATTTTTGAAAGGTGCCATTTAGAAAATGCCATAAGTCTTTTAGCTTTAGTTTATCCAACTATTTATTCAGTTCTGTATTTTTCATTTTTATAAAATAATTTTAATTGTTTAAATATGAGAGGTGTATTCAAATACGATTTTAATAAATTCATTATGTAATGTGAAAATCAGAGAGGGACCTTAGAGATGATCTAATTCACTTTATAAATAAGCAAACTGAAACTTACAGAAGGCAAGGGACTTGCCCAAGGTCTCTCAACTATTTAAAAGTAGAATCAGGACTAGAATCCAGGTCTTTGAATTCTCAGGGAAATGCCATTTCTGTCCTTGTACCATAAGCTACATAGTGGAAACAGCACAGTGGAATAATTGATGTATTTGGAGTCAGGAAGACCTGAATTCAAGTCATATCTTTGAGAATCACATAGATATCTATGTGAATATGGGTAGGTTATTTAACTTCTGAGTCCCAGTTCCCTCATTTATAAAATGGAGATAATGATGTCTAGAATGCCAACCTGAGAGGGTTGTTGTCACACTTAAATGAGGTAATGGTTGTAAAATGCTTTGCCAGTTTTAAAGAGCTGTATAAATTTAAATTGTCATCTTGTAGTGACAACTTTGAGCCTCTGTACACATAAATACATGTATCTATCTATCCCTTTTCCATGTCATCATATTTAGAACTTGGAAAGGCCTCTGAAGTCTTTTTTATTGTTGCAAAACAGGCCAAGATTGTTAAGTGACTTGTGCAAGGTCACACAGGTAATAAGTGTTCAAGGCAAGATTTGAATCTAGGTCCTCCAACTTTAGTGCCAGTGCTCTTTTTACTGTATCATGATGAAATATATTTTTCCACATAGAAACATATTTGTGTATAGTTCTGTATCTGTTTCATTATAGGGAACTCAGTAGAAAAACTTTTTCCACTGATGCATATCAGTAACTGCTTGTAATTTATAGTCTTATAGAGTTGCCTGTGACACTGAGAGATGAAGGGATTGCTCATGGTTACATGACTAGAATGAGTCAGAGTCCCAAAGGAAAGTCAGGTCTTTGTGATTCTGAACCAAGCACTATCTCTGATATGCCAGGCTACTCCCCAATTAGTAGCAGATTCATGAAGTTATTGAAGGAAATCAGTGTTTGGGACACTTCTGTACCTTTAGAAATTGATATCATAAAGGATATATACACGCACACACATACACACAAATATATGTACATATAAGAAGATTATCTATCTATTATTTATCTATCTATCATCTATCTTCAGAATCTTCCTAAGACAATTTAAACGGAAACATATTCCTGGCATGGTGAAGATCACCTTGCAAGACAAGATGCTGGAGGAAAGACTCATATGAACCAATGGTGAGTGGAATGAACAGAACCAGGAGAACATTGTACACAGTAACAGCTACATTGTGAGATGACTAACTTTCATAGACTTGGCTCTTCTCAGCAATATAAGGATCTGAGACAACTCCAAAAGATGATGGAAAATGCTATCCTCATCCAGAGAAAGAACTATGGAGTCTGAATACATATTATTCACTGTTATAACTATATATATATATAGTATATAACTAATGTGAAACTATGTTTAATATGAATGTATATATATATATATATATACGTATATATATATACGTATATATATATATCGTATATCAGATTGCATGCTGTTTTGAGGAGCAGGGAGAGAAAGGAGGGGGAGAAAATTTAAAATAAAAGCCTTTGGAAGCAAATGTTGAAAGCTAAAAATTAATTAATAAAAAAAAGAAAAAATAAGTCCCTGGACACTGAAGTCCTTTCTTGAATTGAACTGCCAAACCTTCAAACTCACCTGCAGAGAGCACAATGTTGATGGAGTGGCCATGATGTTCAAATGCCAAAAGTATATTGGCCTAAAAGACTATTTTATGTAGAACTCACATAAGACAAGTACTCACATAGAGGTCAGAAGAAGTGATACAAGAGCATTCTCAAAGTCTCTCTGAAGAACTTTGGAAACATTTATGAGATATAGGGGACACTGGCACAGGATCATCCAGCATGGCATGCCTGCCTCAAAGAAGGCTCTATGAACAAAGCACAACAGCAGTAATTCAAAAGACAAATGAGATGTGCAAATTTAGAGACGTCTGCACTCTAAGGGTTCATATGGACCTGTGGGAGAACCTTCCAAGCTCATATTGGTCTGACCAGCCACATCTGGACCCTCTGTACCTTGATCCCAACATAGCAATGTCATTTTGGTCTTCTTTGAAAATGAAGAAGCAACCAGATTGGGTAAAAGACTGTTGGTTTTACTAGTTTTTCAAAGAAACAGATTCTAGTTTTACTTACCATTTTAGAGGGTTTTTTTGGGGGGGGGATGCAATTTCCTATCATATCTTTGATCTTGTTTTCAGAATAAACCAAGATATTAGTTTGGAAAGGCCATGGGCATAACCTGATGTAGCAACTTTTTAAATTGTTCCTTTTGAGTCCATTTAAGAGAAATGAGGAGAAAAGCAGTTCATCCTTCTTTCATGAATATGCAAGAAGGCAAATGAGTCATGGTCCATGAATTAAAACCATTTATTTAACACTAATTGCAGAATTTACAGCATTCCCATTGAAAGGTAGAAATCAAAATGGAAGAATCTAGCATAAGCAATATTGCAGACAAAACAAGTAAGGTGATGGGAACTTGAGAAATCTGTAAATATTTTAGAAGTTTCAACCCTCAGATTCTTCCAAGAGATCTAGAACTAGGCAAAGCTATTAAAGTGCCCCCAGCATCTCCCTCCTCATGATAATGCTTGTTTCACTGTCCCTCTGACATCAGGGAAACTGCTGAATGGGGCACTTATTTGCCTACTCTATATAATGCATCTTAGCATGTCAGAAAGATATGGAATTTTCAATTGTGGTGAACTTTGGAACAATGGTACTGAGTGACATGGAATCAAGAGTATAGGTGGATATTTTAGGTTATTGTATTTGGTTTTTCTTTATTTTTTTTAAAAGAAAAAATAGCAAACTTGCTGGCAAAGGTTTCAGCAAATGGAAAGGGGAAACTATTTTGATATTGGACATAACTGTTAAATCATTTTTTTCAGTCATCCCCTATTTGGGGGGGGGGAGATCTCTTGGCAGAGATAATGGAGTGGTTTGCTATTTCCTTCCCCAACATATTTTACAGATGAGGAACTGAGGCAAGCAAGGGTTAAGTGACTTTCCTAGGGTCACATAGTTAGTAGATGTCTGAGGCTAGATGGCAACTCAGAAAAATGACTTTCTGACTCCAGGTCCAGCACTGTGCCACAGTAGCTGCCTCTATTGGACATAAAAGGACATCGTGAAGGCATTCAGAAAAAGAGTTTCTTTCTCATGAGCCTTTTGATGATAATATATTATGATGGCGTGAGATTTTGATGGAAAGTCAGTGTGGATAGGGTCTGGTTCTATATAACTATGTATATTTGGGGAATCAAAATGAGAACATGACTGGTAGGTGTTATGTTTCTGTGGATTTCTACTCAATGGAAGAGTGGTTTTCTGAAAGGTAGTGGGAGGAGCTCTATCTCTTGAGACACTCAACCCTAAACTTGACAAAGGCCCACAAGATATATGGTAGAGAATAATTGCAAACAAGCCTCTGTTTCCCTGTGAATTTGTTGTTCTCTTTGCTAATGGAAAAAACAAAACAAAATACAATAAACCAAAGTATTTGCTCATATTCCTGTTCCCTCCCGATTGGAGAAAATATATATATATACATACACATACACACATTAAAACAGAGTTGTGGAAAATTCTTTCCTTTCCCTTCATTTGCTTCTCCTCCATTCCCCATTCTAATTATCACTAAGCAGCTGAAAGATATAAGGAAGTTATGAAGATCTTCCAAATTATGAATTAAAAAATATTTGCCTGGTCAAAAAAAAGCATCTGAGAATACAGGTCATAGGGAAGAAGCCTCAGATGAAACAGTTTCTTGTATTCCTCTCCTACCCAGAAATGTTTTTGAGTCTGAGAATACAGTTAGTTGAAGGTAGGGACCCTGAAGATTTATTTAAAATTTTACTGGTTGGTAATTTTTCTGTAAAAGCCCATTGATGAATGAAAGAATTATCGGTATTATATTGATAAATCCTTATTTATCAGAAGAGAAAGTTGGGACAGGGAAGGGTGAATGAAATTGATTTATCTTTCTATAGTCAATAAACATATATTTTAGGTATGGCCAATGATTTTTTTTTGTAAAAGAAGATAATTGGATATTGTCAGTATCTAAATACCTGGACTAATGAAGGTACCATGTAATCAGATATTTGTGGAGGAAAACTGAATGGTTCTCGACTGTGGTCAGAAATAAGATTTAGTAACTAGACACTTGATTTCAAAGGGGAAAAAACTAACAAACACTAAGACATAAACAACACTGAATTGTTTGATATCCTTTTACTATGTTTCAGGAACTTCAATTGTCAAATTAGCATCTAACCTCTCTTGTGACCATGATTGCTATCTCAGTATCAATGATATTTCCCAAACTTTGCTAGTCTGGGCTGGATCAGTGGAATTTACTGTAACATTTTAGGAAAGCTGAAATTCTACTAAAGCCTTGCCTTCAAGGAATGGGCTAGCTGGGGGTACAATGACCAAAGCAATTACAAAGGCTTTTCAAATCCATCTTTCACTCAGGATGGGTGAAAAACAAAAATAACAGTACTCAAATTTCACAACTAAGCAAAGAATAAATTTTCAGTGGCTGGAGACATTTGAGAAGGGATTTTTAAAAATAATGTTAATAAATAGGTCAGACATGTCAGTGGCCAAATATTTCCTCTCAAAGACCAATCAGTCTAAATTTAGAAAATCCAGACTCTAGAACCCAAAGGAGTACCTATTTTACCTCTTTTTGTGTTTTGCATGGAAAAAAAAAGCACTTTTGAGTCCAGGAAAACTAAATATTGAGGCTACATGTGCTTTGTCACTTTGATAGGTACATCCCAAATCTTTATACCTAGGGTAGCGCCAAAAGAAAGGTCAGTAGTGTAGTGTGTCATTTGCCCACCAGGGTAAAACAGTAAGATATAGAAGGGCAGTGTGTCTCCCCATTGCTCCCCTTGTCTTTTCCAGTCCAGAAAGACAGAATTGTCTGAATCCCCCTTCCCCCAAATCTCCCACCTCCATGGCTTGTCAAGAAATGCTGAACCAATCCTCTCTGTGTTCTCCAAATAGTGTTCTTCTTTTTTTTCCCTTAAGTTATAATTAGAGTAGATGGAAACTACCAGGATGCTTGAGAATTGGGAGGAGTTGGTGGCTTTGTCTGTACTCCAGCTTATTGATGGCAGGAATGCTACTCATCCCCTCAAGGGACCTGAACCTTCTGCAGCATATAATCATATTGGAGGTGAGGAGAAAAGATACTTAGTCTTTTAGGAAAAAACGTCTCCATTAAAGGCAGCTTTCATATGCCACTTCCCCCCCACACCAAATTATTTGAAGGATTTGGTTGTTAGTAATAGCCCAACTAGGAAAATAGTAGAAACTGCAATGCTAGTGCCTTTCCTCTATTGATTAGATCTAATTTATTATATAACTATATCTTAATTATTTATAAACAAGATGCATAACTACATACATATGTATGTGTATGTGTGTATGTGCATATATACACATATATGTGCACATACACACATATATAGTATCTATATATGTTTGCACATAGCTGTTTGCATGTAGTTTCCCTCAACTGAAAGTAAGGTCCTTGAGATTAGGCATTGGGTTTTGCCTTTCATAGTGCCAGGCATATAGTAGGTGCTTAATAAATGTCTGTTGACTGTTGTCTACCTGACTGACTGAACAGAGAGATTGTGGTATTCCTGGAATTTTTTTCCCGTTTTGTATTTTGCTTTTCTCCTTATCCTAAAATTTATTTTATATTCTTGGAGTCTATTGGGTATTGTCAGTCAAATGACCTCAGAAGATGTATTTAGTTAAGAGCACCCACCCAGTGGAGAGGGTATAGAAGTTTGTCCCATATCTCCTTTCAAGATGACTCCACATGGAGGTTCCATTCCTTGGACTGGAGCTATGAAAGACTGAGGCCTTTTATTTCTCCAGCAAAAGTCAGATTTTTCCCATTTCTTCTTGATATGGCCCAGACAATAGTGAGGGCAGAAGTTCTGAACAAATCCAAACCAACCCTGGGGTCTTGTGTCTTCAAGGAAAAGGACTTCTACTGGCACAATGTGTTGAGTAAAAACCCTTTAATAATAAAATAACATTCATGATGTAGCTACTTTAATTGTCTGGAAAACTTAGCTTACACTCAATTCAACATATCACCTTCCACAAAGTTTAAAAAAAAAGGACATAAAATGGCATAACAAAATAAACCTCAAATTTCATAAGACAATTCTTCTTGGCAAAGCTTGGCTAGCGGGCTTTTGCGTGGCCTGTGCTAAACAGGACCAGGTACGCTCATTGTCTCATATACCCTTTGGTTTTCTTTGGATTGAAAATGCTTTTGAACTCTGTAGAGATTACATCTGTTTCAGTTGGAACAGTTTGTGGCTCTGTGAGCGTGAGGAAAACTTTGCTGAAACAAATATTGATTTGGCTTATTGCGGAAGAACATATAAAGCTTTCTGGAAGATTAACACTATTACAATCATTAACTGTCTTACAAAAACCTATTTAAAATTTTTGTATCCATCACCATCTTTGGCAGATAAATAAGGGAAAAAATAAACAGACTATATTACAAAGCTTTCATTATCACAATCTACTTTATAAGGCCAAATAAAAATATGTGTCTTTGCACTAATGAAAGCACATTTCCAATATATTTTCAATTACTAGACAATATAGACACTCTACTGGGGGGTGACTTTGAATCTCTTGCATAGCAGACTGCCCCTTGACAGCACTGGATTGAAAACTGTACTCTCCTATGCACCAGGAAGTATGTTAAATTATTGACTTGCCTTCAGATTGAGCATGGTTGGTTTGGGAAGTTGATGTGAAACTTGCACGTGGGTCTTAAAACCCAAATATTAAAAAAAGAAAGAAATCTGCCAATTTCAGTGCAGCAACATCAACAAGAACAAAAAGAATTACTAAGGTTTGGATGCCTCAGGGAATTGGGGAGTTTGGGTCATGACAGTTGCCTTGAATTTGTTTTGAAGCACATCCTAGTGCATATCCGCTTTGAAATAGGATGGCGAAAGAATAAGAAAAGGAAGCTAGAGTCCATGCTACCTCAGTTAAGAGTTAGGTCAACCCAGATGAGGCACGTTAGACTCTAGGGAAAACTGAAATTCAGTTATAGGAAGGTAGGAGTGTGGTATAGCCACATTCTTTGGACTGTATCACTGGGATTGTGTACAGTGTTGTCAGGCATGATAGGCAGCAAAGTTAGAAGAGGATTGTTAATCCTGAATCCATGTGTGCTCATACTGAAAGATGACTTGACTAGAAAACTCAAGAAGAAACCAAGCACATATAGTTAACTTGGTCATTCTTAGCAAAAATGACAGAAAGAATTGTAGTTGGGGCAAACATTTGGATAAATTGAGATCTCCTTATTCAATGTATGGTAGATTTGCAGGTGCTGCCATAAAGTCAGAGCAACTCCTTTTAGTGTGTAATGGGGTGGGGGGTGGGAAACCTTGCCCAGTTTGTTCATTTTTTGATGTGTTTTCAAACCACTCCCTAAATCAGTTGGGTGCATATGAGTGACAAGGAGCATTATTTAGGTGATGCAAGTTGATTGACTCCAACTTAGAAGAACTTTTCCCATTGTAAATTTTGGAACCTATTCAATGGGTCTCCTTTTGAAATCCGGGCCTATAATAAAGGTATGTTAGAAGTGAGACATCTCCCAGCATAAACCAATATTACCACTGTCTGAGGCTGAACTGTGCACATTTTCACAGTTTAATGTATACACAACTGTTCCACAATTGCTAACAAACGACAGGCTCCCATGCATAAATGAAGTCCATTAAAACCAAAGGGAAAGGTCTAGTTGCAAATGAAGAATCCTGCTATTAAGAACCACAATGCATCATACTACTAAGTTTTTAGCCTCATGCATAAAATTATAGCACTGATTGGCAGTTGCTAATTTTAATACTACACTGTTAACACAGGACAATTAATTGTTCAGACCAAATAGCACAAATGTAGAAAATAATTTGTTTTCAAGACAGCAAATGAACACAGATTGTTTCTTCAGCAAAATATGAAACTGTAAACTTTGGGCTCATTCTGCAACTTTCCCCAATCCAGAATAAATAAAATCCAAAGGTGGGGGGGGGGGAGAAAGGATGTACATTTTTTAAGCGCACCTTTTTTGTCTATTACAAAAGCACAACCTAAAACATATAAAGCATTTTTCTTTTTTAAATCACAGTTACCAAAAGAAACAGTGAATAATTTATTACATACGCTATATAACATTACTCTAAACACTATTATCTATGAGGTATATCTGAGAAAATTCGGTAAGGAATTGTGCGGTCTGCATTGCCAACATGCCCAGGTTTATATTAAAGCTTTGGAACCATGAAGAACTAGAAAAGGGCAGAAGAACAGGGGGAGACAGAGGGAGGAAAGATAGATAAAGAACCTTTGGTATTATTACAAATCTTGTTCTTTGCAGGGTTGCAATACAAAGCACCACAGTACAGTAAGTCCACCAGGTACAGTATGGAGGCCCAGTTGAAGCTGAGGTATTCACAGGAAGGATTAAAAAAAGCACAGAGAGGTCCAGACTGGCTAAATCGTTGCTTTGGTTCAAGCAAGGCACTCGTCCCGTGGTTATGTCACACTTTGCAAGTGAAGCATGAGACTGATAAGGAATTGCTGTGGAGGATTCTGACAATCAAGGATGTTTTCTGTGTTCAGGCTGCCATCATTCTGAATGGATTCTCCCAATTGACTGGTTGGGAGGAAGTTTGGGTGGGTGAAGGGGATCCATCTAATTCAGCAAATTAGGTCATCTCTATGCCTGGCTAGCATCCTGTGGATTTTAGCTCCATGAGAAAAGGCAAGAGAATCAAAGCATCTTGGCCATGTTCAAAAGATCTTGCTATCTGGTTCAGGATTGCCTAGTTTAGGATTGGAGAGGTCCATTGTTTTTGAGGAAGGGGAGGAAAATAAGTTGCAAGATTATTAGAACAGTGCCTAGAAGCAATAAAAAAGTGGGTTCTTTGGACAAAATGGTGGCTTCTGCATAAGATTGTGTTATTTACTTTAATGTCCTCTCCCAAGTCTACTTCATGATTAGGGGGTGGGTGGGGTGGGAGTCAGATTGGTAAACCATCATGTCTTTTCTTTTCTACCTTCTCTGACTAAATGTCCCATCTAAGAACTCCAAGACTCCATGTTATGTGAAAGTGCATCACACTGTTACTCAGTACATAGCCTTATAGACTACAACCATCTCTGAATGTGTCTAAAACCTATTTGGTTGAAAGCTATGAATGATTTCACTGACTTACACATGAGTCCACTTTGATGAATGGAGCTTAATAGCAATTTAATCATTTAATGGAGATGAAAAGAAACCAAAAAGAAAGCTAATTAATTTAACAAGAGAGAGGCAACAGTTAAGTAATCACTTCTTAAGTTGGCACACATGCTATTCTGAAATTTTAACTCGTTATATTCCAAGATCTCTTAGCATATCCATGAATGTAAGTCTATTTCATGCCTGTGTGAGAAGTACTGGATTAGGCCTAATAATGAAATGCACTAAAAAAAATGCATAAGAACAACACATGTGAGAAAGGAATTAATTTTTCTATAGCATCAACCAAATTTATTTTATCTTGAATATCTGACAGCAACAAAAATCCATGTGAAAAGGTCAAATACAAATTCTTGTCCTGCCCTTTTCCCTGTGGGGCTATAGATCATACTTAGGCAATACAAGGTGAAATGGAGATGTGGCAATCATCCAAGTAGTTTGACCAGTGCAGGTAGCCTAATTAAGACCAAAGACTGACTTTATAGAAGTAGTAACACTATTGTCATGAAAAAGCTTTTCTTGAGCATCTAATTATGTGACTACCAGAATATGCTCACAATTGTTTTTTGCAGGGTGAACATGTTAGATGAGCAATATTTATTCTCAATGTTGAATGATTTCAGTAGCTATTGAGTCATCTTATTTTTGACTTATTTAGAAAGTAGGGGCAAGTGTGAGAGGGAACTGGAGGAATGCAAAAATGTATGCTAAATCCTTCCATTAAACTATTTGTGACACCATCATTTCTCTCCCCTAGACCTCATCAGAGAGCACTACCTTTTCCCACTAATACTATGTGAAGTGAGTGGCCTAGATGTTCTCTCCCTTCCAGTTGTAACATTTTATGGTTTGATTTTCTGAGACACTAAGATTTAAAATCTGTGCCCACATAATTACCAGGCAGCAGTAAGGATGATGTAAGTGGAACCGATGTCCATTCCCAACCAGTCATCTCCTGTCCCACCCTATTAACTTGGTTCCAAATTAATTCCAGAAGTTCATTGGAATCCAGTTGCAGAATCACCTGAAATAGAGTCTTGAACGCTTGGATCGCATTTCTTGATGGGCAGCAAACAAATGAGAGAAACACAGAAAACATCCCTTCCTGAGTCAGCAGCCACCATTGCCTAAGTATTCATTTCTTTGGGGTATCTGAGCTGTGGCTGTACATACCATACGTCAGAGAAAAGAGTTCAAACTATAAAAGAGCACAAGCAAAATGCAGACCGCACAGAGAAAGAAATCTTTGGTATCTTTGGTATCATCAACACGATTAAAATTACAAATGGAAAAAGTCAGTGAGGTAGCCTTCTTTGGTTCTCACTAGAAATAGAAAGTTTTTTCTCTTGTTTTCTCTTTTTTCCTCTTTTTTTGTGGTTTTTCGTTGTTTTGCTTTTTGGTTGTTGGTGGTTTTACACACACACACACAGAGTTCATTCTTGGAAGCAGCTAGTGGAAGGGTTTCTCTCTTTTTGCTTGTCATGATTTTTTGGTTTGTTTTGGATTCCCTCCCTCCCTCACCCACCCCCATCCCTAGTTTATGTTGTAGAAGCCCCAAAGTCCAGGCCAGTGAAGTCAGGTCCTGGCTTTTGTTTCTGAATGCATGGGTTCAGGTTGAAGCATCATTGCTTGTCCATGAAATTCGCTCTGTTGTTCTGACAGCAAAGAAAATGTAGTGCTTTCTGTTGTCTTAAATAAAAAATATAAACTATACAAGTGCGCCTGCAGCAGGCGTGGAATAAGTTAAATAAATAAATTACATTATGAAGGCTTCATGGGCCACAATAATTAAAAGGTGAGACTCACCATTGGACTGGGTGGGATTTCAAACTCATGTTAAATAATATAATTGTCAGTATTTAAACAATTGACAGAAAATTAAAGGAAAAAACCCCTCAAGTGATTAAAATAAAAAAAACAACTCGTAACTGGTATTTCTTTCCTGTCTGTAACAGAATTTGGCTGCTTTATAAAGCAAACTAACCTTCAATGTTCTCATTTAAAATTCTGCATCTCTGATGCACTCGCTACCCTTCTAGATTTTGATAAATAAGTACAACATAAGAAATCAAAGCTAATTAAGGGTGAATTAAATAATTAAGAAAAAAGTTCTATACATTTTTGGTCTAGAAACTAATTTAAATAATTTAATTACATTATTGGTAGTTAGCCTATGGGGTCATAGCCCAAGTATGTCAAGAAAATAAAAGAAAACCTTGAAGTTTTTTTTTAGTTTCAATTTTTAAACAAAATTTTACAACACTTTCAGATCCCCTTAGTGTGAAGTCAGCAGTGTAACCTATAAATCTTTCTCACTTTCTTTAAAAATATTCAAGGTATTGTGACAAGCAAGAAAAAAAAATACCAATTCCCTCCCTCCCTCCCTCTTCCCCTTAGCTAGCACAACCTCCCCAGAGCTATGTCATTGCTGTCCTGACCCTCAGAAATGAGAATCCTCTTTCTCTAGCTTGGTTTGAGCTTTGCTTTGCTGGTTTCATCCTTTCCTGGGTCTTTGGAATTAGCCTTAGTTAAGAAAGATCCAGAATAAAGCTATTCAACCGAAATAATCAAGCACATTCTTCATTCTTTCACAGATGATTAAACAATATTCAAGGTTTCTTGCAAGTTGAATTCATCTTAGATGTGCCCAAATGAAAGCATCTCCAAGGATACACACAAAAGATGCTGGGACTTGGGGTTTTGTTTTGTTTTTGGGGGGTTTTTTTGCACTTTGGTTTTCAATGTTACAATAAAGAAATGAAAAGATGCACATGGTAGATGTACCATAGACACATGAAATACCATTTTGATGGTTGTCACACAGTATATAGTGTGCATGTGAGTATACACCTAGACACATGCAGTGCTTATACTTTAATGTGACAATGTGTTGCTGCCATGAAGGTACATATTTGATTGACATATACGACAATATATTCCTACTATATGTTGTCTGTACACGTTTAAGCATACATATTGTATATGTTTTAGAGAAGACTCATTTAGAAAAGTCAGTGCTACAGAAAGAATCTATTGTAAGAGATGATGGAATAAAAGATTTTGATGGAGTGAATGACCAAGGCAAGAAGTCCAATCTTGTAGGGACATACAAGAACCATTTTTCCTTCAGAGAAAGATAGTAACTGGTTTAGTTTCAATGGACTCAACTTGAAAAACTAGAAGGAAATCTTGTACTCTTGATTTAATCTGCTTCTGTTTGTCAAAGAAAGTAGACTGGGGGTTTGAGATGGGTGAGTAGTTTCATGCTCCATGGAACTATGGCTACCCTAAAGAATTCGGGTCATGTGAAGCAACAACCTTTATGGAAGCCTTGTTGTTGTTCATTAACATGAGACTTAGCATGACGTACTGCTGATTCTTATTCAGTATAATTCTTCCCTATTATCCTGAATGGATGCCCGAAAGCTTCTTGAAAATAAAGAAAAGGAAGTATTTTCCCTGGAGAGGAATAGAAATTGGTGGTGGCAATTCAGCATGATGAGAACATACATATTTCTTCATCCAAGGTCCTAACTATGTGGGATTTACCTGGCAACATGGGACAGTCCCTCCTTCATTTATTAAAGATTCCTGTGCCAGGGGAGAGAACTTCAAACTTAAGGTCAAAGCTGGACTTAGACTTCCTCCATGCTCTCATCCAACTCTGAGAAACAACTTCTTTAACTTGGGATTTTGTCTATAACCAATTATCTGTTCTTCTAGAGAGCATTCATCCTAGACTAAGAGACTAATGAAATACTTGTCTAGTTTTCCATCATTGTAGATAAATGCCAAAATGCTATGAGCATACCAGATTTCCCTCTCCTTTCAAGGTGATGAAACCTAGACCACACAGAATGTCAAAAATAAATGTATTTTTTTCCACTCCTGGCCTGCTTCAAACCTTGGTGGTGATCTGCAAGGCTGTTGCATTTATGGGCCACTTTTACTTTTCAGGGTGTCTTATTGCTCCTAGACATCATTAGGACTCATCTTTTTTTATTTTTGTAATCTTTCCAGTAGCATATATATATAATATATATATGTGTGTATATACATATATATATATATAAACCTAAGATTAGTACAATCTTCTGAAAATAAAAGTTGAACATAGGTCTAAATTGTTATGCCTTTGGTGACATAAGCCAAATAAGGTCCCGCTGTAATCCCACCCAGACTGTCTAAAGTGGTGTATTGTTTCCAGGGTTCTCATAATATTTTCAATATAGTCAACTTTCAGGTACCTGTACTGATTGGAGGGGGAGAAAAATAGAGAATCTAAATGGTATTTAATTTGGCTCTGGAAATCATTGTTTGCTTTTAGTGATGATAAGGAGACCCACAAAAGATTTACCTTCTTTCTTATTTTTTCTTTTGTTTAAATGGAAGTTAGATTATATTTCTCTGTGAAGGTGGAATGCAAAGAATAAACTAAATAATAAGGCAGAGCCATATGAATTGTTAAATTAATAGCACTACGAGGAAAAAGGTCAAGAAAAGCCCATGTAGACTAGAAGGAATCTGAAAATATGAGTTAGAAGAATGAATATCTAGGTTACAGCTTCCATGCCACATCCAAGCCTCTCAATTTCAAAAGCATATGTAGTAAATCAGGTGGACTACAGAATGGTTTCATCTGCATCCTTGCATTATATTGTCATGTGTATATATTTAATGATAACTATTGACACCTTCTATAATTGCACAAACCAAATAATATCCCCCAAATTAAGGGAACATTTACTTTGTGTTCAATTTTTATGTTATGTTATAAGGTATTTATATTATGTTAGAGATATTTTTCATTATTTCTTGGCTACTAAATTTCAAAATTTGTAGCTGCAGGGCATACTTATCCCTACACTCCACAGCTGATAACCTACACATTGCACGAAACACCAGCGTATGAAATTTGCTGTAAATCCCTACTTCATGCTGTCCTTATGCTATTGTATTGCATTGATGATATTTCTATGACTAAAGGAATGAACACTAAATAGAAAACAGGTGCAATTATTAGGTTACTTTTTTCCGCCTAGAAACCATCAAATCAGAAAATACAAGGATATGAACTCAGATCCCATCACTTTTCCAGGTTATGAATGCTTGTTTGTTTGTGTGTTTCTTTCAGGCTTTAAGACAATGGGCTATACTTTAGAGTTTAGCTGAGTGATGGTCTTGTGTATGGAAAGAGAACTGTATTTGGAGGGGCTGTCCTGGGGAGCAATCCTAGATCTATCATTTACTGCTTGTTTGACCATAGTCAAGTCAGTTAATCTGTCTGGGCCCTATGAAATGAAGGAATTTGACCAGATGACCTCTAAATCTAGAATATTCTGATATAAGGAGGCTTGAAACTTTGAAAGCTATGTGTGCATATTTTCCCTTAAAAGCAAAAATCTCAGATTGTGCAAGATTTTGTAAAAAAAATTGTCTTCTTTATATAGTGTAACTTTCTCCCAAACACAAGAGAAATTAGAGGTACATGTGACTAGTGTCCCAAGGTAAAATTCTCTCTTTTCCTGATGAGATTATCCAAAAAATAGTTTTCTTCAAGCTGGGCACTTTCTGAAGATAACAATCCCTCATGGGGTTCAGGTATCTGAACACTAAGACTTCTCAGTTCCAAGAATCAATGGTTCTTTAAGCCACTTTCTGAGCAAAGGTAAACTACCCTGATTTGAGAGGTAACATGTCTAAGGGAAAATCTGCTTCTGTTATCCAACATGTTGAATATTTTCTTGTCTAGTTGGGGAGGAAATGAAATGAGGTTAGTAAATTATCTTGACCACAGCAGATCTTTAATAAATATTTGATGACATTTTTGGACATGGCCAATAGGGGAATTTGTTTTGTTTGAGTTTGTATATTTGTTAAAAGGTTTTTGTTTGTCTTTTTCATTGAGGAGGGAGGAGGAAGAATGGAGAGAAAATAAATGCTTGTGGATTCAAAGAATGAATTACAATGTTTTTGGATAGGATAGAATTTTTGAATTCAAGGAAAAAAATAAAGGAATATCTACTTAGGCAATGGAGAATTTTGAAAGCTAGAAGGCTGTCTTGCTAGGTCATGACTTCAACTCACATATGAAGCCACGCAATTCAAAAGGAACTTCTAGAGATGACAAGTTGGACAGACAGAACTCTCCAGGACATAGAAGTTCCAGACACAAATCCCTTTCTAAACTTGGTTTGTTGTTTTGGAAACTATCATTACCTTTCTTCCCCATTCCTCCAAATTGACTGTGGTTGTACTCAGGTGTTTGATATAGTTCTATAATCACTAAGCCCTGAGGAACCTAATTTGCCTGTCAAAGCAAGGTTGGACTTTCCCCTACTGAAAACCATTTCAGCATGTCTAAAAACCACATATGTTGGAGCAGGCTAGAAGAACATGGAATTTCCTTGAGGAAAAACATTCTCATTTTGAGGGGATTTTCATTTTAGGTAACAAGATGGGGAAGCTCTATTGAATAATTTCTGGCAGTTAAATAAGATGGGCTTCTTACTGTTGTTTGTTCAATCTTGAGCAGAACCTAGTATTTATAACAATACGTGGGTTGGGGGGAGGCTTAGAACATCTTATTCACTCCAGTTGCAAATGGTGAGTTTGTTTCAAGATAAATTCATATGTAGTAGATATAATTCCAGAACATATGACCAGAAGTTTAAATTTTGTCTGGACATTTCATCTTAATCTAAATACTATACATCTACAGTGGTTCTTTGCCTTTGAAATGCCATGGAAAATGACTCTAATTCTGAAGCATATACTTAACAAATTGAACATACAACAATAACAACATTCACTTTTAGACAGCAATATTTTCTGGATCTCATGGATATTGAGTTAGTTCTGTATACATATATGTGTGTATAGATATATACAGGGTATCTCAAAAGTCTTTTTTACAGTTTGAAGCTATTAAAGTTGAAAACTGTGCAAAGACTTTTGGGACACCCTGTATATATGTATATATGTGTTATGCAAATAACACATATATAAAACATATATACTTTAATACATATATAGGAATATATATTTCATCTTAAAAATGCAGCTTTATAGATGATTTTAAATGCTAATAGAAAAGTAGAAATCACAATAATTTTTACATGTTTTCTGAAATGAGCCCTGTTCAGATGTAGCAACTACATGGAGACAAAGCTATCATGATGGCAAACTCTTTGGTATTATGGAAAGGGAAAAGATTTGCCCAGCACAGTGTCCCCATTCACTCCCCTGATGATAAGGCTCGGATACTCGGAACAAATTTTAGGTGGTCAGGCAAAGAACATTCAAGTGACAATCTCTTCTCCCACATTCCCTGGATGGAGAAGAGACATAAGTTAAGTATCCCAACATCTTACACTTGGAGTCTGTGGTACCTTTGGAGAGATTCCATGCTGGGGTAGAGACTATAAAAGCAAAAAAAAAAAAAAAAAAAAAAAAAGGAAATAAAATAAATGACCCTTTTCTTTTGTTGCTCAAAGAAACGGAATTGATTACCTTTACACAAATCAATGATGCTATTAGCATTTTAGCCGTGCAAGAAGAGATAATGAACTGAAACAAAAGGTGTGAGAAATCCTCATCTTTGGTATTGTAGCTGTTGAGGTTTCCGTTGCTCTGTTCCTTGTTCTTTTGAAAAACTGCATAGGCACAAATTAAAGACAATCTTCAACTTTAAGATTACCAAGTGAGTTGTCAAATGAAGCAGCAGCCAATGGAGGCTTTTCTTTATTTCCATTCCTGTTTCAACCCTTTCTTTGAAATCTGCTTCCGAAAAATGTCCCAAGAGGTCTGTCCAGACACAATGTGTCGCACAGCATTGCTTTTCTTTCTTCTTTGTTGTTTTTTTATTTATTATTCATTTTTTACTTATTCATCTTTAATGGAACAGTTTTTGTTTGTTGCAGAAGTAGGTGCAGAAAAGTTTCTTTGGTTTCGATTAAGTAATACATAAAAAAGTCTCAAGTGTCTTTAAAGAATCATTGCAGTGTTTGGCTTGCTTTTGAACACTCCAATGGTGCTCTCCAGGGGCCATTCACTGGTAAATATGCACATTGTGACCATCACAATCTCCAGGAGAAGGACCGTAGGCCTCGTTTGGAAGCTGGTCACCACCAAGGACAGCCAGTGTGGTTAACCCTCCCCATGTGACTTGGCTAATGTTCTCAGCATTGCCATACTGCTCACCCAAAGGGCCAGCCAAATGCAACAGCTGAGTGCCATTTGGAGTTGCAGAGGCGTTCTGATTTCTAAAAGTAATCACAGTATTTTTAGGCTAGAAAATGGCAAGTAAGAAATGTCTTTGGTTTGCAGGACTCTGCTTCTTTGGTGTGCTGTGTTTTCTCCAGATTTAATCAGTTGTTATAGAGGGATGACTTATCAATGAAAGAGGCTCGGGATTCAGATGAAAAGTTATGAACAATCATATTGAGATGACATGTTGGTTGGTTGTTGGAATTTCCCCCAAGGCCAGCAAACATTGAGGGACTCCACCCAAGGAATGTATGAAATAGCAACAAAATTTGAAATAGAAATAATGATATGGATGTTGTGATAACAATGCACAATAGGAGGGTCTAGATGGCCGAAAACCAAGGAGGATACACGGATGATCTAAAAAAATCTAGATCTACCATAGCAGTTAAATTAGCCTCCTGAGTGAGCGTCTGCATCGTGTACAAACACAGAATTGGTGGCAAACTGCAAAATGTGCTTGAAGTCATCCTTGTTCCCTTGCTATCCACTAATGACTTCAGAATCAATGTCTTGACAATATGGATGCAATGAATCCAGAACCTTGCTTATTTCTATAGTTATCATCTTTGTGCTTGATACTTTGAGCTCAACTGAATGGATTTTGTTTTAACCGATCCATAACTGTATGAGACTTTCTGGAGGTAAGGGAAAGAAGACTGTCGACTGGATCGACCTAAAAGCTCCTAAACCATTTGGTGAAAAGATGCCTGAGTTGGAAAAACAGGTTCTTGGATTTGATTTCCACATTTAAGGTTTGTGCTCAGCAATTATCATTTTTAGGTTTCACTAGTTATGGCTGTGAACTTTGGTATATTGTAGTGAGAGTAGGCTAAGCATTCGGAAAGCAAATGAGATCATAAATATTCCTAGAATCTCCTCTTAACATCTTAGCATCTGGGGATCCCAGACTTGGAATTCCTCACGCAGGCCAGATTCCCACTGCTATTCATGGGAACTTTGCCTGCAAAAGGCTAGTAAGACTGTGTTGGATTGCTTTCTTTTTAAGCAATCCTAAGAGTGACTGAAGCCACATTGGAATTAACTGGCTTTTAGGAGAGACCCATTTGAGTTTCTGGTATGCTTAGCATGCTTAAAGAATTGTATTTTTGTGGAAGAGACTAATTTTTAGCTTGCACTTAGACTCATAGCCATAAAAAAAGAACACATGTCCTATGATTACAGCTAGAATAGAAATTTCTTTTTTGAGAGAATTGTGCTTTCAAATCACCAGTGAAGGGCCCCAGCTAAGAATCCTGTGTCTTTTTCCTTTTCTTTGTTGTTGTAGTTCTTTCCTTTTACAGTTGACTTGTGCCCAATTTAGATTCTTTCAGTCATGCTTTGGTACAAGTGCTGGAGGTTGATGAGGAACCCCCCGTACTTAAATCGTCCTGCCATTTCTCCAAGCTGCGACGTCGGGCATTCATGAAGAAGTTACTGACTGTGGTGAGTTCCAGCCCCAGTTGCTGAGAAATGGTGATCTGCATCTCTTTGGATGGGCGCTTGTTCTCCTTGAAGATGGCGAAGAGTGTTCGGCGTTGGAGGTCAGTGAAAACCAGGCGGGATTTCTTCTGGGAATTGTTCCTGTCTTTGTTTGGTTCTTGCTCTTTGCGTTTGCATGCTTGAAGGGAAAGAAAAGAAGAAGAATCAATGATTGGATAAGTACCCATAAACCAAGTAAGGGATTCATCGACAGCATCGATGAAGCCATTCTTAGGGATGTAAACTGTTAAACTTTATTTGCAAACTGCCCACCTGTCAATAACCAGGCCTCCAACTTCATCACTTTGTGATGGAAGGTGCCTTCATGATCGAGAGGAGGAAAGAGATGGAAAATTAGGGGAGATTAAAGACTCTAAATTTTTGCAAATTATAGTCCCTCCCCTCTTCTGGTCCCATCATCCAAAGCCATCATTTTTTTACTCTGGAAAAAGGGTATAACATGAGGAATAATCATTGCTGTGTGGCTCCCTACATATCTGAGCCAGGGAAAGGATCACTCTTCTCCAAGTGACAAGGGGACTATCAATAGATATCTAAAGTCTTAATTTGTAAATTCACAATTGGATTATAACATTAAAGTAAAATGGCCTTTTCCATTCTTTTCTATGAGCAATCCTTCAATGTCATTTGACTTTTATTTTTAAAGAAATGACATTAGAAATTAGTTCAAAAGAGATGGCAGAAATTTGCTGCCCCAACCAATATTCCCATCTTTTAGACTTAAAAAAAACCCCTAACAAATACCTGGCTGTGAGGTTGAGGAAAAAAATCCTGAAAATGCAGTTCTGGTGTGAAGGGAAAGACATCATGAAATATCAACTACAGTCCTCGATTTGGAGTCAGGAAAACCTGTGCTCGGATCCTACCTTGCACACTGACTAGAGATTTTATTACCTATCTTATAAGATTGTTGTGGAAGACAAGAAATACCTAAGAGCTACTAGATCACTGAATCTTGAATCAGGGAAAGCTGAGTTTAAATCCAGTCTCAGATACTAGCTGTCTGACCTTGGGCAAGTCACTATCTGCCTCAGTTTCCTGGGTTCAATGTCATCCTTCCTCACTTTGGATAGAAGATGAGGAGGAAAACGATAATTTAATGTTCACCGATTGGTAACAATGTGTTTTATTGATCAGAGAAAAATTGATGACTTTCCCTTAGCCTATAACTACTCTGTTATCTACAATACATTTTAAGAAGCATTTAGGAAGCTCCTACTACATATGAGACATTGTGCTTGGTGCTGGAGATACAAAGTCAACAATGAATCAATTCATGATCTCAAGAAGCTTCCATTCCAGTAATCTAAGAGAAGCATCATGGGGTTGCCCCTCCATCCTCACATATCATTGACATGACCTTAGGCAAGGCACATGACCTTTGGGTGTTTCTGTTTCCTTTTTTACCCAGTGGAGATATCTGCCCTTAGAGGAAAATAGGGTAGAAGTGGAGAAAAAAATGAGCATATGCTGAAAAACTTAAAGTTCTCTGTTAATGTGAGGAAGTATTTTGATGCTGTTATTATATTTAGCTGTACTCAAATACTCCAGTTAATCTGTGGTTTTATCAGATTGGAAGTTCTCTCCAGTAATGTAGAATGCAGTCTATCCCAGCCTGGTGATCCGACAGGATTCTTGTCTACATTCTCCTCAGAGCGCACTCGATGAAGTCCCCCTCCTCCCAACCTGCTTTCCTTCATTTCTTCTGAGACTGTACTGATACTTGGACAACCTGCCCATTATATAGATTATGCATATGTATATATATGTGTGTGTGTCTAAATATCTATAGGCATATACATGCATGTATAGATACATATATGTATAGATACAATACTATGCATGCATATATGCATGTGCGTACATATATATGTACACATATAGGTGTATATATAAATACATATGCACACATATACACACATTTACATATATGTATATATACACATATTTACATATATATATATACATACATACATATACACACATACATACCAAGTGATGGGCTACATGCCAGATGCTGATTGTCTGAGCTGAGTTGAGAGAGTCTCATTATTAGGTTGTCCATAGGATAATAGATTTTCAATCATATATGAAATATATGAAAACCATATATTAAGTTACAGAGGGATTACAATCTGCATTCATGGAGTGAGTGAATATCTCCTGATGGAATTACAGAGCCTTAAAGTATTAAAATGCTATTATATTACCTTTCCCTTCCACCCTTAAAATACACTTATCCTTGACCTTGAGTTGGTGTAAATAACTTATTGGATATACTTAGCTATTTCTAATGTATTAATACTGTGGTCAATGTGCCTAGTACATTGAGTTATAAATGTATCCCTCCCTAATACTGTAGGTTCCAAAAAGGCAGGGACAAGGTCTATGTAATTTTCTTTTGGCCAGATCTAACACTGGGGCATTAGACACTCAATAAATGCTTTTGTTGATTTTGATCCAGAAGTATTCATGATGATTTCTCAGTGAACTCATTCTCTAAACCAGTAGTGCTCAAGTCGATTCGCAAAGTAGTCTGGAAAAGTTAAAATGCTCAGTATATGTGAAACATTAAGCAAAAAAACAAGAGAATATATTTATTACAAATACATGAAGAAAGTTTAAGTCAGCAGAGATATAGGGTCAAAATGAAACTATTCCAGGATGATTAAACTCCCCCAAAAGGAGTTATATTCAGAGAAACATTGATATGACTCATGGTCATGCATAAAGTATGGGGCCAGGTATGCCCTACTGTGACAGACAGTATGTTGAGGCTATAGACATTCTGTATATCAGTGAGGAAAGAAATGATGTGTGCTACCATTTGGATCGAAAACTATGTTAAGAGCCAGGATTTTAGAATCTCTTTATATAAGGGTAACTGTTTCCCAAATAAATATTTAGGTTACTGCCATTAGGCTGGGGTGACTTAATAGTGAAACTCAGAATAGTCAATGGATACTGTCTACCCTTTCCAACACTCCACTTTCTTTACTTAGCCTTTTTCTAGTGGCAACATTCTGTTTCCATTCACAAGTTGGACATCAGATATTGTCTTCTTGAAGTCAGAATAAAATGGAAACCATGGTTCAGCATATGAACCTGGAGTCTGAAATTTTACCCATATGTTGATCTGGCTTAGCTGCCATGCCTAGAAAAAAGGCAAAAAGACTTGGGGGCAAGTACTCACTAATTTCCCCAAACTTTTGGAAAATGGAGCTATATGTAGACAAAAAAAGCAGGAGATGCGAATGCAGCCAAGCAAGCAGGAAGGAGTGGGTTCAAGGAGGTAATCTGCAAATAGTTCATGAGATGCCACCTTGAACTGGAGGAATGATCAAGGCATATTACAATCAGAGACTGTTTGGTGAAAATTATTACATATTGTCAACACAGAATGAATAGGAAGAATCCTATAATAAATTCCACTCCATGCTTTCTTCCCCCCAACCTCATTTTTCCATCATAGAGAAAAGCAGTCAATTCTTTCCCTTCTGTTACCTGTTTTCTCCTTAAATGTTGCTTTAATTCCCAAGGATTTTTTACTTTCAGTAAAATCATCAACCATCACACTGGATTTGCTATTGTACTTAGTGCCAAAGTATCTACATGAAAGGATGAGAGAGGGAGTGGATTCTTCTTTCCAGAGATGAGAAATTTTGTCTAAATGAATAGGCTGGGGATTGCAGCTTTTAAGAAAAAGGAGAAGGACCAGTAAGGAAAATTACAAGCTTGATGATGAATTCAAGTTTCAGATACTCCTAGAAATAGTTGTGTTAGACTGCAACCTCCTCCACTAGGCTGGAAACTGTGACAGTAACGACTGTCTTTTACCTTTCTTTTTATCCCTAGCACTTAGGACAGTACTTGGCACACAGTAAGCCCTCTGGTTGACTGTATTGTGAGTTGGTAGGAACAAAAGGAAGTGAAGAGCAGGCATTTCTACTTTTCTGTTTGTGACTTTGGCCAGGACACTTGTTACCCCAAGCTTTGAAAAGTAAACATCATTCTTGAAGGAGAGTTACTTAAGAAGGGAAAACTATATCCCATAAGGAGAGGAAACCACTAGGGAAATTCTGCCTACAAAAAGGGAAGAGGAGTGCATTGTACAAGCATGTTCAATAAGTCAGCTGGCTCAGGGGGATGATGGACAGCTCAGCCTGCCTTGTCCTGAAACCATTCTGAGAAGCCATTATACATGAAGAGTCACAGAGAGACTTGGGAGGACTGAGGGCCATTGATGTACTTTTTGCATTTTGTTGAGTATTTAAAAATAAAACTGATATTACTTGTAGATCACAGGTCAGAACTTTCCAACCATCACATCATTGTTGACTGATGTTTAAAAGTATATAAAACTATGTAGGCATGAATGTATTAAAACACTGATAAAAGTAGATCCTAGAAGCTAGAGCTCATCCTAACTCACTGGCCTGACTTCCTCAATTCCTGATGTACAAGTCTTTATGTTTGTAATTCAATCTTTCATTATGTTCTATATTGTCCAACTTTAATGGCAGGGGCCATTATAGGTGCTTAATGAATGTTGAGCAAATTCGATTGAATAGCAGTAATAACTTTTCAAAATGCCTTTTGCCTCCTATGAACATAAAACTCAGTAGAGGTGAGTAGGATAGCCATTTTAATCCCTATTTTACAAAGGAAGAAATTGAGGCCCAGACTGCTTAAGTTGTTCACCTAGGATCATCACACAGAGCTGGTGAAAGCATCAAGAGCCCATGTCTGTGGAAGCCCTTTGCTTTCCCCCACCCACATTGGACCTCTTTACTTCCCTTGCATGAGTCACAGGACCTCTTCTCATCCTCCTTTCCCGTTGTATAGTTCCAAGTCTGTGCCATTTATCCTGAGAATGCTGAATAAATATTGTTTGGTGATAATCACCTTGTATCTAAAACTAGGCAAATATATCCTGGCAAACATTGCCTAAGGTTCTCTGTCAATTCATGTTCCATTGGATTAGCCATAGGCCCCTCAATTTTCATACTGATATTGATTATTCATCAGATAATGCTGTATTTGTGCTTTTAATAAGGTGTTTAGACAGTGTGGGTACAGGTAAATGTTGGTCCTGTCAGATCACATTTAGTGGTCAATACATATATTTCATTTAAGAGAAAAACGTTAAAGACTTAATGTTCAGCAAACTGCAGAGAAACAAGAACAAATCAATATGTTCTACACTTCCCTAATAGCCTTTTGAAGCCACCAGATACCTCACCAACAAAGGCAGCCCTGCAACCTTTCTAAATTCTCACAGGCTAGGAATACACCGTAGTCCCTGACCTAAAGCAACCAACCATCTCTACGTCATTCATCTACACTGCCCAATGCTCTCTGTCAGTAATTACTGCCCTGATGTATCTCCTCACAAATGTTATTATTAAAAAGTAAAAGGAAGATGTAAATAAGGAGAAAACTCCTCTCCCCCAACTATACACATACAAGTACAAGACTAAGAAAGAAAGAAGTCAGACTAGGACTCCAGGCATAGGGGCTCCTGGACTCAGGTTTAGCAAGTATAGCATTTTGATTTTCAGGGTTCTTAGGATTGAAAACAACTCTCACAGGCTTAGATAGCAAGTTATTTATATTAGCTGCATGTACACTGATGAAAGAGATCAGATAGGCAGTGTAGTGAAAAGAGAGCCTGCCCTGTAGGAGGATCCGAGTTCAAATCCAGCCTCAGACACTTATAGCTGTGTGATCCTGGGCAAGTAACTTAACTCTTCCTCAGTTTCTTCATCTGTAACATGAGCTGGAGAAGAAAATGGTAAACCACTCCTGTATCTTTGCCAAGAAAACCCTAAATGGAGTCATGAAGAGTTGGACATGACTGAAATACCACCACTACAACACAACAATAAACATCGATATAAGACACAGCACGATGCATGGCTAGAGAGCAGGCTTTCTGTTTAGGGAGACCCAGGTTCCAGTCCTACCTCTTACAACTAAGGCTGTGTAATCCTAGGTAGGTTACTTAATCTCTTAGTGCCCTAGACAGCTTTCTAAGGTGATAAAGTACAGAACAGATTCCAATCTTCTTTAGGAGGAGGCAGTCTCTCATCCAGAGCTCCCTACACTAATGATATCACAGACTCAGTCCAAAAATAAGCACATGCATACATAATTTTACATACATTTAAACATCAATCAACAACAGCATGATAGTGGGAAAGTTTTGACCTGTATTCTACAAGTAGTACGAATTCTATTTTGGAATATTTCAAAAAATGCCAAAAAAAAAAAACCCCACAACAAAATCCAAACACTCACAGCCCTCAGTCCTTCTAAATCTATCTATGACTATGCATCATGGTTTTTTCAAACTGGAAAATTCTGGAAGATGCTGAGATTGCAAGATCCTGGGTCAGTGGCCTCAGAAGTTACCTTCAGGCCCATATTCAATTCCCTTCTCACCCCCCAAGGCAATATACATTTGTATTGTCTTCTTGAGAGGACAGGAAACAAAAAAAGAATTCTCCCATGAGTTGGTGGGTGTGTCATTTGTGCACATGTACATTGTGTCTCTTTGTATGACAAACTTGTCTGTAGACAGGCAAATGAACCCACCATGTCAGAATCTTTCACTGGCCCCAACATACCAGACTAAAAGGACAAACACTGATCTTGCTGGAAAATTGAATTAACTGCTTAAAATCCAGATAAAAAGAGAAGTAACAAATATTTGTAGATTGCATTTAAGAAAGATATGGCAAAGTTGACTTTTATCAAGAGTGGGGCACTGTCTTCAGAGGCAGAAAAATTTATAAAAAATTTCTGCCCAGTTTTTGTAATTTTCCTTCTCTTCCTCCTTGACCAATGGTATGATTTGTTCCCTGTGTGCCACAGGGTGAGGGCTATTGCCAGAGCCGGGACTAGAAGTTGGCAGCTCCTGAGGGGACAGCTAAAATATTGCTTTGTTTAAGAAATGCAACTATTTTAGGGCTAGAAAAATTTATTTTCCAATGCATACAGGCATATTTCTTGTGACAGGTGAAATTATATGTCTTTACAGTAAAAGCTCAAAGCTTGAAATTGGACAGAAGCACATGAAGAGTGTAATTTTCAAACCTTGCCTTATTCTGGCTTTACCAATCACAATCAGCCCAATCCCTACTCAGATGTAAGGCAGTGGAAGTATCTGTTCCAATTTCTTTAAATAATCTGGGTTCATTCCAGGTTAGTTTGTAGTGGACTGAGACAATCAGTGATGATTGAGTTCAGAAGTAACTTTGGCATATCGAGATGCCAAAGTTTTGACTTTCTAAGTTCTATATGGCCTTTCAACATGTGGATAGTCAGCTTGAGGGCTTGGGAGATTTGATTCAGTTCAGTTCAACACATTAGTTTAGTACCTGCTCCAATTAGGAAAGAGAACTTCCCAGAGTCTCTTTCATATTTCATATTGGTGAGAATTGAAAAATACATTTATTATTTCTACAACATCATTTACATATTGCTCCAACATAAAAAAGCTCATTGCTGTGTATCAGTTTATCCAATAATGATAATTTTATATTTTTATACTGTATGCTTTTTATATTTTTTTCAAAATACTCCTACAATATTCCTCTGAGTCAGGTATTATTATTTTACTTTCACAGAAAGATGGTGAGTACAGAGGTTAAGTGACTTTTGTCAAATCATACGGTGAGTAGGTCCATTAGAAGCCAGTTTCCTGGACTCCCAAATCCAGGAAGCTTTCTATTATATCATTTCCTTTTGCCTTCTTTCTTTCTTCCTTCCCTCTCTTCTTTCTCCTCCTCTACTCCCCCTTTGTCTCTATCTCTATTTTTTCTCTCTCTAATCCAACACCATCATCATGGTCACAACAACTGACAATTACATCGTATTTTAAGGCTTATAGCATCCTTTCTAAAAAGAAAAATCCCAGGAGGTTGGTAGTTCACATACTAGTATTAATTACTCCTATTGAAAGGGAGAGTGAAACTTAGATATGCTATCTTGCTTGAACAAGGTTCAGTGCCTGGCTCATAATCTTTCTCTTTACCCATCTACTTCCTTACAATTAGGAGACTTCAGCATATACATTGATGCCCTCTCAAATACCCTGACTTCCTAGGTCCTGGTTCAATTTAATTCCTTTAATTTCTTCTTCCACATCACCTGAGCTGCATGCAGATCGTTACACCCTTCAGTTTGCCATCACTCACACCTATCTCTGTATTCCTGAACCCTGAAATGTCTTTCTTTCCCTATGACGTGTGACTTCTAACTATATGCCTCATCCTCACTCTGACCTTCATTCCCCCAAGCCTCAGTTCTCCCCCATGCCATGACCTCTATCCTGACCACAATATAGTCCTTTCTTATCTTGATACTTTGGTGAACCAGTTCAGATTATGTTATTTTCTACTTTCAAATCCCTTGTCCCATTCTCCTATCACTGATAACATCTGATTATACCTCAAAAGCCTAAATCCTGGATTATTCTTACCATTGGCTTCCATTCATAATCACATGCTTCTGAACAGAGCTTGGAAAAGACATGAGTCCATGCTGATTGGGCTCATTACAAAATTATGTTACCTATTCTTAACTGGATTCTCACTGCAGCAAGGCAATCTTCTTATATCTCCCTAAATTATTCTCTACCTCACTCGCCACAGCAGCTATTTGAACTTTCCTAAAACCCTCCCCAACAGCGCCCTCTTATTAAAGACCTTGCCTCATACTTCCCACACACACATATGTGCACATACATACACACACACACAATAAAGTTATTTAATGAGTGTTTCTTCTCTTTTCCTTATCTCACATTATTCAAACGTCTTTTCCCACAATCTCCTTCATTTCTCTTCTCACTTGATGGGATATCCCTTCTTGAGGAAACCAAACCCTCTCTACAAGTACCCTCTGCCTCTCCTCTCCCACCAATTTATTTATTTATTTTTAGTTTTCAACCTTCACTTTTAAAAGATTTTGAGTTCTAAATTTTTCTTCCTCCCTCTCCTCCTGCAATCTGATATAGGCTATGCATGCACAGTTATATTACACATAATTCCATATTGGTCATGTTGTGAAAGAAGAATCAGAACAAAAGAGAAAAACCATGAGAAAGAAAAAAAGAGAGTAGTATGCTTCAATTTGTGTTCAGACTCTATAGTTCCTTTTTTGAATGTGGATAGCATTGACCATCATGAGTCTTTTGGACTTGTCTTAGATCACTGCGTTGCTCAGATCTAAGTCTATCACACTTGGTCGTTGCACAAGGTTGCTGTTACTGCATACAATGTTCTGGTTCTGCCCACTTTACTCAGCATCAGTTCAGGTTTTTGTGAAATCCACCTGCTCATCATGTCTTATAGTACAATAGCATTCTATTACATTCATATACCACAACTTGTTCAGTCATTCTTCAATTGATGAGCATTCTCTCAGTTTCTAATTTTTTGCCACCACAAAAAGAACTGCTACAAGTGTTTTTGCACATATGGTCCTTTTCCCTTTTTTATGATCTCTTTGGAAAAAGACTTAGATCAAAAGGTATGCACAATTTTGTAGCCCTTTGGGCATGGTCCCAAATTGCTCTTCAGAATGGGTGGATCATTTCACAACTCCACCAATAATTCATTAGTTTTGTGGAAATATGTTTAATAATTTGTAATTATACTACAGTAATTTAATAATAGGCATGTATAGCCTATATCAATTTGTATTCCATCTGGGAGGGGGGCAAGGGAGGGAGAGGGATAATTTGTCATTCAAAAATCTTATAAAGGTGAATATTGAAAACTAAAAATAAATAAATTAATTAATTTTAAAAAGGAAAAAGAAAAAGACATTAGTAGTCCAATTTTTTCACATCTCCAACATTTATAATTTTTCTGTTTTGTCATGTTAGCCTATTTGATAGGTATGAGGTGGTACCTCAGAGTTGTTTTAATTTGCATTTTTCTAATCAACAGTGATTTAGAGCATTTTTTCATATTGCTATAGATAGTTTTAATTTCTTCATCTGAAAAATTGCCTGTTCATATCCTTTAAACATTTATCATTTGGGGAATGACTTGTATTCCTATAAACTTGATTCAGTTCTCTCTATATTTTAGAAATGAAGCCTATAAAAGTTATTTCCCAGCTTTCTGCTTATCTTCTAATCTTGGTTGCATTGACTTTATTTGTGCAAAAACTTTTTAAATTTAATTCTACATGTATCCTTGTTCCCATCTATTTTCTCCAGCATATTGCTTCTCACTATCCTCTCCACTCTCAAATCTCTTCTTATGTGCTGGTTCTTTCCCTGTTGCCTACAAACACACTAATATCCCTTCATGCTTTAAAAATGTTGCTTGATCAGATCATCCCTACTAGCTATCTTTTCTCCCTTTCTTGCTTAAATTCTTGAAGAAAGTTTTATATGCCATGTGCCTCCCTTTCCTCTCTCCTTGCTGGCTTCTAAATCCTCTGCAGTCTGTCTTCTTATTTCATGATCCAATTGAAATTGCCCTCTTCAAAGTCACCAAGTTTTTTGTAATGACAAATCTAATGAAATTCTTTCCAATTTTATCTTTTACCTCTTGGCAGCTTTTAACACTGTTGACTACTGTCTCTTGAATACCCTGTCCTGTCTATGTTTTCATGCCATGGCGCCAACTAGGTTCACCTCCTATATGACTCAGTCTCTCTTGATCTTTATGTTATGCCCCCTAATTATGCCCCCAAAGCTGTATCCTGGCTCTCTTTCCTTCTCCATCCTTTTATTTTTGCTTGGTGATCTCTAAAGCATCCAGAGGTTCAATTAGTAGGTCTAGGCAGATGATTCTCAGATTTCTATATCTCTATTCTTGCCACCTGAACTACCATCAATAATCAATAATAGCTAAAGATACCCATCTCAGATATGACATGTCCAAAACCTCTGTCCTCTTCTCAGCTTCCTTATTACTGTCAAGACCTTATCATTCTCCTAGTCATCTGTGCTGAAAAACTTGATGTCATCCTTGAGCCTTAACTCAATCTTCACAAATCTAATACATTGTAAAATTGTGCCATTTCTAAATTCACAACATCTCTTATATACATTCACTTCTCTCTACTCATACAGCTCCCTTCCTGCTACCTTGGCTCTTTTAACCTTTCACTTGTACTATTTTAATATTTTAATAACCTTATGACTGCTCTCCTTGCCACAAGTCTCTCCCTCACAGACATCATCCAGGCGAGCTACTCTTTTGGAAAAGTCAACCACCCTCCCAATTGGGCGACTAACTGAGATACACAGGGTAGGTAAGTCAACTTAGCTGAAATAGCAAATTAGCCTGAAATAGAGACAGGAGGCAGCATGTCCTGTGCAAGTCAAAACAGCACCACCTTGATCACCATCTTCCCTCTGACCTTGATTAGGAATGCCAATTATCCTAAGCCCAAGAGCCTCTGGAAGTGCTCCTTAAATCACCAGACCTGCATCTAGTTCAGCTTCCCAGTCATTATTAAGAAGAGAAGTAATTCTGGAGTGGGGGCCTACTTTTCTCATCATCACTAACTGTAACTACTAATCAGCTGCCCCTCATAGGCAGATAGGCACAGGAGCCTTGGGAGTGGCGGCCTTCCCTAGCTCCCCACCCCAAGACCATCATACCTGCTTTAAGCATCTCACTATCATCATCTGGGAAAGTGATTTTTCTGGATAAGGGGCCAATCATCCCTACCAAGTACTAGCCAACTTCTATACACAGGATACACAGAGCAGCCTCACTAAAGCAATAAGGTCCCTTTAGAGAGAGACAGAAGGCAGTGTATTCCAGGTGCTACTGCCACAGTTACTGAAGACCCAGGAAAGAAAGTTCTTGCCACCAAAGTCCTTGATACTATCAAATGGTTCAACATCAGAGAATGTTATGATTTTATCAGTGGAAATGACAGTAAAGATGAAGCATTAACATTTGCTTTGCTAATGTACCCTAAGGAACATGGGACTTTCTCATCTGATTTGCAGCTGAAACATACCATATGTATGATCTCCTCCATTGGAATGTAAGTCCTTGAAAATAAAGACTATCTTATTTTTCTATTTATATACTGTGTGCTTGGTACAGTGTTTGCACATAATAAATACTTAATGAATGTTTTATTAATGAATAAAATTCATTTGTTCACTCCAATCCATCCTTCACACATGTGCCAAAGGAATATTCCTGCAATCCAGGTCTGACCATTCACTCCCCCCATTCAAGAAACTCCAATTACCTCTAGGATTAAGTAGAAAAGTCTCTGTTTGGCAGTCAAAACCCTTCATAACCTGGTTCTTTCCTACTTTCCAAGTCTTAGATTTTATTCTTCTCTCTGCAAGTCTGTGATTCAGATACCTTGGCTTACTCTCTTTTCTTCATGCACAACATTCCATTATACCCCTTTATTTTGGTAATACCTAACCCCCAGGCTTTGAGGGCTTCCCTTCCTCACCACTATCCCCGGCTTCCCTCACTTCTTTTAAGACTCAGTTCAAATCTCATCTTCTGCCGCAGACCTTTCCCAGTCCCCCTACCCTCACAGTGCTTCCATCTGAGATTACCTTCCATCCACTGTCTTCTTCTTCTTCCCTTCCCCATATCATTCTCTCTCTCTTTCTCTCTCTCTCACTCTTTCTTTCTTTCTCTTTTCTTTCTTCCCTCTGTCTCCCCTTCCCCTCTTCTCTTTCTCTCCCACCTATTTATCTCTCTCTCCTCTCTCTTCATATATATGCAAAATATACTTATGTTAGTTATTTGTATGTATGAAATTAGTCACTTATATGTTGTCTCCCCCATTAGAATGTGAACTCCTTGAGGGCAGAGATAGTATTTTTGCCTCTTTTTGTGTCCCTAGTGCATAGTGCTTAGCACAGTGCCTGGCACATAGTAAATGCTTAATAATACTTCTTGACTGACTGACTAATGTGTCCAATAAGTAAAAATCTGAGTCTTACTCAAACTCAAGTTTTTTAATTATAAAACCACTAATATTATCATTAATGATACATAATAATCCAATGAACTGCTCTATCTAGAGTCAGAGACTCTGATTTCAGATCCCAATTCTGCCACTCAGGCACTGGTTCCATTTAAATGAGTAATACATAACTAAAATTTATCTTTTTTAAGAATAAAGTGATAAGGAAAAGTGGTAAGATTAAAATGGAAAAACCCAAAGATTTTAATGGAAATTTTTGTGAAACATATTACACTCTTCCCTGACTTATTAAGAGGAGTGTAAATTCATAGAATTTTAGTGTTAGAAGGAACTCTAGTCGTGTCTTCTAGCACATGCAGCTATATTCTCTGTTGTGGAAAGGCCCTGCTTGAATATTTCCACATAGTCTATCCCATGTTTGAACATGAGAAAATTCTTCCAATGTAAATCTGTCTGTCTCACTATAACTTCTACTCACTGATTTCTTTCTACCCTCTGAAATTAACAGGAAAAAATCTTCTTTCAAATGATAATACTTCAATTATTGGAAGAAAACTAAACTTCCCTTTTGTAGCCTAAATAGCTCCCTCCCTCCCATCCCTTTCATGGTTCTTCATGTAGCATATTTTCCAGAGTCTTTACCTTTCTGATGACCCTGTTTCAGATATAGTCTACTTTGTAAGTGGCATTCTTAATGCTGCATCCAGAATAGAAGGAAATATTTTAGTTTTTTCTTTCTTGATGACATAGAATCATCATTGCAATGATAGAAATTGATTTGTGTGGAGCACTTTTTAACAGGTATCTTTAATATCTCACTTGATTCTCCCAGGTCCCCTTATGTTGCATAAGATATAGGCATTATTACTCTTTCCATAATACAGATGGGGAAACTGAGGCTTAATAAGAGAAGTAGCTTCAGCATGATTACAAAGCCAGGAAGCTACAGAGTTTGGATTCAAAACCGGGTTCTCCTCTTACCCCATCAGTACCTCTGATATCCATTCTGGCATTCAGAGTGATGTCTCCAAGGTCTAGTGAGGTGTGCAGGGCTATTTGCCCTTACACTAAATAATCAATTATTCTAATTATTTCTATTTTTTATTTCTGTTTCTATCTTCCTATCTAAGCCTAAGTGTGGTTCCTTGTTTGTGGTCTTTTCTATAAGGTAAAGAACATGGCCTGTGCAATAGCTATTTTCCTTAAGGCTCAGAGGTTTTCATTTTTTGCTTATTTTGTAGTTTATATCCTGCTACAGGAACATCATAAGAAAGGATGTGGACCTTCAGGGACCTTGTGACATCTCTGCTATTATGTTTTAGGTATTGATTTGCAAAGGTCCTTCTTTCCTACTGGTCACTATGCTCACTGTTCAAGTGGGTGGCCACTAGGTGATAGGATCTATAGCCATTCTTTTCCTGAATCTCAATTTCCCTAGACAAGAACCTCATGTAAGAAAGCTTCCTATTAATCCAAGAACATACAGTAGTTTTTTAATTAATCCCTTAAGTACTAAGTACATTAAGTAGGTTCTCAGAGTCATTGTATCTTTTCCTTTTTATTTTCAGAATGGGGCTATGTAATGGCCATGTGTTTCTGGAACTTTTCAGATCTCATTCCCTGTAACTAGTATTTTTCCTCTAAAAAATTTTGTTGAATTTATTTGGTATACATTTTACAAATGTTGTTCACTCATTTTTTTTTCAGTTGTGTCTGACTTTTCACTATCCCATCTTGGTGAAGATACTAGAGTGGTTTGCCATTTCCTTTTCCATTTCATTTTACAGATAAGGAAACTAAGGCAAACAGGATCAGATGACTTGCCCAGGGTCACAGACCTAGTTAGTGTCTGAGGCCAGATTTGAACTCAGAGAGAGTATTTCTGACTCTAGCCTTGGCACTCTGACTACTGCACCACTTAGCTGTTTCATATACACAATGACTACAATGTACATGGAGACAACAATAGCCATAAAATCATTGAAACTAAGTGTTGTGAAATTATAGAGAATTTCTATGGCTCAAAAGAAGAGCTATAAGAGCATACCTCTTCTAACTCCTGTGAAAGTTGTGGTTTGCATGTATGGAGTATTTCACATAGATAATTTTCTTGACATGTTGATCAGTTAGTTTTAAGGCATATTTTTTCCCTTTTTTTCTAAAAAAATCTGTCTTTGTTATAAGAGAAGGATGAGGATAGGTAGAAGAGGGACATAGGAGGAAAGATAGGCAATGTAAACCCAAAAGGTATCAATAAAAGTCTAATTTTAAAAATTCATCCCTTGTATGATTCTCTAAGTTGTTGGTCTGATTGTTCATTTTTCACAACCTTAGCTCTTTATAACTGTTTTCTGTTAGAGAGATGGACTCAGGGTTAGAAAAGCTCAGCCTTCATCAGACTTGACTTCTGCAAACTTATATATGTAAAGATCAAGATTTGTAAACAGTAAGATATTTTCTCCTCAAAATGCTTCCCTGGAGCACCCACTTTAGAGCAAAGGTTTGAAAAGCAAAAGATAATTCACTCCATGAGGAGATTAAAGGGGAGGAGAAGAATAGGGGAAGGGTGACAGAAAGAGAAAAAAAGGTTGAGTGACGACATGTATCATCCTGTGCTTTCATCTGCCTGTCAGAGTGGGAAAGGGCTGAGAGGGGCTAACTTAGAAGATAATTAACCATGTGGTTCCCTCTGCAGAAAAGCCAGACATTCACCTGCCACTAATTTTCCTCCTGGTGACAAAGGTCATTTGGAATTTGAATGCTCAGAATAAAGGGATCATTGGAAGTTAAAGACCTGATGCAGATGGGCATATGGGGCTGTGCCCAAGAGGGCAACAGAGGCCTGTTTTTCAGGTGTCTATTCCTCCTAGGACTTGGCATAGATGGAGATAGTGGAGGCAGCCAAGAGTCTTAGCTATATGCCTACAATGCATCAACTACAAAGGACTGAGACTCAATGTCCTGGAACACTTTTCCTGCCTCATTCCTTCCTGAGATGGCTAGTCTGATTCTGGGGCTGAGAGAGGGGATTTTAATTGCTCTGGGTTGGGCTTGATGCTTTGGAAAGGGATGGAGATTGATTGTCTGTCTTGGTCTGTTATTTGGAGGTCGGTCTTGGACTAAATATTTTTATATACATTTGACAGGCATGAATGTGTAATCTTATTTGATTTTATATGATATAAATTATAGAATTTTGAGCTAGAAATGGAACTTTAATCCAGTTCACACATCTACCAATTGAGAAAATTGAGACCCAAAGGGCATCTGGGTCACTAGTTAGCGGCAAGGTTTAGGCAAGAACTCAGGTGTCCCTGATTCCCAGTCTGATGTTCCCTCCACCCCAAACATGTTCTCTTCTTATAACAATCTTGAGAGGTAGATAAAGCAAGCATTATTACCCCCATTAGATGAGGAAACTGAGTCATGGGCTGAAAGAATAATTTGTTTTACAATACACAATTAATTAGTAGATCTTATACTAGAACATTTCACCCTGGTCCTGAAGGCTCCTAGGGATTGGCATGACCAAGGATGAGCAAGATTCCCTAGGACCACCAGTGAATAGTCTGGAGAAGTCCTGGGAGTAGGGAGAGGGTTTTTACAAGGTATTACCTCATACCTTTGTGTTCTATAAAATAATTTCCTTAAATTTCACTGAAAATTTCAGATTCACTCAAGGAAAATTCAATCAGGTATTTTTCCCAAAGGAGAGGCTGGAGGGAAGTCGACTTAAAGAGAGTGACAGTTACAGTAGCATTTAAGAATTTTAAGGGCCTCTCTGAAAGGGAATACGTCTAGGTGGTGCAGTGGGATGGAGTAGCCCTGGAGTCAGGAGGACCTGAGTTCAAATCTGGCCTCAGACACTAACTAGCTGTGTGACCCTGGGCAAGTCACTTGATCCCAATTTCCTCCCCCCAAAAAAGAATGTTAGGGATAAGGGCTTATATATAAAAGTGACCTTAGGGAGAATTTAGTCCAATCCTGTCATTAGGGAAAAAAGTACAAATTTTCTCCTGCTTTTACAAAGGACAAGCCTGTCAGTTGAGTAGTGCAATTATCGTTACTTTCACAGATTTCACAGATGGAGAAACCGAGGCTTTAGAAGTGAAGTTACTTGTCCAAAGGCAAACAGCTAGTTAATGATGGAGTCATGACCAGAATTCAGATCTCTTCATATTAAATCTCTGTACCTTGCTTCCATCCCACCCACCTATTCCCACAAGAATATTTTGGACAGAAACCTATAGCAATAGCAGCAGCTTCCTGTAGACTGGGGGTTCTTAGCCTTTTCTGTGTCATGAAACCCTTTGGCAGTTTATTGATGCCTATGGATCCCTTCTCAGAGTAATATTTTTAAATACATAAAATAAAACACCTAGAGTTACAAAGGAAAACAATTATATTGAAATGCAGTTATAAAAATATATTTTTTAAAAGACTGAGAATCTCTGTCACGAATGATAAATTCATAGCCTCAGATCATCACCCAAATTCTGGTCACCTCTCAATCACAGCAGGATTTTTATTGATAATTAGAAAAAGTTCAGGGGCAACAAGGTGGTGCAGTAGATAGAACCTGGCTCTGGAATCAGAAGAATATGAGTTCAAATTCAGCCTCAGACGCTTCGGGCAAATCACTTAACCCTGATTGTCTCAAAAAAAAAAAAAGATCCGATTTTAAATCTCTTGGCTAAGCATGAAGGACTGAGGGTGAGGCAACTTTGTGGTGGGACTGACTAGTAATTATGCTAGATTTATATGATCTCTGAGTTGGGAGGGATCTCAAGAGTTATTCGGATCAATTTTTAGGGGAAATAAAAAAAATGGTCCCTTTTAGGATCCATAATAAGTGGTTATCCCATTTCTGAATGAAAACCTCCAATAATGGAGAATGCACAACTTTCAAAGGAAATTTCTTCTCCTAGTTTTTGGATAGCTCTGATGTTAGGAAGATTTTATTAAATGGAAATCTGTCTACCTACATTGACCCTAATTTTGCCCTGTGGAGACAAGCAAAGTATAATCTCTCCAGTATAACTTCTCAAATATTTAAAGACCATCATTATGTTTCCTAAGTCTTTTCTTCTTCAGGTTAAACAGCCCCTTCACCTGATCCTCCTATATCATTGGCAGGTAGGTAGTACAATGAGTAGAGTTTTAGACTGAATCAAGGAAGACTTAAGTTCTGCTTTGGACACTAAATGTTTGTCTTTGGGCAAGTCACATCATTTTGCCAGAGCCTCAGTTTCCTGATCTGTAAAATGGAGATTATGATAGAATCTACCTTCCAGGGTTGTTGTAAGGATAAGTTGAAAATTATTTCTAAAGAACTTTGCAAGCCTTAAAATGCTATATAAATGTTAGCTATTATTACTTATTATCATATTTTATGGTCCCTTCCCAATCCTGGTTGCCCTCTTCTGATGTGTTTCAACATCTTTACTAATGTTTGACATCTAGAAATGAAAAAATATAGTCTGGGAGAGGGCAGAGCACAATGGAACTACCATTGTGGACACTATGATCTTCTCCATCTTTTTCCTCTGCCATGTTATCCTGCTGAAGTTTATTGAGCTCATAGTCTACCCAAACTTCAAGGTAGTTTGTATACAAATTGCTAATCACCTCTCTCTTACTCTGTACTTGTTCAGTTAATCTTTTTAAAGCAAGTACAGAACATTACATTTAGTCTTATTAAATTTCATCTGAGTTTTGGCTCTAGCTTAAGTTCCAGCTTATTTGAGATCTTTTGATTCCCAGTTCTGTTACCCAGTTAATGATATTGCTCCCAGCTTCATGGCATCCACAAAAAAATTTTCATTCTATCTAATTATTCATGAAAAACACTGAAGAGATTAAAATCAAAGGTTGACTTCTGAATCACTCCACTAGAGATTTTCCTACTGGTTGAAATTAACTAACTGACTTTGGAGATGGTCTAAATCCACTAAATAGATTTTCATCTAATCCATGTAAATTATAGGAGCTTAGATTTAGAACTGGAAGGCAGCTTAAAGGTCTAATTTTGTCATCATATGGTTGAGAAAATTAACACCCAAGTAAGTGATTTGCCCAAGATCACCCAGATAGTATCATAGTATCAGAGGTGAGATGTAAATTCAGTCTATCTATCTATCTATCCATCCATCATCTGTCTATCTATCTATCTATCTATCTATCTATCTATCTATCTATCTACCTATCACTATCATCCAGAAGAAATAGTATTCACTGTGTCCAGTGTATATCATATTGCCTCTCTTGTCCACAGGGATATTCGAGATTGTGAAATGCATGACTGAAATGTAGGTGGTATACTTTAGGTATAACATGTCCCTGATCTGCTAGTCTAGCTACCTTGCCAAAAAGAGAAATGAGGTTAGTCATTCATGACTTGTTCTCATAGAGATCATCACCTTTCTTTCCAAATGTTCAAAACCTTCCTTTCAATAATCCATTCTTGAAGTTTCTGAGACTCCATGTCAAGCCCTCCTTTCCCCACTGCCTTTTGAAAATTTGTAAAACAGTTGTTGGTCTCCAGTTCGTACCTCTCCCACTCTCCATGATTAAGTTGGTGCAATAATTGTATCCTCATACTTTTTTGGTATCTTATTATGTAATGTGTCCACCCTCAAAGACTTGAATGATGACTAGGAAATATTCCACCATTTCCTCACTTAAGTTCAGTTCCAATTGCCTTTGAACCCTCTCTAGTCTAATGATCATTCTTTTCACAGAGAACACAGAAGCAAAAGAGGAGGTAAATAACTGGCTCTCTTTGTCATCTCCCTTAGAACCACAAGAAAAGTCTATCCATTCTTGGAGATTTTCTTATGACCAACATAGCTCTTTGCTAAGCTTAGAATTTTTGCAAACCTCTAACTTGTCTTCTTTACACTGTTTTTCTCAAGTCAATGCTACTTTATTATAGTTGTCCTCATTTCAATCTTCTGAGCAAAATAGGAGACCATGAAAAAGCTCCCCCTGAAGCCAATCCACCATTTTAGAAATTTCCTACTTTTCTTCCTCACCAGAATCAATTGTGATTATCTGTTAGAATGATTTTCTCCAGAGTCCCCCTTTTCTTGTGTTGAGTTTCCTTTTAGAATCTCAGGTCATTGGGATCCCATCCAGTTTTTTTTAATTTTCTGAAATCCATTCTCCTAAGTTCCTTCTCAGAAAACACTGTTCCCTTCCTTATTCATCACCAACTCTAACAAGTACATCTCTACAAGGTTTCCACCACACTCATCAGTTTCTCCTCCTTGGTTAGAGAAAGGACCAGACCCAGTCTTTGTCCAAGTCAAAATGACTGTTTGATAAAAGCTGTGGGGGCAAGGGAGGTCCAACTGTAAAAATAGCCCCCCAAAATCTTCTGGTGGGATGGGGTGTGAGAAATGTCCTAGGAAACACCATAGAAATAGACTAAAGATGAAGGGTTTTTATATTGTGGTAATTGGGGTTACAGATGAATTTTTTTCAATTAAAAATAATAGGTGCTACTTTTTTTAGCTCCCCATCAGTCCTTGTTGTAATAAAGTCCTACTCCTATGCAAGTTAGGATACAAATGAGAAAAGGTTGAGAATCACTACCGATACTTCTGAGGGGAAGATGAGAAAGTAGTTCAAGCAGAAGGAAAATCACTCAAATGGAAATTATTTGGAAAAGAAAGGAAGATAGGAAGGAAAGAAGGGAAGGAAGACAGCACAAATAAGTAGATCTCCATGTGGAGAGAAATGTGAAGGATGTGCAGACAAGGACTAAGCACTAGGCAAATGTATAAATAGGTATTATGTGCAATCAAGTACTTGACTGCGTACAAAAAGTCTAGCTTTGACTGCTTTCTGCATACTTTTTTCCTCTTCAGTTTTTCCACTCTTCTCTGATCTTTTTTTTTAAACACCCTCCTCGCTCATTTATTTTCTCTTCTATTACCTCTTATCCTCCTGTCATTTCTATTTATCAGTCCTTGCACCCTTTTCCACCCAGGATTCTTCCTTGAGTTCTCTCAGCACTCCTCTCCTTCCTCCCTTCCCTCCCCCTCTCAATATCAATTTCCTGCTGACTACCAGGCTAGCATATGGAAGCCTTCTGGGAATCATCTTTCCTTAGGACACTTTTCCCAGAATACCATGGGAACACTTGGCATTATGGCAACATCACACACACACACACACACACACACACATACACACACACATATACCCCAAAACCCTTTTCTCCAGTGCTGTGTGGGAATGAGAAAGAAATAAAAAGTCTTTGCCATATTGAATGAAATTTAATTCACAGGCAAAAGAGCTATAATAACAGAACAGTGCTAAACCAATGGAAAAAATTCAAGTAGATTTAAATAATCTGCAAGGATACTTTACTCAAAATCCTTAATTGGTTCCCTAAAAACATAGTATAAGGAGAAAGCATATTACAGGGGGCAGTTAGCTCCATATGGTCAATGTTATAAATGGATGCTCATCCACTGATATTAGTGAAATTTTACAACTTTATGGTGAGGTTTGATTGCAACATATTCATATTATCATGATCAGAATCACCTTTATTTGGGACACACCTGAACATGTAAGAGGTAGGGAATTGGCCAAATGACATGATTTCAGCATGTCGGGAAGGTGCTGAGGTTGTTCTGCCCCTACTGATGAACCTGTTCCTCCAACTCATCTTTACTGATAACTAAAATTCTATAGATTCCCCACCCTTCCTTTGACAGAAGACTTTGAATTGAAATACAAATATATAAAATGTACAAAAGCTATACAAATATACAAAAGTGTAACTTACAGCACCTATCTGTTATTTACAACTCAGGCTAGTGAAAAATATAGTAGATTTCAATGGGTTAACTGGGGAGCAGTGTGGGCTGGTAGTGAGACTGGAACTTCCAGATCTATGATTTCATTGGTTTCAAGGTGTTCCTGGTGAGGACACTTCCTCCCCTGATGCAAATTAGCAGCTGCTCTATAGTTTATGGTCTTAGAAAATTGTCCGAAGGGACCATGGTTTAGATGATCTGCCCAGGGTCATTCAGTCAGTAAATATCAGATGTAAGAAGTGAGACTGGAACCCAGGACTTTCTGTTGTTGAGATTCTGCTCTCTATTTACTATGTTATGCTTAGGGTGAGCATAATGTTTCCGTATAATTTATGATTTATAAAACACCTCCCTTAAACAACATTGTGAGAAAAGAAGTCACTTTCATTTATAGATGAACAAATTCTATTTTATAGATGGGAGAACTGAACTCAGAGAAGTCCAGGGTTACAGAGTCAGTGAGCAACAAAACTGGAACCCAAGCCTAAGGTCTCTTCTGATTTCAAGCCCACTGCCATTCATTACCTAAGCCCTGCTTCTAGAGGCTGGGAGATATGGAGAAAGTAGGAGAAGGAAATGGCATTAAAGGAGATAGGGCACACAAGGAGAGGGATTGAGCCAGATCTGCTTGCCTTACTGCCCAGGACTATCCCTGCATAAATAACAAAGTGAAGAAAGGTGCTCCTGACTTTAAATTGTTTATCCAGCCTTGCTTATAAACATCCATGAATGTCACTGCATAGCTAACAATAAAAATAGCTACCACTTATATATTATTTTAACTCTTCAAAGCACTTTACATATGTAATCTTATTTGATACAAAAAGTCTTCCAAGTTAGTGCTATCATTGTCCCCATTTAACAGGGGGCAAACTGAGGTAGAGAGAGGTTGAATGACTTTCTCAAAGGTAAGTATATACTTGGGTCTTTTGGGGCTCCTGTGAGAGACATGAAGGATGCAATTGAAGGAGCACCAAATGTAATCAGAATGCCTGGGTTCAAGTCCTGAATTCAGTACTAAATTCATCATGTAACTATGATCAAGCCACTAAGACCTTTCTGAATTTCCCTTTTCTTATCTATAAATTAAAGTTAATAATTCTTATATTATCTACTTCATAGCATTGTAAAGAAAGTGTGATGTAAACTGTAAAGCTCCATAGTGAAATCAACCATTATTAATATCATTTTATTTCAATTTTGGCTCCAATACAATTCCTGACATAGCAGTAGAGGGCACGGAATGTTATAAATCTTTGCATCTGCACTATGGATACTAATAGGTTTTGGACCACTGTTGTTTCCTTACATCATTAATTTATATCCATAAACATTCTACACATGATAGGTATTGTTAGCCCATAATAAATAATGCATGAAGTACTCTTGTTCCATGCAGTCAGTAAATACTTTCCTCAGATAGTTCAGCCTGTACTTGACAGAGTGAGGCATGGGGGGAGGGTTGGACAGATTTTCCCGGATGTGGGGTTATCAGAATGGGAAAAGAAGGGAGTCCTTAGAAAGGTCCTATAGGTATATGAAAATAATTTATAGGAACACTTTATGTAATGGCAAAGAACTCAAAGAAAATATTCCCATCTATTGGGGAATATCTGAAAATTTATGGTATATGAATGAAGGAAGAGTGATTTCATTGAGGTAGCAAGCTCCCCAAAACCCAGTGGCTTTCCTAGAGTACTGAGTTAAGTGACTTGCCCAGGGTATGTCAAAACTGGACCTTGGATCCCTATTTTCCTAACTCTGAGGATATTAAATCCATGAGATTGTGAGTTCCATGAGGGCAGGGATTGTCTTTTTGCTTTTTCTTTTATCCCCAGGGTTTAGCACAGTTCCTGGCAAATAGTAAACACTTAATAAATGTTTATTGACTATTGATTGACCAACCAGTTCTCTATTCATTATCTCACACTGCCTCTCAAGGTAATTTAATAGAATATCATTGTCCTATAAAAGTTTCAGTTTGGAGAATTTAAAGAAACTTGCAAAGATAAAGTCATCAAATCAACAAGAATGTATTAAGTCATTGGGTGCCAGACACTGTGTGTGTGTGTGTGTGTGTGTGTGTGTTGTCCTTCATTCTCAAAGAGGACCATGACATTAAGATGATGACATGACTTGCAGCTGACTTTGATTTGAATGAGGGAGGGCTGTGCAAGGTCACCAACCCCACTTTCTTCTCTAGAGCCATCTGTGCTAAATGCTGGAACTACAAAGAAAGGCAAAAACCATCCCTCTCTTCAAGGAGCTCACAATCTAATGGGGGAGCAACACGGAAACAACTATGCACAAACAAGACATATATAGGACTACACATATACACACACATAATACAGAACTCTTTGAAGTCAAAGAGAACTGGGAAAGGCTTCTTGAAGAAGGTGGAACTTTAGCTGAAACTTAAAGGAAGCCAGGAAAACCAGGAGGTAGAGATGATTAGGGAGAGCATTCTAGGCATAGGAGCTAGCCAATGAAATTGCATGAGGTAAGAAGATGGAGCAACAGCAAGAAGGCTTATGTCACAAGGGGAGTCGGGTGAAGAAGACTGGAAAGGTTGGAAAAAGCTATCAGCATGAGTTGGTGCAAAGAAAAATTTAAGTAGAATCAAGAGAATGATAAACAAAATGGCAGTAATAATCCAATGAAAAATGACATGAGAAGACTTGAAAACTCTGACCAATGCAGTGATCAGATGTAACTTCAGAAGACTTGGTGATGAAGTTTGCCTACTGCTCATGACTAGGAGAAAAAAATAGATAAGAAATGGAGTGGGCAGGAGACTACTTTGTTTTGCTTGATTTCTCTTACTTATTTTTTTCATCTAGGGAGGGCATAGGATGGGGGGAGAGGATGCTTGTTGGGAACTGACAGTGATTTTCTTTTTTTAAAGAGCATCAACAATGTTTATAAAAGGAAGGGTGTTCCCATGGTTCTCTAAGAGTATGAATTTGAGAAACATGCCTCCAGAATTATTTTCATCCTGCAGTGGGGTGATGCGAGGTGGCTTGCTTGACAGACCTCAGGAATAGATTTGGAGAAATGTCAGTCAATTTCTGGAGAAAAATGACTTTGACCTCAAGGGACAATAGCTGGAGGAGGTTAGGAGCAGGGTTGTGGTAGGGAATTTTCCTGAGATGTGATAGAATTGTATTCATATGGTCAGTTTTGTTCACTGAAAAAAAAACTTTAGAGTTTCTAAGACAAGGAAATGGGACCATACAATCAGAGATTTAGAGCTGCAAGGGACCTTAGAGGTAATTTCATACAATTACTTAATTTAGAGTTGAGGAAACTGAGGCCCAGAGAGCCCAAATGTCTCTTCTGGTGTTACAGAGAGTAAGTAATAGATTCAAAATTTTGTTGTGATGATAAAAAGAAAGCAATGTATGTAAAATGTTTTGTAAAACTTAAAACTCTCCATCAGTTGGGGAATGTTTGAATGAATTGTGAATTATAAATGTAACAGTATCAGTGTGCTCTCAGAAATTATATATGTGGGGAATTCAAGGAAACAAAAAGCCTTGAATGAACTGATGCAGAGTGAAGAAAGTGGAGTGATGAGAACATAACAATCCCAGCACGGCATAAATAAAATCACTAAAAGATTTCAGAATTCAGCTCAGATAAAGGAGGAGAAATATCATCTTCCCTTTCCCTGAGTTGGTGGCACCAATGTTTCATTTGATGTGAGGTGGGAGAGCAAAGGAGCCCTCGAAGAGAAAGAAGGATATAGAAGGGAAGGCTACCCTCATTTGGAGAAATGAAAATGAAGTGTTATATTTATTAAAGTGCCTTAAGAAACATTGTGAGTCCTTAAATTTAAAGAAGCAAATGAGAATTCAAGCTATGACACAGCTTTATAGTAAATACTTCACCTTCAGAAAACACTTCAGGGATGGCAAAAAATTACATATATGACTTTTTATACTGAAATGTTTTCAGTTTCTCCCCAATATCACCTTTTTATTAGGCTTAACTTATTTTTCTTCAGTTCTTGACCTTATTGCTAAGAGCCAGACTTTCCTAGATTGGTGTAGAAATTTGTGATGTGGACAAAGTCCATGGGGATCCTCACTGGCACATCACTCTCATTTCTCCAAATTGCTCAGGCTATAATGACCACTGGTCAAAGCCTGATTACCACAGGCTCCAGTCAAATAAGAGACTTAATGGATCAACCTTAAGGTTCAGCTCTGACTTTCCTTGGAATGGCTGTCTTTCTGGGCCAGAAACAAACTTTCTCATATAGTATAGACTGTCACATCTGACAGTCTATATGCAGAAGTTGAAATGCTATGGCATTGTGGATACTGCCACCATGAAAATAGATTTGGAACTGCTTTGGGGTTTTGCTCTCAATTTAGTATGTGGACAGTGTCAAAAGTAAGATTGTAAATTCTTTGGTAAATCTTGTCACCCAGAGCCTTCTGAAGGCAAAATTACATGCCAATCAGATAATCATTGTCTGACATGAGAAATAGGAGGAGTGGGAAGGGCTTCTACAGTAAAAGCACAGGTTTGTGTTTTTTCCCAAGCGTCAGGTGCTGCACTTACAAGATGAAAATGAAAGTTTCCGCTCTCATTTCCTCTTCATCTCTCCTTTTCTTCAATGTCCTCTGTCTTTATTTCTCTCAACATTGTTCCTTGCCCCTTACGAGGACTTTTTGAGTATAAGCCAGACTCTCTACTATGTCAAGTTTACCCACAGGTACTTAGTAGATGCTACATAAATTCTTGTTGAATTGACTTGAAGTAGAGAAAAGAGAGGAAAATGATAAAATATTGTTTTAAAAAGGAGAGAGGGAAGGGGGAGAATAGTGAGGATGGAAGAGGAGGAGAGCAGAGAGGCTGTTGGAGAGGGACAATAAGGAGAAAGAAGAGTGAGGAGAGAAGGGTGAAAGAGTAAAATAATTGTGCACAATTTCCTAGAATCCCTCTCTGGAATGGTTGACATCCTCTGGAAAGTTTAAGGGAAGCAGCAAGGGTTCAGTGAGCTAAGCATGGTCCTGGACCTCCCAAGTTCAGCATTTCTAATCCCAGCTCTGCCATTAAGTGATTTCTGACTAGGTAATCTTAACATCTCTGTGTTGACCTCCTTGTTGTATGCCTGTGAAACCTGGACAGTCTACCAGCACCATGCCAAGAAACTCTTAGAAATTGTCTTAGGAAGAGTCTGAAGATCACCTGGCATTATAAGATACCAGACACTGAGGTCCTTTCTTGAACTAAACTAATATATATATTCACTCTGCTTCAGAGAGCACAACTCTGATGGGCTGGCCACATTGTTGGAATGCAAAATGTACGCTTGCCAAAAAGACTGTTTTCATGGAGAACACGCACAGGGTAAGCTTTCACATGGTGGTCAGAAATGATACAAGGGTACTCTCAAGCTCTCTCTTAAGAACTTCAGAATTGATTGTGTGGCATGGGAGACACTGGCCTCTCAGCATGCTATGCCCACATCAGAGAAGGTGCTGTGCTCTCTGAGCAAAACAGAACCGAAATAGCTCAAAAGAAATGAGAGATGCACAGATTTAGAGAATCCACCCCAAATGTTCACATAGACTATTTGTTGCCAACCTGTGGTAGAACAGTCTGAGCTCACATTGGTTTGATTATGCACAGTTAGACATACTGTGACTCTGGCATGGGGATGCTGTTTTGATCCTTTTTGAGAACGGACAATACCATGTCTCTCTCAGTTCCCAACTAGAAAATGGGCTTGATAATTCTTCTTACCAGTTTATGTGCATTGAGAGTTTGGGGGAGTCACTAATGCAAGGCTGCAAAACTACTCGCAAATATGTCATGCTAAAGAAACTGGTCCATTAAAGATCACCTATGCAAAGGAAAGCAGTAAAGGCTACATACAACTCATGGACCTGAAAGGCATTCTAAAAGAAAAAACCAGGCATTTCTCTAATACAGTACCTTAAAAATATTATCCTTAGTCCTCAAGTGCACACTTACTTTTACCTGGCCTGAGGAGTTTGAATTTTCGAAGGTAAGGCAGAAAAAAAAATAGTCCGTTGGCTTATTTGGTTATGCAGAAATCTGCCCACCTTGGGCTGAAAGGTTGGTCAAGACTGACCGGAAACAGATGATAGATGCCAGGAGGGAGGCAATACTTCTTCCGGTCCTGTTAGTGTCATCAAAATCCTTTGGTGTTAAACTGGAGGATCAAGCACTCTGTGAAGAGCAGCCCATTCTTCCCCCTTCTTTTTACCCCTGGTGATTCTGCAACTCAAATACAATATTCAAGTGATATTTTGCCTCTCATACACTTTCACCCTGGCAAATTGTAGGTAGCTAATTTGTAACCAGCCAAGTTACTCTGAGTGTTTCAGATCTTGAAATTGTAAAATATTTTTAGCAATGTGAGTGATCATTCTGAATCTACCTTGGCACTTCCAATTTGAAAACATATACTTACACCTACTTTGAAGTTTTATCCTGGGCATTACTGCCAGGATCACTAAGCCCCTCCTCTGTGTCAGCCACTACTTCCCAGATATAAACTCACTATGTAGTCAACCAACCCTGAGCTCCAAGAAAACTCCAGTAGCCTGAGATGAATAGATGCTGAGCTTTCAGCTCCAGCACACAGGAGCTCGGTCACCAACATACAAGAGCAGTGAAGCGTAGGATTTAATTTGCCAAGGGTCATTCAACAGCACAACAGCCAGGCCCTTTTCAGCTGGTGTGAGCCCCTCCACTGGGTGTGTGTGGCCAGGGAGGGGGCCAGTCCTCACTGAGGGGACAGAAAGCCTAATCTCAGCAGGAAGTCCATCCCCTTCAAGAAGAGAACCCCAGAGAGAAGTCTTTCTTTGACTTCAGCATTAACCTCAAGCAGGTGGCAAGATACTTGAGTTTTTTCACCATTTCTGTAACCTCAAGAAAGCAAACGCCAGGCTCCTTTTGTAAGTATACCCCATGCCTTACCTATTGAAGCCAACTTGTTCTCTGGACAAGGGATGAATAAGAGTCTGGGAGGATCCTTACCTATGATTCAAGAATCACCAAGTTGTGAAGGGCAGACCTTAAAGTCGTAAGTCTTCCTTTTACAGATGAAGAAATGGAGACTGCCTCTCTGCGGTCATTGGGGCAGTAAGTGACAAAGCCTGCCATGTCTGTAGGTGGATTTAATTTTCCTAGTACTACAGTAAAAAGAAAATAATTTCTTTTAGCCAAGAAGTTAACTTATTGATTCCAGGTTAATCTGGCAAAGGAGAAGAAAAAAAAAATAGACCTACTTTTGAAAAATGCTATAGGCTTGTCCAATGGGAATAGATTTTTTTCTGGGAATTTTTTCTTTCCATTCTTCTCTCCCTTACCTAGAGCCAGGAGTAAAGGTAGACAAGGTAGGCAGTCACTGGGCATAGCACAGTAGAAACTCAGAGGGGCACTTTGTAACATAACTTTTTATAAATGCACATATTTATTTTAACATCCAAAACTTCCATCCTCCGTGGTGAAAAAGTAATTATTTTTTAATAAGTCAAGTCTCATGATGAATCCATGATATAGTGGATAGAAAGTTGGCCACAGAGTCAGAAAGACTTAAAAAAAAAAGCAAAGAAGATGTGGCCCCTGTCCTTGCAAAGCTTGTAATCGACTGGGGAGGTAAATGTAAAGAAGATAATTTTTTTCCATTAATTAATTAATTTACTTTTAGTTTTCAACATTCATCTCCACAAGATTTTTGAGTTCCAAATTTTTCTCCCCATCTCTCCTCTTTGCCCACCCCAAGACAGCATACATTAATCCTTTCCCCAATCTGCTCTCCCTTCTCTTATTCCCTTCCCCTTCATTCTCTTGTAGGGCAAGTTAGATTTAAGAAGATAATTTTTATGCAATGAAGACTATGCCAGTTGCCAAAAAGAGGTATCCAGACCTAGGAATTCAAGGGAATGGATTATTTCATGCTAGGGAGGGATCAAAGAAGTCTTCATGAAGGAAGAAGCATTTAGATTGGGCTTCGAAGGATGGATAAGAATTGTGCAGATAAAGCTCAGGTTAAGGATTTCCGATGCAGGGACTTCATGAACAAATGCAGAGGCATGAAAACCAAGGGCATGCCTGAGAAATGAGTCATTCAATTTGGAGCACAGGGCATGCTCTGTAGAGGAAACAAGGATGAAGAAACAGGATGCAGCCAGAGTGTGGAGGGTCTGAATGGCAGGCTGAGGGGTTTGAACTCTACTCATTCAGCAGTGGGTGGCCATTAAAGCTTTTTTGAAGAGAAGTGTGACAAAATCAGAGCTGTGTTTAAGAAAGATTAATCTGGAAGCTGTGTATAGGGAGAGAGACTGAAAATGGAGAGAGCAGTTCAGGAGGCTTTAACAACTACGAGCATGGGACAGAGGTAATAACGGCCTGACCTGAGATTTAGTTCCTACAAAAGATCTTTCCTGTTCTTTCCCATCCCCCTCAAATTCTGGTGTCTTTCTGTTAAAATAACTTGTTTTTATTCTTTCTATATTTTTTATATATAATTTTGTAAATGCTTATACATGTTCATGCCTTACATATTGTCTCCCTGGAAATAAAATAAGCTCTTTTGGGGCAAGGCCTGTTTCATTTTGACTTTGTACCTTGGTGCTTAGTGCCAGGTACAGAGTAGGTGATTAATAATTGCTCAATGACTAACAAGGGATTGCTTGATTCATAAAGCATCAGTAACAGTGGTGGAAGGGATAGGACAGATGTGAGAGATATTTCAGAGGGAGAATGGACAGAACTAACAAAATAAGAAAGAAGAGAAAGTGGGAAGAATCAAATATAATGGCTTACATTTAAAGTGCTTTATGGTTGAGAAATGACTTTTCTCACAATGGCCTGTAATGTATGCAGTATATTATTAAGCCCATTTTTAAAGAAGAGTGAACCAAGATTCAAGAAAGCAAAGTGACAAGTTCAACATTTGATTCAGATTTCAGGGATCTTTTCATGACATGGTGATGAGTCTCACAAACATCTGGTAGATTGGTGATTGTAGTGGATGAAAGCCAGATAGGCTGAGGCAGGAAGTTCCTTCACGTAGAACCATATAGTCCAACATCTATTCAGGGGAGGCATAGGGATGGCCCTATTTTCCTCTCTCATACTTAGGCGTGTCAGGACCAATTTTCGTGTGTCTGTTTTCAGCAAGGCAGTGGTGAGCTGTTAAGATAATTATTTCACTTTTTAAGCCTGTGCAGAGTAATTCATTATTGCAGTTCCTCTGAGCACCAGTTAGATTTGCCAAGACAACAGAATTAATTTCCTACATGCCTTTTTTTCCCAGATAAAGTCTCAGAGAGGTTGTCTAGAGTAGGCCTGGGAATTCCCCTTGAAAACCAAATGTTACAATGCATTGGCTTCTGGAAGATATCACAACGTCATCCAGAGTGGGAACCACACATGTATTTGGATGCCCTTGGGAAGGTTTGAAAATTGATTCCTCTCGGGGTTATCAAGCCTTCACTGTATAATATGGGACTTAGCACACAACAGGAATTCTCTCTCTCTCTCTCTCTCTCTCTCTCTCTCTCTCTCTCTCTCTCTCAGGACTTTCTAGCATTAAAAATTAATGCATTTGTTAAAATTAATTAAATTAATTATGAGTGTCCCTCATTGATAAAGTAGCAGGGTTGGACCTGGACTGGGGCAGACCCAAGTTCTTCAAACACTTACTAGCTATGGGATGACCCTGAACAAGTCCTTTAGCTTCTGTCTGTCTCAGTTTCTTCATCTGTAAAATAGGGTTAATAGCAACACCTACCTTCAAGGATTGTTGTGAAGATCAAGTAAGATAATATAAAGTGTTTTACGAAACTTAAAGTGGTATATATTGTTGTTCGGTCATTTTTAGTGTTTCTGACTCTTCATAACCCTACTTAGAATTTTCTTGACAAAAGATACTGGAGTGATTTTCCATTTCCTTCTGTAGCTCATCTTGTAGATGAGGAAACTGAGGTAAATAGGATGTAGTGACTTGCCCAGGACCACATAGCTAATAAGTGTCTAAGGGCAGATTTGAACTCAAGAAGATGAGTCTTTCTGCCTCTAAGCCCAGTGCTCTATTCACTGTGCCATCTAACTGCCCTAAATAGTATATAAATACTAACAATTATTACTATTTGCCATTGTGTTCCCTGGGTAGCTCTGTTTACATCCCATTTCCCCAGTTTCCTTCCTTCCTTCCTTCCTTCCTTCCTTCCTTCCTTCCTTCCTAGTTCTTTCTTTCTTTTTCTCTCTTTCTTTCATCTCCTCTTAGACTAACTGTACCATGGAATTGACATAGATAACTCTCACTAAGGACCATCTCATAGGGCTGCTTTCACCCCAAGTCTCTGGGATCAATCTGGGTTACTCTCATTTCCCAGTTTGGACCCTTGTCTTTCCCTGAGCTCAGGGGGGAAGAATGAGTGCACCTGCACAGAGTCTGCTCCCCTCAATCTGCGTCCTTTTGTTTTCCCAGGCAGATTGTGGCCATACTCCCCGAGTGAAGCTGCCTTAGGCTTTGCACTTGGAGGAAGCTTAATGGCATTATGCTATCATCACTAGGGGAAAAGAGCTGTAATTACATCTTGGATGCCTTCTGAAAAAGATGACCACATGCAGAGCACCAAGAGAAATAGAGATTAATGAATCACCAAAGGGAATTAATGGAAAACCGCTCTAATTAGTGTAATAATTTTTAGGGAAACATTAATGAATATGAAATAGGATAGAAATGAAACCACAGGAGTAATTAATACAACACAATAATTTGGGGTTAGAAGATGTCAAAGCCTGTTTAAATATATTCCTATAGTTAGAATTAAAGAGGTCTGCATAAGAGGAAAAGTATTTTTATCTGAAAAAATTGTGTCACTTTGAGAAGTTGCAGCATAATAAAGAAAAATGCACAGGTTTATCTATGGTAAACACAATGACAAAAATAACAAACAAAAATGATCAACGTTTCTAGAGAAGGTATGCTGTTACAATGCCAAAGGCAATATATGAACTTCATGAAATAGTTATTATTAAGTCAGATAAGTAGGCTCTCTTAATAAACACCCCCCTTAACTTAACCACAAAACATATAGGTAGGTCTGAGTTCAGCAAAAGTAGGATGAAGCCAAGTCAAACCAGGCTCTTCTCTATACCTGACATTTCATCTACCACCTTCATCCTTTGTATAGATGGTCACTTAGGTCTGAAAGACACTGCCACCTCATCTCTGCCTCAGAGAACCCCTAGCTTGCTTCAAAGCACATATCTTGTGCCTCTTCTTATCTGAGGACTTTCCAGATATTCCCAGTTATTAGTGACCTCCCTCTCTTGAAATTATCTTATATATGCTTCATATTTACAAAAATTGTGAAAGGATCATGTAACCTGAACCTACTGTCTTTATTGCTTCCATTGTATTAATCTCTGTCTTACTAAGAATTTCTAATCTCTAATAACAAAACTTAACCCCAACATTATTACCTAAAATTATTTTGTTTGTTCAGATGATAGATACATTTTAACAAATTTTAGAAGTCTTCTCTCAATCCTATATAGGTAGGAACTTGCCAGAGGGACTAGGAAGTAGAAAATGGTTCTAGATAGACTTTGGTAAAGTCCACCATTTTTGTCTGTGATCACTAACTGCCTATTGCTACAAGAGAACATATTTTTAACATTGGTATCTTCTATTTATGTATGGCTATGAATCATAGAACAAGAGGACCTTGTAGTTTTTGTTATTCTGTCATGTGACTCTTCATGACCCTATTCAGAGGTTTCTTGGAAAAGATACTGGAGTGGTTTGCCATTTCCCTCTCCAGCTTATTTTACAAATGTGGAACTGAAGCAAATAGGGTTAAGTGACTTGTGTAGGGTCACATAGGTAGTATCTGAAATCAGACTTGAACTCAGAAAGATGAGTTTTCCTGGCTTCAGATCTGGTGCTGTGCTACCTAGCTGCCCTTATACCATCTATAGTTGTAGGCAGATGTTAATCTTGACTGCTTAAAATTAGTAAGAATTTGCATATAGTTACTAGATGTTTTGCACAACTGCTATATATCATAATTTTACTTATATGTATGTGTATATATATATATATATACATATATATATATACACACTTATATATGTAGTTTTTGTTTCCCTCATAAGAATGCATACTCTTTACAACTAAGAATTGTTTCATCCTTTATATTTCTTTCTCCAGTGCCTAGCACAGTGCCTAGCACATAGTAGCTACTTAACACATTATTGTTGCCTGCTCACTTGATTACATCTACTCAAAAAAGACCTAATTTCTCTCATTTTTTTGGCAGGTTTAGCAATGCATATTGATTCATGGTGTACCATTTCATATGCGCACAGCACAATCCTAGCTAAACTGAGTTAGCTGCCCAATGGAACTCAAAAATATTTCCCAATTTAATTTAAAACAGATCTCCATGTGAAGAGAATTTAATTTTGCTAGTAATATGGAATACAATGAAATGATCCTCAAAAGTACTTCCAAAGGTTTCAAATGTTTTCTTTTTCAAGCAATTTAGTTAGGGCAACCTTTTAAATAAGTATGTTGGTTTAATTGCTTAAAAAATAGGACTCAGGAATCAATTTGATTACCTCTCTGAACTAAATCTACACAAATGAGGACAGTCTAGGTCCATATAAATCAGGTTAAGTGCACCAATATGCATCAGGTCATTATGTAACAGAAATTACTTGAATGAACATTCAAAAAGAAAGCCATAGTGGCAGTGTACACATCAGGGGAGGCCATTCTTTTATCTACTGCTACCTTATATGTCTTAAGAAAAACATTTAATTTTTTTAAATTAATGTTAATTAATGTTAATTTTTTAAACTCCACTTTTTTAATTAAAAAAATGTTAATTTTTTAAACTCCATCAATCATTAAGAGACATGACTATCAATAGCAGATTCCACCATGATGCCATGCACATTGAAAGTCAGACAGTTGATTTTATAAACTAATTAATCCCAAAGATTCGTAGAATGATAGGTTCATAGATTTAGAGCAGAGAAAGGACATGGAAGGTCATCTATTTCTCTCATTTACAGATTAGAAAATTGAGGTTCAGAAAGGGGGAGGGATTTGACCACAGTCAGACAGGCAGCAGACAGTAAAGACAATATTGGAGTACATAATACTCCAATAATTTCACCATGTTGCTTCCATTAGGAATCGGAGATTCACATCTGGATGGGTCCATTTAACTCAACCTCATTTTGTAGATTAGGAGCCTCAGGTATACGAGAAGATATGACATGACCAACATCATAAGCTGAAGGTTAAAAAACTGAAGAATTAAAAATATTTTCCAAATTATATGCATAAAAATTTTAATATTTGTTTTTTATTTAAATTTTGAGTCCCAAATTCTCTCCCTTGCTCTTTCTCTTCCATCCTCCCTCATTGAAAAGACATGATATAAGTTATACCTGTGCAGTCATGCAAAACGTATTTCCAAAGTAGTCATGTTCTGGAAGAAAATACTGAGTGAAAAAAAAAAAACCCAAGAAAAAGAAAGGTAGAAAAAATTGCTTCTATCTGCATTCAGACTCCACCAGTTCTTTAACCAAGGTTTTGAACACAGATTTTTTTCTAACTAAAATTAAATCTTTTTTCTCTTTAACCACCTACCTTCCAATCCTTTTTAACCTTTACTAGTAACACAATTGCTAGGTTACTTCATTACATATTTCTCTTGTCAATGGCAAACACTGAGCCAGTTTTTCAAATTGTTTGGATTTCACATGAAGAAGAGTAATCCAGACCAAGAATATTCATTTCAAGGTTGGGCATCAACCTTGGTTAGTTACCAATTTAATTGAGGTTGGGGGTGGGGGGTGGGATGGTGGGATCTCCTATTTTTAAACTAGACAGTTTTGATTTAGCAGAAGTATCAAACTCACTGCCTGAAAAATTACTTCCAGAACAAGATTAAAATGCAATTTGGAAATGTTTAACAAGCTAAATAAAATTCAATATAACATATGTAATGTTAATTTGTGGGTTTTCTCAGTCAAAATGTGGCCCATAGAGATGTATTTCTATTTGAGTTTGACACCATTGGCTTAAAGTACTTTACAAAACCATCTCTCAGGCTATCAAGTCTGCAAGGTTTAGTAAAGGCTTCCAGTAAACTATTTGTCTCTGAGAAGAGAGATGAATAGAACACAATAACCTGGGATACTTCATTTAATCAATCAATCAATTCATCTATATACTTGTTCACTCAATATATATCTCTTGAGCACCTATTATGTGTCTAGCACTGCCTAGAGTATTTTGAGGATACAAAGAGTCTTAGGAGAAAGTATCTTCGAGCAGTTGACAACACAGTTTGAAGAGATAAAGCAAATACAAAGTATCAGCATCTGACGGTTAGAGAGCCGTAGGGTTTTCAGAATGTTTCATATGTACTACCTCATTTGATTTTCATAGCAACCATACAGATAGGCAGACAATATGTGTTATAATTTATATTTTACAGAGAAAGAGATTAAGGGAATTTAAGTAAGTTGTCCATGATCACAGGGCTAGTAAATGCTATAGATGGGATGCATAGTTGATCTCCACAGACTCTAAGTCCAGGGTTTTTCACATTATGCCATAATAGCTTTTCATCATAGGTCCTATTAACCTGTGCACATTAATGGCTTCATGGATTTGTATTTGATGTCATGAAGATAACTTACTGCAACTGGCTCCCGTCTCTTCTAGTCCCCTCATAAGAACTGAGAAGAAGCAACCTGGATTAAGTTAAATGATGGCTGTACTTGGCCTTTGGGAGGAGAGCAGGGGTTAGGGCTAGCTCTGGACAAAGTTGCCAGTTCCATTCAGCAGAGAGCTATTAAGTGCCTGCTATATTCAAGGTATGTCAGGAAAATTAAAAAAAAAAACAAGATAGGAATTCTCTTTAAACCACCTACAATTTAGTAGGACAAGCAGAGCAGAGAAGCATAAAGAAAAGTGGATTTGGATAGTAGAAACACAGGTTCAAAATTTCTTCATCCATAACATAACGAATGATGCTTTGGGTACTGGTTGTCTCATGAGATACCAAGGTCCTGTCATTAGAGATATGCAAACAGATCAACAGATAATAGAAGACCATCACAAACCTATATAAACAACTATAAACAAAATTACTTAAAAACTACATAAACAAAAATTATTAAAAAAAACCCTCTTTATGTAAGTAAAATTACAATTAAATAATTGGAGAAATTGTAATTGTTCATGAGTGAGCAGAGCCAATGTAATATAATGAAAACTTTACCCAAACTAATTTATATCTTTAATGGCTTCTCAATTAAATTGTCAGGGAAAATTTTCCAAAATAAGGAACTTTATCTTTAAGGAATTTACAATCATCTTAGAATGACAAAGACTCTTCAACACATAATTAGAGAGCAATATGTATTGTGGAATAGCTAGAGAGCCAACTTTTGCAATGAGGAAGATATGATTCAAATTCTGCCCCTGTCATATATTGGCTGTGTGATCCTAGGCAAGTCATTCAATTTTTCAAAGGGACCTGGACATAACAATATAAATGGCAAAATAGTTGATCTGCTTTAGTAGAGGAAGTTTCCTTATAAGGAATTCTCTAACCAATGAAATTACAAATCCAGAGCCAATCCTTCCTTTTCCAGTCAAATGAATTAAATAGGGTTTTGTATTGAATGATCTATACAGGTGGCATTGGTAGGGAAATCAATAACTGTGAATACCCTTCCCTTTCCAAGGATACCTAAGCTTAGGTACCCCTCTGCAAGGCAAAGGATAAAGTGCTAGACTTGGAGACAGAGAGAACAGAGTTTAAATCCATCCTCGGGCATTTACTAACTCTGTGACCCTGGCAAGTCCCTTAACCTCTTTTATCCTTAGTTTCTTCAACTGTAAAATAAGAACTATCATTGTGCTTACTTTCTACATTGTGAGAGTAAAATGAGATAATATTTCTATAGCACTTAACATAGTGCCTGACACATAATAAGAGATTAATAAATGTTTGTTACCTTCCTTTCTGCTTGAAAAGAAGAAAGCCTGCTTCCCGACTCTATTTAGTTTGCTGCTCTAGAGTTGGGGAAGGGCTGTGAACATCTTCCTATTCTTCCTAGTACCCCTTGATCTTAATCCAGATTACAATAGAAATGTTAATTTTGATTGTATAAAAGTCAAGGTGAAATTTGGCATTTATGTGAAATACTTATCATTTATTCTTAATTACCATGCAGCAAATAGAACATGTTTATCAGTAAGTATATCCGATTAACTTTATTGTAAATTTTGTTTGATAGCAATGTTGAAATCTTTAAATATTTTAATTTCTCAAGTGTTTTGTTGACATAACTTGTTTTTCCATTCATTCTTTTAAAGACAGCATTCCACAAGCGTGTAAACATCATATGAGAATTACATACAATCTAACATTTTGTGTGTGTGTGATAGTAATACCATCTGAAATAATGATAGCTTCTTTTTCCCATATCATGGGAATATTGTCACAGATCTGTCAAAATAGTCTAAAAGACAATTCAGTGAAGGAATTAGTCAAACAGGTTAAGAACATACAGTTATTTGTACAATAGAACTTTTCATTCTTCGATTATTTTGTGTATAAACAGCCTACGTTTGGGGTAAAAAAAGGATTGGACATTTTGGGATTCCATTACAATTTTCAATATGATTAGAAAATGAGCAGAGGAGGGGGGAAAAGTGTAAAGGGAAAGTGAAAATGCAAGAATGTTAAACATTGGATTTTTTTTTGTAAGTAAATAAATACAGTAACACTGACCTGCTCATCTATAAAGTAATAAGTATTGTGGTGGAATAACAAATGGAAATATATGCAATTTATAATTAAAATTATTTGCTAAAGGAAGCCATTTTTCTAATTTGTTAATAGTGTTTTGCACTTGGTTGTTTTCATATAAATATGTATAACTTTGCATAATAAGAAAATGACAATTAATTGATTGAATATAAGAACTATTTCCCCAATATTTCTCCAAGTCTCCTTTCCACTTAACAAGAATCTATTTCTTTAAATGAAGTAAGCAATGTTTCTTCCAATAATCAAAGAGTTTTTTTATGTAAAATGATATCTTTTTATGAATAAGTATGGGAAAAAATTTCCAATTCAAATAAATGTAAAAAATCCTAATGTTTAAGGTTATTATTTATTATTAAATATTAATAAAAAGACACTAGAATTAGAAGATCATTATTTAAAAAAAAAAGCAGAACTCAATCAAATCAGCCAACACTTATCCAGTATAATATGGGCTTGAAAGGCAGCATAAAATAGTGAGTGAACAGAGAAATAGGGCTGCAGACTCAGAACCAAGTCTTGCTTCTGACATATACTAACTGCATAACCATGGACAAGTCACTTAATGTCTCAGTGTCTTGGGAAACTCTTTAAAGCTGCAAATACAGAGGGAGGATCTATGTTTCTGCATTCAAAGTTCTTTAAATCTTTTATCTGTGTGGAGAATTGTCTGTTTAGAAACTCCCTCCTTGATAAAATCACAGACCATTATAAAGAAAAAAAAGTGTACCCTTAGTACTATGGTAGGCTCTGCAGTTGCTTCAAAATCAATTTGGGAAATAGTCTCTGTCCTCAAGGAGCTTTCAACCATATTGGGCAGAATAGGCATTCTTGACACAAGAAATAATGAATAATATGAGAAAGTACATGATAAAATGCTGACTTGTATGGCACAATCAAGTTCAAAAAGAATTCTAAGGAAGAAGACCAGTGCACTCAGAAGTAGCCCACGAAAAACAAGAATTGTGGTGGATCTTGAAGCCACAGTGGAATCTGGGAGCAGAGAGAATATTCTACTATGGGGGAATTGTACGAATGAAGCATAAAGATAGAGGAGATGAGAGAGATTATGAGATAAGGCTTATCAAAGTGAAATGTTAATTATTGGGGAAGGAGAAGGAGAAATAAAGCTGAATAAGTTATTAGATTATGGTTCAACGGAGATGCCATGGAAGAATGCATGAAATTTAATCTTCATCTGTTGCATGCAACCAGAGCTGTAAGCTTTTTGGTAAATAAAGCAGTGAAATGATAATCTTAAATTTTGTGCTCATCTGATGCTCCAAAGCTGAATGTTAATAGAAAATTTTAGTGTATAATACTTAGTCTAGCACGATCAAGAAGCATTTATTAAGTCAGGCTATGGAGGTACAAAGACAAAAATGGAGCTGATTCACCATAAAATCTATTTCTCCAATATCAAGCCCATGTTTCATTTCAGGTCAACAAGAAAGTTCTCTTATTAACCCCTCAATGAGTTGACATTTATATTCATAGTGCAGTAGAAAGAGGGCAGAGACCTTGGGTTCTGGGTTTAGCTCTGTGACCTTGGATAAGCAACTTCATAGAACTATACCTTGGTTCCCTCATCTGTAAAGATAAGAACATTTGCTCTAGCTTTCTCATGGTTAGTGTAAGGAATGATTACATTAATATATGTAAAGTGCTGTGTAATCATAGAATCAAAATAAAAAAACACATGGAAAATTTTTCAAACATATCATTTAGATCTTAATAGCATCCTTTACTCTGAAAAATTTAACCTAAGAGTTTGGTTGTGTACTGACATATACTCCAGGATTGTAAGGAAAACAATTTAATACCAAATGTGTCCCTTGTTCAGAATATTGGAATATGTACCATTAAGTCATAGAGCTGGCTGTACAAATTTTTGCTTCAAACATTAGTGTTGCTTGGTGATCAAATAGCTAAAGAGTTGTTCAGTGATCTCTGTGTAACAGAGAGAACATTGAATTTGTAGTCAGATGACTTGAGTTCAAGTTGCAGCTTTTTTACTTACTATGAGGGCATATTTGAGCTGATTATTAATTTTTCAGTATAAGCATTTACATCTTGGAAGTTGGAGAATGCTGCAATTCAGTTCTTGATTTACTGTTTTGTTGATTTTCCAGACTTAAGAAAGTGATGGACAAAATGCTAATAATTCAGATTAAACTTAAAATGGTGTCATTTTTCAGAGGGACAGTTGTAAACATTTACCAGTATAATTCTGTTTGCTCCCTTTGTAACTTTGGACATATCATTTAACTTTCCTGGATCTCCTCTTCTTTACTATAAAATGATGAGATTGGATCAACAGATCTCTAAGGTTTTTTCCAACTCTAATGTTATGATGATATAAGAGATTATAGAGAAGATCTTGTTTGCACCATTCCAAGTAAGCAGATTTGACAAAACAATTAAATGTCAAAAGGAAGTGCATTTAGCCCTGTGGAGAATTCTATCCTATTTTCATAAGATGCGGTAATGGATATAGGCTAAACCAAAAATAGAGAGGCTTCACTCACCATTAAATGCACACCTTTCCATAAGAGTATTTTGATAGTGAGATGGAATAGTTACTCAGAAATAATTGCTCACGAATATGAAGATGTGGTTTGAAAAAGGTGCTCTCATTCTCTGTCTACTAAACATAAGAAACATTTCTTCTATTTTTGGTCCCTTTTAGGAGCTGTATTTGTTGTGGCATTTGATCCACAACTAATCTCTTCATTTCAACACAGTTCAAATAACTTCAGTACTGCATTTAGTATGGGAGTATAGAGGATATGTGCTTGTTATGACTTTTAAATAAGAGAGCCACTTGATAGTTGAAGGCAAATTTTCTCACTGAACATGAATAGTCCTTGATGTATCCTATATTTTAAACTGGTAATGTTCTTTCCTTTTCTTTAGCAGTCACATTGGATTCAGCTAATGACTGAGTTTTATGAAGTAAAACTGAAGTCCTTATCTTCTAATTATCTCTGAAAAGACAAGAATCCTTCATTAGAAGCCCAAAGATAAATGAGTTAGGGCCAGGACTTCTAAATAAGCAAGTAGGTAATGTAGTAGATGGGTCACTAGACCTGGAGTCAAGAAGACCTGCATTTAAATCCTGCCTTGCACACTTACGAGCTCTTTAATCCTGCAAAAATCACTTAATCTCTCTGAGCCTCTGTTTGCTCACCTGTAAAATGGGGTAATAACAGCGTCTAATTTATAGGGTTGTTTTGAGGACCTAATAAGATAATATATGTAAAGTGCTTTAAAAACATCAAAGAACTATATAAATGATAGCTATTAGTATTAACAAACATGTCCCCCAAAGAAACTGCAAGCTGTTTTCTCCTCTGATATGTAAACAAATGAAGCAAAACAATTAATTGAGAAAAATTCAATTTCAGGATAAGTACTCAATGCCAGTTCCCACTCTAGGCATGGCCATCTGACTCTCTTCTGTGACCTTTTCTGCCCTTCTGTATAGACAGAATAATATTAACTGACTTATCTATGGAGAAAGAACAGTCAGTGTCAATCCTTACTATCAAATCTTGGAATCATAGAATGAATTTTTAAAGTGGGAAGGGATCTTAGGAACCATCTAATATGGTCTCATTTTGCTATGAGGAAACTGAGGCTCAAAGATGAGGAGCTACTTTCCCAAGGTCACATAGCTAATTAGTGATAAACCCAAATGGGCTCCTGACTCTCCATCCAGTATTCTTTCTGATCTTAAAAAAAAATCCTAACTACATTATTGATGTCTCCATAGTGTGCAGGGATGTATGTTATTACTTTCACATTCTGAAATTAATTTAGGCTATGGCAAGATATGTTGAAAACCATATTCTCAGCAATCAGCCATTTAGAAAAATGATCCAAGAATAATACTGAATTTAACATAGACACAGAGCACCACCATGCTTATTGAATGTATATTTATTTATCTGTAAAGGTGTGAAATGGAAATGAAGGGATTCAGAGAATTGGACACAAGCAAGCAGTTAATATTTAAAAGGAAATCTACAAATTGAAAAAAGCTTGTGGCGAAAAGCCGAGCCTGCAGAAGGCAATAAAGCCAAGAAAAAAGCAGTGCAATTTCTCTTCTCCCCCTCCCCCCCCCCAAATTGACAACACTCTCCGTCCTTATCTGAAGGAAAAGGTCATTTAGCCTCTTTTGTCCTCTCACACCACGCTGCCTCCTTGCCTTTTATTGTCACGGGCCTCACACAGAGAGCCAAGGAGGCAGCCCAGCACGAGAGAAATGCCTGAGATTCGGCTCTGTCTGTAGCACGGAGATCTACAAAACTGGTGCCATTAGTCAAGGTCTTGTCTGGGATTTCAAAACAGTTTGTTATTTCTCTTTCTCTAAAGAAAGTTCCTCATTTCCAGCCATCAGCTAGGAAGAGCAAAGCTGCTGCTGTTCGTGGTGCTGAATTCCACTTTGAAGAACCAGCCGCTCAACTGCCTGCAGGCAGCTACTGCTAGGGACTCCAGGGCTGGAATAAATTGTAAGGAGACCTAGGAAACAGCTGCCACCTACAAAACTCGAGCGAGCAAGATAATTTAGCTATTACTCTTGAATGCTTCAGTTGCATAAGATCCACGCCAAGCTGATCATCTAATTTACCTGGTTTGCTGGGCAGATCCGTCCTGTCAAACTCTTTCCTCCCCCCAGTCACAATTAATTTTCTCAATACACATATTTTCTCTCACATATATTATCTATCTCTAAAACATGCTCTTTCACTCAATGCACATACTCTTTCACCCAAACATTTGTCTCATATAGTTCTCTCTCTCTCTTTCTCTGTCTGTCTCTCTCTTTCTCACCTCAAGACGAGAAAAACTACTCAAAACAACTCCCCCCACCCCAACTATTTAATGTGTGTTATGAACTCTTGGAAAGTCTCAGGGGTAGGGGGGTAAGGTTGGGGAGAATACTTTTTCAGGCATCGGAATTGTAATCTTTTATTTTTTTTAATTAATGTTATCTACTGTTTTTTGTTTCTGTTATTATTATTAGTATTAGGAGGAAGAGAAATAGTGGAGGTGGTGGTGCTTGTAGTAATGGTAATAGCAGGGGTGGTAATAGTGGTAATTGGTATCAGTGCAGGAAAAAAATTTCCGGCAGGTGGTGCTCTAGTTCACAGTGGAGTCAGACGCCTGACTTCTCTTTCTGTATGTCTCTTTCAATCCTTCCTCGTCAAAAGCTTCCCTCCCTCCCCCACCCCAACTTCTCTGAGGGAATTGGTGGAGATCAGAATCCAGTGGCTGGCACCAGTAGGGTTTGCGGGTCTGTCTTCTTCCAGATTCATGCACTTATCGAGACTACATTTTTGCTACAAGCGAGTTTGCCTATTTGGGTTAACTGAAATATAGTATGATTAAAGGAATATAAATAGAAAAAGCAAGGGTCAGTGATAAGATTGCACCCTCTTCCTCCTTCCGTGATTGATGGCATCCAGGGCCAAAAATGTTTAATCATCAATAACGTGATTCAGCAATCAGGAAGCGTAAATAAGTTATGCAACAGCTTCCTTGGGTCAAAGGGGGTGGGGAAGGTTCCACAGATCGTTGGATTGGCGGGACAGTCGCCTGCCTCTCTGGCTAGGGAGGAGTGGCTATGTGTACAGTATGGCTAGTGATGACCTTTGGTTTTGCAAAGCATGAGCAATTGGGACGAGGTTAATGGCACTTTTCTGTGGGATCAGATTGAACAAACAAAAAATGCCCTGCTCCATTCTAATGGAGCGCATTATTCTGATCAGGAACTAAGCCTGGACTCCGGCTCCTGCAGCTGCTCTGCAGGTCAGTAGTACCAATAAAGCAATTATCCAATGAGAAAACTCTTGTTCCCCAAGGGAGATTCAAGATGGGTTCTGTTTGTTGTTGCTAGTGGTTTTTGTTTTTTAACCAGACATTTTCTTACAAGTTGAGCTGAACAACCTAGACAGACTCCAAGATGAAAGAACTCAAATTGCATTCTAGAAGTGTTTGTTCAACACGATATTTTAAAGGAATACATTCCCAGTTCAGTGCTTCCCTAGGAGCACACTGCTCCATGTTCAATTAACCTGAACCATAATTGAACTCTGCCCTTTGAACTCACTAAACAGATAAATATATTAGCTCAGCTAAGGAACCATTAATATTTTTCATTCAACATACAGACTAACAGAAAAGATCCAACAACCCAAGTAAAAACTAACCCATTAAAAGTGTAGAACCTTTGAGTCATTAAAATAGTTCATCTGTTTTTGTAATTTATAGAAAAAAAGGCAGAGGAATTATGTGAAACTGATTGTATGGATTTCTTTGGAAATTAAACAGACTTTAACAGCTGTTAATATTTGACCTAATACAGACCCTGTTATTGGTATCCAAGAGTAGGGCTCACCTTTCTGGCAACATTTAACAATATTCTTTCTATTTAATTCAATAATTCAATTTCAATAATATTCTATTGCTGAGGAAAATTTATACTGTAGCTCTATGCAATTATCTACATTGCTTTCCAGAAAGATATTATGGTATAGTATATTTCATTCTATATCAAATCAGCTCAACATTGATGCTAGGATGGAACAGAATCTATAATATTCCCTTTGGATTCTGTTCCTGACTTTTCTACAAATGTATCAGATCACCAGCATTATTAGTGGGAAAGAATAATTGTTTTCGCATGAAAACCAAATCACGTACATAATGAAATGAATGAAGCTAGAATATTTAGAAAAAGTTCAAACTGTCACTGAATATATTAGAACAATGTTATAGCCACAAACTGCTATGCACCTTTACAAGGCTTTTTCCTTTACACAATATTTTACAATTTAAACTCATCTATTTTACTCCTTTCCCTAGATATTTTTGTATAGCTAAACACCAAATGAACCATTACACATTTGTGGTGAGTATTTCAGCTTGATTTAATTTCATTTCTCACAGTCTGTACTTACCCTTCCCCCTACTCTGACTTCCAACCCCCATCCCTTTCATTTTTGTTTGGTTTGTATTGTAGGTTTAAAGCAGCACTATGCTAGATGAGAACACTTAAAGGAATATCACAAGCATGAAGGGTAAATCTATTGAACGAGGGTCTTTAACTATGTGGTTTCCTTAAAGGGAAAGGTTGGATCAATAGGATCAATATGAAAGGTTTCCCTGGCCCTGCATAAAAGGGTAAGGGCTCCTCTTTTCACTGGTTTAACTTTACTCTCTGACAAATGCAAATCAATGGATCTGTGTTTACAACAGATTTTCTAACAGACTCAACTTGGACAATGCCAGGATGCCTCAGTCCTGGGGGTAGGGAATCCAAACTTGTATTGGCTGAGTGAAGAGGCACTGCCATAAGAGCAGTTTGCTTATAGCCCTGGGGCTACAACTAGGGTCTCCAGATCTGAGCAGATAGTGGTGACTATCATTATTTTAATGAAGGTACGTACTTTCTACCCAGTCCCTGTCAGAATTTAGCAAGCTGGTGTCCCATGGCCTTCTCCTACCTCTATAATGCAACAAAAAAATGAATGACCATCTAGTTTCCTCTTAGTGTGCCCCAACCCAAAAGCAACTCTGCAATTATTGGTCCATAAAGACAGTCACTGGAGAGAGATAAGCTCAAATAAAAGGATACTAAGCATAATTTTTTTTGGATGCTATCAACTAGCCAGTGCAGTTTTTGGCCACATTTTAGATCTGCAGATTGATTGCTTTGAGTCCCTTTTTGATGTAGTTGGGGACTACTTGGCTTCTCATAGTAAAGTGCTGGCAAAAGGAGAAGCAAATACAAAGGAGTTCCAGCAATAGCTTCTTGGCTGCTCTCTCCAAGAAGGTAACTGGCTCTTCTTAACAATAGAAAGGACAACAACTAAAATCATAATTTCTTTTCCTCTTAATTTTAACCTTTCCTTTACAAATTTGATGGCTTCCAGAGATTACATGACTCTAAAGTCAATACCAGTTACAGTGAAATTATTTTTCTTCCTGCAGGAGAAAGTATATGTATATTTGATTACACAAGCAAAGTCCACAGCTGATTAAATTACGGTGGAGGTATGCTTCCAACCCAAACAAAGTCTGCTTTCTCCAGGAGAGTAATGGATCCTCAAATGACAAGAAAGCAGCCTGGACTGAATACAAATCCTACCTTCCCTTCTGAACCTTCACTTTGGAATATTTTTTTCCATGGTTTCCAGGAATCTTGCTCCCAGAATGAAACTCTGAACACAGTAACAAACCACAGTCTTTCCCCATTTCATCCTTCTGCACCATCCCTGTCTGCAGGAAGTCCAAGTTTTCATGTAAGTGCAAGTCTTCACCCTAGTGCAGATCAGCCATCCTACTGCTCCCCAAAACAAAACCCTACAATATCTTCTCCAATATCTTCCCAGAGTATGGCAACCTGAGAGCCAAAAGTTCTCAAAAAATTCCCTGTAATTTTAATCCCTGAGCATCAGACATGGGGGAAAGACGGTATTGGGTGGAACAACATGCCACGGATCCTTTAAATCGGACAACCAAAAAGGAAAGACAGATATCTACATCTGAAATTAGAATACACAGAGAATTCAAGAGACCTTCTCCCCCATTCCCTTCCAGGAGAAGGAAAAATAATTTCCTTGGAGATAACTGGTTTTCCTCTCTGCTCCCAGGAAAGCCATCAACAACAGCTCCCAATTAGAGGGCCTCTTCCCAATTAGATTATTCTGACATTTCGACGAATGATAGGCCAGAGTTTTGGCCCTAGAGAAATTAGAAAGTAAGCGTGTGCGGCTGAGGACAAAAGGTTTCATCCCTTCATTCAAACTCTTGACTCCCTATCTTTAAGCTTTTCCCTCTTTTCTCCCCCCCGCTCCATTTCCTGCCCTTGCCTTCAATTCAATGGCATTCTAAGAACTTTTATAAAGCAAACGTTACGTGTAAAGCATTTTGCTGGGTCTAGGAAGCAACACAGTCCCTGTCCTCAACGAGCTTGCAATTTAATAGAGAATATAGGATAGATATTTGATGAATAATGCAAAAGTAGAACGTATTAAGGAGAGTTAACAGAAATCTCAACTTTCTAAAAAAGTCAAACTCGATTTTCACTTCCCTTGTGTTTTTTCTACAACCACAGCCCTCTCCACTTTCTCTTTCCCGGGTTGCCCATTTCTTCCTTCTCGAGTCCCCTAAGGTTTCAGTTTCCTAGAAGCTACGTTCCTGGAGAGTCCTTAGAACTCTATATTTGGCACAAAACTCCTCTGGCCGACCCTATCTTTGGATGTTTGGGAAGCTTTTTACTGGTTGGAAGGACATATATTCCGGAGCAAAAGAAGGGCAAGAACCACCCAAAGGCCTTTCTGTCCCCTAATTGTGAGGAGAAGACTAGGTCCTCGCTTTGCAGACTAGTCAAATTCACTGTGAAAAAACAGCAATGCGCCTGGGGCTGGTGTAGGACGCGGGACTAAGGAAAGTCCCAGGTGAGGAAGCTGGGCTGTGTCAGAAGCCTCAACGCGTGATTCCGCCCTCCCTCTATCCCTGCCCACCTCTTACTAACTTCAAGCTAAGGTGGATGAGGCGTTGCTTACTGAAGATGGAGGGAGTGGAGAGAAAAGTTCCCCAACTCAGTTCCTCAAAGGTGCATGTTTTCTTCCTCCCTTCTCTGTGTACTGACCCCTTGTCATTTCTCCCCGGTCAGATTTCTCTTCCCGTCTACGGCCAATTAAACTTCAATACAACAGTCCTCGCCGAAATGTCGGTCTCTGAAGTTTATTCGTGACCTAGTTAGCCTTCAATTGGTTCTTCTGAATGGAACAGAATCATAGATTTATCCCAGCTCGAGTTAAGAAAGTATATCCATATACCTCCCACTTTCCCCCCATGGTGCCCGTAGTCTCTCTTTCAGAAAAATTTTCTACCCCAGCGGAAATTTCTAAAGCTTTAGTTTTAGGTCGAAGGGAAAGAAGCCACAAAATAAACATTCCCCCACCCCATCCCAAGGGGGTGGGAGGGAAACGGAGCAAAGAGAAGAGGAGAGATGGGAATAAGCATTTGTATGAGGACTACTAAGTGAGAAGTAAAGTTCTTAAGAACTTTTACAAATGTCTTTTCTTTCTCTTCTAGACCTCTCCTTTTACCTTTATGAATAATAAAGTGTATGAGTATTTCTTTAGCAATGGAGGAAATATTCTGTAGAAGGAACAATATATTTGTGTATTCCCTGCAAATTATAATCTAGCCTAAACCTCACAGGACTGATAGAAGGGAACATAGCCCCTGAAAGGATCCCTTTTATTCTCTACCTTCTTTTCCAGTCTCTGCCCTCTAATACTTCTTGTGTTTGGGATGACGCCACAATATTTTACTTTAAGTTCGGTAGATTTTCTTAAATAAAAAGCAAATAATTCTGTATTAAATGAATTTTTAATCTCTTTGCCAGACCTCTTTATTACTTTAGGGTTATACCTATTTGTTTTCCTTAAATGCTGGACCCAATAGATGTCCTTTCTATTGGGGAATAAAAATGTGAATAAATATCTTGTAGAGAATGGGAAATATTTTAGAGAAGAAATAGGATATATGTGTATGTGCATTGCTCCAAATTATAATCTGCCCTAAACCTTGCAGTCCCCACAGACCAACAACCCTTGGGCCCTCTCCCACCCAAATTTAATTTAGCCTTTAGACTCCAATGCTTCAGACTCAGGCATAACAGGAGAAAACAAACTCCATTACTCAAACCAGAAAGGAAGAAGGAGCACAGATGTTGGATTAGTCTGAGATTCTGAAAATCACTTTAGTTCTGTGTTATTCCACCAACCTCATTTTCCTGAAAAAACTGGAAAATAAATTGTACACCAGTTTGAAATTATTGACCTAATTATTCCAGGGATTTTTGTTATACCTGCTGCAAAGATACAGTACTTAGTCTGATCTGCTATAAGTCAATTTCACTGGGAGGCCCTTCCAGCAGAAGTCACATAATTGTAGCTTAATTGAACTGAAAATAGGAGCTATTGGAAAGGTAAACACACCCATTTTGAAATTCCAGTGGGATATGTATTAACTGAAGAGAAATATGGTTAGGAAGTCCGTGTGCTGAGTATGTATATAGGGAGCTCTGGGAGTGTAGGAGGAGGGGTTGTTGAAGACAGTAACTAGCACATACACAAGGTAGCTTCCTAAAAACACCTTTATCCTGTAGTGTCTCTGAGCATTTTGGGGCTTCTTCTGCATCTCTCAGGATTTAAATAGCTCATTCAGTTTTGAAATCGACTTTAGTAATCTCATTTTAGAACTCAAATCTTTTTGCTTAATCTACATTCAACTGATTGCTATTTTTTAAAAATTCAAAGTGCTTTTGGAAGCCTTTGGGGCTTTTCAATTTCTTCGGTAGGTTTGGGGGACTCGGTATTGCAGAAGGAAAACTGTCCTAATCCCATTCTTCATTGGAGAGGGCCACTTTTTCTACGTCTTCCAGTGAGATGAGCTACAAGTCTCTGACTATTAAAATGCAACCTTGGAATTCAAGCTCCCTCCAAGATACAGCCCAACCGGTTAAAAACACGAACTATGCAAGGACTCCCACGTTTGTCTCTTTTGCTTGTATTCTTTGGAAAATTTGTAGTCACCGGTAAACCGAACTAATCTCGTAGAATAATAGAAAAGTGAACAGGGCCAACAGATCCTATTGATGTTCTCTTTCCCAACCTGACATTCCAACGTGGTCGGGGAGGAAAGGTTTCAGCATGTTTTTACGCATGTTTATAGGTTAGAGGGAGAGAAAGGGGGAGACATGAGAGAAAAAGAGAAGTGTTAGGAAAGAGGCAGGAAGAAAAAGCAGGGTGGGAGGGAGGGAAGAAAGAAAAGAAGATGTATAAGGAAAGGGGAGGGAAGAGGGAGAGGGAGGGAGGGAAGGAGGGAAGAGGAGAGCGAGCGAGCGAGCGAGAGAGAGAGAGAGAGAGAGAGAGAGTGATGGTGAGCACGATGCTGGGAAGAGAGCGCCATCAGGTTTACTGGAAACTAGCCGGATCAAGTTCCAGATCAATGAAATCTGGGTCCACACGTTTATGTTATTGTTGCCAGCATTAATGCCCTTTTAATCTTCTAAACATTATCAGCATCGATCTGCCTCCATATACACATTTGTTTGAGAAAGTGACATAACCACACGGTGGAACGACTGGAATAAAAATAAATGCGGAGACTTCTTGTTTTGCGAGGTCCTGGCTGCTTTGGTTATCTCTCGTGTGCGTATTTTGCCTTCCTTCCCTTGATACTTTCTGGGCTCCCACACTAATGCATATTAGAAAGGTGTTATTGAACCGCCAGGGATTTGAAGATGCAAGGACAGTAGTGAGCTCTTCAATTATTAATCGGATCAGTCCATCAAGCAAAAATATTTTATGTGATACACCACTGTTATGTGTGTTTCTGTAATGGGTTGAGGGGAGTGCATCCCGTGACATTAAACCAAGACTTCTGTATCATGGCACCAGAGTGCCAACTCTTGAGCTAGAGGTTTAGTACAGGAGATGGAAGAAGTGTGAGAGAAAGGTTGAGTTAAGCGGTTGTATATACACTCCAGTATGCTGAGCTGTGAGCCCAAAGAATCCCCACTAATAATTGCTATTAATAAACAATAATTAATTCATCAGTCTTGGTTAAATTGTATCCCAATTAAATAGCAGCCCCACAGCTAAGAACAGTCAAAGTAGAAAGATAGAAAAGATGAGGTGACCCTTTCCTCCCCCTTTCCGATTTTCCTCCCCTTCCTAAGACACTCCTCCTACCAAGAGAGATTAGAACTAAAGTAGAGAAAAGTAGCGAAAAAAGGGAGTGGGGAAGACATGGGACGGCAAAGCTCCCACTCAAAACCTTGTTCTATCCTTTTAAATTCGACGAACACGGACCTTGGCTACCCTTTTTCGTCTTTTCTACGGGCTAGAAAATAGGAGCTCAAGAAAATCGAGATGACTACCTCTTATTGGAGGAGAAATTAGCTATTTACACTAGGATTCGGGCTATCCCCCGAGGATTTACACTCAAAGAATCAGTCTCCCACACAAGACTGTAAAAAGCGAGCGAAAGAGAGAGGAAGCCTTCTGCTTTGGTTATAGTTCACTTTTGGCGAAAACCGCTTGAGGCTTGTGGGCCTCAGTTCTCTTCCCTCACCTGTCTCAAAGAGAATTTTCACCTTCTTCACCTGCGGATTTCTGCACTTCACTTGCTCCCTGTCACTTAAAACGTGTTTGTTTAAGTTAGTCCCTGAAGCTGGAAATATTTTACTTCGGATTCTTTCCGTAGAAAGCATGGCAGTCGGATTTTTCACATAACCCAAGTCCCTGGACCCAGTTTGACGAGCAAGAAATTTCACCACTCTTCAAACAGGTTGCAAATCTCCTAAACTGGGAATTCCTCTTTTTTTTTTTTAAAGCAACACTTTCCTGCTCTAGCTAGCCCTTCGAATCAATGTAGTGTATTTCTTATTCATAAAAAAAAAAAAAAAAAACAAATCCAAGTACAAGTCTTGTTTTCAGAATAATTTTAAAAAATGTCCTTTCCTTCTCTACCCTTTCTACCTCTATGCCAGGTTTCAGAAACTCTTGCTTAAGTCCATGGAAAGTAAAATTAGGGAATTTGTCTAGAAATCACAAAGGGCTAATACTTGGGGGTTCAAGGGATGGGTCAAAGACTATATATTTCAGTTCCCTAGACTGGTAAACTATCTTTGTATTCTGGCTACTGGAATAGAGCAAAACAGTATTGCTGTTCCAACAGTATTTGGAAGTAAAATGAGAGGAAATATGTGTGTGCGTGTGTGTGCATGTGACAGAGAAACAGAGACAGAGACAGCAAGAATATTGTCTTTGAGTAGATCTGATTTTGTCAGATTGAGATCTTCATTGAAAGGTTTTGAACCCAAACTCCAGACAGGCTCCCACTTTGTGCTTATTTAACCCAAATGACACTGGCATCTCCAGTTAGGAGTCATACTGAGATTTCCATTAATAATTCATGGGGAGATGGTCTCAATTCTCAATCTTCCCCCCTTCCCCCCCTTAGTATCCAGTTCTACCTAATACATAATTCGTACTTATCCAAATCAGAACTACTGACTTACTTAAGGAGAGTGCTCTCCTGACCCCAAACTGCAAAACTTCCAAGGTATTAATAACCACTCAACATATTCGTAGTTACTGTTAAAATGACCAGATTACAAAGGCAGTTGTTGCCTTTCAACAGTGGGTAATAAAATAGATACATTTGAATACTTCAGCTTAGAGGTAGGCTTTTACGTAGTGTCTGATTCATTCAGGTCGGTTTTCTCTTCTGTTAAAAATTACTCCTGGCCTGTGGCCCCGAGTTTTCAGCTTTATCTCAGTTGTGCTTTGAAGGATTTGAAAGGGGAGAGGGGGGAGGGAGAAGGAGAGAGAAAGGGAAGAGAGGGGAAAGAGAGGGAGGGAGGGAGGGAGAGAGAGAGAGAGAGAGAGAGAGAGAGAGAGAGAGAGAGAGAGAGAGAGAGAGAGAGAGAGAGAGAGAGGGAGAGGGAGAAGAGAGAAAGAGAGATTTTCTAGCTCTCTTTCCTGGATCGGGAGATAAAGTGATTTGTATGGAAATGGCTCTCACATTAATTGCCCCCTGAAGACTGAGCGTAGAACTTGATAGTAGCTCCCACAGTCCCACAACTCCAGGCAGCATTGTGACAAGGTGTGAGGGCTCATTTAGGATCATCCTCGACTAGAAACAAAGACGTTGTTCCTGATCTTGATTTTAAGTTTCTAAGAGTATATTTCCCACCCTGCTTTCTCTTGGTATTTCCGATTTTTGCCAAGCACAGGATAAAATCAGAGTAACACTAAATTAAGCAAGGAGGAGAAAGAAATTAATAACCTAAAAGAAAAAAGGGGGGAGTTAATAGGGGAATCCATTATCAAACCATCCAGAAGCACCTCGTGTCCACCAGATTTGGGTAAGCTCCTTGGGAAAAGTGGATTTTATTTACTTTCTAATCAATGCCCAGAAGCGATTGTCAGAGATTTGAATCCCTCCAACTGGCGGTGAAGAAGGCAGATGTCAGAGCAGAAACGCCTCCCGAAGCCGCATCTGTGAGCATGTTGCCTGTCACATTACCCAAATCGGCTTGGCATGTGTTAAACCAGCCCTGCAAGCGGCAGGCACCTTGGTTGTACGAGCGGTCGCCTGGGACCCGCACAGAGCTCGCTGCCTTCTCTGACTCGCGTGTGAGCTCAGAGACGCCAGGAGGAAGCCGGAGCATGCCTTGCGCCCCAGTGCATGCGTCTATGCAAATCACCAGCTGTCTGGGCGAGCGGGCAATTACTCGGCTGTACGTCCAAGACTGCTTCATCCTTCTTGGAGGACAACCCGAGTTCTCCACAACGGAAAACAAAAAGAAATCTTATTCCAGTAGGAAGATTGAGTTATTTATTTATTTTTTTTGGTACTCTAGGGAACTTCATTAGGGAGTGTTCTCGAAACGTAAACTTGATCTTGTCTCCCTAGCCTTCCGTAGGCTGCACCATGTAGCTACTTTCAGCACGAGTTTCTTGCCAAAAGGACTCTCGCTTCCAAGTCACTAGAGCAGTGGTTCCCCCCTTTTTGTCCCTCTCGCCTCACAACCTCTTCTTCTCTCCTCCTCCCCCCAACAACCTTAATGGCAGATTTCTGACATCTTAGAACAATAGAGAGCTGTAGCTCTCCATTGTGCCACTAGAGGGAGCACAAAGAATTCATCTTTCGCTAGAACAATATGCCCAATGTAATTGTCCCCTTCTAGAGCAGCGAATCCACCTCGTTGCTCCGCACACAATCAGTCACGGTTTAATGCAAAGGCGGAGATTGCAGCTTTACTTGTAGATGCGTTAACTTGCATCTTAATTTCTTAGCACCTGGGGGGGGCGCTCTCCTATAGAAACAGCCAACCTCTGCGTGGGAAAAGCTCGACACAAAGTGGGGATGGGGTGGGGGGGGTGAGGCAAGGCATATTGATGACTTCCTAGATCCCGCGTCCCCCCACCCCCAGGATGTTAATGCGACAGCCCTAGCATTCTCTTTTCCGAACTGTAATTACCAACAGTAGAAGCATTATTGGAACGTTGTCCAATGCAAGGGAATTGGCTGCGGCGTTCAGGAAAAACAAAACAAACTCCTGGAAAAGGCGTATGACCCCAGTGTAAGGTCCAGAGGCAGCCTCTGAGGCTTTGGAAGAGGATCTTTTGCTCCAGCTGCACAGAGCATTTGCAATACTTTGCCTCAGGATCATGTAAAGTGAAGTTTGCTTGTGGGGGGATGGGGGGCGGAGAGAGCAGGCTTCCCCTTCTAAAGAAGAAAGCCCCCTTTGGTGCCTCTTTATTGAAATAGACTGGGCAGCGCAGTCAGCTTAATTGCATTGTCTGAAAGAGGGACTTCAAGTGCAAGAGGTTTAGAATGTGACTAGCGCCGAATTGTTACAGTCAAAGGTCTCCCGGCAGACCAGACCATTGTGCTTAGAGGAGCAAGGGTTGACCCAAGCCCGCCCCGCGGCTTTCTGCCTGGGGAGCTGACCAAAACAGGAGCAGGAAAGGCGGCGAGAATAGGGAAGGAAGGCAAAACCCTATCAAATTCGTGGGGGTTGCGGGGTGTAGAGAGAAAAGGGGTTATGATCCTTTCAGGTCAGGGGCTCTCGGTCAATGCAAGCGCAGAGACAGAGTGACCTGAGGAGAGGAGGGCAAAACAGAAAAGGAGAGAGGGATAGAGGGGAGAAAAAACGAAAGCACAACCAGAAACCAAGGTGGGGGGGGGGGGAGCAAGGGTAAAAAAGCTGCTGTAGCACTCTGCGGCACTGCCGTTGCTCAGCCTAGTGTATGCCAGGCTTACCTGCCAGGCGTAAGGCGGACATCCGCTGGAACTCCGGTTCCTGTAGCCATTTCCACATCCTCCTGAAGGTCTCCCTGCCAGATTTCAGTTTACTCCAAGGTTTGGGGTTCCTAAGCAGGTCAGAAAGGGTCCCCTGAGAACGGCACAGCACCCGCTGGGCAAAGATCGCTTGGGGGATGCTGTAGCGCTTCAGCTCAGCCGTGATCCTTTGGGCCACTTCTTTGGTGTTAATCTCTTCCAGCTGTCCCGAGTTGGTCACTTGCGAGCCGGAGGAGGACGGCGGCCTCTCCCGGCTCGGAGCCAGCACTGGCCCGTGGGACTGCGCGTGGCCGGGGTGATGCATCCCATTGAGGTGCGACATCATGGCAGCGGGCGGGGTGCCCAGCCCCCGGGAGAGGTGCTGATCCCCTCGGGCTAGCATGGCAGTGTGGTGGGCTTCGAAGTTGGGACTGAGCATCTTGTCGTGCCCCGGGGGCCCATAGTTGTGTAGGCCCTGCTGGGAGTTGTGGATGGTGCCCAGCCCATTTCCCAAAGGGGTGGCTGCTAGAGGAGACAGACTCTGCCCCATGCCGGACATTTCCTTGTAGGGGCTGTAGAGGTTGTTCATGGCTGGTAGCCCCCTCTCATCCCGCATGAGGGTGAAGCTCCCGCTGACATTGCCGGACAGGCGCTGGTGGTGGTGGTGGTGGTGGTGTGGGTGGTGGTGCGGGTGGTGGTGGGGATGTGGGTGGTGGAACTTGTCGGAGACCGTCGAGATGGGCGGCAGGGGCTGGAGTGGCGTCAACGTGGTGTAGGTGTTGCTCATGCCCATGCCCGGAGGGGAAGAGTCGCAGGACATGCTCATGGCGTGGTGCAGCGGAATGGACAGCTCCGGACGGTAGTCCCCCCCGTCCAGGATGGAAGCCATGCTGGTCACCATGGCTGAGCGGGAGGACGCGGTGCCCAGGTCCTGGTGAGGAGGCTGGACCCGCAGCGAGCCTGCGCCCCGGCTAGTGTGGTGAGGGCTGGGGCTGGCCAGCAGCTCCTGCTCATGGGTCGGGCCCCCGCCGCCGCCGCCGCCGCCGCTGTTGCCGCCGGCTGCCCCGTGCAAACTGCCGATACTTTCCATTGTCATCTCTGGGTTCATGGCGCAGCCTTCTAGATCTTTGGTGAGGCATCGATAGGCGGTACAAGCAGCCTTCATTCAGTCCATCGGGGCCCGGGGGCAGCGGGGGTGGGGGTGAGAATAGGGGTGGGGGGGCAGGGTTGGGAGGTGGGTGAGGGAGAGTTTGCAAGATGCTTGTTTAGGGGGAGGGGTTCGGGGTTGGGGGGGGCTTGTTGTTGAGGTGGTGAATAAGGCCTCTCGGTTGTGTGTGTGTATGTGTTTGTGTGTGTATGTGTATGTGGCGTGTCTGTGTGTGTGCGCGCGCAAGCGTGTGTGTGCGTGTGTGTAAGGGAATGGGGGTGGGGTAGGGGAGGATGGGGTGTGAGTCTGGGGAAAGGGAGGGGAGGGGGAATGGGGAGGGAGGGAATCACCGGTCTCTATCAGACGGGCCAGTGCAGTTCCTCGCCATGTCCTAGCCCTTTCCTCCTCTTACGTCTTCTGTTTGGGTAAGCTGGAGCTGTCCAGAAGGGGTTTGCTACTCTAACAACCTACCCTCCCTCAGGCTGGGCTGGGCTTCTGAAAGATGGACGTTGCTACCAACCAGCTGAGAGCTGGAGAATTTTAAACGAGCCGGGTGTCGAGACAAAGTCTCCAATGAGAAAGGGAAGAGGCGGGACTGAAGGTTTCATGTTTGGCTGAGGTTTCGGTGCCTTTTTTTTTCTCCTTTGCTATTGGAATCAAACGTCAAGGAGGGAGGAGAGAGAGAGAGAGAGAGAGAGAGAGAGAGAGAGAGAGAGAGAGAGCGAGAGCATGTTAAAGATGCAATGTCTTTTCCTCTCCATGTGCTTAACTGTAATCTGGGAGAAAACACATTTCTGAAGTTCCTTTCCTAAGAGAATGAAGTCTTCTCCAGCAGCTAATGAATGAAGTCTTCTCCAGCAGCTAATAAGCCAGAGGGCTATTCTGGTTGGGCTGGTGTAAAAACAAGCGTACACACAGACCCTAAGAAGCATCTTTTTAGCATTGACAGAAGCAAAGAGGAAGTAAGTCTATCCCTTTTAAGACCCAGACACTCATGTATTTAAATTCACTTTAAATTACAGGGAAGAGACATGCATAATCTATACTACTTTAGATAAACTCCTTCGCCTAGGCTTCCAGTTAACTGAAGGTGACGGATTGAAATCCGTAGGCAATAAGGCATCGTCAGGCATACTGCATGCAAAGTTAACCCAATAAAATTCATTAAACTTCGGGGGATGCTCATAAATCTCTTGCTTGTGAGTCTAAGGACCACTGCAGGGGTGCAAAACAAAAAGTAGAACTCAGAGAACATCATCTCAACAATTTTAAGGTGATTAGAGCTTTCTCTTAAGGGACTTGCCCTCTCCAGCAGGGAGAAAAGGATGAAGGGGAAGGGGAAGGGGTCGGGGGAGTGGAGACTGGCTCTGGGGTGGAGGGAGTTGGGGATATTGTTGCAACGGCTAATTATGAGTAAACTTTCTGTTGAGGTACATGGTATGCAAATCATCTGATGTTACAAGCTGATTTTAGTCCTAAACACGGACCTTCCCTTTTCCGTGAACTACACTACTCCCCCTCCCCATGTCATGTTACTGAATCTTAGAAACTAGAGCAGCGTCCGTGATTTCTAACTCGATTTCTAGAAAAGAACCACGTTTCTGATATCCAGAAGTGAGTCTGGAAAGCACACCTTAAGAAAAAAAAAAGACCCCATTAATCCCCAGAACGGCAATACAGCTGAAAAGAAAGTGGGTCTGGATTAAGAAAAGGCAGGGCAACCACGAGCCCATTTTGAAATGCCTAAAAGTAACAGATCCTTCCTTCCCAGTTTCTTTCCTTCCCCGGCAGTTGTGTTCTCTGACTCTGAAGATTCAAGCTCGCTGAGGTTGCGCAGATGTTGCCTTTGTTTAAAGAGACAGTAATTAAGGACAGGGTGGACATAAGTTTGAGAAGCGTGACCTATTTTCTTTTGATCAGCTGTCAAAAGAAGAGCAGGGGGTCTCCTTAAGACAGCCCCCTCCAACCACTTCCAGCTGTTAGAGAAAACTTGATAAGAAAACAAGGACACTGCCCGAAATACTGTATGTGCCTTTTTTGACGGCAGAGAAAGGTTCAATTCATTTAGAAAACACGTCTTACTCTCACTGACCTTTTTGCCTTTCTTCTATCTGCAAAGGGGAATCATACATGTCATCCTGTCACATGAGTGTACAGTAAAGTTATTCATAGACCAACTTTATTGAGTCCTGGCCAATACTCTGCCAATTACACTTTCAAATGGGCCCTTTTTCTGAGCACCGAGTCTCTATGGAAGACACAGGCCCAGACCCTGTATGTCTAGAGACATGTTTGTAGCTCTATTTTTGGTGTTTTTCGACAGGTAAAAATAACCGACGTTGCCAATTTAATTCTCTACTCTTACCCCTCACTCAACTTCCTAGTAATAACAGCTTTTAACACCTGCTACTCCTGGCCCTTCTTTCTGCAAGCTCATTTAATCTGACAAATTTTAACCAACTTACTTTTGAGACACCCGTGTTAAAAATCAAAAGTTTAAGGAACCGCAAGCGCCTTGTGACTGAGCGATGTCCATTATTGCTGTGGTTGCTAATACTAATAACGCTACTACGCAGACTGTATGTTGGTGTGTCCATCTATTCTGAAGCTGTGTCTCTGTTTAATTTTTGCCCCTGGCAGTTCGCGCTGAATTCAGGATTTAGCATCGCGTGACTGTTTAAAAACACTAGGCTGGAGACACCTCCTCTATGCCGAATTTCAAACACATGCAAACACTCTTTCCATATATATATGTATGTATATATTATTTGAAATCATCATACATCATAAACTAATTTCCCATACAATCGAGATTAAGTCTGCCCTTGTGAACTCTAGATCCATATGCCTGGGAGTAGTCACGTGCTACGAGCTATAGTTTAAAGGTGAGTAACATTCTCTCCCTCTCCCTTTCCCTCTTCCTCTCCCCCTCCCTCTCCCTCCCTCTTTCCCCCTCTGCTGCCTCCCTTCTTTCCTTTCCCTTCTTCCTTTCTCCCTTCTCCTTCCCTTTCTAATTCTCACTTCATCTCTCCCTTCCTCCTTCCCTGACCCTACCCCACCCCCTCATCCTCCGTCCCCCCCCTCCCCACTCCTTCCGCGATCAATATTGAAGATCTCAGGGAAATCAAGAAAACGTATTGGTTTCTTTGTGTATAATTTCTTTGGACTACAATAAAGCAGATTTTCTCATTGTATTTTTCTTGGTGGCTCAGTGTTTTGTTTTGCAACCCCAAAGCCACATTTAAATGTGAAATGAAAATTCTGGCCTAGGTGTCTTAATTTTTTAATGAAACAATTCTAATCTCTCTCTCTCTCTCTCTCTCTCTCTCTCTCTCTCTCTCTCTCTCTGTGTGTGTGTGTGTCTCTGTCTCTCCCTTTCCCTACCTTTCTCCTTTCCTCCCTCTCCTTAAATTACGAATTTCTATCCCTTTTGGGGTGAGTGTGACTGTCAATCTTAACCACCCTCTCGAAATAATAGCATTTGAAAAGGTTCTGCTGTCTATTGTTATTTATTTTTCATAAGGTTAAATAAATAGAAAAAGTGCTTAGAGTCTCGAGTATTGGTAGCCTAGATAGTATTCTTTGGAAGTAGAGAAGTTCTGGGATCCCCAGAATTGTGTCCTTTTAATTGCAGCAAATTCCTTCTTCCTCCCCCCCTTCCCCCCGGGAGAGCGTTTGATTCATTGATGAACTGCACAGAAACGTAACATGTGAACAATGTGTTTCGTTCAATGTTAGGATTTGGCTAAGCAGTTGAGAAAAAGGAGTAAAATGAAGATCTGGGAAATTCAGCGCTTATCACGTTGCTGTTTGAGTTTGGATTCTATATTTCATCAGACAATAAAATGAATCAAAAGAAGATAGCATGCATATATGATAAAGGGCATTAACCAAAAATGTGATTATTTTCCCCTTTTTCAAATGGAAGAATTGAGACAACGTTAGAAAGAAATGAGCTAAAACCTCAAAGTCTGAGCCCTTTACAACTCCTTGCACCCTGACATATTTTCTAGCTCCAAGAGGCATCTAGAGAAGAACGTTTAATTAAACCAGGAAGCCTATAAATTATTCAAGAAAAATAAACAGACTAACAAGTAAAAACAGAGCTGACTAAGTAACCTACCCGCTTTGTTTTTATTCAACCGCAGAAAGACGAGGCAGAGCTAGGAACTGCTGGATCCTTACTCCCTCCCTCATCCCCTCCCCCCTCCCCAATCGCTGAAAATACCTGCAATTTTTGTCTTTGGCAGGACCTATCTCAGAACACGTTTCTGCTCCAGCTAGGTTGAGCTGAGAAGCACAAAAAGACATAATCGTGGGTTGATTTGAACTATTTGATTTTTGTCCTTTCCCAAACCATCTGGCGTGTGAGTGTAGGGATATTGATCAGGATCTGTGTGCTGCAGACCCCATGCTAATCTATAGCGTTTCTGGCAATCAGCTTCGCCTATGAATTGCATCTGTCTGTGCAGCTACCAAACAGAAATCTTCAAAAAAAAAAAAAAGCCCCCCCCCCAAAACATATCAGCAATTCGGGGGTAAATCAATATCCTTCCTTTGTAATTCTGTGGGCGAGGATTTACAGGAGAAAGTTTTTGTTGTCTGTTGTTTGTTACCGCCCGTCGCTGCTGCCTTTTTTTTTTCTTTTTAAAGGAATGAGAGCAATTTTCCAGTCATTGAATGGTAATGGTTTTTCAGAAAGGCCTCCAGCACTTAGACGAATCTGACAACAAATGAAGCTTCAATATTGGAGGAGAATTTTAAGGAAAGGGTGGAATCCTTAGGCTAGAGGAGAAATAGACGTTTCCTTTTAGGCATTGAGCTTTTTCACCCTCAATATCGAGTCCACCAGGCTGAGAGACCATGACTCGATAATGTTATAAGTCTGTGGGCAGTAGGTGCTTGTAGGGAGGAGGGGCACAGGCACTTTCAGTGATCTCTCTTTTTTGGAAGTTGCACTCTCAGTAGCCTTGGATGAGTGAACACAGTGAGTGGAGGGAGAAAGTTGGAGAGAACTAAAAGCTCTGCCAGCCCTCCTCCCAATCCCCGCTTCTTTAAACGATTCTTAGCCCAGAAATTAATGTCTCATTTTATAATTCTAACTGGAGAGGGGAAAATATTTGTAGGGAAGGGATGAGAGATATAAAACTTTATTCAATTATTGTCTTCCTTCTTCACCCTTGGTTTTGTTAAAACTGAAAAGTTTGACTCTCCAGAGCAATATACACATACAATAAAGAATTTATTTATTAAAAAGAAAACGGTGACTTTTCTGCTACCAAAGAACATGGTCAAAGAAACTCCTTCCATCTTTCCTTCCTCCTGAATTGCCATCCTGCAAAAGAAAAAACTGGCATTGGGGCACATCACTGGCTGGTTGGGACACCGAAGGTTGCAATATCTTCTCCAGCCCCCACATTCTGACTGGGTTTCATCCCATTCTGACACTTTTACCCTTTCAAAGAGTAGGACTAAGGGGTATGACGGGTTGCACTAGGTGTTAAGGGATAGCGGGAGAAAAGAAGTGCTGCAAGTCAGTAAGTAGCAATGGCAGAGTTGCAGGAAGAACTCTGAAAAGAATATTCAGTGCAGTCCCACTTGGTGCAGACTTCACGGGACAGACAACCCTTCACCTGTCGATTTGCCTTCTAAAGGAAGAGAAGGGGTAAAAAGAGGGGGTGTCAGCCCCAAATTCTCTCTCTCTCTCTCTCCCTTTCTCAAGAGTACCACCCATCAGAGATGGTACTCTTCCCTGATACACACAATTCCTCTCTCCTTTCCACCCCTCCTCTGCCACCGCTTTTCTCGTGTCTCTCAGAACCATCATATTGTATTCTGCCCCCCCTGCCCCTTAAAAAAAGATTTTGATAGAGGGAGCGAGTCCCTTTAATCAGTAAAGCAAAGGTAACACAACTTTGACAAGTACTGTCCCTGAGTTATCGGGGTTTCTGATGTGGAATCCCTGGTCATCACCTTCGTTTACTGTAGCTTGTATCCCCAAAAGTTTTTGCACTTTTACTAGCCTGTTTCCTTAGCTCTCAGTTTGTCTTCTTCGGAATGGCGGCCCTGACTGAGACAAGGGCCAAGCCTGCTGTCGGAGGGTGAATAGCTTCCAAGCTAAAGAAGGCAGGGAGGGGAAGCTAAGTTTGTTTTCTAGTCAGTGAATACAGAGAAGAAAAAGATTCAGGTTATATATTAGACACAGTCATGAGGACACACACACACACACACACACACACACAAACACACATCTGCTCACAATTTGTTAGTAGATTCTAAAAAGGACTCTTTCGGAGTTGTCCTGAGTGACACTCCCATCTCAGCCCCAGCTTTGTTTCCCAAAAGCGAACGTGCCTGCATCGGAGCCCGAAGCCTCTTGGCAACATTCGATCTGTTGAAAGTGGATTTTCAGAACTAACATTTCAAGTGGGCTTAAAATGAAGTTCTTCCTCTTGCCGGGGTTGTCACCCTACAAAAGGAAAACTGGCGTGAGGTCTCTTTGTTCTGGTCAAGTTATGCATGAAATCTTTTTGTTGTCCTTTCTAAAGGAAGGCAAAAGTTGCAGTTGGTTGTAAAAAAAGGACACATTTAACTCTCTGAAAGCGGGGATGTTTTCAAGTTGGCCTTAAGACACCAAACTCGGGCGACGCATTTAATTTATTATCTCCTTAAATGTGGCATGTGCTCTGAAAATGACTATTTTGGATTAGGGAGGTTCAACTAAGAAAATAAGGACCACAACTTCTCCTTCACCCCTATGGAAAAAGAGGCTCTAAACTCTTTGCATCTACTTTTGTTGGTGTGTTTTAAATTGCTTTTATATGGTATTTATAGCTTTAAGAATATTTTACAAAGTCTTCAAAATTTCCTGTTAGTTTCATTAAAAACAAAAAAGGTCTCCCGATTTTAATCTTAAAAATATTAATCGTTTCCCCATTCTCTTCGAAAATCTTTTTAAAAACCAGACTGGAGTTTAAGAACATATATTTAGATTCACTGATTAATACATATGAATTTCCTTTTTTATTTTGTTTTATGACCTTCGAGGGTTTTGTGGAGTTTTTTTTTGGGGGGGGGGTTGGTGGCCCTTCTTAGAAAAGTAAATAACTTAGGGCATCTGATTCGGTGCTTCCAGGACAGAAGTCAAGAGCTCTCCACACTCACTCAAATATTTCAGTGGCATTTCTTTGTGTACGTCATTTTAGAAGGGATTTTTAGTTATTCTAAAAGGGAGTGGAATTTTTTTAAATAAAAAATTTGCAAAGCGAAATGTTTTGAGGCGTGGCTTTTATAAACTATGGAGGAAATCACTCTTCGAAGAGCTGTACTTATTCATATCTGTGCTAGTTTTAGCAATTGGTTTTAACCGCGGACTGAAGTCTCAGAGCAGGTATGGAGGGTTCGAACAAAGTGGAAGCAGTTCCTGGAAATAAACCAGACAACTCCTTCTCTGGGCTGGCCACATACAGCACCCGGAGTGTACTTGGAGCAAGTCAGAGTTGGGGGACCTGTTGGTAGAGTAACAAGAGCTCTCTCCCGCGTCACTCGGTGGTTTGGGGTAGCTCTGACCTTTGTAGATACAAAACCCTAAACACTACCCAGGGAGCTGTCTCTTCCGTGGCAGAAGCGACATCGAGATTGGCAGGGATGGATGGATATACGGGAACTGTTATATCTTCACTAGAGGCAGGAGTGATGGGGGACGAAGGACAACTGTCTTTTTTCAGACCAAGTCCCAGAACGCAGGGAGAGGGTCACAGCCTTCAGAAAAGGCAGAGAGGCTATCCTCCTCTCAACCACAGTAATTTTCAAACACTTCAAATAGTTTTCTTTTCCTTTTTTCCTTTATTTTCTCTCTTCTCTTCCCTTCTCTTTTCTCTTCTCTCTTCTCAGGACTATTTGGATGCTTGGACTCTCATTGCACAAAGAGGAAGAATGGTCAGAGTCTGGGATTGGGGTAGAGTAGGACAAGAGACTCAATGATCTGGTTATTTCCTTACCTTGGGGAAAAAAAATACTTCCTTCACGCTGAACCAAACCAAAACCAAAACAAACACTGCTGCCTAGGAGAGGAATGGGCTTGGCGTGGAAAAGAGGAATTGATGTCTAAATCAATATAGTTTCTGGGTATTTCTTTGATATTACTCCCATTTTACTTAAAAGCAAGTTTCCAGCATCAAAAGTGACTTTCCTTTCCCTCCCCAAAGTTACTATGTTCCCAGAAAATAGAAACTATTTCTCATTCCCGGCAACAGAATGGAGACAAATCCAGAGATAGAGACACAAATGAAAGGGAATAGCATTTCACAGCCGACTTAACTCAAAGACTCACCAGAGGCTGGACTATTTAAATATCCCCCACTTTCCTTATTTCCAATTAAAAAATCACCACTGCTTTTCCTTGTTTCTTGAACAGGAAAAGGATCGTTCAGAACCTTCTCTATTCTTTCTGAAGCATGCATCACTAGATTTCCTAGAGTTTAAGCGTGTCCTCTCAGGCTAAAGCTACTGAAGTTCTCCATCCCCTCCACCACCCCCTTCCCTTTCCTTCTAGGCCCTCATCTATAAAAGTATTTATAATTTTTTCTCCAATCTGATAGGATTTAGAAAAGGAGAAAAAAACCCCATATATCCCATCTCTCCAATGCCAAATCATTCGCAGTACAGAGAGGCCAGGCCTTCTTTGATTTAATTATTCACTGATGAATTAGACAGCTGCAATTGTTGTGAAAAATCAGCAACCGCTATTGATTGGGGATGGGAGGGGGGAGGGTTGGTGTTGGAAATGGGTTGGGGAAGAGGAGGGGGGAGGGGAAAGGCAAAGAACAAGGGAAAGTAAGATTTAGTTCAAGCCCCTCAGGTGTTCTTCACACTATTCTTTTTCTGCTTTAAAGAAGTCAAGCTTCTGGAGGGTTCCTAGGATCTGTCCTGGGTCTCCTCCCTTTGCTCAGAAAAAAAAAAGGCCTTTGTGGAGTTATTGGAGTAAGGTGGGATAGGTTGTTACGGTGGCGAAACCATCTTCTCTCTCAGACCTGCCCCAACTCGTTTCCCCTCCCCATACCGTGTAGTTTGTTTGAAGAACTGAGTGGTGTGTGTGTCTGTGTGTGTGTCTGTGTGTGTGTGTGGGGGGGGTGAGGGGTGTTCCTGAGAGCTCTACTAGCCCGTCTAGGGTTTTGTGATGAATACTTTCCGAACTGTACTCACACACAGCCGAAGATCCTGCACCGTGGCAGCTGGGGAAAGGAGAGAGGAAGGAGAATGGAAACGGGGGATACAGAAAAAAAAAAGTTGAGGAGAACGGAGAAAGAGAACTTCCCTCAGGAAAGGAAGTGGGAGAGGAGGAGGCTTGAGTCCCAACAATACCTTACCCTAGCGTCGTTAATCAAGCTTCCCAACTCCTACCCCTCACTCCAGCCTGGACCCTCAGTTGGTACAGGTTTGTAAGTTGGCACTAAAGCTGAGAGCTGGAGGCGAATTCCCGGTAGATCCTTAGCGGAGGTGTGGACTAAGAAGTCTAATGAGGAACTCGAAGAATGAGGGATTTTCCTCCTTCCTTTCCCTCCTTCTCAAGGAGAAGAAGAGCAAAGGTCAGCATCTCAAGACCTAGACTGGTGCTTTCCTTTTCTGTTAGTAGGAATCTTCTATTTCTGAGCTCGAAAAGAACTGGGGCTGCGGTGGAGGCGGTAATGGACAGAAGTGCAAGCTTCTCACAGGAGCACGTTTGTTCTTTTCTCCTTAAGGGGAGACGAGAGCTCCGAGGGGGTTTTCCTGACCCTGGCAATAGTAGCCACAAGTTCTGATGCTCCTAAAACGAGTAATCGAAGGGCACTAGAGCACAAAATGTTCTTGCATCTAGTGTCCCGGTTTCCTTTGCAATTGTTCTGTGGTTTTCCTCTCATCTAAAACAAAAGTAGAAGGCTAGGAGACAGTTTGGAACATTTGTCCTATTTTCCCTGAGTTGGGGGAGGATTGCCTCGGATCCCGGGTGAAGGGGACAATCGAGGCAATTTTCTGAATAATTTAGGACAGTAAAGTCTCATAATTGAAGGAAAAATTTGTGTCTTTGGGGGAACTTGGATTATTTCAGAAAGGTTTTTGAAGGGAATCTGCCTGACTCTCCGTCCCCCACCCCTCCTCCTTTCTGAAAAGCTGTGGCTCCTAATGTGGGTATTTTTGTGGGGTAAGAGATGTGAATAATAATGGCAATTTTAACCTCATGTGGTTTTCTACATAGGCTTACAATAATTTCTTATTTTGGATTTTAGAAAAATTACAAATTTAAGTTAATATATGAAGCACAAACACCCAGTTGATTCTAGATTCTTGCATTAAAACATCTATTCTAAATTTTAAAACATCTTGTATTTCATAAATGCCTGTATATACAAATACACTTATTTGTAATTATATTCACATTTATTCTGTATGTATAAATATTCTTTTATATATATATACATATATTTACATTTATATTATGTTCTATAAAGAAAAATAAAAATTCAAATCCAAGTGTTATAATTTTCTCTTTAAAGGCTCCCAGGCACATGGTTATTCATAATCACCTTTTCCTGCCTTTCTGTTTCACGTAGTTAGCTTTGTTTTTGTTACTGTTCAAGTATTTGAATTCTTGCATTAATAGATGGAAGATAAAATATACCTTATTGTTTGGATGAGACTATTAAGCATGTCATTTTTTTTGGTGTATAAAGTTCATTCAGGTATATGTTTAGGAGGGAAAAACATTTTTAGATCTGGGAGAACCTGAGATGCAATTATAAAGGGACAACAGTATTGCACCACAAGTGACCCACTTTGGTGGCAATATATAATCAATGGGACTGAGGCAAGGTTCCCATAGTCACAATGGTGTGTGCACTGTTGCTCACTGAGATAGTTTAATAGATTTAAAAAAAAAAAAAAAAGGCTTTCATCTCTAAGCCTGGGAACTGGGGACTCTCAGTATTGGTGTATGCTATTACCTAGTGAAATGTATTATTCCTACACTTAGTCCAGACAGTATCAATGTGAACTGCTGATGAATGAGCCCATGGAACTTCACTATTGGGCAATTCAGAAACTTGGCTTGTATTATTAATGGGCAGAGGCCTCAGAATTGAACTATTTAATTTATTACATACTTGGTGGAAGAGTTGGGTAAATCCCAGGTATTTTAAATTGCTTACTATGTACTCAAAATGCAGTTAAGTTTAGTTGTCTTATCTGATGCCTGCTAAATTAAATTTCTGTAAAGATGTAACATAGACTGACACAATGAAGTTAGCTGAAAACTTTATCTCCCAAACTTCTTTGTGGAGACCTTTCATTTCTAATCCTTGAAGAGGGTAATTCCAATTTTGGCAACAGGATCAACAAATTCTGATGTCCCTAAATTGAACAAAGGGGACTAGAGCAGACATTTTTCTTGCTTCTAGTCTCTCAGTCTCCTATACAGTTGTTTTGCCATTTTCTTCTCATCTATTACAAAGGCAGAGATTGTCTGGCTAGGAAGTCAGGTACATTTTTCTTTTTCATGTTTTATAGTCTTCTCCTTAGCTTCTTTAGACTTAGATGCTTAATCTCTTCTTTTTCACAGCCCCTTCTCAACAAAGGACTAAAACCCTTCCCTTTATGTTCTATCTATAAATTTCTTCTTTCTTCTGCAAGTTTCTTTTTCTCCAGTTAAAGAGCTCTAAGTGCTAGGGCTTTTATTTGGGATTTAAATCTAGGTTTCTGAAGGAGAATGAGGAGAAAGAAGAAGGGGAGGAAGAAAAAGAAGAAAAGAAAGAGGAGAAAGAGTAGGAAAAAGGTAGAGGAGAAGAAAGAGGAGGGGGAAGAGAAGGAGGAGGAGGAGGAGAAGAAGGAGAAGAAGAAGAAGAAGAAGAAGAAGAAGAAGAAGAAGAAGAAGAAGAAGAAGAAGAAGAAGAAGAAGAAGAAGAAGAAGAAGAAGAAGAAGAAGAAAAAATCATCTCAGAAATCTGCTTCTGTTTGGTGGAAAAGTAAATATGATAATTGAACCAGAGCACCAAGTGTATTGTCAACCAGGCAAATATTTAGTTTACATGGAGGGAAGGTCTTTCACAGAATCTACAAAAAATTCTTTAGAGAGGGGGAAACATTAGCAAAGGATGCTGCTACTTTGGGATACCATGAAATTTCTCCACTAATTCATTCTGAATTATTTGTTAAACTTTGACACTGTGGTTATGATGTACTGGTTATTTTGCAAATTAGTGGACAGATATGTAGAGTTGCTCAGGAGATTCATAACTTAGTGTTTCCCTTAGGATAGTACAGTGGAAAGAGCATATCATTTTGAGTCCAGATATTCCTGACCATCTGTGTGAGCTTGAACAAGTCACTTCATATTTCTAGGTTTATTTGTAATAGTTAGTGTTAGACTAGATAACTTCTAGGGCCATTTCCAGAATTAAATCTCATGATCCTATATTAAAGTAGCCTTGTAGGTTGAAATCCTGTGCCCTTCTGAATAAGGACACCTGGTTTCTGTTTCCAGTTTTGTGACTAAATGATTCTTTAACCTGAATCAACACTCTTCACTGGATATCAGCTTCCTCTTTTCTAAAATGACAAGATTTGGCTAGATGATTTTTGAAATTCCTGCCAGGTCTAAAAGTCAAATTTCTTAATACTCTTTTATCAATCTATCTATCTATCTGTCTATCTATGTATACACACATGAATTTTAGATGCAAACACCAGAACTCAAATACAGAATATAGAAAAGAAAAAAAAATCACAAACTTAAATACTGAAACTTAAATATGAAGTAAGAAAACAATAAAAAAAACCACATCATGTCACAACAGAACAGAAGAGAGGATTCAAAATACATAGCAATAAATTTTCATTTCAAGAAAGCCTGTATTATAAATATTATATGTTGTGTTAAAAGCTGTCCATCTTTTTTTTTGCTTCCTTGTTCATCAAAATATTTTTTAACAATTTAAAAGAATCTTTACTTAGTGATTTGACATTCTCCATGAGTCATTTCCTAACCACGATATAATTTGAAATTAATGATATCATTTATCCAGTTAAGGCAAATCCTATGGCCTAAGATAGTCATTTAAGATATTTATTAAAATGTTGTGTTTTGCTTTTGAAAGATAATGTAAATCTACATTTTAAAAGTATGCCCCCTTTTTTAGTTCTTTTGAACCTAATGTAATTCAGCTGAGGTGATTTACCAGCTCCATTTTCAATTTCTCTTCTAGTTTCAAGGCATCTAGCTAGATATAGTTCAAAGAAAGGGAGGACCACCGAACCTCTAAAAAAGTCCAAAAAACAGATTAATACATTGGAGTGACCAAAGTCTTCAACAACAATAAACATTCATTATGTCCCTATTGTGTGCAAAGTATTATGTTAGGCATTGGGGGATATAAGGATAAAAAGGAGAAACAGTCCCTGCTCTTAATAAGTTTATGTTTTGCCTTAGAAGAAGCACTAGAATACATTATATTATATCACAGAAATGAATTCATTAGTTTTAATTTCTGTCATCAATTTCAATCTGCTACATAGTAGCCTGGAATTTCCCTGAAAGGGAACTTGCATTCCTGTGTAATAAAACAATGACATTGAATTAGTATCGTCAAAGTTGTTAACTTTGTTTAAACCTGGTCTTTCCAAAGTGGAGCCAGGCTGATATTTGCTATGTCAAAGAAGCTTCCTGACTGTGGATAACAGGGTGACCATTTCAAGGGTCATATTTGACATTGGATTTGTTGCACAATTTTAGCAAACAGTAGAGAGAGGTTAATTAAAGATTAAGAATGTCTACCCATGATCCTTATAAGAAAATTGGAGCTGTACTGTTCAAGGGACAACCTTGCCTATAAAGCTTCATGAAATAAAATTTGTTCTGGATATGTTGGATATCAAGTCAATCATATTATACTACCAGGAGAGACTGCTGCTTCACACGCTCCTAGAGGAAACACAATTATAAAGTGTAATCATCCTCCTTGTTTGTCTTTTAAAAGTAAATATTTTTTGTACATTGAGTTTCCTTCAAGTAGGGCATATTTGTAATTATTCTAGTTTGAGGGCTTCCTGATATCAGGCTGATGATTCCATATTCATCCCCAAATAAAGAACTCAGAATGGGCTTCCCTTTTTCTCTTCAAGGCCCAATTGAACCCTCTTATAATTCCATGAAATTTTCCCTGACTATTGCACACATCAGTGATCTCTTCATCTCTGGAACCCTATAACCCTTATATCACCCACAAAGCTTAGCCCTCATACTCTGGGTTAAGGTGTGGTTTATCTTTTTTATTTGTTTTAGTCTTGTCTCAGTTAGACCCAAAGTTTCTTGAAGGGAGATATCATTATATCCTTATACTACTTGGTATACTCTGTAGCCTCTAAACCAGTGATGGACATATAAGATGCCCAGTAAACAGTGATTAATTTCCAATTTTACATAAAATTATCTCAATAAAGAACTTATGAGAACACTTTTTCAAGATGACAAGCAATAATTTCATTATTAAAATGATGTTTGTATGGTAACTTTTGTTTTTATATAAAAAAATTGCTGGATATACCCCCTGCACAATCCAACAACCACAAGAGCTACAGCAACCTCAAACACCAACTATTAATGAAAAGCAACCTTAACTGAATAGTCAATGCCATACAGCAGCATAATCCCTCCATCTCTTCATCAAAGGAAGGAACTTGCATTTCTTAATCTCTTCTGTAGGAATTAGATTTTCAGTTGTTTTTCAGTTGTGTCCAACTCTTTGTGACCCTATTTGGGGTTTTCTTGGCAAAGATACCAAAGTGATTTGCTATTTCATTCTCCAGTTTATTTTACAGATAAGGAAACCAAGGCAAACAGGGTGAAGTGACTTGCCCAGGGTCACACAGCTAGTAAGTATTTGAGACCAGATTTGAACTCAGGATGATAAGTTTTCCTTACTCCAGGCCTAGCACTCACTCTATTCATTGGACCATCTAGCTGTTCCCAGGGATTACATGAGTCAATATAAATAAAAACATGTTTGACTTTGTTTCAATATGATTTTTAACTGTGTTGTTGTAGACAAGTGTCTTGTTCTTCTGGTTCTTAACCTATCGTCGTTCTTCGCTTTGCTCTCTTGGCATCCTGAAACCCTAGTGTAGCGCCAAGTATGTGTTTGACTCTTAGTATTTGCTTTCTTGCTTGATTTATTACCTCATTCTCCATAATTTCACACAAATCTTCCCATTGGGAAAGAAATATTAAAGTAGCTAGATGACTCAGTGGGTAGAGTGTTGGCCTGAAGTCAGGAAATCTGGGTCCAAATTCAGTCCTCAATGCTTCCTAGCTGTGTGACCCTGGGCTAGACATTCAACCTTTGCCTCTACTTCTTCATCTGTAAAACTGAAATAATAATACTACCTTTCTCCCAGGGTTATTGTAAGAATAAAATGAGATAATATTTATGAAGTGCTTTGCAACTTAAAGTGACATATAAATGCTAGCCCTGATTTATACTTGTGCCTAAAAATTGAATGATAAATGTAGAGCCAACAATGATTACACTAATTAGTAATTATCTTTCTTCTGATCTACATAGTAATTGTTTTCTACACCGCTTACAATCATAGGATCATAGGATCTCAGAATTGGCAAAGTACATAAAGGTCATATAATCTAATTTAGACCTGAATAAGACTCCCCTCTATATCACCCTTTGAAAGTCTTTAAAGAGGAGACATTATGATCTCCAAAGAGGGACCATTCTACTTTTGGAGAGCTTTACTTCTTAGGAACTAAGACTTTAAATTGAGCTGAAATCGGATGCTTCAATTTTTTGCCATTGTTCTTTTTTCTACTCTTTGAATACAAATGTCCAAAGTCTGACCCCTGTTCTCCATGACAGTCATTCAAATACTTAGAGAGTTGTAGGCTAACCCTCCAAGTCAGAGGTGGGGAACCTGAAGCCTCGAGGCCACGTGTGGCCCTTTGACTGAATCCAAACTTCACAGAACAAATCCCTTTAATAAAACTGTAAAACTTGAACTTGGTCAAGAGACAGGAGGACCTAGAAGTCCACATGTGACCTTGAGTTTGAAGGTTCGAAGGTTTCCTCAGGAAATTAGGAGGTTTCCTCAAGAACTCTTACTGGCTCAATATTGCCTCTAGGATAAAAAGAATAAATGAATGAATGAAAAACATTTTAAATAATTTATTATGTACCAGACATGTGCTAAGCTCTGTGGATACATATAAAAAATCAGAGATGGCCTTCCCTTGAGAAGTTTATATTTTAATAGGGAGACAATATACATGTAGAATGGTAATCAGAGAAGATAGTTTTAGTCTTATCAGTCACAGAGATGATGAGAGCAACAATAAGCTAGTTAACTGACACCCACTAATCATTAGCACTAATTCACTCCATTTTTCTGAACTGGGCTGACTTTTCCCTCCTGGTGGGCCCCTGTTCCTGGAGACTCAACATATTGAACTGTTATCTTCAACAACCCATTGTCCTAGCTCACCTCAGCTCAGAACTCCTGAGCTCAAGCAATCCACCAGCCTCAGCCTCACTGATAGTAGAGACAGGTGTACAGGTACGTACCACCATGCCTGGCAACATGAAACTTTGAAAACTGTCTGACTTGTCTGTGATTCTTTCTAGCTTTCCTTTTGTTCTCTTATGTGTATTCAAGAGTCCTTTTTTCTTTCTTCCTCCTCTCTTTCCCTCCCTCTTTACCCTTCCTTCTACCTTTCCTACTTTCTTTTCTTTTTCTTCCCCTCTCTCCCTTTTCCCCTTCTTCCTCCCTCCCTTTTCCTTCCTTTCTTTCCTTCCTTCCATATCTCTGGTTCCTTCCTCCCCAAATTGGGAAAAAAACTCACAATGTTATTAGCAAATATACTTAGTCAAGCAAAACAAATTCTCACATTAGCTATCCCTGAAAAAATGTATCATTCTATTCACCACTTTTCCTTCTTTTATTCCTAGACAAAAAGAGCACAGACATTGACTATACCTACAATAGATGCTGTATTCCCTCCCTCCCTCCAGTACTAACCCTTACACAGATTAGGTCACTATGGAATGGAAAGAAGGAATAACATGTATTACTATTCTTTAAGTCCATTCTAGATTTCTTCTAGTCTTGGCATATTTGTTAAATCCCTTCTTCCAATTGTTTCCTATCTTGTTGAGTTTCTGACTGATCTGAAAATTCTATATAACCTATAAAAGCACCTGGTTCCTGTTATACAGGAGTTCATCATACATAGGAAGAAAAAGAGGTCCTGGATATTTAATTTTCCATTTACTGAACCTCTATGGTACATAGAATACTGTAGTAGGAGCTAAGGAGGATGTAGGGGACACCTAAGGCAAATAGAAAATGATTCAGTCAACTAAGTTTCAGAAAGTTTGAAAATTGTGAGTGAGCTCTTTGTCTACCTTTCCACCTGATTTATTTCCTTTAAAGCTAGAAGTAGTTAGATATGGTTGGACAGCTAGGTAGTGCAGTGGAGAGAGCACTGGCACTGGAGTCAGGAAGACTCAAGTTTAAATCCTGTCTCAGACACATACTAGCTGTGTGACCCTGGCAAAGCCACTTTAACCTGTTTGCCTCACTTTCCTCATTTGGAAAATGAGCTGGAGAAGAAAATGGCAAGCCACTCTAGTATCTTTGCCAAAGGAATGCCAAACGAGTCACAAAGAGCTAGACATGAGTAAACAACAACAGCTAGATATGGTAGAAAGGATGCTGGACTTTGATTCAGGTGAGCTGGGCTTGGATTCCATCTCTAGTGAAAGCTGAATAATCATGGGCATCACTTCTTTTCTTTGACCCTCAGTCTTTTCATCTGTAACATGGGGAAACTGCTCATGCTATTTATCACAAAGTATAGTTTTAAGGAGTTCTTTTTGAGCATTTCTATTTGTAATCTCATCCATTCCAGTCACCTGTGATTTCTTATCCTGTGAAAAAGGTCTTAAAGGTTATAAAAATGTGAATTTAAAATGGTTAAAAGATGATAATTAATGCTAGGCAACCAGTTTGTCGAATAAGAAGCAAAAGGATTGAAAGATCTTTCCATTTATTTATACACAGTTAATAGAAATAAGTAATAACATAATTATGTACCAGAGGGATAAATTATTTTCACTACTGTTGGGGGAACTGTTGTTCTTAGAACTGTTGTTTCCTAGAAACTAGTTTTCTACTAAAGAACTTATTGCAGAATGCAGATCTCTTGAATTATAGTTAACTCATTATTTGTGAGTTTTATTCCTTTACAATTTCATTCAACAAACATTTTACTGTATGTAAGTCACTATCCAAGAGGCCAGAGCTCTGCTCTTCAGCAGAGTAAACATTGTTTGGGCGTTGGAAAAAACTAGTCTCTTATGGAAAATATTGATTGATTGGCTCTAGCCTCTGTATTTTTTTGGAGGAAGATAGAGTGATAAGAAGTGGTGTGTATATGTGTGTGTGTTTGTGTATGTGAATGACAGAGACAGAAACACACACACACAGAGAGAGAGAGAGAGAGAGAGAGAGAGAGAGAGAGAAAGAGAGACAGAGACAGACAGAAAGAGATAGATGGATAGGCAGATAGAAGCAGGGACAGAGAATTGAGAGACTGAAAGAGACAGAGACAAATAGATGAACAGAAAGACAGAAGCAGAGACACAGTTGAGAGAAACTAAGAGACCGAGAGAAGCAGATAGAAACAGAGAGATGAGACAGAGGTACAAGAGACAGGCCTGAATTTTGTGGTCTCTGTCTACAAAGCTACATTACTCAAAAATGAGACAGCATAATCATACATTTTTTGAAGGAATAAGATAAACAATTGAAGGGTTAAGAAATGCAGACTTTTGAGGAAACTACAATATCACTGGTAGTATAGAAGGAACTGATTATGTTGGCCATCCATTTAACAATAAAGATAAAGATGGTATCTCATATTTGTATGGCACTGTAAAGTTTACAAAGCACCTTCACATACATTATCTCACTTATTCCTCAAAACAATCTGGTGAAGAAGAGCAGAGATAGTATTTTTTTTCTTTATAGAAGATGAATCTGAGGCACAGAGAGGTCAAGCAATTTGTCCAAGGTCATACAGCTAGTTTGTGATGGAACAGGGTCTAGAATTCAGGCCTTCTGAATCTTAATTCAATGTTTTTTTCATATAATTTACTAGGAGAGATTATTGAAGGATGAAATAATTTGACATCATGTGGCAGATGTGATGATACTGGATCTGACTAGCTTCAGGAGGCTAAACCAGAAATGGTGGTAGATTTTGGCTCCATATAAACATATTATTTCTAACAGATAGCACTATTAGGAAAAATGCATGATAATGAGGAAGACATTAAACCTCTTTATGACCCAGACATCTCTCCAAGACTGTAAGTTATAGATGAATCATTTTACCTATCTGCATCATTGGGAGGATTTTCCATCCTAGAAGTTCCCCCATCACCCACCCCAGGTGAAATCACAGGTTCTGGCTAAAAATAAAAATAAAAATAAAAATTTACCAGTTAGAAAATTGTAGAAGTAATGTCTATCTTAGTCTATACTATGGGGATCTTGGGAAGGTCTCTTGGAACCTGGAGAACAGAAGAAAAAGAGGAATTGTTAGGGACATTTTAGTAGTTACTTCTATTGGTCTGGAGAATGTCACATGGGATCCTATGACTGTCTTGGAATATCGTTCATCATGTGATTTGGCTAATGAGACTAAGGGCATGTGTTTGGAAAAAGCACTGGAAATCCATGTTCCAGTTCTAACTCTGCAACTAATTAGGAGACTGGACTTAGGAAGTCACTTTCCTTCTCTGAGTCACAGATTCTCTGATGTAAAGTGATGTAAAGCATTTCTAGGTTCCCTTACAGTGATGTTATGATGCTTTAAAAATCATTTTATGAGTCTGTAAGGTAACATTCAAGACAATTCATTTTTAAGGCAATTTTAAAGTAGCTACTGATCTGGTCACGTGTAGATAAATTAAGTGGTAACTTAAATGATGTGAAGATGTGAAGGGGTGAAATCTCTCAAATCTCTTCCCCATTGGCCTGCTATGGGACCCGAAATTCCTACAATTACTCCATTGAGTTTATATATTAAAGACCCTTGTTAAAATGCAAATGTTATCTGGGAGGTGGAACACTTTGGCCATTATCAGTCATTTACACCTTGGTACTAATTACTTGTAGAATATCTCCAACAGAGAGTAAAGACCTGAAGTGATGGAATATAGAACAGGGTTGGCATTGATGGGGGATGGGAGTCAAGAATGGGTTAAAAAAATCTAAGGAACTGGCCCACTTGGGGCACCCTAGAAAGCAAACCCTAGCTAGCTAAGGCTAGTATGAAGGTACAACACCTTGCTTCAAGAGAGGTTTATACAAAAGAATGGGTACTAAACAGGGAATTGAGATGTCATGAAAATTATTATTTTTTGATGATTGGCAATGATAACTTTCAGGTTTCTAAGAGTTAGCATGAAAGCATAGCATTTACTCTAATCCACTGAATGAAAGAAATCATCAGTTGTTCATTTGCTTCAGTCATGTCTGACTCTTTGTGACCTCATTTGGGGTTTTCTTGGCAGAGATCCTGGAGTGATTTGCCATTAAGCTCTCCAGTTCATTTTACAGATGAGAAAACTGAGGTAAAGAAGTTTAAATGACTTGCCCAGGGTCCCACAACTGCTATGTGTCTGAGGCTGGGTTTCAACTCAAGTCCTTCTGACACCAGGCTTAGTGCTCTATCTACTGAGGCATCTAGCTACTCAAAATCATCAGTATAGGAACTTAATCACTTAAAAAAACCAAAAACAAAAAAACAAAAAACATTCAAGGCTCCCTTATTATTTTAAAAAACCATCAGAATTGCTGGAAGTTCTTATCAGTGTGTTCAACAGATGCTAAAAAGCTCAGGGCTGACATTCTGACACACTCAAAGAACATGGTTCTAAAGTTCCACAAGATAAGCAATTAAGAGCCTAGAGCTGAAAGCATTCATAAGATCAGACAAAGAGCTAGAAAAGGCCATAAAGAATGTCTGATATAATACCTTCCTTTTGCATATGAGGAAACAGAGGCTCAGGGATGTTGTGACTTATCCAAGGTCACATGGGGAGTAAATAAGAGAAGCAGGATTTGAACCATGGTCCTCTGACTTGAGATTCAATGTTCTTTCCATCATAGTACTCTGACTCTCAGACCATCTTCTTCATATAGGGGAAACAGAGACTGTAAGTGTTTCAAATGTCATCAAGTTTTTGGTTCCATGTGTAGCAGATGGAAATCACTAGACCAAAACTACCTCCCAAATAAATATATGTGTGAATTGATTTTAGAACGTTAGAGTTGGCAAGTACTTTAGAGATCATCTAGTCCAGTGATTGTAAAATGAGCTGGAGAAGGAAATGGCAAACCACTCCACTGTCTTTGCCAAGAAAATCCCAAATGGAGTCACAAAGAGTTGGACGCAACTGAACATGACTGAACACCCACAAGTCTGGGTGGTATAAAAATCAAATGGAAATGAGGGCCACTGAACCATACATAATAATCTCTGCAGGCTGCATGTTGACCCAAGAAATCACAAATTAAAATCATCTCTATTTTATTGTATTGTTGTGGGCCACATGGCCACTTGTTTGACACCTCTGATCTAGTCCAGCTTCCCATCCTATGTAGCATGAGGCCACTGGTTCCATGGTTGGATCACTGTACTTGTTGGAAAGTTCTTCATAGTAGTGAGACCTTGCCTACTTCCTTTTAGGAATCACTGACTGATTAGGAAGCATTTGGATCCATAATACCAAGAGTGCACTACAGAATGCCTCCCCTAGATTTTTGGATGCTTGGAATAGTGGCTGTAATATGCTGGAACACAATATTTGCCATAGCTCTTTTCTATTCAGAAAAGTTTCTCACTGGGGACCTGGCACCTTCCATAAGGGATTATCATAGTTGAACTAGACCTAGGGCTTCCTAAGAAAACCTTCCTCACTTGAAAAGGAGAAACATGGGTCATATGTGATGTATAGTGTGCTCCTATCTCCTGGAGTCTTCCCCCATGCCCTTAACTATGAAAGCTTTTTTAATCCTCAATCTTTTCTAGTGCTAGATTTATTTGTGTATAAATTAGATTTCCCCAGTAAGCTTCTTCAGAGGCAGTATGATGTAATCAATAATCAATCAATACATAAATACATAAATATTTATTAAACTGCCACTACATATGTGGCCAACACTGTGCCCATTGTTATGAATAAAGTGCAAAGAATGAATTCCACCCTGAAAATAACTAACATGCCAATGGGGCAGACAATAAGTACATATAAAATATACATATATATATATATATATGCAGCATAAATATGAAGTCAATTGGTGTTGTTCTTTGTGCTCAAAGAGGACCACAACGATTTTGCTATGTCAGGATCAAGGTACAGTGTGTCTAGCTGTGGCCAATCGGACCAATAGGAGCTTGGAAGGCTCTACCACAGGCTAGGCACAAATAGTTCATATGAACTTTTGGAGTGAAGATGTCTCTAAATTTGCACATCTCACATTGCTTTTGAACTACTGAAATTCTTCTTTGCTCATAAAGCACAGCACTTCTTTCTATTCTGGGCTGTCCCATGCCAGTGTCTTCAGAGAGACCTTGAGAGTGTTCTTGTATTGCTTCATCTGACCTCCATGTGAGTGCTTGCCTTGTGTGGGTTTTGTGTAAAATAGTCTTTTAGGCAAGTATACATTTGATATTTGAACAATGAGGTCAGCCAATTGGAATCATGCTCCCTGCAGTAAAATTTAAATGCTTCTCAGTTCAGCGGGAGAAAGGACTTCAGTGTCTTATCTTGCCAGGTGATTTTCAGAATCTTCCTAAGGCAATTCAAATGGAAATGATTTCGTTTCTTGGCATAGCCCTGGGATGCTGTCCAGGCTTTGGAGGCATACAACAAAGGCCAGCAAATAGCTCTGGGGATCTTCAGTCTGATAGTCTAATACCTCTTCTCTCCCACACTTTCCTTTCAAGCTTCCCAAACATTGAGTTAGCTTGGGCAATGCTTGCATCAATCTCAAAATCTATGTGGACAGACCTGGAAAGTATACTGCCAAAGTCACTTTATCCACAACATTCAAAATCTCTCCATTTGCTATAACAAATGGTTTCATATATGGATGGTGTGGTGCTGGGTGGTAGAGTACCTCTGTTGTCTTGGAATTAATTATTAAGCCAAAATTTGCACCAATGGCAGAGAATAGATCTACCCGCTGTTGCATCTCAGCCTCAGAGGCTGCACTAAGTGCACAATCATCTATGCACAAAAAGGGGAGTACCAAATATTCCTCCATTATGGTCTTGGCTTGTAGCCTATTAAAGTTAAATAATATACCATCAATATGGTAACTGACCTTGATGCCATTTTCATACCCATTGAAGGCATCTAACATTGCTGAAAAATGTCATCCTACAAAACATAGGACAAACACATGGCCTTGTTTCACTCTCTTGGTGACTGGGAAAGTGCAGGATCTTGTCTAAGAAACAAAATTTTATCATGCTCTTCCATAAGTCCTCATGACTAACAGTATCAAAGGACTTGGTCAGGTTAATGAATGTTGTGTACAGACCTCTGTTCTGCTCCTGGCATTTCTCCTGGAGTTATCGGTAGCAGATGCCATATCAACCATTCTTCAGCCTTTTCTGAAGCCACACCAGCTCTGGGGTAGATGACCATTTTCCAGGTGAAGCATTAGCTTATTAATGAGGACTTTGGCAAGATTTGTGCTGGTAATGATCTCCCACCTCCTGTCCCATGATTGTCTATTTCCCTTTCCTTTATAGAGATGAACAGTGGAGTCACCTTTGAACTCCTGGAGATAACCTTTTCTTGTCATATAACCTGAAAGATTTCAGTTAGCTATTGTATGAGCAGTGGACTCACTAGCTTCTAACGCTCAGCTGCAATAGAATCAGCATCAGGTGCTTTGCCACACAAGAGGAATGGCATTCAAAATCTCTTCTTCAGTTGGAAGTTTGGCTAGAGAGGGATTAACTTCACCTTGAGGCATTACATCAATAGTTTCAGCGTTGGTTGATGATGGTCTATGGAAGTATTCATTCTCTCTCTTTAGGATCATGTCCTTATCATTAACCAATGTGACTTTATCAGCGCTAGGTAGTTGAGATGCTTCATAGGTCCTTGGTCCATAAACAACCTTGAGGACGTCATAAAAGTGCTTTAGATCACTACTATCAGAGTAAAATTGTATTTTATCTGCCTTCTTGCTGAGCAAAGAATCTTGCATCTCTCTAAGCTTCTCTTGTGCTTTACTTTTGATGTAGTTAAACAGTGCTATCTTAGAGAAGGATGAATTACTGGTAAACCCTATGGAATTCACATTTTTCATTTAATAGCTTCTGAATTTCCCCATCATTTTCATCAAACCAATCTTGATATTTGTGAGTATTCTGGCCCAGATGAATAAATATGATGCAGTACACCAAATCTCTGAAAGATGTCCAGTCCTGTTCTGCTCCACTGTTGCAAATCTTATGTTGACTGAGCTTCCCCCTTTCCCCAAGTTAGCAACAAATTGTTCATGTGTAGAGAATTGCTCTAATAGATTGACATTAAGTCTTCTGGTATTCATCTTGCTTTGGGATCCCACTTTTGTTGAACATGAATGTTTACCTTGGAGAGGATAAGTTTATTATTGGTCCAGCACTCTGTGCCAAACATTGCCTTCATTCTCACATCCTGTATGTCTCTTTTCCTTACAATATCATAGTCTATTAAATGCCAATGTTTGCTGTGAGAGTGCATCCGTGAAGTTTTATATATCTATGTATAAAATTTTTAAATATATACATATTAAATTAGTTAAATACCAAGGATTTTGAGAGAGAAGGCACTTGGGGGAGATCAGGAAAAGCTTCTTATAGAACATAGCACCTGACTTGCTTGGTGTAGAGGCTAGGGCACTGGCCTTCTAGCCAAGAAGAACTGGATTTGAATTCCACTCATAATAGCATTGCAAACCTGGACAATTAACAACCTCTCTTTAGTTCAATTTTGTCATCTGTAAAGGGAAGGGTTTGGAGTTGAGGGCCTGTAAGATCACTTCTAGGGTGAAAGGGATAATATTATGGCTGTCTTATTTTTGTCTTTGTATCCCCAGCACCTAGTTTCGTGTCTTGTGAATGGTGTTGTTCAGTCATTTTCAGTTCTTTGTGACCACATTAGGAGTTTTCTCAGCGAAGATAATGGAGTGATTTGTCATTTCCTTCTCCAGCTCATTTTACAAACAATAAAAGTGAGGCAAACAGGGTTAAGTGACTTGCTCAAGGTCACCCAACTAGGAAGTGTCTGCAGCTAGATTGAAGTCATGATTCCCAGCCCAGCAGTCTATCCACTGCATCATCTGGTTGGCCCATAATATTAATAACATTAGTCACTTAATAATAATAAATATAGTAGTATTAGAATCACAGAGTTCCCAGGTTATCTTGTCCATTCCCTTAATTTTGCAAATGAGTTACACTGAGGACTAATTAAGTTATGTGACTTGCCCAAGGTGGTATCAGAGATTGTATTTGAACCCAGATTCTCTATCCCAAAATCACTTAATGTAATATTTGCAAAAGGTATAGCATAATATATGGCACGTAGTAGGTGGTCTACCAATCTTAGATATAATAAAAATAATTATTACTAAGAAGAAAATTATAAAAATATTCATATAACATTGTAAGGTTTTCAAAGTGCTTTATATTGATTATTCTTTTTTTTCCTTCAGAATTGTCTTGTGAGGTTAATGCTATTGTTATTTTTGCTTAAGAATTTGTTGAATAAAAGTGAAGATGACAATGTGGTCCAGTGGAGAGTGTACTGGATTCAGAATCAGAGGAGCTGTGGTCAAATTCTAGCTCTGCTACTTACCATTATTGTCGCCTTGGCAAATTACTTGTTTTGTCTGTTTCCTCTTCTGTGAGATGAGAGGGTTGAACCAGGTGACTTCTGGGTCCCTTCTAGTTGTGAACCTATGATCCCAGAAACTGAGTTCAGGGGAAACCAACTTAATTGTGTACGTATGGTGATTCTGAGGTGTGAGTATAGTTGTGGGAATGGGAGAGGAACCCCTTACCTTGTCAAAGTGGCACAGAGTCGGAGTGTACAAGGTATTCAAGAAGGACTAGCACTTCTGGGGCGAGAGTTTGCCAAGCCACTTTCAAGACCATTCACCCATTTTTGGTGTCTACTTGGCACTCAATTCTCACCCATGGCTCCTAGCAGTCTTAATATGAGCAAGAGTCCCACTCTGGTAAAACTGTCTTGATTGAGGGACTAAAACAGGTTGAGAATAACCAAATGGCCTCCAATTCATTGGTGAGTTGGAGTTGTCTATACCAAGCATTTGAAAGAATCATCCCCTGGTGAAATGGGGGGATGAGAACAATTTGTTCCAATGGCCAGGAAGACAGCTGAAGCAGATGCTGTAGAGTAATTAGAGCTTGGTCAGACATCAAAGATGCCAAGATCATCCACTGCATCCCAAACCACAGTCAGCTGTCCTGACTTCTTTGCCACTGGACTTTGTTCACTCAGGAAGAGAGAAGCTACAACTTTGTGCAACTCTGTCTCATTTAAAACCAATTCACAAACAAATCAAGACATTTCCTGTGATGTCATTCATCCTCTTTGAAAACAAAGTACAAACAACAACAGAATAGGAGTACTGGACCAAGAAATGGGAGACATGTTTGAGACCCAAACAATTTTGATATTAGCTCTTGATATTAAGATTAATTTTCATTATGGTATAGTGAGGAGAGGGCCAGAATTGGAGAAGAGCTGGGTTCAAATTTTAACTCTTACATTTTCTCTTAAATGAGGATGTTGGACTTGACAACCTTTAAGGTCCTTTCTAGTTCAAAATCTACATTCCTGTGAGTATGAACTTTATGAAAGCATTTTGTAAACTGTAAATCAACCTACTGAACCATATGGAGTGCTATGCAAATATGAGAGGGGAAGAGAAGGAATAGCATTTATTGACTTTTTTAATTGCAACTTTAATTTCTTATTTAAACACAGTGATTTTTCAAAATAGAGTAAACTATAAAACTTTACACTGCAAACATTCTACATAATGTAACCATGCATGCTTCTACCCCATGTACAAGGTACAAGATTTTTAAAAAAAACTGTAATTATAGAGTCAGACAACTTTAAATTAACTTGTTAAAATGAACTCAGGAAAAGGTGATGAGGTGAAAGTGTAATGGCAAGTGATGATCCTTGTACTACTGATCTTTTACTTCAACCTATACCTGGTTTTCCAGAATGTCTCCTACCATATTAAATTGGAATAATTCCATTTTTACTATAATCTAATAGATATCCACATGAAAATATTTCTTTCAAAATAACATAAATATACCACACAGAACCTACTGAATCTGTTCTCTTAATCAAGGAAATAGGAATTCTGGAGTCTTAAGCTTTCCTACCACCAAAGACAAGCAAATATGAACACAACACACAGAAAAAACATGAGATTGTTACAGATAAAAGGGGAATAAACAATAGATAGTCTTAGTTTCAGCTAAAAATCTTGAGTTTGCTAGTATCCAAACCCATCTGTGATTTAGATATAAATTTAAGCATTGTACAAGCATTCATTAAACAGCTGCCATCTGCTAGTGCTTTACAGAAGTTATCTCATTTGATCCTCATAATAAACCTGCAAAGTAGGTGCTGTAAATATTCCCATTTTACAGAAGAGAAAACTGAGGATGATGGAGGTCAAGTGATTTGACTAAGGTCACACTGCTACTAAGTTAAATTCGAACTCAGGTCCTCCTGATTCCATGATCAATGTTCTTGCCACTGCCCTCACTCAGTTGTCTACCTCAATCCCCCTTATAGATGAGGAAACAGGTACATAAGAAGAAAAGGATTTGCTCGGGGCTAGTATTAAAACAAAGATTAGACTTCAGATCTCCTAACTCAGTTAAATTCAACACACATTGACACCAGCAGAGCACTTTGCTGGCTAGTGGAGGTTGGGGAGATATAAAGTCTAAACATGATATGGTCCCTTCCCTTATGGAATGTTCATTCTAAGAATGTTTCTTTCTACTGCACTATATTTCTACTCATTATTTTTGTCTTAGCTTGGGGTGGAGGGATGAGAGTGGGGGGGGGGGGTGTAGGGTCAGAGAGAATTGGTTTATCAGTAATTAATACCTAAAAAGGGTAGGCTCCAAATCTCACAAAGGAAATTAACCAGAGTTCCAGGGGCATATGGAAAGTAAGATCTGAGAAATTCAGTGGAGGAAGGGATGGATGGATGGATCTAACTTGGTTGAATAAAAGAATAAATTATCAATATATACATATACAGAGGGGACTGTCCCATAAAAGGTGAAATATCTGAAGGTTTAGAGAGAAAGTTTATTTCAGAATAAGGCTAGACATTTAGAGATACAGATGAAGTTGAGATTAAGCAGGTCAGACTGGGCTGAAATGTAATTGTTCTCTGAATTGCCCTCATGTAAAGAGTTACTCATATTTATTTGTACTTACTTTGAATTTCGATTAGTGTACTTCTTCATAAAAGATATCCAAAGCTTAAGATGAAGTAATGGCCCCAGAATCAGACTTCTCTGGTGTGGAGTCCCTTTAAGAAGATGGAGGGACATATCTCTAGCCACATAGCTATCTGGCAACATCCTGGTCCCAGCACACTTAAGAATATTACTTGGATTTGAGATAATCCATAGAGGATTTTGGTTCCATTAAAAATTGTTTGAGCATCAGACAGATGTAATCCTGATTCCTCATTTAATGAAATTTAAAGGGAAATAGGTGTATGCACTCCAGCCCCCTGAAATATCAGATGATTAGAAACACTTCTCAGCACAAAAAACCCTCAGAAACAGAAATGTAACCAAGATCTCTGGGAGAGATTGCAGGTGGTTAAGAGAAGTCTTTTATTTTTTTCTTCAATGCAAGATACAAGATCTGCATATGAGATGGTAGCTATTTTGGAGGGAAAAGGGAGTAAGATGTTAAGAACATGCCTCCATGTGGTACAGTGGAAAGGGCATAGGACTTGGAACCAGGAGAGAAGTGGGTTAGAATCCTGTTCCTAACACTTGCCAGTTGGGTAACCATAGGCAGGTCACAACCTCATTGAAGCTCCCTTCCCTCATTTATTAGATGGTGATAGTCACACCTGTATATCTTGCTTGATAGATTTCCTGTGAGGTCTTAATGAGATAACAAAGGTAAACTATTTTGTAAACTTTAAGTTCTCTATAAATCAACTGTGATTATTATTTCTCAATAGCCACAGCCTACCTTCATGCCAAAAGAATAAATAGCATGACTTTTGAAGGATTTGCAAACCAAGCAGGCCAGCTGTTAATCACCTGCCCTATACTTGACACTAAGCTAGGTTCTGTGTGGGATAGAATAGAAGCTGGAATGATCATCTTTGACTTTCTGTAGCTCAGAGTTTGATCAGAGAGAGAAAGAACACACAAATAAAACAACAGGAGAATGATATTCATGTCCAAACAATCTAGAAAGTGTGCATGAGTGGGAAAAGGGGAGGCATTAGAAAGACAAACTTATGGAAAGAAATATTCCAGGCAAAAGAAGTACAAAGTTAAATCTAAAGCATTCAGCTGTCCTCACTCATGAATAGGGCAAGTCCTCCAAAATTTTTAAGTCTGATTTCCTTCCTAGTTTCCATTGTTACCAAACCAAGTCTAGCCTGACTTCTTTCTTCAGCATCAGCAATAATCTTTCTTCTCTTAACTCGCCCAAGAGGAAGGATGCGTATTTCAGAAAAGATTTTATATTCGATTAAGAAAAAATAAAAAAACAAGAGAAAGTTCTAGAAAGTTTTACGGAACAGTTGAGACATGATCTGTGCCTTGATTCTTGGGAAGGATTTTTTGGGGGCAGGGATTGTTTTAAACTATTTTTTCCCTCTACTAAGAAGCATTTATTTTCTTTGCCTACCACATCCTTCCACCCAAAAAGAAAGGAAATCAAAAACCATTATGGAATCAATTATCATGACTAGGTATGACTTACATTTTAGGACTATCTCCTTGGAACTTGTGCAGAATATAGATTGGAGAGGGAAGTGACTGGTTTCTGCCACAATAGACTAGGAAGAAAACAATGAAGACCTAAACCAGAATTGTTGAGGTATTGAGTAGGTAGAAGAGACAGAAGGGAGAAATGTTTCAAAGGTAGAAATGGAAAGCTTTGGCAACTTATTGGATATATGGGATGATGGAGAGTGAAAAGTAGAGGATGATGCCAGATTTTGAACCTGGGTACCTAGAAAGATGATAGAGAAGTTTGGAAGAGGGATGGGTATTGTTAGAAATATGATGACTTTTGTTTTTGACATATTTAGTTGGAGATGCCTATGGGTCATCAAATGGGAAATATTTAATAGGTGATTGCTGATGCAGATCTAGAAGTCAGGAAAGAAAGTAGGGCTAGATGTATAAATCTTGGTATCCTCTCCATAAGGGTGAGAGGATAGGCATTGGATCTGTGATTTCATTGGTATAGGGAAATCCTGGATGAGGAAATTCTCCATTAATCCATATCAGCAACTTTTCTGCACAGAGATGGTAAATAAACTCATAGAAACTGAAGAAGGTATAAAGTGACAGAGAAAGAAGAAGAACCAAAGCATCAGGATATCCCCTGCCCCCTTTTTCCACCCCAATAAGGGGATATGATATGGGTGATGATCCAGAAAGCAGATTTGGAAGTGGTCAAAGCCATAGGAGAAACAAGAGAGAATGGGGTCATGACACTCAGAGAGGTGAGAATATCTAGGAGGAGAGAGCAGGTAAGAGTATCTAATACTGTACAGAGCTAATTAAAAATGAGGATGAAGAAAAGCTATTAGATTTGACAGTAAGATCACTAGTCTCTTTGAGAGACGAGTTTTAGTTGAACTTGAGCAATTCAGAAGTCAGGTTGCAAAGGTTTGAGGAGTGAAGGGAAAAAGCAAAGAGAATAGACTGAAATTTATCTATGGAAGGGAGAAGAGATTTAAGATGATATCTTGAAGAATAGTAGATGTTTATGTTGTTATAGTCATTGGGTAGATTTTTTCTTTTTGTTTTGCATTACTTCATATAAATGGTCCTATGCTTCATGCATAGTTATGTACATAGTCTTTAAGTACAGCAATATTCCATTATGGCCATATTCCACATCTTATTTGGCCATACTCTTGTTGATGGACATTTATTTTAATTCCAATTTTTTTCTTGCTGTGACAAAAAGGGCTATTATAAATATGTTGGTGTTTATAGGACTTTTCTATTTATTTTTGAACAAAGAGAAGTTTTTTTTAAGGATGGGGAGATCTGCATACTTGTAGTCAGTGAAAGAGGAACCTATAGAAAGGGAAATTTTGAAGATATGAGGAAAAAAGGAGAAAAGAGGGAGAGGCAGATACAGAGTGGGGGGATAGGGGAGAAAGAGAAAAAAGAGAAAGGAGACAGAATGATGATGATGTCAATCTATCAGAATAGAGTGAAGGTCTTGGAATGAAAGATACATGTAGTGGGGTTGGACTTAATGAGAAAGAGTCTTTTCTTCATTAGAGATGAATAGAGAAGGAAGGAAACGGAGTGAATTAAAGGACTGAAATGAACAAAAGGATAAAATTAGCTTTGTTTTCTCAATAGTGTGAACTGAGGTTCTCAGTTAGAGATGATATCTAAAGCAGGATTCCACTGAGGGGGAGCACTGTGACGTAAGTTCATTTACTAATGTAATACATGATTCTTCCCAAAGAGCAGGTTTTCTTAGTTCAAGAGGTGAGGTGGGATGGTCAAATGTGCCTAACACATAGTAGGTTTAATAAATACCCATTGATAAGACTGATGGATGGATATGGGGAAGAATCTATGGGTAGACGACCCAAAGGTGGAAAGATTGTGGTAAGGACCATTGTTAACAACTGAGAGAAAAAAGACACTATTGCTTCACTATAAGAATTCTTACCATCAGTTCTGGGTTTTTTCTTAATTATAAAAGAAAAACCCATAGCTTATTTTACTGGAGCTTAATGGCCAGAAGAATGTGTCATCCTGAAAATTATGACTGAACTGACTTAAAATATGTTTCTCCAATACAGCCTTCTCCAGCTTTTTCCCAAGGCAGGGGGGCCATCTACCTCTGGTGATATTTGCTAGCTTTTCTGTAATCTTAGGAAGTGTTATTTGTTTGATGGCTTTTTAATATCTTCTTCAAGTTCCTAATTCTATATCGATATGGTATATAATTTTTAATAAAAAATTTTCAAACGTCTTAATAATGGTCTCTAGTTTTGATACAAGTTTCCCCTTGGGCATTGGAGAACTTGAGATAAATAGACAGGGTAGTGGGGATTGGAAGGTGGGGGTGGGGATGGGTTAGGCAGAGAGAGGAAAGACTTTGCTTAGAATTTTTCAAAGAAAATCTGATAAGATTTATTAGTCCTTGAGAAGTGTGTGTCAGAATGTCCCAGAAAGATGTGTAATGTAGCAAAGAAAGACCCCCTAGGAATAAGGAGTAAGAATCTGTAAGTTCAGACCATCCTATCTTAATTTTCCCTCACTTTTACCCAAATCATTTTTTAGGGGGTGGGAGGAAAGAGGAGTAGCTTCTCCATAATTCCATTGATGCCAGAATTTCTATTTGACCTTTGCCTACCTAACCAGGACCTACCCTATGACTTCATAGCCAAAGTTCTTTCTCAGCACTTTCCAAACCATAGTATTTTCACTTCAGCCTTTATCCCCACCTTCTCATAATTAGAATTTTAAACTACTCTAGAAATCCCCCCAAGTTCTAATAGGTGGGCTTTTGCTTTGTTTTGCTCAGATGCAGGCCTTTATCCCATTAGTGAGCCATCTTCATTTTCCCCAATAATATATTCTCTCTCTTTCCCAATACTTCTTTATAATGTTGACTTACCCCACTGGAATGGAAGCTTTTTGAAGGCAAGGCTTGTCTTGCTTGTTTTTATTTTGTATTCCTAACATTTAATCACAGTGGTTGGCACATAGGAAGTATTTAATAAATTCTTAATATTAATAAATATTCAATATAAATACTATAATACATTTACAAATGATACAAATGGAACTTAAAATTCTTTATTAACTATTATCTGTCATCTTTTTAAATTTTATTTTTAATTTATGGAATAAAACAAACATTTCATAACAGCACAATAAAAAGATGATTGCACATGAAACTGCACATGATTTCTACATAGCTTTCTATTCCTTTTAAATATACAACAAAATTATTATGCAAATTTTTTCCTTCCCTTCCCTTCCCTTTGCTCACGCTGTAGAGATGGGTACTATTAGAGACACACACACATATATACACACACACATATGCATATATGTAAAATTATTCTAAACATATTATTATTTATTACTTCTTTCTTTGGATGTAGATAATGTCTTTCTTCACATGTCCTTTACAGTTAATTTGGGTATTTATAAGTCAAAATGACTTATTCACTCCAAGTCATTCTTAAAACAATATTGCTGCTACTGAATACAGTGTTCCCTTGGATCTATTCATTTCACTCTTTATTATTTCATGCAAGTGTTTCTGTCTATCATCTTTCTATCACCTATCTCTTTCTATTATCTATATGTCTCTATCTTATTTTCTGTCTGTCTGTCAATCTATCTTTCCATTATACCAGAGGCATTCGTGAGTCCTAGGCAAGGTTTGAAAATTGCCTTTCTTCCCTCCATCTCCTCAAGGGTTTGACCCTTTACCATGTCACATGAGACTTGACATCAGAAAATAAGTAACTATGGGATACGGGATTTTTTTGCTATTAAGAATGTGTACTTATAGAAAATGATGGGCAGATAGATGGTGCGGTGGATAGAGTGCTGGGCCGGGAGTCAGAAAAACTCATTTTCATGAGTTCAAATATGACCTCAGACACTTACTAGCTGCATGTCTTTGAGCAAGTTACTTAATCCTATTTACCCCATTTTCCTCATCTATAAAATAAGCTGGAGAAAGAAATGTCAAGTGATTCCACTGTCTTTGCCAAGAAAACCCCAAATGGGGTCATGAGGAGTCAGACATGATTGAAAACAAAAACAGAAAATGATGCTCTTTGCTTATGCTTATGGCTCCCTCATGCAAGTGTACAACCTACCCTGGCATATAGCTACTTCTGGTTCTGATGAATACCTGCCTCCGACTCCTAAGACCAACTCCTTCTTTTTCTTGACTCTTCTGTTGCAATACCTTACCTAGTTCTGGGCTCTGCCTAAGGACATTTCTCATTATATACATTTGCTCTATAGCCTTACTGTAATGTTGGCATGATAATGTCCAGTGAATACTTCATGACTTCTTTCCCACCCCAGCTTTTATACCTCAACTCCCTTTTTTATAGTCTCTTGCTTCAATTACCTTTCACTCCACATAGTCACTTCATTAGCCATCTACTTCAAATCATTTGTCTGAAAGGTGAGGAAGCTGAAGGGGATTGGGTGACTTGACCAGGGTTATCCTGCTGCTAAATAGCAGAGCCAGAATTAAAACCCTGGATTCACTGACTCCAAATCCAGTATTATTTCCATTATATTAGAGCTTGTATTAGAGTCTTACTGTATTTCCATTATATTAGAGCCTGTATTAGAGTCTTACTGTGTTATGCTCTTCCAGTACTTTATACATGCCGTATTAACATAGCCAATTTCCATCCACTATGAGAGAATGGTTATTTTATACCAGATGGTCCGATGAAGCTTAGAAAACTGAAATAACCTGAAATAAATCCCTGTATCCCTAGATGGATAAGGTCATAATACCCTGGAGAAATATATATGAGTCTCAGCTGCAATACAGTTTAACTGTGTCTGAAAAATTTGAACAACGGCCAAAAAATAAAATACATTTCAGAGGCAACAGCATGACCTGTAGTATGCAAACAACAGTTTGGCTCAAGGCAAAAATGTGAAAGAGACCAAGCCTCCTTTTGCTGTGCCCTGCTCAACAACTTCTGTCTCCTAATCAGACTTTTCAAGTTTGAGGGGAGTTCAGAGTTTGTCCAGACCAGCAAAACCTGGACTTAACCAGGTATCTCTCCTCTGCCCCATCCCTGGCAAAGTCTTTGCTTGAAGACTTCCAGTGACAATGAGTTCACTCCCCTCACTCACAGTTAATCAGTTCTTTAAAGTTGCCTATCCATGCCACCAACCTTCTAACTAGATTCAGTAGACACTTTTACCCTGAGATACGGGGGCTCTAAGAATGATCTTCATATCATAAACTCTCCTTAGAATATGATGAATCCCTGTCCATGTTAGGTAGCATAATAGATGCCTGGAGTCAGAAAGAGTCATCTTTGTGAGTTCAAATCTGGCCTCAGACATTTCCTAGCTGTGTGACTCTGGGCAAGTCACCTAACCCTGTTTGCCCCAGTATCTTCATTTGTAAAATGACGGGGAGAAGGAAATGGCAAATCACCCACATATCTTTGCCAAGAAAACTCAAATGGGGTCACGAAGAGTTAGATACAACTGAAAAATGACTAAACAACAATAAAGTTGCCCTAGGAGGTCCAGGACCTAGAAAACTCATTTACTTTAAGGTACTTGAGACATAGTGTCAAATACCATATAGGAAATCAATGAAGAGAATGATACTAAATTTAAGGAAATGAATTACCAATCAAGGAAATTCAGGCATCTGTAGTAGATTTTTTTTTTTGCTTTGAGGCAGAGCCATGCCCAGGGGAGCTCAAGTCACACTATGTGTCAACTAACCCCAGCCCCAGTAGTCTTATATACGTTCTATAAAAAACACTAAGAGTAGCCTTGATCAAGGAAAAATAATAGATGGAAATGTTGGAAATAAAAAGAAGTGATTAAAGGGAAAAGGGAATACGAAGGACATAGAAGTAGGAAGGAAAGGAAATGTCTTTTACAAGTAGTCCACTCCAGCTCATTTCCATTGTCTTCTTCACCTCTTCCCTCCTCCTGCTTTGACTTGATAATCAAGGAAATAGAAAGGAGCAGACTAATTTATGTTTATGAGAATCTCAGGTCTTTTAAAGCTCAAGTTGGAAGCCTTACCTGTTAGTTCTATCCTCTCCATCCTGGCTAGTCTTGTTGCTCAGCTCCTGTCTCACGATGATGATGATAATGTTGTTATTAATATTTAAAATTTAATATTTGTATAGCATTTTAAAGTTTGTAGAGAGATTTACTTATAGTATATCATTTGATCCTCATAGTAACCCCGTGGTGCAGGTGCTACTGTTACCCTCCTCTTGCAAATTAGGAGACTGAAGATGAGGGAAGTTAAATGATTTGTTCAGGGCCACACAACTTCTAAGTTTCAAAGTTAGGTCTTCGTGACTCTAGACCTGGCACTCTATCGACTACACCTTACTGCCTCTAGCATGGACATGGGTTTGCCATATTCTAAGGACAGTTTAGGATACGAAGACCATTCTAGAACCCCTCATATCACAGGGCATAAATGCCCAGTGTATCCACCTGGAAGACTAATCTAGCATAGGTAGCAAATAGCTTAAATAGCATCAGTCTAATCTGAGCTCATTTTCCCTTTCCTACAGCAGATACTCCTCATCCTGACTTCTCTTTTCTATTTGTGGTGCCTCCACTCTTCTGGTCAAGAGGGCTTATAACTTCATTTCTTATCTTTTATTTTCTATTTCTTACTAGTCACAAATCTCTATCAGTTTTTACTTCTGTCCTATCAATTTGTGATCTCATTGACATGTGCATTTCTTCTAGTAGTGCAGATAACAACACATAAATGCTTTCTTATATTGTACAATTCTTGTCCACGTACTTCCATAAGTATTTCAGAGGAGATCCATCCAATCAATGTGCTGCGGGTGGTGGTGTTCATCATCAGATGTTTATGTTCCTAGATCTTTAAGGATTGTAAGGATACCATAGAGTCTTTGGGATACCCATAAATTAACCATTGCCACCTGTGCATTACTGCATCACCTTTGCATTTTTTTCTTTGTGTGTGTTGCAGGCATTCTTGGGCTCATCATGTGCCTCTATTGTCCTTTGCCCACCTGGCAACTTGGATTTTTGGAAGAATTCAGTATTCCATGATGTACAGCCACATGGCACCACCAGAAGAATATTGATGTTACTAAATAGTCTATTGTTTCAGGAAGAAGTATGTGGTCACTGCATAATTGGCACTGATTGATTTCCCAAATATCATCAAGCTTGCTCTTCTTCTATTCAGTTCAGAACTCAGTTCATTTTTCATTCACAATATCTGTCTAAGATGTAGTTTCTAATGTACTAGCTCTGTGGGTTGTCCATCCAATTGCATATCAGGACAGTAGACATTATATGTTGATTTAATTTTGAGTGCCTTGTTGAATTCTTGGTAGAATTTCTCAACTTCTTCATTTCCTGCAACAGAACTTATGATGTAATTATAGGATGTAACCTGAGATGACTAGGTCTTAACATGTTAGCAAAGTGACCCGTTTATGAAGTATGAACTTCTCTCTCTCTCTCTCTCTCTCTCTCTCTCTCTCTCTCTCTCTCTCCAGTCATTCCCTCCTCCATTGAGTCAGAAGACATCATTGACTGAACAATGATTAGTCACAAGACCAAATATCTCTTAAAAGACCCAGTCAGTCTGAGTCAGTTGAAGACAGAATAAGCAGTTGGGAAGAATGCAGCCCTTAACAGATTGGGAAGGAGGAAGGCTTTTTCCCTCTTTCCTCACCTCATTGAGCATGGTGTCTAGCAGATACTTGTATAAAAGGGAAATTGTATCCAGCAGTTGGACAGTCAGTTCAAGAGAGAAGCATAATTTAAAAAGCATAGACACATGTTCTAGTCTAGACAAATATGAATACAGACATAGTTATTGAGGCAAGAATCAACTTCAAGTAATGACCCCATGATGCCTTGGGGAAGGGGGGGGAAGAGACTGTACTGCCATGTGAAACTTCAGAAGGGAATATGAACTAGTCTGAAGCACAAAGAAGCTTCTTGGAAGAACTCAGGATGGATTTTAAAAGTCAAATTAGAGATATAGAATAAAAACTGACCAATGACTTTAAAAATATGAAAAAAGAAATGACAGAAGAATTTAAAAGGATAATTGGACAAATGGAAAAGGAAATATAAAACCTAACTGGAGAAAATAACTCATTGAAAGGAACAATTGGACAGACGGAAAAGGAGATGCAAAAGTTAACTGATGAAAACAATTTGATAAAAATTAGAATCGGGCAGGTAGAAGCTAATGAATCTATGAGACATCAAGAATCAGTCAAACAGAATCTAAAGAATGGAAAGATAGAAGAAAATGTCAAATATCTAATTGGAAAAACAATTGACCTGAAAGTATATCCAGGAGAGAAAATCTAAGGATTATTGTTCTACCAGAAAGTCATGATGAAAGAAAGAGCCTAGACAATATCATCCAAGAAATCATCAAGGAAAATTGCCCAGAAGTTCTAGACCCAGAGGGCAAAATGGCATCAAAAGAATCTGCTGTTCATCTCCTGAAAGGAACCACAAACTAAAAACACTAAGGAATATCATTGCCAAATTCCAAAACTATCAAGTGAAAGAGAAAATATTGCAGGCAGTCAGAAAGAAACAATTCTTTTTTTTTTTTTCATTTTTCCCCCAATTTATTTATTTATTTTTAGTTTGCAGCATTTGTTTCCACAACACTTTGAGTTTCAAATTTTCTCCTCATCTCTCCCCTCCCCCCAGCCCCAAATATTTTGCCTTCTGATTTCCCCTTCCCCCAATATACCCTCCCTTCTATCACACCCCTCCCTTCCCTTATCCCCATCTTCTCTCTTTTCTTTGGTAGGGTAAGATATATTTCAATACTCCATTATCTGTATTTCTTATGTCCCAGTTAACATATAAAAACAATTCTCAACATTCATTCGTAAAACTTTGAGTTCTAACTTCTCTCCCTTCCTCCCTCCCCACCCATTCCCACTGAGAAGGCAATATATATGTAGTTTTGTTAAAGACTTCCATAATAGTCATGTTGTGAAAGACTAACTATATTTCCTCCACCCTATCCTTTCCCCCATTTATTCTATTCTCTCTTTAGACTTTATTCCTTCCCAAAAGTGTTTGCTTCTAATTACCCCTCTCCACTCATTTGCCCCCCTTCTATCATCTCCCTCACACTCCACTTATCCTCTTCTCCCCTACTTTCCTGTAGTGTAAGATAGATTTTCATACCAAATTGAGTGTGTATATTATTCCCTCCTTAAGCCAAATGTGATGAGAGTAAGCTTCAGTTTTTCCCTCTCAAGCCCACTTTTCCCTTCCATTGAAAAAGCTTTTTCTTGCCTTTTTTATGAGAGATAATTTTCCCCATTAGATTTCTTCCTTTCTCCTCCCAATATATTCCTTTCTCACAGCTTAATTTAATTTTTTATGTATCATTCCTTCCTATTCAACTCACTCTGTGACCCCCCCGCCTCTCCATATGTGTGTGTGTGTGTGTGTGTGTGTGTGTGTGTGTGTCTGGGTCTGTGTTTGTGTGTGTGTATAATCCCACCAACTACTCAGACATTGAGAAAAGTTTCAAGGGTTAGAAATATCATCTTTCCATATAGGAATGTAAACAGTTGAACTTTAGTAAATCCCTTATGATTTCTCTTTCCTGTTTACCTTTCCATGTTTCTCTTGATTCTTGTGTTTGAAAGTCAAATTTTCTATTCGGCTCTGGTCTTTTCATCAACAATGCTTAAAAGTCCTCTATTTTATTGAGTGATGATTTTTTCCCCCTGAAGTATTAAATTCAGTTTTTCTGCGCAGGTGATTGTTGTTTTTAATTCTAGTTCCTTTGACTTCTGGAACATCATATTCCAAGCCCTTAAGTGTCTCAACATAGAAGCTGCTAGATCCTGTGTTATCCTTGTATTTCCACAATACTCAAATTGTTTCTTTCTGGCTCCTTGCAATATTTTCTCCTTGACCTGGGAATTCTGGAATCTGGCTACAATACTCCTAGGAGTATTTTTTTTTGGATCTGATTCCAGAATATCAGGGCAGTTTTCTTTTACTATTTTATGAAAGATGATGTCTAGGCTCTTTGTTTGGATCATGGCTTTCAGGTAGTCCCATAATTTTTAAATTGTCTCTCCTGGATCGATTTTCCAGGTCACTTGTTTTTCCAATAAGATATTTCACACTATCTTCCATTTTTTCATTCTTTTGGTTTTGTTTTGTAATTTCTTGATTTCTCATAAAGTCATTAGCTTCCATTTGCTTCATTCTAATTTTTAAAGAGCTAGTTTCTTCAGTGAGATTCTGAACCTCCTTTTCCATTTGGTCAATTCTGCTCCTTTAAGTATTCTTCTCCTCATTGACTTTTTGGGCCTTTTTTTTTGCCATTTGAGTTAGTTTATTTTTATTTTTTTAAATTTTATTTATTTTCATTGTTCAACAATCACTCCCATATAACTTAGACTGTTTTCCCTATACCACCCCCCTATCTTCCTCCTCTTTCCCCTAGATGGCATACAATTTTATATAGATTCTATACATACATTCCTATTAAATACATTTTCACTATAGTAATACTGTGTAGAAGAGTTAAAATGAATAGGAGAAATCATATAACAAACTAAAACATAATACAAAAGAAAGTGATCTGTTACTTTTTGCGATTGAATTTCATAGTTCTTTCTTTGGATGTGGAAGGAATTTTGCCTTAAAAGACCATTGGGATTTTTTTTAAGTCCTTGCATTGCAGTGAAGTTCCATGTCTACCAGAAAAACCTTTCACACACTGTGGTCATTGCTGTGCACAAAGTACTCCTGGTTCTGCTCCTTTGGCTCAGCATCAGATCATATAAATATTTCCAAGCATCTCTGAGGTCTTCCTGTTCATTGTTTCTTATAGCACAAAAGTATTCCATTACATTCATACACCAGAACTTGCTCAGTCATTCTCCAATTGATGAGCATCCTCTTGATTTCCAGTTTTGGGCCACCAAAATAGAACTGATATAAATATTTTTGTATACTTTGGACTCTTTCCCATTTTTATGATCTCTTGTGGATACAGTCCTAGAAGCAGTATCGCTGGGTCAAAGGGTATGTGTATTTTTGTAGCTCTTTGGTCATAGTTCCAAATTGCTTTCCAGAATGGTTGGATCAGCTCACAGCTCCACCAACAATGAATTAGTGTTCCAACTCGCCTATATCCTCTCCAACATTCATCATCTTCCTGTTCTGTCCCATTAGTCAATGTGATAAGTGTGATGTGGTACCTCAGAGTGGTTTTGATTTTCATCTCTCTAATCAATAGTGATTTAAAGCATTTTTTTATATGATTATAGATATCTTTAATTTCTTACTCTAAAAGCTGCCTGTTCACATCCTTTGACCATTTATCAACTGGGAAATGACTGGTATTCTTGTACATTTGACTCAGTTCTCTATGTATTTTAGAAATGAGGCCTTTCTCACAGATGCTAGCCGCAAAAATCCCTCCCCAGTTTTCTGCATCCCTGTGAATCTTGGATGCATTGGGTTTGGTTGTACAAAAACTTTTCTGCTTAATATAATCAAAATTATCCGTCTTGCACTTCATAATACTTTCTATCTCTTCTTTAGTCGACAATTCTTCCCTCCTCCATAAATCTGATAAATACTCTATTCTTTGCTCCACCAATTTGTCCATAGTATCAATCTTTATATCTAGATCATGTACCCATTTGGACTTTATTCTTGTGTATGGTGTCAGATATAGCTTGTATAGTGTCAGGCATTGGTCATCTACTGTTAAAGGTGTTAATTTGTTCAGCAGTTTTTTAGTCTCTTTTATGAGCTGTTGACTCGTTTTTCATGATTGTCTTGCATTGCTCTCATTTCTCTTTCCAATTTTTCTTGCTTGATTTTCAAAATCCTTTTTGAGCTCTTTTATGGCCTGAGATCATTACATATTTATTTGGGAGGTTTTGGATGCAGAAGCCTTGACTTTTAGGTCTTCCTCCGATGATATGCCTTGTTCTTCCTCATCTGAAAGGATGGAAGAAAATACCTGCTAACTAAGAAAATAACTTTCTATGGTATTATTTTTTGGACTCTCCCATAAAACAGAGATGGATAGAAGAAGGATTACAAAACATAATCCAACAGTATGTTGTTTACAAGAAAAACATTTGAAATGGAGGCTTACACACATAAGGTAAAAATAAAAGGTTGGAGCAGAATATATTGTGCTTCAGCTGTTGTAAAAAAGGCAGGGGTAGCAATCCTAATCTCAGACAAAGCAAAAGCAGAAATAGATCTAATCAAAAGGGATAAGGAAGGAAACTATATCATGCTAAAAGGCACCATAGACAATGAAGCAATTTCATTACTAAACATATATGCTCCAAGTGGTATAGCATCCAAATTCTTGGAGAAGTTAAGGGAGTTACAGAAGGAAATAGATGGGAAAACTATACTAGTGGGGGACCTCAACCTCCCCCTCTGAACTTGATAAATCTAAGCTCAAAATAACCAAGAAAGAAGTTAAGAAGGTGAATAAAACTCTGGATAAGGTAGATATGATAGATCTCTGGAGAAAATTGAATGGGGATGAAAAGGAATATACATTTTTCTCAGTGGTACATGGCACATGCACGAAAAATGACCATGTACTCTGCTATAAAAACCTCACAATGTAGTGCAGAAAGGCAGAGATTGTCAATGCATCTTTCTCAGTTCATACTATGATAAAAATTTTACGTAATCAAAGGGCATGGAAATACAAACCAAAAACTAATTGGAAACTTAAACAATCTAATCCTAAAGAATGAGTGGGGTAAGCAACAAATTATAGAAACAATCAAAACTTCATTCAAGGGAATGACAATAATGAGACAACCTACCAAATCTTATGGGATACTGCAAAAGCAGTTCTTAGGGGAAGTTTTATATCTTTGAATACCTACATAGATAAAATAGAGAAAGAGGAGATCAATGAATTGGGCATGCAGCTTAAAAAGTCAGAGAAAGAACAAACTGAAAATCCCCAAGTAAATACTAATTTAGAAATATTGAAAAGCAAAAGAGAGATTAATAAAATTGAAATTAAAAAAACTATTGAACTAATAAATAAACTAAGAGTTAGTCTTATGAAAAAATCAATCAATTTCATAAACCTTTGCTCAATTTGATAAACCAAAGGACCCCAGTTCCTGGGATAAGAACTCTCTATTTGACAAAAATTGCTGGGAAAACTGAATAACAGTGTGGTGGAAACTGGGCATAGACCAATACCTGACACTGTACACAAGAAAAAAGTCCAAATGTATACATGATCTAGGTATAAAGATTGATACTATAAACACATTAGGGGAGTAAGGAATAGTGTAGTTGTCAGATTTGTGGAGAATGGAGAAATTTTGACCCAACAAGAGAGAGAAGGTTATGAAGTACAAAATGGATAATTTTGATTACATTAAATTGAAAAGTTTTTGCACAAACAAACCCAGTGCAATCAAGATTAGGAGGGACACAGAAAACTAGGAAAGAATTTGTGCAACTAGTGTCTGTGATAAAGGCCTTATTTCTAAAATATATAGAAAACTGAGTCAAATGTACAAGAATACAAGTCATTCCCCATTTGACAAATGGTCAAATGATATGAATGGAATTTTCAGAGGAAGAAATTAAAGCTATCTAGAATCATATGAAAAAATGCTCCAAATCACTACTGGTTAGAGAGATGCAAATCAAAACAACTCTGAGGTACCATATCACATCTCTCAGACTGGCTAACATGACAAATCAGGAAGATAATAAATGTTGGAGAAGACGTAGGAGACTTGGAACACTAATTCATTGTTGGTGGAACTGTAAGCTGATCCAAACATTCTGGAGAGCAATTTGGAACTATGCCCAAATAGCTACAAAAATGTTCATACCCTTTGACCCAGTAATACCGCTTCTAGGACTGTATCCCAAAGAGATCATATAAATGGGAAAGGGTCCCACATATACAAAAATATTTATATCAGCTCTCTTTGTGGTGGCCCAAAACTGGAAATCAAGAGGATGCTCATCAATTTGAGAATGACTGAGCAAGTTCTGGTGTATGAATGTAATGGAATACTATATGAGAAATGATGAACAGAAAGACTTCAGAGAAGCCAAGAAAGACTTATGTGACCTGATACTGAATGAAAGGAGTAGAACCAGGAGAACTTTGTACACAACAACAACCACAGTGTGTAAGAAAATTTTCTGGTAGACTTCATTGAAATGCATGGACTTAAAAAATTTCCAATGTACTGTTGAGGCAAAATGCCTTTCATATCCAGAGAAAGAACTATGAAACTGAGTCACAGATAGAAACAGACTATTTTCTTTTGTAATGTATTATTTTGTTTTGTTTATGCTTTCTCTCATTCATTTAATTCTTCTATGCAACATGCATTTACCAGGAATGTACTTGTAGAACCTATATAAGACTGTATGCTGACTCAGGGAGAGAGTGGGGAGGGAAGGGGGAATTTGGAGGAAGGAGTGTAAAAAAATCTAAGATATATGTGGAAGTGATTGTTGAACACTGAAAACAAATAAAATAATTCAATTAAAAATGAAATTTGATACAGATTATATATGTGCAGTCATGAAAAACATCTACATATTAGCCACCTTGCAAAAGAAAATTTCGACCACAAAATCCCCCAAGAAAAATAAAGTTAAAAGTATTCTTGGATCTGCATTCAGACTCCATTGGTTCTTTTTCTAGAGGTGAATATCATTTTTCAATATGAATCCTTCAGAATTGTCTTAGATAACCGTATTGTTGAGAATAACTGTCATTCGCGGTTCTTTGTCATAAACTTTTGGTATTCCTGTATACAGCGTTTTCCTGGTTCTGCTCACTTCACTTTGCATTAGTTCATATCAGTCTTCCCAGATTTTTCTAAAACTGTCCTGTTTGTCATTCCTCACAGCACAATATTATTCTGTCACATTCATATAACCACAGCTTGTTTAACCATTTCCCAATTGATAGGAATCCTCTTCATTTTCAATTTTTTGCAGCCACAAAAAGAGATGCCACAAATATTTTTGTATATATAGGCCTTTTTCCTTTTCACTTGATCTCTTTGGAATACAGACCTAGAAGTAGGTTTTTTTTGGGTCAAAGAGTTTTACATCCCTTTGGGCATAGTTCCAAATTGCTCTCTAAAATGGCTGGATCAGTCCACAACTCCACTAACAATGCATTAGTGTACCTATTTTCCCACATTCCCTTCAATAATTCTCATTTTCCTTTTCTGTCATATTAGTCAATCTGATAGACGTGGGGTAGTAACTCAGAGTTATTTTAATTTTGTTTTTTATTTATTTTTTATTTTTTTTATTTTTTTATTTTATTTTTTATTTATTTTATTTTTTAATCCATAATGATTTGGAGCATTTTTTTTGTATGACTAAAGACAACTTTAGTTTCTTTTTCTGAAAATTGCCTGTTCACATCCTTTGACCATTTATTAGTCCAGTTTGGGGATGACTTGTGTTCTTACAAACTTGATTGAGTTCTCTATATATTTGAGAAATGAAGCCTTTATTAGGGAAATTTGTTTAAAAAATTTTCCCTTATTTTCTGCTTTCCTTCTAATCTTGCTATCACTAATTTTGCTTGTGCAAATTCTTTTTAATTTAATGTAATGAAAATTGACCTTTTTATATCTCATAATGTTCTGTATTTCTTATTTAGTCATAAATTTTTGCTTTATCCATAGATTTGATAGGCAAAATTTTCCATGCTCCCCTAATTTACTTATTACATTACCCTTTGTGTCTAAATTATGTGCCCATTTTAACTTTATCTTGGTATACAAGGTGAGACTTTGGTCTATACCGTGTTTTTGCCAAATTGTTTTCTATTTTCCCCAGTAATTTTTGTCAAATAGTGAATTATTGTCCCAGAAGTTGGGATCTTTGCATTTATTAAACACTAGTCATTTTCGGTGACTAATAGTCATTTACTAGTGTGTATTGTGTACCTAATCTATTTCACTGATCTATCATTGTATTTCTTAAACAATAGCAGATTGTTTTGATGATCACAGCTTTATAATATAGTTTGAGATCTCGCATGACTAAGTCACCTTGCTTTTCACATTTTTTTTTCATTGATTCCCTTTAAGTAAGTACCTGAAAAGGCCTTAGCCTAAAAGGTCAAGGTCTCCCAGTGCATCCTGGCCACCTCCAGTCATCCTGATGACTATCTGGTCACTGGATCCAGATGGTTTAGGAGGAGAAAGTGGTGCTGGTGACCTTGCAGAGAACTTCCTAATGCAAATTCAAGTCAAGTGCAAGTCATGTCATCATTTCTCTGATGTCATAGTCCTCTTCAAAAATGGATGAGGAACACAACAGCAGTAACGACTAAGTTACCTTCCTTCACATTTTTCACTGATTCCCTTGATATTAGGTGAGTTTTATTATTTTTCATAATTCTGTAAAAGAATTTTTGATATGTTGATTAGTATGGCTCTGATAAATGAATTAATTTAGGTAGAATTATCATTTTATTATGTTGACCTAGCCTACCCATGAACAATTAATGTTTCTCCATTTATTTAAATCTGACTCAATTTTTGTGAAAAGTGCTTTGTAATTGTATTCATGTAGTTCCTGGGTTTGTCTTGGCAGGTAGAATCCCAAGTATTTTATAGTGTTTTCAGCTATTTTAAATGGAATTTCTCTTTCTGTCTCTTCCTCCTGGATTTTGTTGGTAGTACATAGAATTGTTGATGATTTTTGCAGACTTATATCCTGTAACTTTCCTTAAGTTGTTAATTATTTCAACTAGTTTTTTAGTTGATTCTTTAGTATTCTCTAAGTATATCATGATATCAGCAAAGAGTGATAGAGTTTTTCTTCTTTGCCTTTTTTAATTCCTTCAATTCCTTTTTCTTTTCTGATTGCTATGGTTAGCATTTCTAGTACAATGTAAAATAATAAGGTGATATTGGGCTTGCTTACTTTCCTCTTATCTCATTGGGAAGGTTTCTTCTAATTCATCCCCATTGCCAATCATGTTTGTTGATGGTTTTAGATAGATTCTGCTTATCATTTTAATGAAAACTCCATTTATTTCTATCTTCCCTAGTGTCTTTAAAAGGCATGAGAATTGTATTTGGTCAAAAGCTTTTTTTGCATCTATTGAGATAATCACACATTTTTTGTTGTTATTGATGCGGTCAATTTTGTGTGGTATGTGTGTGTGTGTGTGTGTGTGTGTGTGTGTGTGTGTGTGTGTGTGTAATAGTGCGCCTAATTTTATTCAGCCCTGCATTCTTCATATAAATCCTAACAGATCATAGTGCATGATCTTTATGACATGTTGCTGTAATTTCCTTGTTAGTATTTTGTTTAAAATTTTTTGCATCTCTATTCAATAGGGAAATCACCTATAGTTTTCTTTCTCAGTTTTTGTTCTTCCTTGTTTAGGCATCAGTACAATATATGTGTCATAAAAGTAATTTGGTAAAATTCAATCTTTTCCTATTTTTCCAAATAGTTTAAGTAGTATTGCAATTAATTTTTCTTTAAATGTTTGGTAGCATTCACTTGTGAATCCAACTGGCCTGGGATTTTTTTTTAGTTAGCTCATTTATGGCTTGTTCAATTTCTTTTTCTAAGATAGAGTTATTTAAGTATTCTATTTCCTCTTATGTTAATCTGGGCAGTTTACATTTTTGTAAACCTTCACCCATTTAACTTATATTGTTAAATTTATTAGCACATATAATTTGACAAAAAATTCCCAGTAAATTAATTTTTTAATTTTCATTGCTGGTATGTTAACCCTTTTCATATTTGATGCCAGAAATTTGATTTTCCTTTTGCTTTTTGAAATCAAATTAATTAATGATTTATTTATTTTACTAGTTTTTCTATAAAATTAGCTCCTTCTACTTATTACTTCAATGGGTTTATTAAGTTAAATTTTTGGGGGGGTTCCAAGATTTCCAATTTGATGTTTAATTGGGGATTTTTAATTTGTTCTTTTAAAACTTTTTAGTTGTATACCCAGTTCAGTTATCTACCTTTTCTCTCTTTTATTGATGTATGTTATTAGGCATATAAATTTCCCCCTGAATACTGTTTTGGTCACATACCATGCATTTTCTTATATTGTCTCATTGTTGTCAATCTTTTCAATTAAATTATTTATTGTTTCTATAATTTGTGCTTTGGCCCTTCATTCTTTAGGCTTAAATTATTTAGTTTCAATTAATTTTTAATCTATATTTCCATGAACCTTTATTGAAAGTAGTTTCTATATTCTATAAACAAAGAGTTATTAAATACCTATTATATTCTAAACACTGTGTAAGGCATTGAGGATACAAAGACAAAAATTAAAAAAAACCTTTATCATAAGGGATTATCAAGTGAGGCCTAGATGGTGATGTCCTCCAGGTGCTCCTGTTTGTAGATGATGTTTTGTTGATTGCATCAAGATATAAAACAATACATAATTTCCTCAAGGAGAGCCATGATTTCTCAAAAGAGATTAACTTTATAATCCATTCCAGAAAAAACTATATTGATTTTAAAATCCCTAAGTCTAGGTTTTGTAATGGCTGTTGGATATACTGACATGGGGCAAAACTGCTGATGGGCCATGAGTTGGGCCAAGAAGTTAACATGAGGAAGGGAATGAAATGAATGACATCTGCAAAACTCTATAATGCTTTTAGTGACCCTACACCAACCTCATTTTCCATTTTCCCCTTACCTTTAGTCTCACCATTCTCTTCCTACTTAAAAGGGTGCTCCCACGGTTCCACCTTGGTCTTCTTTTCTCTCTGCACTTTCTCTTTTGGAAATGTCATTTGCCCTTCTAGCTTCAAATATCATTTTTATCTATATTCTCTTGACAGAAATTAAAGAGGAAAAAAAGTATCTTGAAGGAGAGAATGAGGGTTAAGAAAGGCAAAGAATAAAAAAAATGTAATTGATTATGATAATTAAAAGATCATTGGTGACTTTCAAAAGAGTAATTCCAGTAAAGTGATAGAGACAATCAAAATTTCTAGAAATTGAAACAAGAATGAAAAGTAGTTAACTTTTTGAAAGAGTTTTGTTGTTGGGTAGATCAAAGAGTATATTAAACAAAACTGTGGATGTCTACACCCACACAAGAGCACTTCACATGTTTCACATAGGTTTATGGAAACCTACTAACTTTGTGGACAGGCTCAGTCACTCCAATCTGTCCTCACTCTGATAGGTATTGGTTCCTAGAGAAGGACCACTTCCTCATGGTTACACTCCAACTCTTTCACTACTCACCACATTAGCTCTCAAGTTCTTCCTTTTGTACTTCTGCATATATGAAATAGTCACTCTCCCAAACAGCATTTTCTTTTTTTTCCCAAAGAACTCTGATTGAATTTTTAAATTTATTTTTAAAAATTAAATTAAATTTTTGTTACATTTTAAGTTTTGAATGGTCACCCTTCCCTCCTTCCCTTCCCACCCCACACTAGAGAAAGCTACAATTTGATTCAGATGTACAAATGTATGTAAAAATCATACTATGTGTACTTCTGTTTATCAGTTCTTTGTCTGGAGGTGGATAACATCTTCCTTGACAGGTCCTTTATTCAGAATAATTTGGTTGTTGACAATTATTCTTTGAGCAAGATTGTTGTTACTGTATACAACAAACTGCTCACCTTACTTGCTCACCTTGCTTTTCATTATTTCATGCGTCTTTACATGTTTTTTTCCCTAAAACCAACCAGCTTACTATATCTTACAGCATAGTAGTATTCCATCACAAGTATATACTACAACTTGCTTAGTCATTGTCCAATTAATGGGCATTTCCTCAGTAGAAACTAGAAAGTTCTTTGCTACCAAAAAGAGAGATACAATAAATATGTTAGAATATTAGATTCTTTTCCTTTTTAACTTGGTCACCTTGGGAAACAGACCTAATAATCTTCCTGGGTTAAAGGATATACACAGTTTTATAACTCATTGGGCATCATTCCAGATTGATCTCCAAAATGGTTGGATCAGCTGGCAGTTCCACCAACAGTGTATTAGCGTTCCAATTTTTCCACATTCCATCCCACATTTGCCATTTTCTCTTTCAATCATTTTAGCCAATCTAATAGATGTGAGATGACAAATTAAAATTATTTAACTTGCATTTCTCTAGTCAATAATTATTTAGAGCATTTTTATATGACTATATATAGCTCTGATTTCTGTATTGAAAAGCTGCCTTTTGATGTTCTTTGACCGTTTATCAGCTGGGGAGTGACATATTCTTATCATTTTAATAAAATTCTCTATTTATTTTTAGTTTTCAACATTCAGTTCCACAAGATTATGAGTTCCACATTTTCTCCCCATCTCTCCCCTCCCCCACCCCAAGACATCATGTAATAGTCAAAGAAGAATTAGAATCAATGAGAGAAACCATAAAGTTCTCTATGTATTTGAGATATGAGATCTTTATCTGAGAAAGTGCTTACAAAAATTTTCTCCTAATTTTCTGATTTCTTTCTAATTTTGGCTATATCAGTCTAATTTGTTTAAACTTTTAAAATTTAATGTAATCAAATCATCTACTTTACATCTCACAATGCTCTCTATCTCTTGTTTGTAAAGTTTTCTATTCATAAGTGTGGTAGGTAATGTATTCCATGTTCTTTTTGTTTTCTTATGATATCTCCCTTTATATCTGCATCAATATTCATTTTGACCTTATTTTGGTAAATGGTGTAAGATTTTGATCTATACCAAATTTCTACCAGATTGCTTTTTAGTTTTCCCTACATTTTTTTTTTTACCAAATAGTACATTCTAATGCCCAAAGTTTAAATCTTCATACTTATCAAACATAACATAATGTTATTATGTTATCAGTGTTACTATATGTTATCAATCAAACATAGCGTTACTTAATGTACTGCTGTGTAGTGTATGTCTACTCTGTTCTACTGATCTATCTTTCTGTTTCATAGCTAGTGCCAGATAGTTTTACTAATTACTGTCTTATACTATAGTTTAAGATCTGGTACTGCTAAATCTCCTTCCTTAACAATTTTTCACTAATTCCTTTAATATTCTTGACCTTTTATTCTTCTAAGTTATTTTTGTTATTTTTCTACCTCAATAATTTTTTTTTTGTAGTTTAATTGGGATGCCATAGAATAAGCAGATTAGTTTAGGTAGCACTGTCATTTTTATTATATTGGCTCTGCTCATATATGGGCAGATATCTGAACAATTAATATTCCTCCAATTATTTAAATCTGAATTTTTATGTATAAAAGTGCTTTATAATTCTGTCCATCTAATTCTTGGGTTTGTGTTGGCAGATATTTTATATGGTCAATAGTTATATCTCTTACTATCTCTTCTTGCAGGATTTTGTTGGTGATAGATAGAAATACTGACTTTGCTAAAATTATTGTTTACACTAACTCTTTAGTGGAATCTCTAGGATTTTCCAAATGTATCCTCAAATCATCTGCAAAAGGGATATAATTTTATTACTTCATTGTCCATTCAAATTCCTTCAATTTCTTTTTCTTCTCTTATTGCTCTTGTTAGTATTTTTAATATAATATCAAACAATATTGGTAATAATGGGTATCCTTGTTTCACTACTGATCTTATTGGGAAGGTTTCTAGTTTATTCTCATTACAAAAAAAGCTTGCTTATGGTTTTAGGTAGATACTTCTTATCATTTTAAGGAAAAATTCATTTATTCCTATGCTCTCTAGTGTTTAATAGGAATAAGATGTATTTCCTAAAAGGCTTTTTTCTGTTTCTATTGGTATAATAATATGATTTTTCTTAATTTTGCTATTGATATAATCAGTTATGTAAACAGTTTTCATTATGGTTCAAATCGCTGCATTTCTGGCATAAATCCCACCTGATCATCAAATTTTTGTGATTTATTGCTGTAATCTGCTGGCTATTGTTTTCTTTTTAGAATTTTTACATTCCTATTTGTTATAAAAAAATTGGCCTACAATTTTCTGCCTCTGTTTTTGCCCCTTCTAATTTAAGTATCAGCACCATATTTGTTTGATAAAATAAGTTTGATAGAATTTCATCTTTGCCTATTATTCCAAATAGCTTATTTAATATTGAAATTAGTTGATCTTTAAATGTTTGGTAGAATTCACTTGTAAATGTGTCTAGGCCTGATGTTTTTTTTCCTTAGGAAGCTCATTTATAACTTGTTCAATTTATTGTTTTTTAAAAATAGGTTTGTTTAGATACTCTTATTTCTTCTCTTCTTAATCTAGGCAGTTTATATTTTTGTAAGCATTCTTCCATTTCACTTGAATTGTTAGATGTGTTGGCATATAATTGGACAAAATGACTCTTAATAATTGATTTGATTTCATCATTAGTGATATATTCACTCTTTTCACTTTTGATACTAGTAATTTAGTTTTCTTCTCTCTTTTGGGTGAATCATATTAAACATTGGTTTATCTATTTTATTTGTTTTTTTGCAAAATCAATTTCTAGTTTTATTTATTAATTCAATAGTTTTCTTACGTTCAATTTTATTAATTTCACCTTTAATTTTTAAGGTTACCATTTTGGCATTTAATTGGTGATTTTTAATTTGTACTTTTTCTAGTTTTTTTAATTGCATGTTTAATTCATTTATCTGCTCTCCAAATGGAATTTTCAAATCTTAAACCTAAGTATTTCTATAGTAATAAAGCAAAAGAGATAATATCACCCATAGTCATACATTAAAATAAGTGCAGCAATAAAACATTACCATCAGCATATAAACCTGGATCACACTCTCCCACCAATTTACTCAGACAAAAGTGAAAGTGGGCACATACATAAACTTGGAAGGGAAGCCCATGAGGGAAAAAAATGTATGTGCTTGACAGTAACACAACTCTGGACTTCAGTCTAGTTCAGGCAGTCTGGTTAAGGATTTGATGTCATTGATCCATTCAAAAAAGTCTAAATTATTTACGTCAGTCAATAAACATTTATTAAGTACCTATTATGTGCCACATACTGTGTTAAGTGGTAGAGATATGAATAAAGGCAAAAGACAGTCCTTGGTCTCAAGGAACTTCCTGCCTACACTTCGGAGTTGCTACTCTGCTAACTATTTTCATCTCATTCTCACCAATTTCCAGCTGGGCAATTTTTTTTGTCTTTCATTCTCAATCTGACACCTTCCAATAATTCTTACAAAATTATTAGAAATATGTCACTTCTTAATTTGAATAGCAGATTCCTTTAAGTTAGGGAGCTGAAAAGGTCATTAGAAAGCTCATTTTGGGGGATGATTTTACACTATGTATTTTATTATTTTTAACCTATCGCAGAAAACACACATGAGTACGTAATTGAATATACACAAATATATATGCGCATATATATACATTCTTCGCTGTTTAGTCTTCTTATGTATATATGTCTTTATTCTGAAATTTACTTCAACAAACATTGATTAAACACTTCCCACGTGCAACATATAATGATAAGTTTGGGGTATAAAAAATGAGACAAAAACCACGAACCCTATCCTCTGGAAGAATACACTCTAGTAGGTTAGATAAAAGATACAGAAATAGGCAAAGAAGTTAGATATAAGAGCCAAAGTCCAAACAAAATGCTGTGAGAAATTCCAAGTAGGAAAGATAATTTCTAGCTGAAGGAATCAATTCTAAGATCTTATAATTGGATCTCTCCAAATAAAGAAAATTTTGATTTCTACCTTAAATGGAAATTTCCTTATGATTTTCCTTATGACTAACTATTAGAACAGTTATCTCTGAGAAAGACAGCTGTACATGCACCAGGATGCTGCACCAATAGATCACTTCCCAGTATCTCTTCTTATAAAGCAAACTAGCTGCGAAACCTTCCATTTACCTCTCCAAGTGATGGGAGGAGGGCAGTAAAACACAGCAGGCATTACTGAGGGACTTAACCACTAAAGACATAGCTAAAACTGAAACAATCTTCCTATGAGTTTCAGTATCTTTTTTTTTCAGTCAATAGGGAAATAGCAACCAAAACCTTCTGAAATAGGTGACTTCGTCTGTGACCAACTTCTCCAAATATTCCCAACATTTCCTTTAATTCCTTGCTAAATCTTCCTTTCTTGCCAGTTTCTTAAATTTCCACCATCAGCCTCAGCCTTCTCTATCTTCAGTGGCTTAAATCTTTCACTTATAAGGTAACAACTCACCAGATTTCCCCTGTAAAATCAGTAGGGCTTATTTCATTATTCCCTAGCCTCCAAATAATTTTATGATTTTTTACATTGTGAATCTTGCCCTTTTAGGTCTTAAAAGAGTTAAATGCAAGTTAGTTGGGGCTTATTATGCCTTGGGACTGCCATTCAGTCTTTGACATGGTCCAACATTATAGCCTGTCCTTGGAAACTTTGTTTCTTCATATTTAAATTTTATCACTTCATAATAAGACATTCTATTCCTTCAAATTATCAAATTATTCACATACAAATAAGTTGTATCCTATATCTTTTTTTAAGGAGGTGAATATAATTTTATTGTTTTTATTTTTTTCATTTTTATTAATTTGTTTCCAGTGTTCTACAATCACTTCCATATATCTAAAAATTTTCCCCCTCCCTCCTCCTCCCTCCCTGAGATGGTGTGCTATCTTATATAGTTCTACCATATGTTCCTATTAAATACATTTTCACCTTAGTCATGTTGAATAGAAGAATTAAAATGAATGGGAGAAACCATAAAAGAAAACAAAACAAAATAAAACAATACAAAAGTAAATGATGTGCTTCATTCTGCTATCCAATTCCATAGTTCTTTCTCTGGATGTGGAAGGCATTTTTCTTCAAATATTCATTGGGAGATTATTAGGTCCTTGCTTTTTATGAAGGACTAAGTCAACTAGAAAAATTCCTCACACACTGTGGTTGTTGCTGTCTATAAAGTTCTCCTGGTTCTGCTCCTTTCGCTCAGTATCAGTTTCTATAAGTCTTTCCTAGCCTCTCTGAAGTCTTCCTGTTCATCATCTTTCAAAGCACTACAGTATTCCATTACATTCATATACCACAACTTGTTCAGCCATTCCCCAATTGATGGGCATCCCCTTGATTTCCAGTTTTGACCATCACAAAGAGAACTACTATAAATATTTTCATTCAGGTGGGGCCCTTTCCCATTTTTATGATCTCTTTGAGATAGAAGTGATATTTCTGGGTCAAAGGGTATGAACATTTTTGTAGCCCTTTGGGCATACTTCCAAATTGCTCTCCAGAATGGTTAGATCAGCTCATGGCTCCACAAACAACGAATTGGTGTTCCAACTCTTCCACATGTTCTCCAATATTTATCATCTTCCTGTTTTGTCATGTTAGCCAATCTGATAGGTATGATGTGGTACCTCAAAGTTGTTTTGATTTGCATCTCTCTAATCAATAGTGATTTAGAGCATTTTTTCATATGACTATAGATAACTTTAATTTCTTCCTCTGAAAACTGCCTGTTCATTATCCCCATATCTTTTGAAAGATGACTTAAATCCTTATATTTCTGCTGCTATTAATTTTCTATCCCAAATTACTCAGATCTCATCTGATAACTGTTTACACATATTTTTAGCAATTTTTCACTAACCTAAATTTTTTTCCTTCTGCTTTCACTAATTTTCAAACTATTTGCCTATAATAGAGGAAATTCCTTATATTCTTTTTCAGTTGATTTGACTCATTTTCTTTATACAAAGTACTTTCCTTTTCCTTTCAGCATTAAACTGCTCCATGTTAAAGGATAGTAAAGGGACAGTATCTTACATTACAAATAGGGAGCCCTAATCATATATTCAGGGATATAGGAGTAAAAGAACGAGAGATTGAAGATATTTGAAAAAAAAGGAGTGATGGCTGAAACAAAATCCTGGAGGAAATGGGAAGAGAGTATGTGCATAGGTAGAAGGATCAGTCTTAACAAGAAGTAGAAAAACATCTTTGAGACAAGTAAGGCAGAGAATGTGTATAATGACACTTTTGAGGAATGGAGGAGTAGTGTTGTGAAAACCTTTGTCAGATGACTTTAATGCTCCCAATGAAGTAGGCAGATAGGCTGTCTGTTTGTTATAGATGTGCAGATTAGAGGTCCAGTTGGATGTTTAAGAAGAAAGGAGAATCTTTGGAGGCTTTTGAGGAATAAGGTATCATGACAAATTAAGTATAACTGATCCTGGATTTGGTGTTGCCTTATGCTCATTGTCTTATGGTTGCTAATGGGGAGAGATTGAGTTGTACTTCACTGTATCCTTCAGGGAAAGTGACTTAGAATAATCTTCATGCAGTCAGAAAGGGAAGAAATCTTTAGGGGTGGAGTCACTCCATTTCTAAGTATCCACTGAGTCATCAGCAATTCCTGCTTACTACAATAGTTTCCATTAGCTGACCATCTTTCTAACATTGTGCCTTCCCCAGGATAAGTTCATCACCTGAAATTTCATGGTCATAGACATTGTTAGAGCTTTGGTACTCAATGTCTTCTCAATACCCTTAGTTGTCTCTCTTTTCTCTGACTGGAGGGCCAGATAGTAGAGCAATAAATGCCTCCCAAAGCCTTCCTTTTAACACAGTGACACTTTTACAAAGGATGTTTACTTCCAAAGGTATAATTACAGATATACAAATCACTCCTTCAATACATGGGAGGGAACATCCCTTTTTCCCTTTGCAACACATACCTCAGTATCTGGGGAGTCAAAAGGGATTAAGTTTATATTTTTTCCCTCAGTTTTCATAGAACATAGCTCTAATTCCAAGTCTAAAACCCCACCTTGGACTGGAGTCTCAGGCACCTTGGCTTCTTGAAGTTTTCATGCTACAGACCTGGTTGACTGCACTACTGCAACTGCAATCCTGGCTTCAATGTCACCATGACTCAAACTCCTTTCTGACTCTTTGTAGAGCACTTCCAGTTCCTGAAACTGAGCAGCAATAGTATGAACAGAAACAAACATTCTCAGACCCATTTCTTGGATCTGGGTGGCTTTCACACTAGGAACAACAGAAAGGTAACCCTAAAGAGATGGCAGAAATTGAAGTCTTACCAGCTTCAAAGACACAGGCAACCAAACAAAAGAGACTACATAATTCATGCTTTGGAGGTAGCATCGGACTCCACATTAAGCAAACTAGGTAACTAACAAGCTAGGTTGTACTTTATAGAGGGCTCTGAACTTTCCAGCTAAACTCTTTGTTCTCTGTCAGTGATTCTTTTTAGTTTTGACTTTACAAAATGGATCCCCTTTAGTATCCCTTCCTCCTTTCAGTTTTCTTCTGTGCATTGTAGTCTTTCCCCACTGTATTGTAAGTTCTTTGAGGGTATGTACTGTCTTTCTGTTTCTTATTTGTATCCCTAGTGTTTAGCATAGAGCCTGGAACATAGTAGGTGCTTAATTTAGTTACTACTGTTTATTGACCATTAAGATTGTTTCTTTCTATTCTCACAGCACATGCTCTTTAGCGCTGTTATATGTGGCCAAAATAGGAAGGATATTCTGAGAATGATCTGTGCAATCCCGTTACACTTAGATAGAGCTGATCTTATGATGACTTCTTAAAAGCCTGGCTTCAGACTTGGAAATATACTCATGTCCCTTGCCAACTGGTGATGATTTGGGGATTTGTATCAATTTGTGAGCTCTTTGACCCAACCTATTTCCCCCTTTCAAAGCAGGACTGGTACCATCATTCAGAAAACCCCATCAATAGCTTTTCATCTCCTAATGGCTGGCTTATTGCCCTGTCTGGTTAACATGGCCTCCCAATAGATTGTTAGCTCATTTGCACAGTAGTTTATTCTGTATGCAGTGGATCATTTACTTTGAAAAGCAAGTATTGAGCCTCTGTGATGCAGGACATAAAGGGGATTTGCAATAGATGCTTTCACTATAGCCCAGGGTAAGTATCACAGTTTTATGGGGCAGAGGCAGTCTGAGAATCCATTTAGGGTGGAGGGATTTTGGCAGCAATAACTTTTGGGAAGGAAGGCCCCCATGGCAGGCTGGTCAGGTGGAATTTTGGGATGGAAGGATCTTTCAGTGGCCCTTAATTTATACTATGTAGCTAGTGAACTATTCTCCCTATACATAGGATAAGATCTTTTGAAAACAGTAAAGCCATTAGTGATGTTACCAAGAAGAGCTAAAGTAAAGAGCTATCTGTTCAAAAAAGCATTATACGTAATTGAAAAAAACTAAAAGCAACCTAAATGTCCAATAAGGATGAAATATTTAAATGGGTTGGGTGAACATAAATATAATGGAATATTATGATGCAATTATGGTGGAAAGTTATAAGGAACACAAAAAATAAAGAAAAATCTTTTTTTAAGTTATTTATTTATTTTTAGTTTTCAACATTCATGTCCATAAGATTTTGAGTTCCAAATTTTTTCCCTATCTTCCTCTCCCTCACTCCAAGATGACATCTAAATCAATAAAGGCTCTACATATACATTCATATTCAACCTATTTTCACATTAGTCATGTTAAAGAAAAATTAGAACCAATGAGTGAAACCATGAGAAAAAAGAAACAAGCAAAAAGAAAGAAAAAAAGAGCAAATAATGTTTTAATCTGAATTCAGACTACATAGTTCTTCTTTGGATGTGGACAACATTTTCAATCACAAGTCTTGGATCTTTGCATTGCTAAGAAGAGACAAGTCTATCAGTTAGTCATTGCACATTGTGGCTGTTACTGTGTGCAATGTTCTGGTTCTGCTCACTTTACTCAGCATTAGTTCATTCAAGTCTTTCCAGGTTTTAGAAAAATCTTTATGAAATAATGTACAGTAGAAAAAAAACAGACCTAGATAATGGAATTCTCACCAACTACAGTCATATAAGGAAAAATGAATAAGAATGAACAGACAAGGGATCTGATGAGGTCTTAAGCAGAGGGTACTAGATGTGACAGGTTTTGTTATACAAAACTTTAGTTTGGTTGCCACTCTTAATGTGAGTTTCTTGTACTATGACAAACAACTAGTCATATTGCTAAAGGAATTGGATCATATCAATTGTGACATCCAACCAACCAATCAGAACTTATGAAATATCTGTTTTGTGCCAGGTATTGGTGATAAAATGACAAAAATGAGAAAGGAGTTTGCATTCTTCTAGCAGAACTCAATCTGTTCCCAGATAAGAACAGAAAGGATAAATATATGTATCAGTGTGATCAGGAGAACTCTGATCCATTTGATGAGTTTTCCCTAATTAATTTGATAAAATTGTACCGAATAGATGTTGGTTAGAAGGGCTGCCTGGCATTGAGTTGAACAAGATCTCTAGTCACTTGCTGAGAGGGCACAATGAATGATTGCTCTCTAGTGGTTAGGACTGCCTTGAAGCTGATTGGAGACTGAGGTCAGGTGGGATGGACCCTTGTTTAAGGAACTGCCTCCTCTTTCCCCAAGTAGAGCAAGCAGTGAAAGAACTCAGCCCCCTTTACCTTCAGACTTCCAGATCAGAGTGTAGGTTGGGTGGGAAGGAGATTGATCCCTTCCTCAACTAGTGACAGAGACTAGTGGATTGGAGGAAGTACTCATGGTAGGGCCTACCCAGGCAAGCCAGAGACTACGGTTCCTAGATTTCCCAGTTCCTGAATGCCTTCTTCTTTCAGTTTCCCTTTTACAAGGAAAAGTATGCGACTAGTGATCCTGAAAAATGAACATTTCTAGCCTTGCAGATTAATTCCTGGCCCATTCTATTCTTGAGAGTTTCTGAGTCGGGCACTAGTATTTCAGGAAAAGATTTCTTTAGCAGATAGTTTTTTTGGAGGCTACAAGGATCACCAGGGAAGATTATCAATAGTAATGTATAGAGTATTGAACTGGAGTCATGAAAACTTGGGTTCAAATCTCTCCCTAGCTATCCATATTTGATACCTATTTTGTACATAGAACTTTGAAACTGTGAATGTCTTTGAGGAGGCTTAGAAATGAGTCATATCTATGCTTTGTTTTAGTTTTTTCCCCAATAAAGTTTTCTTCTGGTTAGAGTCAAAGAGCAAAAACCTGAAACCTAAGGGGACCAATTTCCAATACCCAGGTCTCCATGAATCCAGAATCCTCTAAAAGACTCCTGGGTCATGAATTACATAGAAATAAATGCAACATCATTTGGGGTGGGAACACCAGCAACAGAAAAAATCAGGAAAGTCCTCTTCCAAGAGGAGGCACTTAAGCTAACTCTTGAAGTGAAAGAAACAGAGATGAGGAAGAAAATCATTCCACCCTTGGAAAATTTCCCATAGAAGGAAAGAGAAATGAGAGAGGGAATATAATGAAGGGTGAATAGCAATGTGGCTAATTTGACTGGAACATGGAATACATAAAGATAGATAATCAAAATATGTAATTTGTTGGAAAGGCATGCTGGATTCAGATCACAAAGGATTTTAAATGAGGAATGAATTTGCATTTTATCTTAGAGTCAAGAGGGGACCACTGAAACTTCTTGGGTAGAAGTTGCAGCTGAATGAAAATAACCCTTACTGGTTCTCCTTGTATATATAGATAAAGGGGATAGTTTTATTTACTTACTAAATTATTTTACTAAAATGCAATAAAAAATGGTACTTGGTTACCTCATATTACTGTCCTTAAGGTATGTATTTGCAAATGACCACTATGAAAATAATTACAGCTAATGTGCCATTATTTGTTGCAGAAGATAATGAGGTGGAGAAATATTATTAAAAACTTGCGAAGACCTTTCAAGTAAAATCAATGTATAGACTGTTCTGTAACTTCAATGTAAAGGTGGAAATAGTTGAGAATGTCAGGAAATATAATGGAATAAAGAATGAGAGAGCACTAACACTTGTAAGTGATGCCAGAACTTTATACTTATGTGTCATGAATGTTTCCTTTGAGAAATGAATAAGAAAGCACTAGATATTGTGAGCACTGAACAAAATCAGTAACAAATGAAATAATGTATATTTTGACAAGAAAAGATTGTTATTCATCAGGAAGCCAATCCTGCATCAGCTGTCTGTGTATAGTTACATCACTCACTTATTTTTTTTAACATAAAAAAAATCACTCATTTATTAAAGAAAAAGTTAAAATTAGTGCAAAGCTAGAAGAAAGAATAAAAATAATAAAAAGACAGGGTATGCAATTAGAACAACTATTTTCTGATCAATTCAAATGAACAATTGTGGCGAAAAATGGGATCTGGTCAGAAGAAAAGACATAGGCAAAAACAACAATGATTTAATACATGTTTGCATATTTCATTTTACATATATGTAACTGATGTAAATCAATTGCCATAAAAATAGGGTAGAGGAACCTAAAAAAAGTCTTAGCCATTAAACACTTGACTTTCTGGCTAAGTGTTCGGATAGAGCAGCCAAAGCAGCACCAGTTTAGAATAAAAATTAATCTGTAAAAATCTTATGGGAAAATGTATTGGAAGATCATGCACACCAGTATATGAAAATGAAAAGGGAAATGGAAAGAAGCAATTAAAGTTCAATTAGATGAAGGAAAGTTTGACAAGAGACCCAACTAAGCAAAATCATTCCAAAGGCATTTAAAAATGAAAGTTGTAAATGACAAGAAACAGAAGAAAAATGGAAAAGATCTGCAAAGATTTTTAATTACTAACTCTTTTATAGAAAAAGTTGAAACAACAAAGACAGGAAAATCAGTCTAGACAAAGTATATAGAAAGAAGAGTTGTGCTACAGGCTACATAGTTGGGAGAGATCAATTTACAAAGTATCTGAAGGGGGTGCATATGTCAAAGGCATAGAAATTTTTTTCAGATCTTATTAACAATGAAAAAGGCAACTGATAAAATACCACACAACTACTGACATCCTTATTTTTCTGTCAATATAAAATTTTATGGGAATAGCAAGTGTATCCGTAGAATGTAGTCAAACTTTAGGAAATAATATTCTAAGTAGATCACATATTTTCTATCACCCAATAGTAGAGGTAGAAAACATAAGATTTCATTGTATTGTTTGTTTATTTTTTTAATTTAATTTTTTTACATCAAAATTCTTTTTCCCAGCAAGTTGTCTCTCATTTACCAGAATATACAAATATACACACACATACATATACACAGATATATAGTAAATATATTCGCATATAAACACACATGTAGGATATTTAGTACAAATTTACAACAGAAGTTGAGCCCAGAATTAAGTAAGAAAAGATGAGCAGATTGAATTGTCTTTGGTGAGCAGTGATCACAATTGTCTTCCAGAAACATAGGCCTGACACACTAGACATCTTCCTGAATGTCTTTTGGGATGACAAGGATATCCTTGGAACACTCAGGCTGTTCACTTATTATACTTAACCTTTGCTTCATGTCCACTCCACCTTCTTTTTCTATCACATATTTCTTTGATGACATCCATGACTCTAGTTCTTTATTCCTTGTATATTACTCAGGCCTATGTGCCTCTTCATTGTGGGCTGTGTTATACTAATTTTCAGTTCTTCTGAAACTATTGTGTTCCGTATCTAAAAGACACCAAATAATACCATTAGGATATTGGTATTAAAAGGATGGACACTGATTCCAGAAGAAAATTGTGGTCATTAAGGCAACTTTGTAATTTCTTTTTTTTTAAAAAAATTAATTAATTTATTTTTAGTTTTCAACATTCATTTCCACAAGATTTTGAGCTCCAAATTTTCTCCCCATCTCTCCCCTCCCACCCCAAAAATGATGCATTCTGATTACCCCTTCCCCCAATCTGCCCTCCCTTCTATCACACTTCTCCCTTCCCTTGTCCTCATTTTCTCCCCTTTCTTGTATGACAAGATAGATTTCTATACCCCAATACCTGTATTTCTTATTTCCCAATTGCATGCAAAAATAATTCTCAACATTTGCTCCTAAAACTTTGAGTGCCAACCTTTTCTCCCTTCCTCTCTCCCCACCCATCTCCACTGAGAAGGCCAGCAATTCAATATAGACTGTATATGTGTAGTTTTGCAAAAACTTCCATAACTGTCATGTTGTGAAAGACTAACTATATTTCCCTCCATCCTGTCTTGCCCCTCATTTATTCTATTCTCTCTTTTGACCTCATCCCTCCCCTAAAGTGTTTACTTTCAATTACTCCCTCTTCCTATTTGCTCTCCCTTCTATCCCTCCAACTTATCCCCATTGTCTATAGATATATGTATATAATCCCTCCAACTACCCAAATACTGAGAAAATCATCAAGAGTTACAACCATTATCTTTTCATGTAGGAATGTAAACAATTCAACTTTTATAAGTCCCATACAATTTCTTTTTCCTGTTTACCTTTTAATGCTTCTCTTGATTCTTGCATTTGAAAGTCAAATTTTCTTTTCAGCTCTGGTCTTTTCATCAAGAATACTTGAAAGTTCTCTATTTCATTGAATGCCCATTTTTTCCCTGAAGTACTACGCACAGTTTGCTAGGTATTCTTGGTTTTAAAACTAGTTACTTTGATTTCTGGAATATCATATTCCAAGCCCTTTGATCCCTTAATGTATAAGCTGCTAGATCTTGTGTAATCCTTATTGTATTTCCACAACACTTAAATTGTTTCATTTCTATTGCTTGCAACATTTTCTCCTTGACCTGGGAACTCTGGAATCTGGCTACAATATTCCTAGTAATATTGCTTTTGGGATCTCTTTCAGGAGGTGATTGATGAATTCTTTCCATTTCTATTTTACTCTCTGGTTCTAGAATATGAGGGCAGTTTTCCTTGATAATTTCATGAAAGGTGATATTTAGACTCTTTTTTTGATCATGGCTTTCAGATAGTCCCATAATTTTTAAATTATCTCTCCTGGATCTATTTTCTGGGTCAGTTGTTTTCTCCAGTGAAATATTGTCTTCTATTTTTTCATTCTTTTGGTTTTGTTTTGTAATTTATTGGTCTCTCATAAAGTCATTAGCTTCTATTTGCTCCATTCTAATTTTTAAAGAACTATTTTCTTCAGTGAGCTTTTGAATCTCCTTTTCCATTTGGCTAATTCTGCTTTTTAAAGCATTCTTCTCCTCATTGGCCTTTTGGACCTCTTTTACCATTTGAGTTAGTCTATTTTTTTAAGCATTTTTGAGTCTTCTTTAGCAAGCTGTTGACTTACTTTTCATGATTTTCTTGCATTGTTTTCATTTCTCTTCCCAATTTTTCTTCCACCTTTCATACTTGATTTTCAAAATTCTTTTTGAGCTCTTCCATGGCCTGAGAACATTGCATATTTATTTTGGAGGTTTTAGATGAAAGAAGCCTTAACTTTTATGTCTTCCTCTGATGACATGCATTGTTCTTTCTCATACAGAAAGGATGGAAGAAAATACCAGTTAACTAATAAAGTCACCTTCAATAGTCTTATTTTTTCCCTTTTTTGAGCATTTTACCAGCCAGTTACTTGACTTTTGAGTCATTTGTCAAGTGTAGGGTATACTCCCCTAGGTTTCAGAGGTTTTGTGCAGTTGTTCTCTGAGATACTTGTGTGTACCTGTAAGCTCTCAGTTCCTCCAAGGTGGCACAATCAAGGAAGAGGAGTTTACTCCTCTCCTGGCTTGTGCTCTGCTCTGGGAACAACCACAAGTTTTTCTGCCCAAGATCTGAAGAATTCCCTCTCCAGAGCCTCCACTAGCTCCACCAGACCAGTGTTCCTCCTCACCTCAGGGCCACCACTCAGAACTGAGATCCAGATCAACTGTTTGGTTTCCTCCAGGGTCTTTAACCCAAGGGTTCCAAAAAGGGATGCTGCCATAGCACAGGCTGCTGCCACCCAGGTGAAAGAGCTTTCTCACTGACCTTTGAAGCTGTCTTTAGCCTTTGTGGGTTAAAAAATTTGTGAACTGCAGGTGCTGCCTATGATTCTACACCCTGAAACCTGCTCCAGTCCTGTCTATGCTGTGCTGTGTGACAAAGGCTGGACTGTGCTCTGCTCCGAGTCTAGCTAACCCTAAATGTGATAGACTTGTCATGTTGGTCTTCCAACAGGCTGCCTTGGGCTGGAAATCTCTTTCACTCTGTCATTTTGTGGCTTCTACTGCTCCAGAATTTGTTTAGAGTCATTTTTTTACAGGTATTTTATGGTCTGTGGGAGGAGAGCTTCTACAGCTAGCTTTGCAATTTCTTAAAGTAATATAATCCACTTACCCTCTGTTTATTCTAGGTCTAATTTATATGTTCCATTTACAATTCTTTCCTCTCATACACTGATGGATAAACTATGTTTATGTAACTGCCTGCTGTATGTAAATATGTGTTGGTTGAATGATTCCTGCATGAATGACTAGGTCAAACTCCTTTGAGTGATGATACATCTCTATTACTGAAGGAGGCTGTGCAATGTTCTAGGATTGGATGCAACCAAAATTTTGTTGTAAAGAAGAATTGGGATTAAAGTTTTGAAATCATGGATATAATAACTCCCTCAAGAAGGAAACCCTTTCTACCAATGCAAGATGGTACCTTTCCTTATAACTTAGTCTTAGAGAGTTCCCTGAAGTATTGAGAAGTTACACGATTTGCCAAGTAACATATAGCCAATATAAGTCAGAGTAGGGAGTGTCTTGGCTTTAAGAGGGACTCTACTCACTTTTCCATAATAATTTTCAAAAGATGGGTTTTTGTTTCAGGAATCCATGTGGAATCATTTAAAGAGCTACACAATTTTAAAAAATGCAACACTATTAGATCTCTGTCCTTTTCAATTCCAGATTCAGTTCAGTGTCCATCCATAGTATCATCTATGGTATCAAGACATATGCTCTGAAGGGTCAGTTTGATGGCTGCCCATCCAATTGTGTATTATGTTCAGGCAACTGTAACATTTTTATAATTAACAAAGATAGGAGAGACCTTTCTGAAATATTTACTTGGTATCCCATGCCTTTCTACTGTATACACCAGTATGCCTACAACTATCTTATTTGAGAGATTATTTAAGAAATATGCTAAAGGTTCAAAGGTTTTGATACATCATTCATTCATTCAATAAGTATTTGTTAAATGGCCACTGTAGGCACAGTACTATTCTAGGCATCTCAGAACATATTCTTGCCTTTGTGGAAGCTATAGACTACTTGGGGAGATACAGCTCACAGAAATAAAGCGATTTGAAAATAGTCACAAAGGAACACGTAAGCAAGCATTCTCCTACAATACTTTTTCTTACTGTTTCTATAACATTCTTGTGCAAAATAGGGAGATTAATGTGGAGTGTTGTTAGTTAGGAATGACTTCTTGGAGGAGATGAATCTTGAGTGGGACTTTGAATGTATTGGTGGGGAAAACTATATGGGACTTCCCTTAATTTACTTCAGTTGAAAAGGGTTAGATATTCTGAAAAAACACTGACACATTTTCATTCAATCAATCAATCAATCAATTAATGAGCAAGTATTTATTGAGTTTCTATCATATGCCAGGAGCTCTTGTAGGTATAAGTCATATAAATACAAAGAATGAAGCAATGTTTACTTGAAAGCTTACATTCTAATGGAGAAGAAAACAAATACATTTACCAATATATACCAAATAAATATAAATTTAATAAATATAAATATATACAAAACTGATCAATATAAGGTAATATGGGAGGAAAGGACTAACACTTAGGAAAATTAGGCAAAGTTTCATGCAGAAGATGGTGCTTGAAGTGCACCTTAAAGGGTGAGAAAGACTTTATAGGAGTGAGAGATAAGTAGATAGAGCATTTAAGTCACTTGGGACAGCCAGTGCATAGACAGAGATTAGGAGATTGAGTGTCCTGCATGAGATACAGAGAGAAGGATGTAGATCAGAGTATAGGAGGTGATATCAAATGAAACTTCAAAGATAGCTTAGTATCAGATTGTGTAGGGCTTCAGCTTTGTAAGCTGAAGAAAAAAATTTATATTTCATACTAGATTCAATAGAAAGATGGTAGAATTGATTGTGTAGAGGAATCATATGATTAGATCTCTATTTAAAGAAAAGTACTTTGGCAGCAGTGTATAGGATGGACTGCAGTGAGGAGAGACTTGAGAAAGGGAGACCAATTAAGAGCCTGCTCCAATAATCTAGATGAAATTAAAAGGGACTGAACTGAGTGGGTGCCATGTGAGTGGTAAGAAGAGGTTGCATGTGAGAGATGCTATGAATGTAGAAATGGCAAAATTTAGCAACTAATTGGATATATGGGTAGTGGGAGAATATACAATCCAGGATAATGTCAAAGCTATGAGCCTGGGAGACTAGAAGAATGGTGGTAACTCAACAGAAATAAGAATGTTTGGAAGAAGAAAGAGTTTGGGGGGAAGGACAATGAATTTGATATTAGACATACTGAGTTTAAGATGTTTCTAGTACATCCAGCCTGAAATGTATAACAGGCAAATGGTGATTATGGACCAAAGTTTGGGGTTGAGACTGTCCTCTCTATGTAATGAAGTGTTTGTTCTTGGAATGTGCCATAGTTTTGGTTGAGAGATAAACAAATATAAATATAATGCAAATACAAATGTAAATACCCTTCAGTCTAAGGAACTGATGAATCATATACCCAAATATAATGTAGCAATTGAAATTATTTAAGAGAAGTATGAAAGTATGTGCTCTGAGTTCAATAAAGTAAACCATCCTTTGGCTGATGGCTGGAGGAGAAGGCCTCTTGGAGGAGGTAACATTTTAGCGATGTCTTAGAGGATAGACAAAGCAATTTCTCTTTTCTGCTTGGAGTCAAGAGAATTGGATTGGAATCTGGCTCAGTAGCTTATTCATTGTATACTCATAGGAAAGTCTTTGAATTTCTCAGTCTCAACATCTCTATCTACACAATAGAAATAACATTGGGTTAAAGCCCTCCCAGAGTTGCTATGAGGAATGTACTTCGTAAAGCTTATGCTCAACACAACTGTGAGTTATTATGATTGTTAAAGATGGGGAGCTACCCCTGAGTTCTTGCTCACTAAGTGTGATCAACTTCAATAAACAGAAGAATCAGTTCATTCCGCTGTTCCCCCGTCATCCTGGCCACCTAGAATATCTCTCCCTACTTTGTGGTTTTCATTTAATAAATGTCAACGAGATGGCATTGTAATCCATTCATAAATTGGAGCACAATACCCCAAAGAGCCAGCTGAGCACTGATCATCTATGAACCTGATTTCTCCCCACTGACTCCTCCAAAGCCTGGAACATATGTGCTTACTTTCAAAGGGCCCTATTTGAAGCCCTTCAAGCACATGGGTGCAGGTGCAGGATGCTGAAGGCACTGCTCTGTTTCCCTCCCCCTCACTCAAATGGATGGTTGGGCTCAAGCTTTTTGTACGACTAGGTGATGTAAGGGATTTAGACTTGATCAATTATACCCTTTTCAAGTTAACGCTAGAAAAATGAGAAATTGATTTTTTTGACGAAACAATATTTTAGAAATTCAGGATATAAAAATGGAATCTGACCTCTCTTACTAAGTCAGCTATCATCGCGATGATTACATTTTGCAATTATGCCATATTTTGTATGTCACTGCCTAACGCAGTCTACTTGTCAGATTTGCTTGAGGAGTGGGCTAAGCAATGATAAAACATCCACCAGGGTTGACTTTGTGGTGTGAAGGGGAGAACCTGAGAATTCATTTCATTGGATGAATCTTCCAAAGTGAGCCTTTTCTGGCACCCTGAAATGTAGAATCTCTGCTAACCTTTAGTAACCCAAGCCATATTGAAGTTTTACATTCCCCAGACTTCATTGCTTGTATAAAATTAGCTCTTATTAACATAAAACTGGGTATTGGAAGTGCTAATTAAAACAAAATGACATTGATCAAAAGGGGGAAAGAGACAAAGTGCTTAGCAAAGGCAGGCTATTTGCTTCCTTATATGTTGAATCAGCTTCAGATATAAGTTGCAGAATTTTTTTTAAGACTAGATATCCTTATCTTGCCCAAGCTGGAAGTGCAATGGCCACTCATAGATCTGACCTTAATACTATTAAGAATGGGAACTTTAATGTGCCCCACATTTTCTGATCTGATCCAGTTGGTCCCTCCTTAGGCAGTCTAATGGCCCTTTAGTCATACTGTAACTCAGAACTCCTGAGCTCAAGTGATCCACCACACTCAGCATGCCTAGCAGCTGGGCATTCAGGCATGTACTAAACTAGCCTGAAGAATATTCTATTAGTTTTTCCATCCAGTAAAATGATTGACATAACAATGAGGGTGATAATGGCTTACATTGATAGTATACTTTACAGTTACATGTATCATCTCACTGGAAATATACAATCTTTTTAATCTGTGCTGTATAAATAGTTATTCCTCTCAGGCAAGCAACTCCTTGCAAAATTGCATTTGATTCTTAAAATTGAAGATAACCTACAAATTATTGCCCAGAAAATGAAGCTAAAAGGGAAGTTTAATGAGAGGGAACATAACAGATTTTGTTTGAAAGAATGAAATTTAGTATTAAAAACTCATTATAGATTTTTTTTTAAGGGATTTCAATTGTAACTGTTGAAGTGGGTTGCTCTCAAGGTGTGTTCCTGCCAGGAATCCAGTTTCAAAGAAGAAAGACTGAGTCATCAGGGAGATGGAAAGGTCTGTTCTCCTTCTCTCTTGGGTTAGTATGGCAGAAATCAGCAAGAGATTACCCTTTTGCATTTTAGGATCTCCACTTAATCATACAGTCTTTAGCTGGCTAAGAACAATAGATTAAGCTGGAAAAACCAGAAGCAATAGCTCTGTAGTAGTAGCAGTATACACATGCCTTAAACAAAGAGACAGGGAGACAGTGTATCAGCAAGGACCCTGATGTACACAGGAGGGACTGCTGTACAGGTTCTTAGATTAGATCTGCTTTTCTAAAAGGAAAGCAACTTTTGAGGGGTCAACAATCACTTTAATCAAACACATATATCATTCACTTAGTTTAGGGGAAAAAATCAGCACCATGAACTTCAGGGCAAATATAGAGAAATAAAAACCAACAGGTAGGGCTTCCAACTGTCTGCCCATAAGCAATACATACATCACAGATCAACAGACAGATCCAACTGTCTGACCATACATACATAGGTACTAGAGAAAGAAGCACCAACATCTGGGTTTTCAAAGCCAGGGATGTCCTTAGTGGCTACCCAGAGTCTCATCTGATGAATCAAACACTTCCAATAAGGAAACCCCAAAACAAAACTTTGCCTCAGAATATATATACACTTTTCAGAGCCAGAGGGCATCACAGCCCTTGAGAACCAGTGCTTCATTAGAAATTAACAAAAGGTGTGCGTCTTCCTACAAAACAAATCTTCCCTAATCAAACTTCCCATAATGGGCAGGCCCATTCATGGGTGGGGAAGATCTTTAACTTCATAATTACCATTACAAACATTGACAATGGAAAAGAGCCAAGTCTGGGAAACAAAGAAAGATGCTGTCTCCCTCTCTACATCTGCCTTCTACTCATTCATTTACATAACAGGTAGGAGAGAAAGAGAAAAGAAAAGAATTGATCAGAGTCAGCTTTAGGCAAAATTGTGAAGTAGGAAGAGTGATGTTTGTATTTTCCTCTTTCTTTAAAAGTCTGCCCTGATATACGGAATGGGGGCTCAGCCATTGCACTGATAATGATAAATTTTATAATTGATTGAAGATGTAATAACGGAAATTTGAAAAAGAGAAATTTAGAAGATGTTTCAGAGTTTAGGAGTAGGAATAGGAGAGCAAGGGGAAGATCAAAGTCCTTAGGATGCGTGGGATGGATGAATGGAAAAAATGATAATGAGGATGAGGATGAGGATAGTTCAAGAGGCATTATGGCATGGTGGTACCTAAAGGGCAAGCCCTGGAAACTTGAAGTCATGGAAACTCAAGTTCAAGTGTTGCCTCATATATAATTATGAGACCATGAACAAATCACTTAACCTCCCCCTATTCTCAATAACCCTCTAAGACTACAAGTTACAGACAAGCTGTTAATATTTATTACTATGTATATGAAGGGCTCAACAGGATCTCAACCTCATGGGTGTTAATTTTTTGCTAAATGAGATTGGATTAATAGTTCAACTCTGAATTTTGTAGTGACAAATTTTGTATCACCAATTTTAATTGATTAGAGATTATGTAGTTATATAGTATGAGTGCTCACATTTATGGTTAGAAACCAGTTGGGACACAGTTCAGATCTCACTTTTGATTAAAAGGTCCATTCCTGCTTTCTGGAAAGTACTGGTAAGTATAAATACTTGTACTTTAGCTTCCGAGACAGTGAAATTGTTCAGTGGATAAAATGTTGTGCTTAGAATCAGGAAGACTGATGTTTGAATCCTATCTTAGAGCTGCGTAACCCTGGGCAAATTGCAACTTATATTAGTCCCAGTTTCCTCATCCATAAAATGAGTGGAGTAGGTCTCAATGGTCAGCTCTATTTGTGTTCTTCAAGGAATCCCCTCTGGACAATTATAGTCTCTCAGCAGAAGAGGCAAGTTTCAATAGCAAGGGTGCTAATGTCTGGATAAGAGTGAACCAACTGATCCTTCATAAAAGATATAGACTAGGGGATTTTTTGAGGGGGATAGGTCAAACCACAAAGATAATTGATTTGGAGGACATGAGTCATCTGATGATTATGAAGCAAGGCAAAACAACAGCATCCACAGGGAGATGTCTTCCCAAAAATATTTGCCACAGTCCTGAAGGATATCCTTCACAGAGTCAAAATAGAAGGAGGATGTAGAGATGATGAAGTTCTTTCCGTGTTTCACTTTTCAGTGACATTGTAATGATTGCATCCAGCTTTAAAACATATGGGGAGTCTTCTGTAAGATGGATGGCAATTCAAAAAGAGCTATCTAGTCATTTACTCAGCTGAACCGAGTATTTGAAGAACATCTATTTATTGCCCAGATGAACCACTCTGGATGGTGAATCTCTTGAATTTTTCCATTAGTACATATATCTTGGACAGATGTGATAACTAGAAAACCAGCACTGAATAGGAGCAGATGAGTGGTATGAATTTCATTTGGAAAAATTATGCTGTACTTTCAATTATTAGCTATTTGTCACCAAAGCCTATTTTTTAATTCCAACAAGCTTCCAGTGACGCCATATGGCTGTGAGTCATGGAACACTAAGATCAGAACAACCCAAACAACAGGTGATCCAAAAGGATATTAAAGGATACATGGTAGATATGAATAGGTTACAGCATATGACAAATGGTGACTTACATGAAAGAAGTGGTGTAAAAGACATCAGCAAAGATGAATACAACCAGAAAAGGAAGTGTCCTTTACTGGGAGTGAGGTATAGCAAATACACTGGTATCCTTTAAGTGTTGAGAGACTTGGATGAAGTCTTTGCTTTTTATGTAGGGCAAATTCTCTATGGAGAATTTCTGGAAAAATATGAGCAAGAAATAGATGAGAAGGAATGGGTAAGTTTCTATCTGTGACAGAATGGATAGTTTAAATTTTATCAAATAAATTAATGAAGTTGGTAAATCTGGCAAGTATTGAAGTATGAAATAGGATAACAAAGATATAAAATGTTATGAGGTGGAAGGAAGGGAAATCATTCTCCCCCCAGTTTTCTCATCTACAATGTGAAATGTCAATACTCAGGAGTGTGCTGGGGTCAATTTGAACTGTCTCCTGAGAAGAGACTGTTAAATTTTCAGTGTGAGCATTTTCACTTCAAAAATCAGCAAATATTACAAATCAGATTTATTATTTCACTTACTGTCTAGACTTAAGAAAGTGATAGAGAAAATGTGAACCAATGCATATTAAACTTAAAAGTATGTCATATACTTTCAAAGAATGAATTGCTAGATATTCAGCAACATACCTGTGGTTATACTGAATGACCTCCATAGTCTTTTTCAACTCTAAAGATTATAATTCTATAAACCTCATTCAAGAAGCTTACTGAGAGGGATATTCTTTTTGAGGGCATCACCTGGCATTTCAATTCAGTTTAATAAATGCTTATTAAAGTATAAATTATTTGTCAATCACTGGGGACACAAGGAAATAATAAAATGCCAGGAGGGATGGATATGATGTACATGATTATATCATGCAAGGTAGAATGGCTGTAAGAATAAAGGAGAGATCCAGATAAATAGTTATAAGACATGCAATAAGGGGTAGAACACTTTAATTTGGGGATATGGTGGGCCTGGAAGGCAGTGGCCAGGAAGATTATATGGAAGATGTGGCATTTGAGATTTGAGATGGGCCTAGAAAGAAGAGCGGGACTGCAACAGGTCAAGAATGTACATTCTAGGGTGGGCCAATGGTTTGCTCAAATGCATTGAGATAGGAGATATCAGGAAGAGACTGAGGCATAGTTTGGCTGACTATGGTGTGTGAAGGGAAGGAACACTAAATAAGGCTGGAAAGGTATGTTAGAATCAGATTTCAAAAAGACTTATATGGTAAATTATCTGCTTGGCATTAGGGAACTCTTGAAGGTTTTTAAGTAGGGCAACGACATGGTCGGAAATTGAGAAGATCATTTTTTTAACTGTCCTAAAATAAAAAACTGATTGAAGGGGAAAGAGACCTTTCCAATAGTCCAGGTAAAAGGTAATGATGGCTCTCTTTATGTGGTTGTGGTACTTTATTGAGACAAATATAGAACATGTTATGCAGTTCTAATTAATAGGACTTGGCAACTGACTGGATATGAGAAGTGAGGAAGAGGCTTACTAAGATGATGAAGGTTAAACTTAGATTACTGATGACAGAAACGTAGCCTTAGGAAGAAGTAGGTTTTGAAGGGGGAAAAGTGAGTTCAATTTTGGATATGTTGCGTTCCAGGTGCTGGGTAGTATATCCAAATGGAAATGTGGGATTGTAGGTTGGATGAAGAATCAGGGAGATGGAATGAATGGGTTAGCGAGTTATCTACATAGAATTGATCATTGAAAGAGACACATTGTCATGAGAAGAGAGTATAAGGGGGGCAGAACCAAGATAGTGGAGTAGAGGAAACCCAAGGTCTCCCAACATTTTCCTTCAAATATTTTTTGAAAAGTGTATCAAATCGAATTCGGCAGTAGCAGAGCCAACAAATGTCAGGGTGAGACATTTTTCCATTCCGAGACAATTTAGGAGGTCAGAAGGAGAGGTTTGAGACAATGGATGAGAACTAGACCTCAGCTCATGTGACAGCAACACCAGCAGTTGACCTTGGAGGTGGCAACAGCAGTAGCAACTTTGGAGGCTCTCAAACAGTGATGATAAAGAAATCAGACAACTGGTCACAAAGAGATTATTACAGGAGACCCCTGTGCTAGTGTCGCACACAGGACAATGTGCTTTTTGGTAACTCTATAGCCTACAGTCACTTCTGGGTCAGAATTCCAGGGTGAATAGTAGTACTTGCTGTACTTGCAGGGAGCAGAGGCCCTGAGAAGCAATATCACCCTTGCTTGCAAGGGAACAGTGACCATTCCTCTCTCTGGATCACACCACCTTGAAATCACTGAAAATTTTCAAACTCCCAGAAGTAGCTCTGAAAACAACAATGTGAAAAAGGCTAAAGCTTGGACAGTTCCGCCCTCCTCCCTCCCACACACGTACTCCATACTGAGAACAGAGCTTAACTTGGTGACAGGAAAGATCAAGACACAAACTCAGAAAAAGACAATGATGACAAAGCAGCTATAAAGAAAGCCTAAGGAAAAACAAAGTGAATTGGATACAAACCCAACAGGAAGTACTGGAAAAGCTAAAAAAGATTTTGAAAATCAAATAAGAGTAGTAGAGAAAAAATGAGAGTGAAAGAAGAAAATTATGAAAAGACAACAGCTTGGTAAAAGAAGCACTAAAATACTGAAGGATGTTATTTTCTTAAATATTAAGAAATCACTGTGAGAACCAACATGGCAGAGTACAGGCAATAATTCAGTCAAACTCTACCGACATCGTCTTCCAAACAACTTGAAAATAATGTCTTAAGTTGAATTTTGGAGTGGAAGAGCCTACAAAAAGTAAATGGTAGTGTCAGATCTTTGGACTTCAGATTCAGCACTATTGCCACTTCATCAAGCTGCTTTCCTTGTCTTCCTCGGTTGAACCTTTAAAGTACATCATTTCAGCAGGAGAAACAAAATGGAATGGGTGTGGGAACAAGGTGTTGAGGATGGGTCCCTGCCTCAGCATTCTAACTTCTCAAACATCCAACCCTGATCCCTGGAGAACTGCATAACAAATTCATCTAATTGTTCTACTGATTTAACTGCATTATGGAAAATCTAAATGCTTCATGTTCAGAAGAGTTGACAAATAAATTTCCATGCCTTACATAAACTCGCATAAAATCTACTAGAAGCCATTGTTAGATCCCATGTAGATTTAAGATAAAAAAGTTCTTATAGTGAAAAACCAAACTAAAATTTTCTCTTAATATTACTAGTGAAAATAACAGGTATGTTGTAGTTATAGATCTATTAGATATTTGAAGATTCTCTGATGAGGAGAAAGGAAAGCATAAATAAATAAGGCAATAGGACCTGATAAATAATAAAACATTTTATAGTTGACAAAGTACTCTTAAATACTTGATCTTGTGTGATTTTCAAAATAGCCCCATTAGGCATGCAGGACAGTTATTTTCATTCCCATTTCACAGATGAAAGAACTGTGACTCAAGGTTGGCAGCATGAGGTAACACAAAGAACTCTGGGATTAGAATTATTGGACACATGTTTGAAATCCAGTTCTGTTCAATCTTAGCCACTTGAACTTGGACAAACCACTTAAACTCCCTGAGTTTCAATATAGTGATCTTTAAAATGGGCATGATAATACTGAGCTAATCTCATAGATGAGGGTTGAGGGAAGCCCTCTGTCAGTCGAAAAGCCTTCTTAAAGCATCACTGTGTTCTAGGTATTGGGCTAAAGCAGCTAGGACCCAAAACAGGCAAAGATGGTTCCTGCTCTGGAGTCTAATGGGGAAGACAACATGATAACAACCATGCACAAACCCCTAAACAGGATAAATTGGAGATAATCCAGAGAAGGGAGGATTAGCATTAAGGGAAATCAGGAAAGTCTTCTTATAAAAAAGTGGAATTTTGTTGAGACTTGAAGTAAGGCAGGGTAGTCACGAAGAGGATGTACAGAGGGAGAGAATTCCAGACTGGGGGAGGGCATCAGTGAATATACACAGAGTAGGGAGATGTTTGAGAAACAGCAAGGAGGCCAGTGTCTTTGGATGGCAGACTACATGGAGATAGTAAGGTGTGATAAAACTGGAAAGGGAGGGGGTAGCATATGAAAGGCTTCAAATGCCAAACAGAGGGCTTTATATTTGATCTTGGAGGTGATAGGGAGTCCCTCGAGTCTATTGAAGAAGGCAATGACATGGTTAGACCTTGTCTTAGGAATTTTACTTTGATAGCTGATTAGAGGATGGACTGAACCTGGGAAAAACTTGAGTCAAGGAGCCCAACTGCCAAACTATTGTAGTAGCCTAAGAGTGAGGTGATAAGGGCTTGTACCACCATAGAGGTGGTGTCAGAGGAGAGAAGAAAGTCTACTTCTTAGTTTAGGACTCTTTCCACTAAACGACACTATACCTTCCAAATGTTAGCTCTTGGCTTCCCAAGGATGGAAGCTTCCATTGATGAGAAATGTTGGGAAAGAGAAAAGACTTTTTGGGTCTTCGGGGGCTAAAGCTGCCTTTCTTTTTCTTCAAGTAACAGATTTAAAGCTTTGTTGTTCAGTTTTCAGTCATGTCTGACTTTTTGTGACCCCATTTGGGGTTTTCTTGGCAAAGATACTAAAGTGGTTTGCCATTTCCTTCTCCAGCTTATTTTACAGATGAGGAAATTGAGGCTAAGAGGGTTAAGGGACTTGCCCAGGGTCACACAGCTAGAAGTGCCTGAGATCAGATCTGAACTCAGTTCTTCCTCACTCCAAGGCTGGTGGTCTATCCACTGAGCCACATAGCTGCCCCAAATTTAAAGCTAGAAGTGACATTAGAGATCAGGTGGATCAAATCCCCCCTCCCCCTTTTTAATAAATAAGAAAACTGAGATACAGGGAATTAAAGTCTCATGTTGGGGCATGTAGTTAGAAAGTATCAGAATAGGATTCTAATTCAAATCTTCTGAGTCCAAATCCATTATTTTTTTCCATCTACCACCTGGAATACAGAGTGAAATTAATCTGAAGTCAACAAGCGTTAACTAAGTGTCTAGCTGAGTAGGTACTGAGGTGTTGAATTCCATTTGGAGATACTCGCTGAGATGCCATCTCAAAAGAACTTTCTACCCAGACTAATTTCCCCTCTGGATTCCAAGTCATAATGGACTATTTATATTCATCCTTTAATTGCCTTTCTCATTTTAGAAAACTGAGGATTTCCAAATAAAGGTCGGGTAATTTTATCTTGATAGAACATATTGCATCAGAATTTGTGTTGTCGGAGCTGTCCCAGCTTGCACTTTTACAAAGGAGACAAACATATGGCATAGTGGTCACTGGTGGGCCCTGTGGTGGACAGTCATACATGGTCCTCTTCTACTTCTCACCAATATTTACAGACTACCCCCCTCCCCTTTCTTCTTTTTTCATCTCTATTTTTCCCTCTCTCATTTAACCACTTATAGAAATATTAGACACTCAGACCTGTGAGTAAGTTTAGAGGTCATTGAGTTCAAAATCCCACCCTATTCAAAGATCTTTTCTGTGTTATTTCTGATAGACAGTCGTTTGGTCTTTTCTTGGTTTCCTCCAGTGATAGGGAATTTATTACCCAACCTGGCAGTCTATGGCCATTTATTCAAAATCCTAATTATTGAAAAAAATCCCCTCCAATGAATTGAAGTCTGTCTTCCTTTAAATTCAGCATATTAGTGTAAGTTCAGTAAAACCAGTTTGGTTTTATTCACTCCTTCCTTCTTTTCATTTCCTTTCCTTAATTCAATATTAGTCACCAGCAGTCATTTCTTAGCCCTACCAGTGGCTCTCAATCCCTATAAGGCTGCTAGGTGTCGAGGACACTATATAATCCGGGTTATGCTTTCTTGGAGGCTTATGTGGGACCAGTGTTCCCAAATACTGGTCCATGTCTCAGTCACTGAGATTCCCTCAGTCCCTCTGAAGGAAAGGAGAAAGGAATCACAGAATTGGAAAGGGTCTCAGAGGGCATCTAGTCAAACCCCCACCTGCAAGATTCCTTTCCATAATAAAGCTGATAAATGGTCATCAAGCTTTGACCTAATGAATTTAAGGAAAGAGTGAACTCATCACCTTCAGTGACCACACATTTCACTTTAAGATAAGCTTTAATTGTTAAGAAATTTTTCTTAATCTCAAGTTGAAATTTTCTTTTTTTGCAGCTTTTGCCCATCATTCTTCCTTCTTCCCTCTCATCTAACCAGAAGTCTAATTATTCTTCTGTTCTACAGTCCTTCAATAACTGGAAAGCAGCTATTTTATCTCCTAAGTCTAAGTGTTCTTTTCTCCAGGGTGAACATTCCAATGTCCTTCAATCATATGACATGTCATAATATCATCTCGATACCCTTAATTACCAGGGTTAACCTCTTCTGCGTGGTCCTCAGTTTATCAATGACTTTTCTAAAATGTATCACCAATAGTTGAACAGTAGATGCAGTCTGAGGAGTGCAGAGTGATAGCAAGAGTATTACTTCCCAAATTCAGGACACCATGCCTCTCAATCTATCCTAAGATAGTATTAGTTTTGGGGGTTTTTTTGATGACAATGAAATATGAAGTTTTCCCATTAAAGGAATGAATGCAATTTTCTTTAAATCAAAGAACTCTGGGTAATATGAGGATTAGGATAGGAGTTTTCTCCCTGTACTCTAGTCACAGTGTTTTCATGGGGTCTTTGTGTCCTGGATAATGTCACAAAGGCAAGAGACAAAGGACCCACTAGGCCTCAAGGACAGGTGCCAGATGGCTTTCAAACCATGGTTTACCTTGACTCTCTGCTGCCCAATGAGCTTAAATATACTTTGACCCTTCAACTCCTTTTGCAGTAACCCATGATCTAGTTTTGCGAAACCAGGCTCTGGGCAAAGGGAAAGTCTGTTGTGAAAGGGAGTAAATGAGGAAACATTTTTAGTTTTGCTTCACCTGCAAATTCTCCCCTTTTCCCTCATATGATGGACAAGAGAAACTTCATGAGGACAGATGAATAAACATATGTCAAATTAAATTAGAAATCTGGAATTCCCTTGATGTTCAAATGAAAGATTTCTGGGCTTGGATGGGCAACAGTTTCAGTTATTCCTCATCTAAAATCTGTGCTTCTGAATCACCATCATATACACTCTAGTAGAGTAGAAGGGCACATGGAGGGCTAACCTCAACAGTGTGATGTGGACAAAGGCCACAAGCAGCCTGAAAGGGCATAGGAGGAATTTTAAAATCAATGCAGAACTTAAAAGGGAGCCAGGGGAAAGACTGGAGGTCAGGTGGAAATGTGCTCCACTGATTTAATAATAAGTGAGTCCTTTGCCAGCTGAAATTGGTATTAAATGTACAAGAGGCATCAGGAATGATCAGGGAGCAGTCAGAGCCAGATTGCACAGTGTCAGAGTGAAGATGAGCCTTCGCTGCTGCCCAGTTTCATTTTCTAGTTGAAGAAACTGAGGCACCAGTCATGGGCCACCAAGCAATACTGAATGACAGAACTGAGACCAGAACTCATGCATCTTGAGCCGCTGACTCAGTAAGCTTTCAACTATTCCTATACAAGCTTAAATTTAATTTAGATATAATTTATAGCTTGTGGACAAAGCAGTTAGATCTCTTCTCAGGCTACATGGTTCTTAAACCTAAAAAATCCCCTAGTCAAATGTCCCCACTTCTTTTTGTCCCTAATTTATCCCTGTTTGTAAATCACTGTGCAACTCACCTTTGTTTTCAGCAGGGTCAGAAGCACCCTGGGGTCTTGGGGGAGGTCTGGGCCCCAGCTGGAAGTTACAATTTTATGTGACCTATAATTGTTTCTGCTCCATTCCTACATAATCCCCGTGTGTGGCCCTGGTTTTATGGAAATGAAAAGGTCCAACAAACCGTACAAGGGCCCCTATTTATGGGATAGAAAAAAGTCTCCTATTTTGTGCAGGGGTTAAATACAACATATTTTTGATGTCCCCTTTGCTCATAAAAATGAGAGTTTGCCTGAACCTAAACTAAGGAATTAACTGGGTGGGTTTAACTGAGAAGCCTCTATGGCTTCTTTTCACTCCACATGTCTGATCCCCTAACTAGAAAGGCTGTACCTGGGGGACAGTTGCACAGTGGGAAAATTTTTTAGATTTGAAGTTGGAAGACCGAAGGTATAGATCAGCTCTGCCACTTGCTAGATGGATGAAAAAAGGCAACTTATTTCTCTTTCTTTGTTTCCATTTCTTTATCTGCAAAATGGGGAGAAACACATTTACTCTACTTGCTCCCCTCCCACATTGGTTGGTTGTGAGAATTAAATGAGATAATATTTGTAAACATGAAACACAAGATCACATAAATGTCAGCATTTATTTTCATTTCATTTTTATTTTCATTTATTTTCACATGGAAAACGTAATTTATCTTCTCATTTTGGGAGGCTATTTCTCAGACTGAGAGATTTGGAGAGCTATAGATGGATATTCTCAATTTACAATCACACAAATCAGAGTACATATTGTTTTTAATGTAATTTTGGAAGCAGTAATAAAAGTTGGCTATGATATGTATCTGCATAACTCCTTACTAATAGCAAGGTTTACTCCCCACCCCTTTCTTTTTTTTGGTTTGGTTTTGACCTGTGATTTCTTTGAGATGGAGTATTCTCAGTGTGGAAACTCCCACCACTAGTACAAATTGGTGACTCATGTCACCAACTTCTTCCTGAGTCATAGAGGGGTCACAATCTAGTATATGTCAGGACTTAAACCCGAGTCTTATTGCTAGCCATGCTGACTTTTGAGTGTGAGTATTTTGAGACTTAGTATTTGGACTGAAGGGGCAGGCATGTTAGGGAAGAAGAGACATTATTTATGAGAAGAGATGGAGATTAGATCAGTTCATGATGAGATCTGTTAAGTAAGTCATACTGTAGAGGAATACCTTTATAACATGGAGTTGAGGAGCAGGCTGTAGCATTGCTGCTACAGGCTCAGAATGAGATATCTGACTGTACATAGGTGGTAGCCTAGGGGAACCATGGCTTAATTTGTATCACAGGGTGATAGATTTAAAGGTGGGTGAGAAGTTAGAAGTCATCAAGTCTAACTCCCTCATTTTATAAATGATATAACTGAGGCACAGAGACATGAAATGGTTTGACCAGGATCACAGTGGTAGTAAGAATTTGAGGTAGAACTTGAATCTAGGTCTTCCTGATGCCAAATCTGATGCTTGATTCAATAGTCCATCCTGTCTTTCCTCAGTAGTAGTTAAATACCAGTAACTTCAAAAAATGAAAAGGAATTAAACCCAAGGATTAGACTAGGAATCAGGAGGTTTGAGACAAGTCCTGATCTTGTAATTAACTAGTCACATGTCCCTTATTTTTTGATTTGTAAAACTGGGGGTATGTAGAGCCTATATCAGATAGCATGTCATCTTGGGAAAGGGGGACAGGAGGAAGGAGAAAATTTAACACTCAGAAGTTTGTGGAACTGAGTGTTGTAAACTAAAAATAAATGTATTTAAAAAAAATACCAGAAAACCTAGGGAAAATGTACTTACCCTACAGAGTTAACCGAATTGTTGAACAAAAGAGACACTACAAGAATGAATGGAAAGATCATTGAAACTGGAGCCAAAGATCCTGCATTCAAATCTTGGTTCTTCCATTTAGCACCTTCATGACAGTAAAAACAAATAATAAAACTTTATTGATGTCTTCTGGATTTTTTTTTACATCATTAGAATTTTGTCCAGTATCTCTCTTTTCCCCCTCCTGGAGAGCTAGCCAAATAACACATCATATTTTAAAGAAAAAAGAGGAAGAAAGGGGGAAAATCAGCAAAACAGACCAATACATTGGGCAAAGATGAAAATATGTGTGATGTAACACAATCATAGCACACCTCTACAAGAGACTGGGGGGGAAGACAACTTCTCATACCTCTTCTTTGGAGCCATGTTTGTTCTTTGTAATTTCATAATGTTAACCTTTGACTGTTGTTTGGTTATTCTTTCCATTTACATTCTTATGGCATGATATATATACTGTTTTCTCATGTAAGTGTTTCCGTGGTTCTCTATCTATACTTGTCATATACATCATTTTTTAAAATACAGTAATATTCTATTCCATTTGTGTGCCAAACTTCAGGGTATTTGATTTACCTTTCATTTATTATTACTGATTTAGAGTATTTTTTTATATGAATAGTGATTTAAAATTCTTTTTTTGTGAGAACTATTTACACACAAACTTTGACCACATTTATTGAGGAATGGTTTTTTGCCATATATACACATACATGTATACATGCGTACTTACATAAATGCATATGTATGTATATGTGCATGTTTGCATGCATATATATGTTATATGCATATTTGTTTCAGTTTCCTATATATATTCATTTTCAAATCCTTATCTGAAAAATTAGATACAAAGATTTTCCCATTTTATTGCTTCCCTTATTTTCCTACATACATTAATTTTGTTTATATAGAATCTTTTCCATTTCATGCAATCCAAGTTATCTATTTTACCCTTTGCAATTTTCTCTGTTTTGTTTACTTGTCTAATTGTCTCTATCATTTGTTTGCTTAGGAATATGTCTCCTGATCATAAGTGTGAAAAGTCTGCGACCTGCTTCTCCTAATCTTTTTATGGCATAATCTTTAATATTTAGGTCATGTATCCATATTGAATTTATTGAGAAATTTACCATAAGATATTACACTAATCCCAATTTCTTCCAGATGGATTTCTAGTTTTCCCAATAGTTTTTTTTTAAATTAAACAAGGATTTCTTTTTAAATGCTTTCAGGTTCCATTGTTTTTGATTTTTCTCTCACCTAATCTGTTCCATTGATCTACTTCTCTATTTAAAAACAAAGTAATATCAAATGGTTTTGATAAATGTTGATTTATAATGTAATTTGAGGTGCAGAAGTGTTATTCTTCCTTAATTCATACCTTTTTCATCATTTACTTTGATATTCTAGATCTTTTGCTTCTCCAGATGAATTTTGTTATTATTTTTGAGTTCTGTGATACAGTGGAGTCAAATAGAAAGAGATCCCTATGGGCTACATATTGACTTAGAAAACTACAAATTAATATCATCTATGTTTTATTGCCTTTTTATTAAACATTTCCTGATTACATTTTAATCTGGTTCCTTGTTCTCAGAGTTTTGTGGGTCTCATGAGCTTCTCATTTGATATCTCTGCTGTAAAGGATCTCTTTGATAGTTTGATTTGGGCAGTTGTAGAACTGTAAATTAACTCTGGCGCTAATGTTGTTTTTATTACGTTGACATAGCTCTTCCAAGAGTACTGAATATTCCTCTAGTTATTTAATTATTATTTTTAAGGGAATATCTTGTAATTTAATCTATATAATTACTTTGTATGATGTGGTAGGTTGATCCTCAAATATTTTATGCATTTAAATGCATTTAGTTACTTCAATATAATTTTCATTTCTACTATTACCTCAGATATTATTATTCTTATATAGAAGTGCTATTTATTTTTGGGAATTTATTTTCTAGCTGGCAACTTTGCTGGAGTTCTTATTTGTATCAATTAGTATCCATGCTGACTCCCTAGGATTTTCTCAGTAATCTATGACATTATCATGCCAAGTATGGATAGTTTTAATTTCCTTTTGACTGATGTTTTTATCCTTAATTTTTTCTCTTGACTTATTGCTTTTGATATAATTTCTGGAACTTTATCTAATAATAGGTAGGAAAGTGAGTATCCTTCATTTACTCTTGTATTTATTGAGAATGCTTGTAATGTATTCCCAATGCATATGATGCTTGATTTTTATTCTAATCACTCTTTTTGACATTAAGAAAGGTTCCTCTACACCTGAACTTTGTAGAGTTTTTAACATAAATAAATAAATTATGTACTTTTTGGTGTTTGGGGTTGTTTTGTTATGTTTTGTTTTGTTTTGCATCCATTGGTATAGCCATGTGCTTTGGCTAATTTTAGTTTTAATGTGACTTGTTATGTTAATTGTTTTCCTTGTTGAACCATCCTTGCATCTCTCAAGTAAATCCAATATAATTATATTGAATAGTTTCTTGGCTGTATGGCTATAATATATTTGATAGGAATTTATTTAAAATTTTTGAAGTGATATTCATTAATGATGCTGGTTTATAGTTCTTTTGTGCTTTTTCCTTCTCTAACTTAGATAATCAAATAATATTTCTCTCATAAAGTAATTCTGGTAGAGTATTTTCCCTCACAGTTTTTGGAAATAATATTGTAACAGTGGTACCAATATTTTTAAAAAAAAAGTTTGCTAGAATTTCCTGTGAATCCATAAGGACTAGGAGGTTTTTTTATTTTTGTTTTTCCTCTTTGGCGCCTATCTTAGATCTAGTTCTATTCCTTTTCTGATACTAGATTACTTAGGATCCCTGTTTAGTCTTTTGTTTCTTTGGGTATTTTGTATTTTTAAGTTATTCTATTTTTCCCAGTTTTGTTATCATAAAATTATACATCATGATTCTGATAACTGTTTTTATTATCTTTGGTTTCATAATGATTTCATCTTGTTCATTTACTATTCTGTTGATTTGATTTTAGGCTCTGCATTTTAATCAAGTTGGCTAAGTATCAATTTTATTGATCTTTTCAAAGGACAATCTTCAAATTTGTTTTGCACTTATCTATTTTATCTCTTGATATATATATAATGGATTTTGTATTTCTTGTCTTCTTGATGGGTGAGAGAGGGGATGGGAGGAAGGAGAGATTTTTGGAACGGAAAATAAATAAAATTGAATAAAAACCAAGTTTTTAGTTTTGTTTATCATTTCTATAATTTTTTGGTTTACCTTTTATCTTTTTCTCCTCTAATTTTCAAAATCTTCTCTATTGAGTTTATTTTGAGATTAATTTTGAATGTCTAATTTTTTTATCTTAAGCTAATCAATCAACTCTCTCTTTTTCTATTTTATTAATGCATGCTTTTAAAGATATAATTTTGTTTTTTACTTGAGGACTGCTTAGGTACATCCCAGAAATTCTGATATGTCATTTAATAAGTATCATTTTGTTTTACATAATTAATATTTCCTGTGATTTATTATCTGATCCACCCATCATTTAGGATCTTATTATTAAATTTCCACTTAGGAGACTTACCAAAAGATACACTTCTTGTGCTCCCTGAACTAATTACTATTTCGTTGTATTATAGTCCCTAAATGATGTGTTTATCAGTCTTTTTATTTCTTTGCAATATCTATGTGCCCTAATAGCTAATCACTTTTTGTGAAAGTTCAATAGGTTGTGCTGAGAAATACGCATATTTGGTAAATCTCCTTTATAAGATGCTATAAGTCTCGTATTTCTCCCAGTTTGCTGTATTCTATATTTCCCACTAAAAATCTTTCTGTTGGATTTGTCCAAATCTGAGAGAGTGACATTAAGGTGTCCAGTTAATATAGTATTACTATCTATGTCTTCTTATAATTCAACTGATTTTTCATTTATAAATTTAAATGCTAAAGCATTTGCAGAATATGTATTTTATAACAATATTTGTTGTTTATGGTTCCTTTTAGGGTAATATAGTGTTCTTCTTTATCTCTTTTATATTATGACTTTTTTTTTGCTTTCTCTGATAGCATTATTATAACTTCTGGGTTTGGGGATTGTTCCAGATACTACTTTTTATTCTGTATTTATATGTTTTTTAGACGTGTTTCTTGTATGCAACAGACCATGGGGTTTTGTTTTCTTATCCAATCTATCACTCTTTTTTCATTTTATTGGATTGTTTGACCCATTCATATGGAAAACTTAGATAAGTTTATATTTATGTCCTTTTGTCTTTAATGTTGTTCTTTTCTGGTTTAGGATTTTTTTTTGGTATTCCTCATTCTCAAACTCCTCCTATTTGTTACCTGTTTCCCTAGTTTTACAGTTTTAAGTAATTCTTTCTTCTTGCTTTTATCAAGTTATCTAATTCTCTGTCTTACCTTTCCCTCCTACAGTAAAATATCCTACAGTTATTTTCTTTCTACTTTTGGTTAATTTTTCATTTTCTCTGACTTTATCTTTTAAAGAATGTTTTCTTATTTTTTCATTAGCATTCTTTCTTTTCCATTTGTTCTACATTTTTATTATTAGACTCATGGTATATATATATATACATATATATATATATATATGTATATTTCTTTTGTATTTGTATTATTCATGGAATAATAGGTACTTCTAAGCTACCTATTTTGAGAACCTCTTCAAGATAGTTTTTGCTATGGCCTTGTAACTCTAGCTTTCTTTCCCCTTTTTTCATTGTGATATTCTTAGAGACAGAAAGACCTGGAGCACATGGAAAAGACAGAATTATTATCTTTATGGGAGGATTTTTCTTATGTTGCTAACTGTGCAGTTCATTATGACTGCCTGCACCTTTTGAAGATAATTTCCCTTATTTGCCATGAAATTTCTTTTCTGAATCCATGGCTTCTCATCCTTTTGGATGGTAGTTGCTCAAAGTTTTCCTTTTTTTTTTAAGGCAAGCTGTTGTCCATGGAAGCATAACAATCTCTCAGGTGTGATACTCTCTCTAAGCACCAAATCCCTAAATATTGCACTCATTTAAGGTCTTTATTTCCTGTTTCAGAATATTTCTCTCTCCTCATGAAAGTATTTTTCAGTGGGACCATCTTTTCTGCACAACCCTCACCAAGTTGAGTTGTTTTTCCATTTCTTTCCCCCTAGAGTATCTCTCTTTCCTACCTCATCCATTCTCCTACTAGCGTTTCTCTTCTAACTACAGGACTATAGGAATTTTTTTTTATCCCCTTCACTTTTCACCATTGATTTGATTAAGGATCATGACACATCCCCCTCAGTCCCCTTTCTTCCCATCTCTTCGTTTATGTGCCCTCTCATTCAGCAATTTAGTACTACACAAAATATTACTTCGTCTGTAGGTTGAATCCATGGTGTTTAAAGTATATTCTTTCGCTATTATTTCTTTAAGTTCCTGTTTCATCCTCTTAAGTTCTTTTAGAAGAACTTTTAGAAGAAAACTTTTTAACTGTTCCTGTGTTGTTATGTTATTGTTGTTAACTGCATATGTCTCTCTTAGATTTTTGTCCGTTTTTCCTAGGATAACTTCTTTTTCTTGGTGCTTTCATTGGTTTCTTATTTGTTGATTCTTTTGTGTTTTTGATCTAGGTTCATTGCTCTGTATTTTTCTGTCTTTTCATGAAGGAAATTAACTCCTCAGTGAATTATTTTATCATCCCTCTTTACCTCAGAATTCAAAGAAAAGTGAATATTTATAGAGTCAACATTTATAGAAATTGTCACACACTTGAAGTCTAGGATTTTCCCAAGAAAAGGGTTGGAAGAAAGGTACCAATGAACAAACATGTCACATGTAGAAGTGGCAGTTTACTCCCATAGAGAAAAAAGAATTCAAAACAATAAAGTATCATAGAATTATTAAAACAAAATCCTGAGCCAAGATGGCAGAGTAGAAGGACAAATCTGCTATAGCCCTCCCCCTGTAGTCCATAAAATACCTGCAAAAAAATGACTCTAAAAAAATTCTATGGCAAAAGAAGTCACAAAATGACAGAGTGAAAGAGATTTCTAGCCCAAGACAGCCTGAAAGGCAGAAAGGAAAGGTCTATCATACCAGACTCAGAGCAGAGTGAAACTTAGTCTTGGTCATGCAGCAAGGCACAGACAGGATTGGAGCATGCTTCAGGGCTCAGAATCACATGTAACAGCTATGGTTTCCAGATTTCTCAACTCACAAATGCCAAAGGCAGCTTCAAAGGTCAGTGAGAAAGCTCATTCACCTGGGTGTGAAGGGTATACTACCTGGCCCCAGCCCAGGCACCAGGGAGGCAGCAGCCACTGCAGTAGCCATGTCCACTTTTGGAACCCTCAGCCTGAAGACCCTGAGGGAATCGAACAGTCAATTTGGGTCTCAGTTCTGAGTGATGGTCCTGGGGTGAGGAAGAGAACTGGTGTGGTGGAGCTGGTGGTGACTGTGGAGAGGGAATCCTACTCTCAGATCCTGGGCAGAAAAGAGAGCATTTGCAGACCAAATATAGGCCAGGAGAAGAGTTTACTCCCTTGAGGAGGAACTGGGAACTTACAGGTCCCTAGAGTATACCCTCCATTTGACAAAGGACTCAAAATTCAAGTAACTGACTGGGAAAATGTCGAAAAAAGGGAAAAAATAAGACAACAGAAGATTACTTGCTTGATAAACAGGTTATTTTTTTCCATCCTTTCAGATGAGGAAGAACAATGCATACCATCAGATGACACCACCAAAGTCAAGATTTATACATCCAAATCCTCCAAAAAATATGCAATGGTCTCAGGTGATGGAAGGGCTCAAAAAGGATTTTGAAAACCAAATGAGAGAGATGGAGGGAAAATTGGGAAGAAAAATGAGAGTGATGCAAGAAAATAATGAAAAGCAAGTCAACAGCTTGCTAAAGGAGACTCAAAAAATGCTGACAAAAATAACATCTTTAAAAATAGACTAGCCCAAATGGTAAAAGAGGTCCAAAAAGCCAATGAGGAGAACAATGCTTTAAAAAGCAGAATGTACCAAATGGAAAAGAAGAAAATAGTTCTTTAAAAATTAGAATGGAGCAAATGGAAGCTAATGACTTTATGAGAAACCAAAAATTACAAAACAAAACCAAAAGAATGAAAAAATAGAAGACAATGTGAAATATCTCATTGGAAAAACAATTGACTTGGAAAATATATCAAGGAGAGATAATTTAAAAATTATTGGTTTATCTGAAAACCATGATCAAAAAAAGAGCCTAGTCATCATCTTTCAAGAAATTATCAAGGAAAATTGCCCTGATATTCTAGACCCAGAGGTTAAAATAGAAATGGAAGGAATTCATTGATCACTTCCTGAAAGTGATCCCAAAAGGAAAACTCTTAGGAATATTGTAGCCAAATTCCATCATTCCTGGGTCAAGGAGAAAATACTACAAGTGCTCAGAAAGAAACAATTCAAGTATGGTGGAAATACAGTCAGGATAACACAGGATTTAGCAACTTCTACACTAAGAGATTGAAGGGCTTGGAATATGATATTCTAGAGGTCAAAGGAGATAGAATTAAAAACAAGAATCACCTACCCAGCAAAACTGAGTATAATACTTCAGGGGAAAATATGGAATTTCAATGAAATAGAGGATTTCAAGCATTCTTGCTGAAAAGACCAGAGCTGAGTAGAAAATTTGAGTTTCAAATACAAGAATCAAGAGAAACATGAAAAGGTAAACAGGAGAGAGAAACCCTAGGAAACTCATTAAAGTTGAACTGTTTCTACATGGAAAGTTGTTATTTTAATTCATATAACATTTTTCAATATTAGGATATTTAGAGGGAATATGTATATATATAGGTATGTATGGGTTTGTATGTGTGTATGTGTATATTTTATATGTGTATGTATGTATGTGTACATTGGTGTATGTGTGTACATATATATGTTTGTGTATATATGTATGTGCACGTATACATACATACATACATATATATATATATATATATATATATATATATATACAGAGGGAGCTGAATATGAAGAGAGAACACCTAAATAAATAAAATTTACTGTTGAATGGAATGTACTAGAAGTAAGAGAAAGGGAGAGGGAGAATGTAGCAAATCATCTCACATAAAAGAGGGAAGAAAGAGTTTTACAATGTAGGGAGGGAAGGGGGGAGATGAAAGGAAAGAAATGAGCTTTACTCTCGTAGGACTAGGCTTAAAGAGGGAATAACACACATTCCTTTGGATATGGAAATCTATTTTACTCTGCAGAAAGGTAAGGGGGAAGGGCATAGTAGAAGGAAGATGATAGAAGAGACAGCAAATTGAGGAAAGGGATAACCAGAAGCAAACACTATTGTGTGAGGACTTAGGTCAAGGGACAGAATGGAATAAATGAAGGGCAGGATAGGACAGAGGGAAATGTGGTTAGTCTTTTACAACATAACTATTATGGAAGTGTTTTGCACTGCTACACATGTATGACCTATATTGAATTGCTTGTTTTCTCAATAAGGGCAGGTGGGGAGGGAGGGAGAGAATATGGAACTCAAAGTTTTAAGAATGAATGTTAAAAATTGTTTTAGCATGCAACTGGAAATTAAGCCATACAGGCAATAAAATTCTATTTTTCCCTACAGGAAAATAGAGGGAAAGGGGGATGGAAGAAGGGAAGACAGACTGGAGGAAGGAGTGAATGGGGTGCATGTTGTCTTAGGGTGGAGGATGGGGAGAGATGGGGGAAAATTTTGAATTCAAATTCTTGTGGAAGTGAATGTTAAGAATGGAAAAATAAATAAACTATATATTAAAAAAAACTGTATGTAATAAAAGCTCACAGTTTCACATAAAAAAAGAAAAACATCTTGTAACATCATTGCTAGTGCAATAATTTAGTAGACTAATATATTCCAGTCTCATTGGGGCATAAACCGTTATTTTGCTGCTAATTAGTCTTTTTTACATTTGACCTCCATTGAGTACAATGTGATCAAATACTAAGTGGAATTTTTTTCCTCGGCCTTGCTTTCTGATAGCAACTCTTCCCTTGCCTCTAGATCATTCCCACTGCTTATAAATCTACACTTTTCTGATAGCTGCTGCCATTCCTGCTTCTTGCCAATATTAGCAGGCTATTTACCCCATCTCAGTGGCCACAAGGTTGATTCTAAAGAAAAGAAACCCACAAGATTCAAAAGAAGCCAGGGGCCCGAGTGTAGGCCTAGTTAATTGAGTCTATTATCCACATGAGGAGCAGTGGCCTCCAATACCATTGTGATGGAGTAGAAAAAGTCCTCTTTTTCCTGTCCTGCCTGAAATTACATCTTAGTCCCTGGCATGTAGAAATCAAGAGGGGTACTAGATTTTTTTCTGGCTCAGTAACCAATCAAGGGGCTCAGCAATGAGCAATACATAGCCAAAGGCAGACAAAGAAAATTTGCATATGTTCAGATTTCTGTAAGGTCCCCTGGGTACATGGAAAGAGTATCTGAGCATGCCTCAAGGTGGTACAAGTCTGTTACACTTGCAATCTTGGGGGCTTGTACAATGTGTGTTTCAAGGGATCAGGGAGAATGCAAGTGAGCACCAATTATGTAGCTAGGTTTTCAAAAGCAGGGAGGGATAAAAAGAAAAGGTACTAGTCAATTGGGCCTCTTTTCAGGATGATGCTGTAGAATGCTGAATACCTCAAACTCTATCAGTTTGCAGTTTACTTATCTTGAGAGAACCATTCTTAAAAATATTCTACTTCTATCAGGAATGCAGATGTGGGTGGATGGGGTACTTTACATCAAAAGTAGTTGGACTGGAATATATTTATGTGATGACATGGAAAATGCTGTTAACTTTAAAGAAACTCAACACTACAAAACCAAACTAATTTTCAAGATTTGGGGCTTTTTATTCTCAATGATGTTGGTGATCATAACAATGATGGTGTCATTCTCCTCTCATGCCTCGTTGTTTTAGTGTCTGCCTTACTATCCTCCTCTCTGTCTCCCTGCCATCATCTTAAGGGACTGTAGTATTCGTGTTGTCATTTACTTTCACAACCTGAACACACAAGTCCTTAACTTTTTAAATTCCAATTACGTATTTCTTCAACTAACTCCAACTGACAGTCACATCTTAAACCTCACTATTACTTGGGCTTGTACTACTTCCAAGACATGGAACTTGAAAACCTCACTCTCTGATCACAACTTTCTGTCATTCAACTTCTCCTAATCTCTCATCCATACTACCTCCTCTCTAGACCTTTGATCTCTTGACCTATCCCTATTCTTCCATTCTTCCATTCCCTACTCTAACTTTACTTGTCTCCATACTAACATCAAACCCCATAATCTGCCATTTTAATGATGTTTCTCTGAATCCTTACCTAGAGTCCTTTGCTCTCTTGTCCTTGCATTTATGACTTCCAATTCTCATCTTTGGTATCAACCTCTTCCTCCTCTAACTGCTTTACCCACTGCCACAAACAGTTTTCTTCTACTTCTGCTCTAGGACTACTGAAGGAAGTCATACAATTGAACTGATTTCACCCATTACAATTTGGTACATAACCGGGTGGCCAATAATACTTTTATTCTACCATTACTGAATCCATAGCTCATTTCCCATGGTGACTGTTCTAAATCTTTTCCTCACTCTTTTCACTACCTATTGTACCTTTATACCTAACAATTATAGTAGAAGAACTAGCATCCTACTTAATAAGAAGATTGAACCACCTGATGTGGTTCATCTTTCCTCCTTCAGGACTTAAACCTCAGAGGTACCACTTTTCCTTGCATCCTTCCTTCTGATCACAGAAGAACTATTTCAGCTGCTCATTAAGTCTGATTCTCTTCACCTGCATACTTGACCCCATTCCCTTCTCTTTCTTTGAGGTTCTTATTATAGTTGATCCTATCCCCTCCCACCACCCTAATTTATTCTTCTCCTCTACAAAGACTTCTCATCTATCTACAAATATGACCAGTTTTCCCCACTATTACAAAAAAGAAAGGAAGCAGTGAATGGAAGTTGGCCATTCTATCCCATCCAGCTACCATTTTATTTTTCTCCTTACTTTCACTGCTAAGCTTCTTGAAAATTTATCTCTGTTTGATGTATTGACTTTTTCACTATCCAATCTTTCTTAAATTTCAGTTGGGTTTCTAACCCCATCACTCTACTAAAACTGTTTTCTTCAAAATAACGTTACCTTCTAATCATCAAATGCAATGGCCCTTTATCAATCTTCATTGCCTCTGACCCTTTTCCCCCTCCAGTTTAAAAAAAATTGTTTCTCCTACATTCTTTTCTCTATTTCAGTTTCATAAAGATCATCACCCTTTCTTAGTTTTTCTGTCGTTATCTTGGGGGGGTGTGGTGGTGACAGGTTCTTAACCTGAGATCCCCAGGATACACTAATAGATTCATGTATAGATTTTTAGGTACTCTTTCTCCAACAACATCTATTCCTCATTTCCCCAAATTTTTATGTAGGTTTTCCTAAGGTTAAGTCCTCAGATCTTTAATTTTCCTCTATAAACTTTGGCAAACACATCTACTTTTAGAGCATAAACCAGCAACTGCATGAAGATAGTAGAATCAGACAAACACAATCTCAAAGTAAAAAATTGCTACAGAGGTTATCTAGATTAACCTATATGTAAAGTATAATTCACTTTACAATTTATGAGACAAGTAATCATTTAATTTTTGTTTGAAAACCATTAGTGAGGAAGAACCTGCTACCTCCCCAGGCAGCCCACTCTCTTTTTATATAGCTCTAGTAATTCTCCATTGCATTGACTCAAAATCTCCCTCCCATAAACTTTCATTCATTACTTCTAGTTCCCTCTGGAGCCAAGTAGAACAAACTGAGTCCCTTTGCATCTTCAAAGATTGGAAGACAATTATCATGTCTCCTCTATGTCTTCTTCAGGTCAACTATCCCCTAATGATTCAACTAACTAATATTCCCATGGTTTTATTTAAATGTAATACTCTATCTTGATCACTTTCCTCTAGATACTTTCTAGCTTTCATGCTTTACATGTGGCATTCAGAACTAAACATGATGTATCAGAAGCAGTCTCAATACCACTTGTGAATAAGATACCAGATTAGAACAATAGAACATAAGGTCCCTAGTCCCACAGGCAATACCTTTATATAATTTATGATTCTATTTGAGCTGACATATTGCATAGTTGATTCAAAATGAGATATAGTCTACTAAAAAACTTCTAGATTTTTTTGTATCTGGACCTCTGTCTAGACATACTTTCCAAATATTGTACTTCAAATTGATTTTTAAAAATTCAGGTGTAGAACTTTGTGTTTATCCTAGTAAATGACATCTTATTAGATTTGTTCCAACTCTGTCATCTAGCAAGTGCCTATGCTTGCCAGATTGCTGTCATCTGCAAATTTGATAAGTATGCTAACTATGGCTTCATCCAAGTCACTGATAAATGTTAAACAGCACAGGGTCAAATACAGATTCCTTGGGCACATCACTAGAGATGTCTCTCTAGGAGGCTATTGCATCACTTTTGGGAATAGACTTTCAGTTAGTTTCAAATTACCTAACTGCACTATTATCTAGTCTACATCTTTCCATTTTGTCCATAAGAATTTCATGATGGCTTTGACAAATGCTTTGATAAAATCTAGGTAAATGATAACTACATGATAGCACAGATTTACTGGTCTACTGCTAAAGAAGGAAATAAAGCTATTGTAGCTTGACTTTACTTAATGAAGCTTTGTGGACTCAATGATCACCACTTCTTTCTCTGTATGTTCACTTTTGATAATGGGGCAGCTAGGTGGTGCAGTGGATAGGGCACCAGTGCAGGAGTCAGGAGGACCTGAGTTCAAATCTCACCTCAGACACTTGATTCTCACTAGCTATGTGACCTTGGGCAAGTCACTTAACCCCAATTGCCTCATCCTGGGTCATCTCCAGTCATCCTGATGAATATCTGGTCACAGGATCCAGATGGCTCTGGAGGAGAAGTGAGGCTGGTGACCTGCACAGCCCTCCCTCACTCCAAACAAAGTCAAGTGCAAGTCATGTCATCATTTCTCTGATGGCACAGTCTTTGGCAATGAAGAATGAACACAATTTTGATAATATCATTTAGAATTTTTTAAGAATAAGGAAGTAAATTTGACTTCAATAGTTTAGAGACTTCAATTTCTTCCCTTTGGAAAACTGGGATGACATTTCCCTTTCTCCAGTCCTATACTACTTCTCTTGTTCCCCATAATCAATCAAAGTATACTACAAGTGTCTCAGTGATCACAGAGACCTCTTTGAGTATCCTAGGTTATTGATTATTTGACCTTGCTGATTGGAATTCATCTGTCTCCCTACTTATCTTGGGTATCAACTCCCTATTAAGCATTTTTATTCTGTCATTTTCAGTTCAAAGATCATCCTCACTGGCAGAGAAACCAGAAATAAAAGGAGTTAAGTAATATCGGTTTCTCTGCGTGGTACTGTCTCTTCTGAGTACAAATCCTATACTGCCTTGGAACTTTTATTATTCCCTAACAAAGTTATAAAGTCCCTTTCTTCTTGGCTCTTCTCATCAGTTCCATCTCATTTTGATCTTTAGGGCTCCTGTTCCTATTCTTAGAGGTCCATCATACAGTTTTGCATACCTTTTCCATTATTTGCCTTTGTTTCCATTTTCTATTCATGTCTTTTCAAAATCTAAATTGCTCAATGAATTCTCTGTGCTTCCATATTGCCTTTTTGGACAATGTCTTTTTTTATTCCTGATTAGAATTCTTTTCAGTTGTATTTTCAGAATTCCAATTGTAAAAGCTTTCTATCTCTCCCAGGATGAATTTCTCTATAAAATTTTAGTTCAGGACATCCTATCCTTTTTTTTTGACACTTTGAAATCTTTTTTCCTCCAATCTTGGGTCCATGTCAGAATATTCTCAGATTTTCTCTCATAAATTCTCAGATGGAGTGATCTGTTAAGAAGCAAGATATCCAAGACCCAGAAGGAATTGTACTCAGTAGTCTAGTTTTTGATAAATCCAATATACTATTAAGGGAAAGACTTCCAACTCAACAAGAATATCTGAGAAAACTAGAAAATAGTTTGGAAGAAATCAGGTTTAAATTAACATCTGAGACCATGCCACAATAAGATCGAAATCGATATTTGACCTAAATATAAAAATTCATTTTATAAAAAAAGTAGAGAAGAATTTAATGAAATATTTTTCATAACTACAGTTAGAAGGAGAACTATTAACTAAATGAGATAGAAGTGATCATAAAAACACATATTTGGTTACATAAAAAGTTGTGGCACAAGCAGATTAAAAGCTGTTAAGTAGGAATAAAAAATGGCTAGTGGGAAAAATCTTTGCATCAAATATCTCTGCTAAAAGTTGGATATCCAAGATGCCAAGAATTGGTATAAATATCAATACAAATGGTCAAAGAATAAGAACATATGGTTTTCAAAATAAGAAATGCAAATTATTAAATACTGTGAAAATTGTTGCAAAATATTGAAAACAAGAGAATTAGAAATTAAAACAATGTTGAGGTTTCATTTTGTATTCATCAAATTGGTAAAAATTATAAAATATGAAAATGTTTAATGTTGGAGAGACTGTGGGAAGGCAGAAGCATTAATACTTTTTTTGTTTGAATGTGGACTTAGTTTGACCTTTCTAGCAAACTATTTGGAATTGTGCAAGAAAAGACATTGAACTGTTCATACTCTTTGACCAGCAGTCCACTAGTGGGTATATATTCCAAGAAGGTCAATGATACAAAGGTTCTCTCTCTCTCTCTCTCTCTCTCTCTCTCTCTCTCTCTTTCTCTCTCTCTCCATATGTGTGTATATGGATGGATGGATATGTATGGATGGATAGGTATATATATTCAGAATATTCATAGCTTCACTTTTTATAATATTAAAAACCTTGAAATGCATCAGATATCCATTGATAGGTGAGTGAGTCTGCAGATTATGCTACATTATTTGTCTATTCTTTGTCCTTTGTTTTCAAAGAGGATCAATAAAATCACAGGTGATGTCTTCAATTGTGCATTAACTGGATTTAAATGAGTCAGCGTTGCACAAAATCATCTCCTTTACTCTCTCTTCCTGAGTTATTGAAGTCCAATGGCAGAATAAAAGTCAAAATGACTGGTGATAGCCTGGGATGCCCTGGATGAACTTGGCATCTTTAATGCCTGACCAAGCTCTAAGCACTCCATAGTATCTGCTTCAATTGCTTTCATGGGCATTGGGCATGGGCATTTCATGGGCAATTATTCTCATCTGTACATTCTGCTTGGGAAAGTCTTCACATGCTTGGGCTAGACATCCCCTTAACCCACAATATAAATATAATGGAACATTATCATACCATAAGAATAGAGGAATATGAGATACATGTGGAGATTTGGTTGAAATAATACCAAGGGAAGGTAGTCCTTCTGTGGATCCACCCTCAAAGATCTAGGCTCAGGATCCTTGAGGAATTTAAAAACTCATCTGGTTAGATAGGATGGACTTTTCCAACACCAAGTTTGAGAGTCTGTTCTTGATATTGCCTTTGAGGTGAAAGAGACATGGATGGATAGAACCAAGATGGCAGAGAAGAGGCAGGGAGTCACCTGATATCTCCCAAATAGCTTTAAAATAATGCCTCTAAACAAATTTTGGAGTGGCAGAAACAACACAAAGTTGAAACAATTTTCTAAGACCATTTATAAGGTTGGTAAGAAAGGTCTGTACACCAGGGTAAGAGTGGAGCACAGGCCAGCCCCATGTCCCAGGAAGCCAGCAGCAGGCTTTGGGGGCAAGTGAACCAGCAGCAGAATCTTCTGCAACTCTCAGTCTACAGACAATAAGGGGATCAGACAACTGGTCAGAAGGAAGTTACAAAGGTTCTTTTGCTGGGATTAGGTACAGGACTTGGTTGCATTGGCCATACACGGATCCCAGTCACAGTTCAAGGCTGTAGTCTCAGGGTGAGGAGGAACATTTGCACTATAGAGTATACAGCTTCAGGGCAAGGGAGCACCTGATCACAGTTCCAGGGTGGAAAAGATAGCTTATGGTTGCATATAGAGCAGAGCACATGTCAGGAGAGAAGTAAACACACCTCTCTTTATATCATACCACCTTGGAAGGACTGAAAACTTACAGAAATCCAGAACTGGCTCTGAAAAAGGCTGTACAAAAAACCTGATGTGTAGGATAGTGCCCTATCCACTGGGAGCAGAACCCTACTTAACATGAAGTTAAATACTCTGGGAAAATAAGCCCCCCCCAAAAAAAACAGAAACAGAAAAAGAATTTGACCAGAGAAAGTTACTATGGTGACAGGAAAGATGAGAACACAAACTCAGAAGACAAACTCAAAATTGTTGCATCCAAGTCCTCAAAGAAAAATATGAATTGTTCTCAGGCCAAAAAAAAATTCTTGGAAGCATTCAAAAAGAATGAAGAAAAAAGAAGGAATTGTGAGCTATCTTATTAGAGAAACAAGTGACCTTGAAAATAGGTTGAGGAGAGAGAATTTAAAAATTGTTGGATACCCTGAAAGTCACAATCAAAAAAAGAGTCTTGACATCATATTGGGGGGGATGGAATATGATATCCTGGAAGACAAAGGGACTAGGATTAAAACCAAGAATTACCCACCCAGAAAAACTGAGTATAATTCTGCTGGGAAAAAATAGATATTTCTGATGAAAAGACTAAAGCTGAATAGAAGATATGACTTTCAAGTAAAAGATTCAAGGGAAGCATAAAAAGGTAAACATGAAATCATAAGGGATTCAATAAGGTTAAAGTGTTTAACGTTCCTACATGGGAAGAAGATCCTTTAATTCCTAAGAACTTACTCATTATTAGGGCAGTTAGAAGGACTATAACTAGATAGAGGGCATAGTTATGAGTTAAATATGATGAGATGATATAAAAAAATAAAATTAAGCAGTGAGAAAGGAATGAACTGGGAGAAAAGGGAAGGGAGAGGTAGAAAGGAGTAAATTATCTCACATAAAAGAAGAACAAAAGAGCTTTTACTCTGGAGGGAGAAATGGGAAAAGTGGGAAGGGAGTGCTTGCACCTTACTCTCATTGGAACTGGCTCAAAGAGGGAATAACATATACATTCAATTGGATATAGAAATCTCTTACTCTACAGATAATTAGGAGAGGAATGAAATAAGAGAAGGAAAGAAGCTGATAGAATGGAGGACAGATTGAGGGAGTTGGTAGTCAGAAGCAAAACACTTTTGAGCATGGACAGAGTGATAGGAGAGAGAAAGAAGGATAAACAAAGAGGAAATAGGATAGAGGGAAATACACAGTACTCAATAAGTGAAAAAAATTCACAGTAAGTTTCTCTGATAAAGATCTCCTTTCTCAATTATAGTCAAATTACTGACTCAATTACTAAGTAAAATTTATAAGAATACATGTCATTCTCCATTTTATAAATAGTCAAAGGACATATATACATATATATCTTCATATCTATCTATCCATCTATGTATATATCTACAAACATATATAAGCAGCTTTCAGATAAAGTGATTAAAACTATCTATGGTCATATGAAAAATTCTCATTAGAGAACTGCAAATTAAAACAACTCTGAGGTACCACCCCATACCTATCAAATCGACAGAACAGGAAAATGACAAATGTTGGAGTGGATGTGGAAAAACTGAGACACTAATGAACTATTAGTGGAGTTGTGAATTGATTCAGCCTTTCTAGAGAACAATTTGTAACTATGCCCAAAGGGCTATAGAATTGTGTAAACCCTTTGACCTAGCAATGCCACTACTAGTTCTATATCCCAAAGAGATTAAAAAACAAAAAGGAAAAGGACAAATACGTACAAAAATATTTATAGTAATTCTTTTTGTGGTGGCAAAGAATTGAAAATGGAGGGGATATCCATCAATTGGGGAATGACTGAACAAGTTGTTCTATATGATTGTGATAGAATATGATTGTGCTGTAAGAAATGATGAGCATGATGCTCTCAGAAAAACCTGGAATGACTTACACAAACTGATGCAAAGTGAAATGAGTAAAACCAGGAGAACATTGTAAGTAGTAAACAGCGATATTTTATGATGGTCAACTGTTAATGACTTTGTGATTCTCGGCAGCACTATGATCCAGGACAATTTCAATGAACTCATAATGAAAAGACTATCCAGCTCCAGAGAAAGAGCTGATTGAGTTTGTATGTAGATTGAAGCATACTTTTTTTAACTTTCTTTTTTTCACATTCTTTTCTTTCACAACATGACTAATATGGAAATATGCATTGCTTTGGAACTTAAAATTTTAAAAATAAATGCTAAAAATTGTTTTTGTATGTAATTGGGGAAAATATTAAATTTTAAAAATAAAAGTTGTATAATTATGTACTAGGAAAAAAAGAAAGGGGCTTGTAGAAAACAGAAGTAGGAAGCCAGGGCAAAGTAAGATAAGCAGGAAGTCATCACAAGCAAAACACATGAATGCATAGCCACAGAAATCAGAAGGCAGATATCCAACCTGGGATGAGTCTTGAGCTAGAACAATGAGGATAATCTAAGTCTGGACCATAAACTAAGTGGAATTTGTTCTGCTGGTCCTGAGCCAGGAAAGAGATGTATGTCAATATCTCTTTGACAGCTCTTTCCTTCTTTCTTTTTTCAAAAGTGAAGTGAAATTTCTCCGCAGGCTATTTACTCACTAAAGTTTTCTCTGTTCCCATATCCTGTTCTGGCTTTAAAAAAAAGAAACTGGAGATTTGGAAGAGCTGTTTCTTTTTCCTTTTGTTTGCTTCTAAGCGTTTACTATGTGATGAAAATATTGGTCACCAATGTACTCCAAACTCTACTTCAGAGAGCACATTTCTGATCGGTTGGCTACATTGTTCGAAGGCAAAACACATGCTTGCTAAAAAAGACTATTTTAGGGAGAACTCACACAGGACAAGTGTTCACATGGTGGTGGTACAAGGATACTCTCAAGGGCTCTCTCAGGAAATTTGGAATTGATTGTGACACATGGGAGATACTGGTACAGGACCACTTGCCATGGTGTGCCCACAATCAGAGAAGGTGCTGTGCTCTATGAACAAATGAGAATTGAAGTAGCTCAAAAAGAAATGCAAGATGTTCAGATTTAGAGAATCCACCCCACATGTTCACATGGACTATTTGTGTCTGACCTGTGGTAGAACATTCTGATTCATATGGGTCTGGTTAGTCACAGTCGGACATACTGTAACTTGACTCTAGCACAGTGATGTCACCTTGATGCTCTTTGAGAATGAAGGACAGCAACCAACCAACCAACCAGAATGTTGGTCATTATAAAATGATAGCTTTGGGGCTGGAATCTATTTCTGAACTCACACAACAATCCTTCAGCTACCCTTGCACTGCTCTTCTGTGATATGCTTACATTTTGACAAGGATCCGAATGAGACCAATTTGAATTCTGGTATTTTCAGGAATGTGGGCAGGCACTTCAGGTTGTAGTTGTCAGACAGGGCTTTCTATGCCTAGCAAAACACACCTTAGAGGTGGTTTTCCATTTACTGGCCTGGGAGAAGACTAGAGTAGAACTAGGAGCCATAGTGGGAAGTGACAGAGATGCACATTTATTTAGGCTTGATAGTAAGAAGAAAAATTCATAATAATTAAAGCTATCCAAATATGGAATGTGCTGCCTTTAGTGGTAGTAGATGACCCTTTGTTGGAATAAAATACTAGATGATCACTTGGGTTCAATGGCAACTAGTTGAAACAGTGAGTGGATAGAGTTCCAGGCCTGGAGTCTGGAATACTCATCTTCATGAGTTGAAATCTTTCCTCAGACACATATTAGTTGTGTGACCTTGGATAAGTCACTTAACTCTATTTGCCTCAGTATCCTCATCTATAAAATGAGTTGGAGAAGGAAATAGTAAACCACTCCAATATCTTGGCCAAGAAAATCCCAAATAGGGTCATGAAGAGTTGGACATGACTGAAAATGACTATGATGAGTTCAAGATGATCAATTGTTGGGTAAGCCATAAAGAAGATCCATGTGCACATATGTGTTAGGCTACATGTACTTCATTGTTTCAGTTCTTTTTCTGAATGTGTCAGGGTTACTCTGGGTTCTCACCAAAAAAAAGGCTTTTAAGCACATTAACCCTATTGCATTATTTCTAACATTTAGTAGCAACTGACTTCTAAAGAAGGCATTTTGTGATAAACTCATCCTACATCAAAGGAAGAAACAGTTCACATTCTTAAAAATATCAGAATCTTATAATTAGGTTTACTGAAGTGTACTTTTTGTACTTCATAGAGGTCTTTGAATGGGAAAAGAAAAGATGAGATGCTTCTAGGTCTTGAGTAGGACCACCATCAGCAATCTGAAGGGAAAGAAGTATGTATGTATTTAATAGGCAGTCATTTCCCATATGGTCTATATGTTGGGGTGGATAGGAGTTACAGAGAAAGTTGTAGCCCTACAGATGACTTCACTAGATGTCTAGGAAGTACAGACATCTGTGGTCTCATTCAGTTGGTGGAGGATGGGGAAAGGGAAAGAAGGGAAGGAACTTGTATTACTGCAACTTTTGTAAGCTCTAGGTATTACTATTCCAGGGTGTTAGCAACATTAGGTGTTAACATCGACATTGGCTAGTGGGGAAGAAGAAACTAGTAGCAGCACAAAACTCCTAAAATGGATCAAAAACTTTCCAGTTTAATATAAAAGGTACCATCTTTACATATATGACAGATGCATCTATTTACTAGTGCCCTGGGGATTTGGGGACAGTAATTAAATAAATGGATTGGTGAGAATAGGATTGAAGGTTTCCCCTTTCTTGTCTCTGCTTTGTGGAAATCTGTTACCCATATGAACTAGTAAACAACACAGAAAACTACAATACTTGAGCTGAGCAGAGCTGTTGAGGTTTTGGAAACAGGGAAAAGTCTTTTTCTTTTTAAAGCCATTTAGGGACATAAGGTGTAAATAGACACAAAGTACCTTCAGAAGGAGCGTGTGTGTGTGTGTGTGTGTGTGTGTGTGTGTGTGTGTGTATATGTGTGTATAATTAGCTTGATCAATGCCAGAGTGAATGTCCCTGTGACTTGATTCTTATGGGAAACAATGGAATCTTCATTTTCAAGGACTTGCATTTTTTGTTTTTGGATTATATATATGAATTCTGATCTGGATAGAGATGGGAGTATGAGGTTTTTACTAGGATTCTTACACTAAGGAGGAAAGGTATGCACCCAGACATTCTCCAGTAAGTAGCGTAAATTCTTTATATTTGTGGGAGAAAGCTGCCATTTATGGTTAGAAAAATCTCAAATAGGAAGCACACCCTTATATGCATTATGAATAGCATTATGGAACTGCAGAGAGCAGATATGACAGAAATAATAGTGGCAGTTAAAGTTTTGTTAGCCCTGACACAGGTGGCAGGGTTCTGAGTTCCCTATGATTCTATATTGCAGACATTACAAAGTGATGGACAATAATCTATGAGTAGTAGTAGCTGCTCCCTGAGTACCCAATAGGCCAGTTCCCAGTGGGGAATGCTGTTATTTCTACCTCCTCCTCCCCTTTTCCTTTTTCTCCTCTTTTTCTCTTCCTCCTCCTCCTCTTCTCCCTCTGTCCACATGGGAATTCATATCATTACATGGGCGTGCTCCATCTGAAGGAATATATATTTTGATTGTTTATACTTCTCAAGGGATCTTGGGGTTTGGGGGCTAGATATTTTTCTTCCTTATTTTTTCTGTCATCCCAACCCCACCCCCAAATGGAGCAATTGACTCTTGTCTCATGCAGTTTTCACTTTCAAATAAAGTTACATGACTATGCCTTTAAACCCAAATCACTCTGGTTTTCTGGCCAATGATACTTCCCAGGCCAGACCTTATTTGTTCATTGTTTGGGTTTTGATGGCTCAGAATGAGTGTAAATAGTAATTGTTTCTGTTCTGGCCAGAAAATCTGAGGGTCTTCCCCTCCCAGATTGATTCTTTTGTGAAGGCAAACTAGGCTATATTTGCCTCAGTTCTTACCTAGCTTTTAATTGCTAATTGTGCATTGCCCCAGATAAACTGAGACCTGGGAAAAAACTTAGCTTAAAAAGGCCAATCACCAGCTATCTTGACTATGTCTTACTCCTGGTCTCCGATGCCTCTGGGGAAAATAGTGAAGCTGATGACTCTATACAGCTCTGCTTCACTTCAATTCACTTGGAAGACAAGACATCAATCTGCTGATGACACTCATCCTCTTTGAGAACAAAAGACAAATGACAATATAGTTTAGTATTGATATTACTTCATTTTGGTGCCTTTTATCATAATGTACTTTCCCTGTTTATCTCTTTTAATTTAATCTATTTTAGCTTTAATTTTTTCTGAGATTCTGATTGCTACTCCTGCTTTTTTGCATCAATTGAAGTATAATAAATTCTATTCCAGCCCTTTATTTTTACTCTATGTGTATCCTTCATTTTTAAAATGTGTTTTTTGCAAACAACACATTGTTGGATTCTGATTTTTAATCCATTTTGCTATCCATTTCTGATTTATGGGTAAGTTCATCCCATTCGCATTCAAAGTTATGATTGATAGCTGCTTTTTTAATGAGTTATTTTCATTGAATTTTTGTATGTATTTTCCTATTAGGCCAATACTATTTTTAAGGTGTTATTTTCTTCAGTATTATTCTTTCTTACCAAGCTGCTAATATTTTTTCATAATTTTCTTCCTTTGCTTTTCTTTCTTTACTTAAATTTTTTTTCTACCATTTTGATTTTAAAGACTTGTCCCCACACATTCTTCTAGGAATTCTTTGTGGGTTTGTGTCCAATTCACATTTTTCTTTGAGGCTTTTTTCTAGGTGTTTTGACTTCACTGTCTTATTCTGCATTTGTGTCCTGATCTTTCCTGTCACCACAATAGCTTTTTATGGTCTGGTTCTTTTTTGACTTTTGTTTGCTCAATTTTTTCCATTCTATTTCTTGGTTTAGAACTTTCTGTTAATGTAGGGAGGGCTCTGTCCACAATATGTGTAGGGTAAGGGGAATGGGGGCTCTGCCTCAAGTTTCAGACTTTTTTCATTGCTATTTTCAGAGTTAATTCTGGGCATTTGGAAGTATTCCATTCCCTCTTACCAAAAGTTCTCCTCTCTGCCCTTGAACTGTGACCCACAGGTAGTTATACATAATGGAGATGTCAGAGAGTTGTCCCTCAGGTCTCCTACTACTTCTTAACCAAAAGTTCTCTTCTTTGCACTTGAACTATGACCCAGAAGTGGGTTTAGACAGTGGAGATGCCAAATAGCATCTGGTCCTGCCCTCAGTTCTAGCACAAGGGTATCCTGTAATCTCTTTCTGAAAAGTTGCCAGATCCCTTTACATCTTGGACTTGGGAGCTCCTGAAGTTGCTGTTGCTTCTGTCACCACCACCTAGTCCCATCACTAGTGTTTGATCCACGTGGGCTCCAAGTCAGCTTCTTTCATCATGTCACAGATCTCTCTTTCTGACCTCTTGTGTTATCTTGGGCTGGAAGAATGTCTCACACTGACCTTTGTTGGTTCTGCTACTTCAGAACTCAATTTTAGGTGCTATTTTAAAGTTTATAGAATCGTATCTGATGAGTACTTCTCTACTCTGCTATCTTGATTGAGATCAAGCCCATCTTATAGGTAAGGAAACTGAGGCCTAGAGAAGTTGAGTAACTTGGTCACACAGTCACATAATTAGTAAGTATTCAAAGTATCATTTTAAACCAGGGCTTTCCTCATAGGAAATTTCTGTTTTCCCATTATACCATTCTGCCCCTCATGGAAAAAGGCTAATTCCTTGGTTGGGATATACAAATTAACTGATAATTTGGTGAAAATCCTCTGATCTTTATTTAGTTTAAAGGAACAACTTAAATAGAGGAGTGGGGAGTAAAGTAGAAGGGCAGGGCTGGCTAGGGCAGAAAGTGATGGTAGAAAAGGAACTAATCTTGGCAGCTAGGATCAACGTCCTTCTCCTACCTTTCAAATTATATCTTAAAAATAGACTTCAAAAGATGACCTTTGGGCAAATTGTATATCTGGATGGGATATAAAGTGTAAACTCTTTAAGGGCAGGGACAATTCCATTTTAGTCTTCATTTTCCCAGTGACTAGCCTAGTACCTGCTAATAGGTACTTAATGAATGCTATTGGAAGGAAAGAAGAAAGGAAGGGAGGGGAGAGGGAGGAAGAAAGGAAGGAAAGAAGGAAAAGAGAAAGGAAAATCTAGGTGAGGCATCCAATGCATTTTCTTGTCATGTTTTCATTTTATAGGCTTGTTTTTTTGTGTGTGTGTGCATGCCTTTCTTGTTCTTTGTATATTACAGTGTTTGTGGGAATTTTAGATGGTAAATATTCAATAAAAAGAAAATTTAATTTAAAATATATGGTGTCTCTTTGAAGAAGATAATCATACATACAGAAGGAGATATAAAGAAATAAATTGGCTTTTTAGACCTTGCTAAATTATATAGATATATATGCATACCTATGTTGTGGTTACACCAAAAACTGTTGTGATTTCTTAGTCTCCATGTAGAGGGGGAGGTCAAAGTCAGAGATTCTGCCCATCCAGGGAAGCCAAAAACTGTTAGGGTTTCATGACGTATTGTTCAGTCAGACTGCCTCTAATCCAAGCATAGGCATTTACTGAGATTGATGCCTCTGATGAAGCATGCTAAGTTCCAAGAGGAACCAGCAGCTTCAGAGAAAGCAAGACAGATTTTTATAGGATAAAGATGCAATTCCATAACAGAAATTATGAACATTAAAAAGGCAGGAGGAGTTAGTCAAAGGATTAGGTAATAAAGGAGAGGAAGGGTCCTACCCCACCCATAGTGGAACTACATATGCGATTGCCCACAATGCATACAGAAAAACCCATTTTGGGGGGGCATGTATGTATAATAATGACATTATAATAAGTCTCTCTGTGTCATAAGTTCACTTTAGGTCAGTTCTTTACTATTACTGCACAGGTGCCTACTTAGGGAAAGTCCCTTCTGTTGTTTTGGGTTCCACTTCTTGCTTGGGTGTCCTAGTGGTGCTGCTTTCTGATTGGCTGACTGTTGTCCTGTCTGAGACTAGATGGATGTGGTTATGGCTGAGTGCATGTACACACCTGCTGTTTCTGTGGGAAATATGAGAAATGGATCTGGAGCAAGTGACTAGCTAGAGGCATTGACTGGGATCCCACATGGATACTACTGCTGTTTCTGTGAGAAATGTGAGTTCATGGACACACTTGTAGTTCTAGTGAGCAGTGAGACATATATAGGAAAGTTTAGGATATTGAGTGCTGGGTAGGGTGAGTGGCTAGGTATGGGCAGTGGGCCTACTGTTCAGTAGACCCTATAAGGAAGTTAGAATATTGGGGCTGATGGCAGCTTTATTAGGATTCTATCACTTATATGTATTTCTTTAAAAAAATGGTATGTATGTATGAAACTCACAGTTTTTCATACAAATAATTTTCGTGTTTTCTGTGTATATTTAAATATTTATTATCATTGCATTCATAATCAAAATTAAATTTCATTAAAAATGTTTTTTTTGATGACAGACCCTGCATAGAGGATAATGCTTAATTTGTGTTCAAGTTTCTTAGGTTGATGCTCCTGGCTGAGGCATTCAACCTACATATCACAATTTTCTTCTGTAAACATGAAACTTTCTAAGTGTTCTTCAGCCATCTTAGTTTTTCTATGCAGCCTGAGGACAAGAGAATTCCCCAAATCAGATTGTCAACCATGGGGTTTTGATTATAGGCCCAGTTAGAAATTTTGCAGTGTATCCTCATCAATTTCACTGGGACCAGTTGTCTCTACATAGCTGACTACAAGGTCTCTATATTCAAATCTAGTCTCCTGTTCAACTCTAACCCTAATCCACCGGAGGTCATATAGGCATTTCAAATTTAATATGCTCCAAACAAAACTCATTGTATTTTCCCCTAAATTCACGCATCTTCCCAACTTTTTAAGTTTCTCTTGAGGGCTCTGCTGTTGTCCCAGATAATGACCAACACCGAACTTTCATATAGCACTTTTGGGTTTACAAGTCACTTTATAAATATTATATCACTTTTCCTCACAACAGCCATAGGAGGTTAGTACTTGTAGTATTGTTGTTTTGTAGACGAGGAACCAAGACAGCAGAAGTTAAGTCACTTCTCCAGGGTCACATTGCTACCAAATGTCTGAGGCTGGATTTTTTTTTACTCATATCTTCCCAAATTCAGATCCAGTGCTCTATCCATTGTACCACTTAGTAGCCTCCAGTCACCCAGGGAGTCATCTTTGACTCATCCCTTTTCCTCATCCTGTATAGTAAATCAATTACCAAGTCATGTTGATGCTATCTCTGTAGCAGTTCTAGAATCTGTCTCCTCACTTGCTACATAGTTCAGGCCCTCAATCATCTCCTGCCTAGAACGCTGTAGTAGTAGAACACCAACAACTGCTCCTCTCTCCAATGTATCCTCCATACAGCTGCCAAAATGATATTCCTATAACATAGATCTTCCCATGTTACTCTCCATGGACTTTCTATTACATAGAAGATCTAAATGCAAATTCCTTGTTTTGGTAATTAAAATACTTCACAATCTGACTCCAACTTACCATATTCAGATTTATTTACACTGTATTCCCTTTTATGTCCTTTTATGTATATAACTTAATCACTCTTCCCAATACACATTCTCTCTCTCATCTTTGTGACTTTGTACAGACTGTGTTTACTGTACCTAGTTTGTACTCACTACTCACCTCTGTGCTTTAGAATACATAGTCTAACAATCTCAGCTTGTATGCCACCTCTGACTTCAGATCTTTCCTTATCCTCCAAGTTAATAACATTCCCCTCTCCCCCCAATTATTTTATGTTTGCTTTGCATATTTGTTGTATTTATTTGTGTGTATATTTGTTTCCCTGATTAGAATGTGCATTTCTTGAGAGCAGATGCTGGTTCATTTTTCTGTTTCTTTAGCACCTCTTGCAGCATAAAATAGCAAGACAAATAATTCACAGGGTCATAGCATCATAGATCAAGAACAGGAAAGGATCTTGGAGGTTGTCTGGTCTAATGTACTCATTTTAAAAATGAGGAAACTGTGACCCTCAAAAGTTAAATGATTTGCCTGAGGTCGTGCAGGTAGTAAGCATCAGAGGCAGAATGTGAACCCAGATCCTCTAACTCTAAAACCTATTTTTCTTTTGACACAAGTGATACCTGGAGCAAAATAACCATAGCTAGTTTTTTCACTGGGAAAAAAAAAACATTTAGGTCCTGCAGCTTGTTAATGGCAGACACATGATTAGAGCCCAGTTCCCCTAACTTCATTACTAAAAAAAGTCCAGCTCTCTGATTTTATTGATTTGGAAACTCCTAGTGAAAAAACTACATTTACCAATACAGATCAAAGCCTGCTGTACAATTTTTTACACATAGTATTACCTGAGGCCATGAGAGATTAAATGACTTGCCAAGGTTAGTGCAACATTATTCAAAGTACGTTTTAGATGTGAGACTTGAACCCAAATCTCCCTGCCATCAGAGATGTTTATACCACACTGTTTCTATATCTTTAAAAAAAATTCATCATAAAAATGAAACCGTGGCACTTTAACCAATAAGCTATCCATATTTTAGAAGTTATAATACTCATCATTATCTTAGTTGATGTTTACAACCATCCTGTGAGATTTAGTAGTAGTAGTAGTAGTAGTAGTTGTCGTCGTAGTAGTAGTAGTGAAAGTAAAACTGATTTCACCAGTGTAGGGGCTCCTTCCACTGACACAAAATGCAACCTCTTCATGCTCTTAGCAGACAGTCTTTATGAGACATGAGAGACAAAAAAAGTTCATTAGTTGGTGGCCAACTTGTAGTGGTGACCTATTCTGCACAAATCAAAGCAAGTAGTAAGACAACAGTTCTCAGATATATTTCCAGGACTGTATCTGAAACCTTCCCAGGTGTGTAGAGGTAAAATTAGGGAGAGAGGTTGACTTGCCAGAACTTTTATTCTGTCAAATGAGAGAAATGATGATTTCTTTCGTATTATTAGCAAGTATTAATTGAGGTTAAGCTTTCCCCTTTCTATTTCCTCTTTCAGAGATAAACCCCTAGAGGACATTCAGCCAGACTCTGAAGGACATTGCTTATCTATGAGATTGCCCAAATCCTCAGGGTCCATGCTTTTTGATCATGGGTGGGACCCTAACCAATAAGAAGACCTTAGAAACAGAAACCAATCTAGGTGAGATCTTACCCAAAGGAAATAAGTCCCTGTCTGTCCTTCGAACCTTCTATAAGAATTTTGAGTGACCCACTTTATGAAGGGAAAAATCAACCAGTGAGGTCTGGATAGAAATGAATTCTTTCATCCCGATTGCTGGAGGTGGCTGTCTCACCATTAAGTCATATTTTCTGCAGGAGAAGCTAAAGACTTTTTTCCTACTTCCTTATGAATATGCTCACCCCCTCACTGATTACTAACCAATCAGAGTTGATTTACACCCTCTGGTACACCCCCTTTTCCACAGACATTTTAAGCATTCAGAGGCTCTTAAGGTTCATCTTTGGTCCCTGAGAGTGTCACTGATCTCTTTTATTAATTATTTGCTAGTCACGGTTAATAAAAGATTGTAATTACTCAGAAAAGTTTCTCAGATTTTTCATATATCACAAAGCCTGCACTTAAAAACTTAGAGACATTTTCATAAGTTCAAATCTTGTCTAAGACACATTCTCATGGTGTGAAACCCTGGGCTAGTCATTTAACATTGCTCAACCTTGGTTTCCTCATATGTAAAATGAAGGTGTTAGACTCAATGGCATCTAAGGTCTTTTCCAGCTCTAAGTCCATGATCCTTTATGTAGCAAATCTAGTCAGTCATCTTTACAAAGAGGGGAGCAATTTAAAAACTGTTTCCTCATAACTAACATTTGACTCCTTATACCAATTGCTGTTCCCTTTTAGGGACATGATTTGACCTGGAGTATATCTAAATTCATCAATCATGAGCTATTTGATAATAGGCTCTTCTAATGACTAAATCACAGAATGTCAGCATGATGGAGATAGAAGAAAACTTGGAGGTTATCGAGTTCATTTGTAGACAAAATTAAGACCTAGAAATGTTAAGTGAATTGTCCAAACTCTCAGAAGTATCAAAATTAAAAGCTAGGTCTTCTTATTTCCAGCATGGGGCTCTTTGGTATCATGTGATACTGAAAAGTCATGATTTTTAAAATGAATTTGTAAATAAAATCCCATTTTCAGCAGACCAAGCGAGTTTTCTATTTCATAAAGGAACGCGAGGGTGAATTCTTCAGGTCATTTATCTTTCGTGTAAATTCAGATTTACTGCTTTCCCTCTTTACCTCTCCTTCCCGGCTTCTCTGGCTTCTTTCAAGACTCAGTTTAAGTCCCATTTCTTGTAGGAAGCCTTTCCACTCAGCCCAGGTGCTGGTGCCTTCCCTCCGAGCTTACACTCTATATGAGGATGTAGGTTTTTCTTGCATATTGTCTCTCCCATTAGAATGTGAGCTTTTTGAAGGCAGAGTCTTGATCTTTGCCCTTCTTTGGATCCCCAGTGTGTAGTATGGTGTTTGGCCCATAGTGATCACTTTATAAATGTACGTTGATGGACATTGGTCACTAAAACAAAATTCTATGGAGAATCCTTCCTTAATCTTTTAATCTAGCAGATGCCAAGACTCAGGTGGCAGGTCAGACTATCGGACTATGCTTCAATCCCATCTAGCCACCTACCCAGCAATCTTGCCATGCATTCTTTCACTGTCCACATGTTGAAGAGAGTATGGGGAAGGGGGTAAGGCTTTTACCCTCACTCTGGGAACAGTAATCAAATCTTTAGTACCATGATTCCTGGAAAGGGTATGTCAATAAACTGCCCTTTGTATCAACTCCCCATCCCTGTGACTCACCCAGACATATCCTCCCCTGGCCACTACTCCATAGCTGAGTAGTCTTTATTAGATGTAAGCTCCTTGAGGGCATTCTTCAGGTCTAGGTAACTTTTGTAGCATAGTGCTTAGTGCATAGTAAGAACTTAACAAATGCTTTTTTTTTGGTTCATTTGTTTATTTGAATCATGGTGGACCAGGGAGAAAGAAAAAACTTGGACTAGGACTCAGGAAACCTTAATTCTGATGTCAGTTCTGCCACTAATTACATGGATAAGATACTTGACCTGTCTAGGTCTAGGTTTCCTCTTGAGCAAAATGAGGAAGTTGGTCTAGGTGATCTTTAAGGTTCTCTTCAGCGCTAAAACTTTTTTTTGCTGTTCAAATTCTTTCTCAAATACTTTCATCGGTCTATTGGATGCTCATAGTCTGGTAGTGTTTAACATTACAATATCTTTGATAACTACAAAAATGGAGCAAAAATGGATCAATTTCAAAAGATTCCGTCAATAATAAAGTATGGTTTTAACATAGACCCATAATTTCAGGTGAAAAGGCACCTTATGGTTTGCTCATGCTAGTAATCACATACTTGACAATGACAATGATACTGAGAAAGAGTTTGGAGCCCTTCTCAAATCTTTCTTATTCACCTGAAAATTGGAGGCTGCCCAGGCTTAACTTAAAGAAGTTGCCAAGGATTTTACCAAAGATACTCTTTCTGAATTAGAAAAAGTTTAAGAACTCCATTGACATGGAGGCAGGCCTATTTAATAGAAGGCACAGGAATCCTAGATTTGCTTCTTAAAGGCTGGTTGAGTTTGGGCCATTCCCCTGTCTCAACTTTAGTTTCCTTGTCTTCAAAATAGAGGTTTGGATTGGCTGATCTCTGGAGTCCCTTCCAACTCTAGATCTGTCTCCATTTTCCTTAATCTTCTTTGTCTTGATCCAGTGGTGATGATGTACTTTCTTTTAAAAAGATTCTACTTTTAAAATTTAATTTGCAACAGTCTGCCTGAGGCAAGGAGGGCATGCAATAAACTTGGTGTCGATTTCACGTTTTACAGAAGTTTGTAAAGCCTTAAAAAAAAAAGAGCCACTACTGATTTCTATGTTTTCACCATATCAACATGGCAAATATTTTTCAGAAATGACTAGACCTTAAATATTCTAATTTTGACTACCTGGTTTATGTGGTACTAGCTAAAACTCAACTGTGTCATACTTATCTCCTTTTTTACCCCACTTTCTTGCTTTCTGGCAATATTCTCTAATTGTTTCAGACAGAAGATAGGCTTGTCTTTCACTTAATAGCCCTCAGAACTCTTTGGGAGAAGAAATTGCATTACTTACCCTTCTCTATTTCTCATTTTCCTATTTCAGTCCTGGACATGAGATTGGTACCTGATCATTCTTTTTGACCTTTAAAATAAAAATCCACACTTTGTCTCATAATTTGGGTGTATAACAAACTGCTCTCCATGATCTTTCTAATGCTCGTCTGAAAAGAGTGACTGAAAGGAATCATTAGTGTCAAATATTCCGTGCCACTACTTCACCTTGTGACATTGGGCAGGTCACCCTAACCGTTCTGGACACCATTCTTCTCATCAGTATAATGGGGACATTGGGTTAGATGATCTCTAAGGTCCCCTTTGGTTCTGGTGGTCTGATTCAACAAGCTGAACATACATAGCATGGCAATGAGGCAAGAGGTATTTTAGGGCATGCTAAATTATTGAATTCTAATGTATTTTTACTTCTTTTGAATGTCTGCACAATAAGCAAGGGAATGGTTGACAAAGAATAATGCAGTGAGGGCAGTCCTTGATATTATTCCACAGATGGTCTGAAAAACAATCCCTAAAGTTACACCTTAGGGCAATAGGTTCCAATATTTTTCACTCTTTGAACCTCTTTCAACTATAACTAAAAATGTATTATAACCCCTCCATGGTAATTTAATATACTACTCACAATATTTTTTTATATTTATTCATCATCTGTTTACAATAATCATAATAGTATTTTTTGTTCAAAAGAGCCCCAAATTATAATTTACTTATATAATTCTAAAATGTGATTTCATCTACAATTACAAAAACTCTAAAATAAAATAATAGGACTAATTACAAAATAATCACAAATATTTTATGTGGGACATTCTATAAGAATTAAAAACACTAATCCAATAAAACTTCACATGCTTACTAACATCTATAAGACTTAATGTTAAATTTCTTTATTTTACAAATTTTTGCTGAACAAATAACATTTTTAGTTAAATAGGCTACAGAGAGTTTTAAATCTTGTTATACATAGAATTTATTTTTGTATTTTAATTTTTAAAATAATAAATTGAAAATATTTGCCCACTCAAATGCAGGGTAGAAAATGGTGAAAGAATTTTACAAACTCTCTTAATGAAAAATGGAAATTCAGTTTTTTAATTTTTGCCAAAAATTTATGTGACTGTCACTTCCGTATGATGTTTCTAGTCCAAAATCCCTTGCTATATTAATTAAATTGTCATTTCATCATCCAGAGATTAAATCACATCTCAAAAGCCTTGTGAATCCAATTTAATTTATTGGGAATTTCAGGAAAATATTCATTAGAAGTTTCTTCCAAAAATTTCACATAATCATTGATGTCTTTCTTGACAGTGTGATGCAAAGATAGTTCATTTTCTAATAAGATAGTTATAATAGGACTTAGTACTTACGTAGTATTTTACAGATTTTATCTCATTTTATTCTCACCACAACCCTGAGAGAAAAGTGCTCTTTTCAACCCCCATTTTAAAGATTAGGAAATTGAGGTCTAAAGAGGGAATAATCAATTTGTTCACAGTCACACAGTAATTTCCTAATGTTAGACTTGAACTCAGGTCTTTCTGTCTTCAGGTGCCATTCTGGATTCACTGTGCTACTACCTGAAAAAAGTGACGTAATGTCACAAAACACTCAATCCTATTCTCCATCATGTGGTTCCCAAACTTTAGTGTTGCTTCTTAGTCACCATGTTTTGTTTGTCTTGAACATTAAATATGTTTTTATTTGCAACCTGTACTGTGTTGAATTAGTTAATTTTTGAATATATGCTAATCTTTGTAGCCTTGTTATATTCACTCAGGTGAAATAAAATGGTCATTAAAGAGAGCAAACAATTCTTTCTTCAACTCAAATAGATAAATATCAACTGCCATGGAAAAGCCATTTGAAATCTTTCTGTGTTAGCAATGTAACATGCTCACTGTCCATGTAGTTGCATAAAATGGCAAACCATCAACAGTTAATGCATCTTGATTTTATAAAATTAATTGTTTTGACAGTTAATCCAACATGCTCTTAAGCTGTTGCAGCATTCTTGTTAGTATCAAAACTTGTTTATGCATGCTGCAGTGTGTCCATGATGTATTTGTATTAAGTTTTTAATACATGAAGCAACACCCCCAATTTTCTCATTGATTTTGCTCCATCTGTGCAAATTCTACAAGAGAATAAATTGATTTGTTTTCCTTCAAAGTATGAGTTAATTAGATTAAAAATGTCTTTTCCACTTGTATATCCTGTTAATGGATAACAAAGCAGCATATTTTCCTCCACTTCACTATAATGCAGACACCTTACAAATATAATTAAAATCGCTAAGATATAAACATCATTTGTCTTATTTATTTCAAAGTATAAATGTCACTTCTAAAAATTATTTCTATAACTGATTTAACATCATCGGTCATATCCATCCAATGAGACACTGTATTATTAGAAACAGGTAGCTTCACTAACTTCTTAATGGAATCATCTCCAGACATACCTGTGACAATTTCTTTGGCAAATTAAAAAAATTAGTTTTTCTGCAATAAGTATAAGCTTCCACATTTTTTGCAATTTGAAACCTAATGAAATATGAAGTTTCAAGCACTTCTCCATTTCCTTGTCTATTCACAGAAAGAGATGAATCAATATTTCATGTTTTCAAATCTTGTTCTTTCCACTTGAAGAATCAACATAGCTTTCATATTTTGATTGTAAATGTCATGACATAAGAGAAAGTTTTAAGGTGCTATTTGAAAGAAATCCACAAATTACACATTGCTGCTGTGAATATCCAATATCTTCAAGAAACAAAAAACTAAATATATTCTTCAGTATATTTCTTATTTTTCATGCCTTTGGTAATATAGGTATCTTGAAAGTCTTTATGTATTACTTCTGCCTACCTAATGATTTTTACTCATTTCCTGAGTCTGAATAAATATTTTGAAATTCCTCATTAACACAGTTTTCAATATTCTTTTTTTCATACACTTCTAGTCTTTCCTCAACAATCCACTAGGGCTGTTATAATTAAAAAGCATTTCTTCATACATGATACTCAGTAAATATATAATAATACTGTACAATTAATAGAATTAATTAATAGAAATGTGTATTTCTCTAAGTCACTTTGTTTCTCAGCAACAAGCAGACATGGTGACACATCCCCACAGCTAAACACTGCCATTATCAGCATCCACAGACTCTGGAAGAGAAAGGTTGATTAGGTATAACCAGTGGACAAATATCAATAGCTAGTTGTGATATAAAATATATAATTTTCTACTAAAGACAAACATTGTATTAAATGATAAATGTACTTATGCTGCAGTTGCATATATTGTTTCTTTGTTTGCACTCCTAACTAAACTAACTGTTGTAAAGAAATAATTTCTTCAGATATGTCTTTCTTCTCTTCTCCCACTGGTATGCTGATACTGGCTATATATATTGTCACAGAAACTCTACTGACAAGTGTTGCCAATTTGTTCACTGGAAAATTCTGCAAACAGTAAAATAAATGGAAGATACGTTTAAACCAGAAAACAATGTTAAGACTGCAGTGAGATTCATTGTGAGATTTATTTTTCCAGAATGCTTGTGAGTTTCCGTGAGCATTCCAAGTTGACTTATAATGTACATAGCACATGATCATGATTTTCAAACAGTGTGACATTTGCATTACAAGGGTGCAAATGTAACATCTTGATCACATAATTATAGAAATGAGGTATGATTAGAGGGTAAAATAGAGGCATCAGGGAATTACTCTGGTGCAGTATACAGAACACAGACAAGGGTATGTCTGACAATCTCTTAGGAATCTGTGCTCAAGTATCAAATCATTGTTTGGAAACAATTTGATGACTGGTTGAAAAACTAGAAGAATATATTGCAGTTGCATGTGGTAAGAGTTTGATTTAATCACTGCACAGTCATGAAAATTGTTGTACATGTGATAATGGCAGAATCATTGTAGAAAAACTATAATGCTTCAAACATGCTTATATTTATTGCTATCAAGAAAAATACATATGGAATATAATAGGGCAATTACTACTTAATTTGCAATTATATCATTTTTAGTGTGAACTTCTTGGACTATTCTTGGGAGCCCAGCAGGGTTTCTAAACTACTAAATAGCAACCATTATTTTAGGGAATAGCTGGAATAGTGGGAACTGCATACTTACATGGATTGAAATCAATCTAGGGTCAAGTTTCTAATAGAATCCTACAGGGATTTGTACTGTTTGATACTTTTATTGGTGACGAGTGAAAACATGGATGGCATGCTTATTGGCCAAAATGATGAAGAATGGTTAATACATTAAAAGACAAAAGTCAATTTCCCTAAAGACCTTGAGAGGAAAGAATAATCAGCCCAAACTAGGAAAATAAATATAACAAGAGCCTGAATTTATAGGATAATGATAACTTAAATTTTCAGAGCATTTCAGGTTTACAAAGAACTTTCCAGGGATAATCAGCTGGGCAATGATATGCAATTTTGATTTGCTACAGTCTCAAAAAGCTCCACAGAAGGACAAGGCATTTTTTTAAAAAGCCTTTGGCTGCATTAATCAGAGCTTAATGCCTAGAATAAGATAGCAATATATTAGTCTTACTGTTGTCTGTTATGTTTTTTTTTTTTACCAACTACATTGGGAACTCTGTGTTCTATTTGAACAATCATGTTTGCATGGTGGACTACGAACAGAGGAGGGTAGCTGGGATAGGGAACTAAGTTTTAAGAAGAAGAATTGAAAGAGCTGAGGATGTTGAGAGTATACAAAAATAAGACTAAAGTATTTGGGCATAACAATTCTTCCACAAGAAATCTGGAAGTGGATTGAGACTGCAATAATTAATAGCTAATGTTTATAGAGTACCTTAAGGTTTACACAGCCTTTAAAACACATTTCTTTTGATTATCAACCAATTCTGTGAAATACAGTAGTCAGTAGAACCAATTTTGCTAGAACCAATTAAGAGAAGTAGATTTGGGGTCATTTTATTTTACAAATGTAGTTGAGAGTGGCACCCTACATGACCCTCTTAGATTGTGGTGTCTAATTTGGCACCTGTACCCTCCTTCACACTCTCGGGACTCACCCATTCACCCTATCATACACTGTGTGTTACCTGCTAGGCAAAATTGCTTCCCTGTTACTTGTTTCCCTTCTGGTCTATATAGTATGCATGCTAGACAAAGCTGCTTCTCTGCTACTCATGGGACATACAAACACTGTTAAGTTCTTTCAATAATGAAGCATTATTTTACTCTAAATGAAACAACAGCTTTCAAGATATATCCCCTTGGCTGGTCACTGAAGCAACATTAAGCTCTTTAGGGGACAAGCTGTCACTTAAGCTGGAGAATTACAAAGCTCTTCAGTTATGCTCTATGTCTGAGAAATTTCTCCCCCTCAATATGAATAGGTCAGGAGAGAGCAATTGAGCCACGACCCTAAAGGGTTCCCACTTTCTCAGGATGAGGTTTATAGGGCAATGAGCTTAGCTGACTTGCCACAAGGAAGTAGGATTCGGTTGTCCTCCAGTGAGTATTCAGATGCTGCAGAGCCTACTGGGTTTTAGTCAGGTCTCTTAGGTAACACAGGTGTAAGCAGCTGCTCTTATCTCTGAATTTTCCTGTGCTGCCAAGAGAGTCTGTACCATCAGCTCCTCTCTTTTTTTAGATAAAATTCTTAAAATTAGCTTGCATTTATTTTTTTTCTCCTACATTTTCCTTCCTACCTAAGGAAAAAAAAAGAAATCAAATTCCCACATGGACTGTGCCCATAAATGAGTGTCTCCTGTACCCCCAAGTACATCACTTTTCTGTGAGGAGGTAGCTGTAGCATTCTTCAGCAATGACCCTCTGGAATCATAACTGGTCATTTCACTGATCAGAGTTCTTAAGTCTTTCAGAGTTGTTCATTTTTACAATGTTGGTGTTATCATATGAATCATTGTCCTTTTCTGATCACTGTGCTTTGTATCAGTTCATACAAGTCTTCTGAGGTTTCTCTGAAATTATCTCCATTTTCTATAGAACGATAGTATTCTCTTTACAGTCACAAGCTTCTTTCTTTAAGCAACTTCTTGTCTTCTCATTCCCTTCACTGTTGGTTTCTCATTTTCCTTATCACTTATAGCTCCTCCTTTGGTTGTTTCTAATGCCTGAGTAAAGGCCTTCTCATAGGTAGTGATCCATTTCTACCTCAGATTAAAAACCCTAAGCCCACAGTGCTATCAGGTATAGCAAAGTACAAATTTTCTTACAGTCCTCCAAACAACTTTTGATTTCTAGTTTGTCAACTATCTCTTTCAAAAATCCAAAAATAGTCCTATGTAATCAAGCTGATAGACAACAATTTACTGTAACCACCCTCCACCTTCAGCAGTGCCTTTGAGTTGTTTTCAAATATATCCTTTCAGTACATTTATCTGAAGGTCACTTTTCTTCTCAAGTCATCAGAATTGTCTTAAGATGATTTTTCATGTGACTTTCATTTTTCATTCCCTTTCAGCAAATGTCCACATATGAAAAGCACAGTACCTTACCTAGTGGAGAACTTAAAATTTTCCAGTGCAGGTCAAAAATGGAAAGGCAGTTTCGTGAGGTGGCATGCATCCCATCACTAGAAGTTTTCAAGCAGAGGTTGGTGGGGTACACATATTTCAAGGGTGGTGCAGAGCAGGTTTCTGCATTGGGTGAATTAACCCTCTGAATTATTAAGTTCAGTTGATATATTTCTTGCATCTTTCCTCTAATTTCCAATCTTATTTGCAACCACCCTGGATTAGGTTTTCATTATCCCTGACCTGGAGTAATTCCTGACTGGTTCATGCTCCTCCCCCAAACTCTTCCTTGTTCCTACCCCCATCCATCCTGGACACTACTGTTGCATCTATCATCCTAAATCATTTATCTGATCATGTTAACATGCCCCACTCCATGAAAAAAATCTTCACTATTTCTGCAATGCCTCAGCTTGGCATCCAAGTCCAAATTTCCCTTCCACACTCCCCTTCATATTTTATAGGCCAGACAAACAAGGCAACTACTCTTTCCTTAATTTACCTTTCCCTTTCCCTTCTTCACAGACTTTTTTGCTATTTACTCTACTCAGAATTCCCTCTCCAGGCCTACTGAAATTTTTCCTATCCTTCAAAGCCTAGTTCAAATATTTTCTGTTTCATGAAGCTTTCCCTGTTATCTTCTATCTACTTTATTTCTTTATTTCCTCTGGACCTATGTGCCCTTCATGGCTCCTCTCTTCTGACTCATCATGCTCTAACTCCTAAGACAGACATTTATGTTCTTGTAATTTCCTTCTACAAGATTATCAGTTCCACAAGGGCAGGATTATGTCTTCTTCACACTTGTCTCCCCAATGCGCCTTGGCTCAGCAGCTTCTGACACTGGTTTCAGGGAAAGTCAGAGGACAAGAAAATTTGAATGAGCAGGGCAATTAATTCAATTCCTTCTCAGCTTGTTACCTGATTTCATTTCAGCTCTGGGATTATAGTCTCTTTCTTTTAGACTGATTGAGTATTTGTTACTAGTATATAGGCAGCCAGACCTTTATGGAATAACCAACCAGGTAATGTAATGAACTATAAAAACTTATGCCATCAAAAAGACATTAAAACAGTGGATATGTGGGGCAAAAAACAGGCCCTCACATGAGAGCACCTTGAACTGTCTGGGCACAAAAATGGGCATCATTAAAGCATTTTAAAAGGTGAACAGAAGTAAGAAAAGGGAAGTGTCAAAAAAGGTTAAAAAAAGAGCAATTTGTTACTACCTGATTAAATTATCTATCTATCCATGTGTAGGTAAGCTATCATAAGTATATATACATTTGTATGTCACAAAGCACCTTGATGGGATGCAAAATATAGCAAAATGTATATACACATATATAAGCTTACCTACACACAAAATATATATGCAAATATAAAAATTTAGTTTATTTTATAATAAATTATATATTTATATATACAAAATATAAAAATATACAATATAATAAATTTTTATAATATATTATAAATAAAATATTTTTAATAAAATAAACAAATTATATTTGTGTGTACATATGTATATACACAAAATAGTGTACTGCTTGTAATAGGAGTTCATACTTTCTTGTACAGTCTTCCCTATTTTTCCTCTCTTGAGATGTTTCTGAATATTGATGATTTAATTTTAAAAAAAGAAAATGACAATAAAAAAGAAGACCAAGACACCTAAGTTACTTTCCAATGCACAATAAAACAGTTTATTTAAAAACACCATATCCAATACTGTGTGTTTGGCACATGAGGCAATGTTGCAGGCACATTCATACTCAACAGTTACATTTTGGAAGAATTCAAAGTGAATCAACAATATTTTCTTCACGAGCTACAATCACGATACACACACAGTTTTCTCTACATAAGAAAGATAGTCCTTGATTGCCAAAATGATCAAATATTTACACATGTGTATATCACATTGCTTCAAATATAGTCCAGCCCCATTGGCTACTTCATGCAGACCTCAAAAATCTTACTGGTGATTTGGGCACCAAGTGTCTCAAGGGCAATTTTGACTGCCAATCACCTGAGATGAGGCTCTGATCCCAAAGGGACTCAGGCTCTTCCAAATGGAAAAAGGCCTCCCGATGTGATGTAGAAGAATGAAATCCTCCGTGTCATTCTGTAATCTCTCAAATATCATTCTCGAAAACAATTCCCACGAATAGGTGAGCTGCATGGTATGATAATAGCAACAAGACTTTCCCATTTTTTTGACACGCTTCTTGGTCATTTCTTTAAATAACTTACATTCATTGTTTTCCCACTCCAGGTCTTTTGGTAACACTATTAAACTTCAAAATGAAAAGGAACATAAAAGTCCTATAAACACTTCCCCCCCCCCCCACCAAATTTTCATTTCCTCAAAAAAATACTAAAAAAACAAAGAGATTAAGTCAAAGGAGATCATTTAGAGAAAAGAAACGCAAGATATTCTTTGCTCTTGTTTTCTGTTCTCTGTCCTCACAGAAAGATTGTCTTAACATTCCATTAAAAATAACGGAGGCAGTGTGGTGAAATGAAAAGAGCACTGGTCTGGGAGTAAGGTTCACTAGGTTTTAGACCTGGCAATACCAGTCACTAACTGTGGGCCACTGAGCCACTCCTTTAACTTGTTCATCATTCTCATCTCTCTGGGTCTTATTTTCTTTATTCATAAAATGAGGGAGTAGATCAGATGATCTCTGATATTTCTTTCATCCTTGAACATTCTAAGATTGAAGAAAAGAAAAGCAACACATCTCCTTATATAAAAGAAATATACGACAAACATCGACACATCTGTATACAGAATTTCTTGGCATGGATGGAAACAAAGTCCCTTCAATTTGAATACTTCCATAAAGCATATACAGTTGGTGCTTAACATTAACAAAGGTTAGCTATATTCCAATAAATTTAGTTTGATATCTATTTGATACCTCTCAATGTACCCTCCCAATTTGCCCAGTATTGTGACCTGATGAAAAGAACTTCTGAGGTTTTTAATTCTTACTCAAGATGTCAAACAGCTTCTGTGACACTTGGGATAGGACTTATGGAAGGAACTAATGATAATCTTTCCAAAATCTGTTTCCTTTGAGTCTAAAGGGATTAGAATTGAAAGTTGAGCATACTGAAATTTTAGAAGTATGTCTTCCAAGCTGAGGTATCAAGACAGTAGAAGTAATGTAGTAGAACAAAAACTAGACTGGAATTTTGGGTTCTTGACTTTACACTACCAGATATGTGACCTTGGGTCCATCATTTCATTTCAGGGAACCTTGGTTTTATTGTCTGTAAAATGAGAGGCTTAACAAAACAATTCATATGGTTCTCTTGGTCTTGAAAAAGTTATTAAATAAATTTTCCCATGCATTTAAGTGCTTCATCCCATTTTAAGATTCATTTAATTCTTCATTGATATCCAAAATGAAATTTCAGTGCTGTTTGTTGGGTTAATGGTTAAATATAATCACATCACCAAAAGTGCTTAGAGTTTGATTGCACAAACACAATGGCATGAAGTCTTTCCATATAAAATAGAGATAAGATTGAATTTATTGAAAAATGCTTCTACTGTGATAATCATTCATTCTGGACCTTGGGAGAAGCACAGGAACTAGTCAATACAAGGTGCCTTCTTCCCCTGACTCTTTGCAAATGCAAAGACCCTTATCCACTAATAATACATTCCTAATTTCTGACCCTATCTCTGATACTTGCTCCACAATGATCTGCTCTTGAAGATGTGATTTTCTGTGTAGTGAGTGACTGAAAGAATGGGCTTAACTATCATGGCCCAGCATTCTACCAACATAGAACTTTCTCTTTGGTGATTGGGAAGAGGAACTGACAATGATGGTTCATTTAGCATCTATGCCACAGATGATAAACATTTTTGTTTTGAGAATCACAAAGATTAGAATCTGTCTTTGGATAATTTTAAATAGAGATCTAAGGCATTTATAAAACACTTGCACAATTTGTTCAGTTGAGGAAGGGAAAAAAAACACCTTAGTTTTCTCCTAGACAACTAGTAAAAAACACTCTTATCTTTTAAACATAACAAGGAAAAATGATTTAAGCAGAAAAAATTCAATTTAAATTAGAACATCTTATAATTCCCCTGAAAAAGCTCTGCATAGAAACCAATAATTTCTATTTATACAAGCACAGAAATCATATTATATCTTTTAATACATGCTTTAACTGCATTTGCTCTAATCTAAAATACACAGAATAAGAAATCTGGCCAGTCACCATATCTCAGTAATTATGTAATGTTGCTAGCATTGATTTCCACAAACATTTAATTAAAATCAGTTTATGAATGAGTTTCACTAAAAAAAACCCTTTCAATTTGAAAAACTGAGTTCATGTTCTCAAGTTGCCAAGATGTCTCATTCCTAAATGCTCAATGGGAAATCTGGACATATGTATGCGAATCAGTTCCTTTCCACACCGGCAGAATGAAAGGATAGATAGGGAACTAGATATCATATATCCAGAGCATAAAGAGCTGCTGTGATAAATTCAAATTTCATGACAGATGACAAGATGAAGCCCATCTCCAAGGAAGGTAATGATAGTGTATCACTAAATGGTGTCTTTTCAACATAGTGTGTTCTAATCAACAACTTGCCTCATCTGGAATGGTCCTCATTTAATGAGGCTTTCTATATAGTAGGAAAAATGAGGAAGGTTGAAGACAAATGGAAATCCAGAAGGGTAGAGAGGCAAGTCATGGGGTTGAGTCAATGGACTCAACTGTATGTTCTCCAAGGTAATTCCATTTTCTTTGCATTTTCCCTAGTGCTCTCTTTTCTAAATGCCTCTGGATCTTGCTTTCATGGGTGTTTAATTTCCATGGAGAGTGGGGAGGGAGAGAAAGACCATGGAATGGAGGAAAAGAAGAGATGAACATTAGAAGATGAAAGAAAAATTAAGCAGAAACATGATCGCAATATGACTCTTATTTATTTTACTGTGGCTTCTGGCCCTGGTTGTAACTGACAGTGAAACTGAAGAATTTTAACTAGGAAATGTCACACTTATAGAGTAGAAAGTGACCCAATCAATCCAATAAAGGAGTAGTTTGACCAAATCACATTCTGAAGACGTTAAAGTCTTAATTTTTCTAATGAGCGTTTTACCAGCTTTGGAGCCAATTGACACAGTCAGATTTCAAAGGGACAGCAATTTTGCCAGTTAGCAAAAAGTCATCTTGTGACTTGTCAATCCTAGATGAAAAGACTGAAGAGTCAGAAAAAGGGGGCAACTGGGAGAAGGTCAAAAACAGGCTTGTTTCCAGTTCCTTTATCAGTTTCTTCTTGCTTCATGTGCATTTAACTTGAAATTGTTAAATACAACAAAAAGAATTTGTTGAGATTGAAGAGAAATAATGAAACCTTCAGTTACTCTGGTCAAGACAGGTCTTTGTATATCCATGACTATAAAAAAATTGCCCAAAAAACTCATTAAAAATGGGATTTAGACATACTGATTATTTTCTCAAAGTTCCAGGCAGGCCCTGTTCATGTAGCATGGTTCTAGCCAACTTCATTTAAAAATAACTCACATTTACATAGTGAAGTAGGTAGTGCATTTTACAGTTGAGGAAACTGAGGCTCAGAAAAATTAATTGATTTGACCATGATCACATATATGTGAGGTGGAATTTTAACCTGTCTCCTGATTCCACATTGTGGGAACTTTATGCCTTGCCCTATTGTCTCTCATTTCGTGATAACATCATTGTATATTATAGCCATGATTCACCATCAGGTCATAAAGTCATATTGTAATTTTATTTAGGCACCTTCCCCTTTCTTGTTTCCCCCTCTCTGGAACTAACTGTTACCTATATTACAATTTCATCTAACATTATGTTTTCTTATTCCAATATGTTTCTAATTCAAGAGGTAAGTTGTTATGCTTCAAACTAAGATCATAGTTTCCCTATGTTAGTGTTTATGTTTAAGCTTCTTGTAGTATCTTTTGAAAGTCTCTGTTTTGGTCCAAGGGGCTTTTATTCTTAGGCAACAAAGAATCAGGTCTTTGAAGACCAATTCCAAGTTCTGCAACTTGCCTACAACTTAAATTTGAAATGGCTTTGAGGAGAAAGAATTATTAGGCATCTCTCCATGCTTTTTTTTTTGCAGTGATTACTTATGAAATATTTATATTTCAATAGCTACTTTTATTTTCAATAAAACCTATCTTGCATGCTGATGTTTTTGTAATGGAATTACAATAAAAAGTCTGTCATTGAACTTGGATTAACCAACACTACATTAAAATAATTGTGTCTTTAGCATGAGATTATGAGGCAGCCTCATGTATTAGACTGAGTTTAATGAAACCTGGATTGTAATCCTGGATTTTACCTAGGCTAGTTATATGACTTTAATAAAGCATTTAATTTTTCAATCTTAATTTCTTATCTGTAAAATAAAAGCTTTGGAATAGATGTTTCCTTAGGTCTCTTTTAGCTCTAAAATCTTATGATTCTGTCAACTGCTTAACTCACATAAATCTCAATTTACCCATTTATCAGAGGTCTAATTATATTCTCCTATCACTTGAAAGCATCATTGAACATTAAGAAAATACTTTCAAACTTATGAAGGAAATCCAAGGTCAGGAACAAAGACAAAGTTATGGAGCACATGTGGACTATTTCTGTACACACAAATATTCAAGTAGACCCCAACCAGTTCCAAATTGTTTATGAATCAGTTGATGACAGGTCAGTTCAAAAAACACATACACACAATCAAAATTGTTGCAATATTTTGGTAGATTTATATTGCTAGACATTTCAAAAGTTTTCATTCAATTGACCATTTATTAACTAATAAAAAACTTGAAACTGGTAAATTATATGTCTGGTTGTGTATAGAAATAACATTGGAGATATAAAATAAAATTTTTGCCTAATAGCTCAGTGAAGGAATATAATTCATCACTTCTTATTGACTTATTTATTAAATCCACACATGGGTAAAGCACTATGCTGAGGGAACTACACAGATCACTGAGATGTGGTTCTTGTCCTCTCTTGGCATGGAATTAACTATTCTGTGACATATTCCTCAGTGGTCTTCCATTAAGATCAACAAGTTAATTACTAAAGGTAAAAAAACTATTTAAAAGTAAACACTTTCAATATATAAGCAACCAGATGAAAATAAAATGTAACAAATTTACTTCGACAATGGCATTGTGAAGCATTCTGCATTTTAAAGTTTAAAATGTGAGAGGACCTGAGTAGAGAAAGCAGAATTGGTTGCTTTAGCCATTGTAGTGATAAAGCCAGGTCACTTTGGGATTGATATGGTGGCAGAGTATCCAAACTGATAATTAGACTGACCATGTTCCATTACCCTCCCAGAATTTGCAGTGCTACAGCCCATTTATTCCTTCTACATAGACATAGCTAATACCTCCTCTGATGATCCATTGGATAGAGTCTGCACATTCAGAATAGTGTGGAGAATGGAGGTCACACCCACACACAAAATCTTTCATTTGTCAAAAACAATTATAATGCAACAAATAGATTAAGGGAGTTTGGATTACACAGACAATTGAATCAGTCTACCATTTTGCATGTATAGAAACAGTCTATGTGCTAGATTCTTAGAGCATTCATTTATAATAGCATATGGCTGTGGTATTCACAGAATGTTCTAGAAAAAATTTACAATATGAATGGCATTAGTAACAGTAACTTCTTACCCTTGAGAGGTGTCACTGAGGTAGCATATAGTGACATCAATGCAAAACCGTCCTTACTTTTCAAGGTCCAGATTATTTATACTTATTACTAAAATTATATCAAAGTTTTACTAAAATGAATAGAGAATTAAGTTCTCGGTTGTCAGTTGAAAGAGAAAGTAACAAACAAATATTTTTTTCCATAATGTTAATTTTCCAGTGGCCTACCTCTTTCGTCAGTAGAGAATGTGTTGACTATCCGAGAATTTGCATATCCACCTCAGCTCTTGTGTACCTGGAAAACTATACTAGAAATGTTTATCATTTTTCAATAATAGATTTTGAAAAGAGAAAGTTTCCAGAAAATCAGAAAATGTACAGAATAGCACTAGTCAGTTCTTTCTTTAGTAAACTGGTCAAAATACAAATAAACCACATTTAAAAGTTCTGATTTTACATTCCCTCCACATTTCTGCTTTGCAGAAATTTTTAAAAACAACAGAAAAACCATCTCTGAAATTTTGCTCTCCTCATTATAATGTGTATTTCTTGTATTTTAGATATCTAAAACCGAGATCATCTCTTCACTGATTCTATGTTTTTTGGGGGGTAATATTTGGCTTATCTTTTCTTCATATTGGAAGATAAGAGACTTAAATTCCAGTCCTGACTAGAATTACTGCACTACTTCATTAACTGACTATTTGATTTTGGGCAAGTCAAATTACCCCTACTGGCTTCATATTCCTCATTTGTGAAGTGATGGGGTTGGACTAGATAATATTTAAGGTCCCCTCTAGCCTTAAATATTTTATGATTTTAGGACCTCCTTGCTCACTTTGGGATTCTTTAGTACCCCTTTGTCATCTGAGGTGAAATGAGAAATGTTTTTTCATCCATCAAGCTATCATAAATTATAAAGAGAACAAGTTAGTTGTCTTCAGAATAAATGTTAGCTTGGCCTTCACACATACAGTGGGTTCTTATCGGCTAGATCACAGTGCAGTCCCAAGACAACTCTGTCCTCACTGTATGCCCTTGTTGACACAACTGTCTAGTGCCATACACTTGAGCTAATTTGAGACATTAGGTACAACAATCACATTAAGCTTTATATTATTCTACCGAACTTAGAAATATTTCTATTATTTTACTAAACTTACAACTATTGTGCTGAAAGACAACACGGTAAATGCAATGACTGATCAAACAAAACCATTTTAATCTTTAGCTATGTGTTTGTTGGCTTTTAATGGAATGGATTGCTTGATACCACAGATTCAGAACTCTGGCCAGATTCTGGGTCAATGAATCTATGCACATGAACAACTACTTGAACAACTTATTGAAATGTAAAAAGAAACGACAACAAACCCACAATTGTCTGCTTGCTTTATCTACACAAAGACAGTTTCATGGATTTGTTTTTGTTTTGGACTGAACTGAATTTGTATTGGTATTAGATAAAGAAAATCTTGGTGAATCTATGATAGAGTCTGACTCAGAATTGGGAAGTGGGTTCTTTGAAAAGGTAAATTTTGAGCAACTAGAGTGGCAAATGAAATACAAAATCTGAGTGTAAATAACTGCCACTCTAGTTGCTCAAAATTTACCTTTTCAAACTGATAAAATAGCATCAGAAAGAGTTCATTCAGTAGCTTAATCTGAGAGCATGATGGGGGCCAGTATTGAAACAAACTTTTTCAAAATCTTGTAGAACACTTTACGCTTACCCCAGAGTAGGTCCTTTAAAACATTAAAATACCCTTCTACAGTGATTGTCAATTGATCAGTGTGAGCGTTAGATTTCCTACTATTCTAACCAGTGTAGTTTTCTGTATCTGTGCATTTTAAGCTTGTATTAAATGTCTAATAGCCATATTGGGGTTCAAAGCTTCAGCATCGAAATCTTCTGGCCTATGTGAGAATTGAACTTCTTCCCTAATTTAAGTATTGTGCAATTGGGAATGCAAGAAAAATCTCCTGCTAGTCTTGGCTGCATAGTGGAAACTTGGCCCACAGAATGTAGTTGGGGACACAACAATTTGAACAGGACAGCTGACGAACAGGATCAATCTCTGCCAGATTCCTGGAATAATTCCATAGCTCACCAAATTGTAGGGTAAGATTGAAAAATAATATGAATATCCTCTCAATGAAAAGTTTTTTTGGGGTTTCTCTTGTTCCTTATCTCAAAATATCTAACCATCTTTTCATCTAGTCAGATGACTATCATTCATGCTACCTCCATAATAAAATTATTATATCCTGTAAATATATATGTATATGTATATACACATATGTATATGTACACACACATATATGTAGTTATAGTTATATTGCATTCAGTGAAGTCATCTTTTCCTCAGACATACACTAATCTCTCAGATTTTCCATCGGTTAATTTCTGACGAGCAAAAATGCTCTGATCATCATGACTTTGGGTGGTTCCCTGGAGGAAACAAAAGCTAAACAGCCTAGGCTCAGGCAGTGTGTGTGCAGTATCTTTCATAGCTGAACCTAGAGTTCTTTTTAGATATAATCTACACATCAAAGAGGGGCCCTGATTTGATTCTCCCATCTCAGCAATTATTTTTGAATCACATTTGTAACATTGCAGACTAGGGAATGTGAAAAATTTAGATGTGATTTATGGGAAAGAGTGAGCTGTCTCTGTCATACAGATTATAAATGTGCTTGATTGGCATTTAGAAAGAAGAAATATCATATTAAAATTTAACTTCCACTTGCCCAGACTGCTGCCCAGACTAGAAGAACAAAGAACCATTCAGGAAGAAACCAGCCATCTAGAATGATGGTCATTTCTATGCCTGCATGAAAAATAATGAAAAGTGGAAGGGAAGGGATAAAGCCACAGTTTCATGGTAGGGTATATACAGCTTCACATAGAAGCTGATTTTGTTCAAGTTCCTGGGATTGCCCAAATTTTCCTCCTGAATAATTCATAAATTGTAGCTATAGTATATCTGATTTGGACCTATTGGAAAGAGGAGTGTAAGACCCAGAATTCACTTGGTAAAGAAAGACCAGGAATCCACACTTCTGCTAAACATAAAAACTCTGTCAACTAGAACCCCTTGACGTGACACAAGTTTGAACACTGCATATTCAGGATCCAGGTCTGAGGTGGACTTGGGCAGGCATTAGAGAATCCAAAAAGACTCTCTTACTCTACCACTCTTCAACATTCCTTGTTATAGAGAATATCATCCTAATGGTCTTGCAGCCCTTGAGGGGGTCACTTCATGTGACAAAGCAGTTTAAGTTGAACAGACTCATTGGACCAAGTATGTGCTAATAAATAATCTTCCATCTCTCAGAGGACCTAAATTCCAAAAATAATAGCGGCTGTATTCTGAGAATCTCTCAGAACCACTATCTAGTTCAGCTTAAAGGATTATGAAATGAATTCCAGGTTTAAATGCCCTTGGTCCCTTACAAAATCAATTGCCATTACTCTAGTGGCCAACCAAGTGCAAGAAGCCACTCATATCTTTAGCTTCCTGTATAATAAATAGTAAGAGATGTACAATGTGTCCCTTTAGATTCAGAGCTCATGACCTGACCTGCAGGGGAGCCCAGCTCATGAGCATCTGACAAGGCGTGTTTTCTGTAGAAAAATAAAGTAACATAAATGTATTATAATTTATTCAGTTTGAAAAGAAATTGGATAGAAGCATTAAAGTTACTCAATGTCATGAATGCATCAAGCAAACACTTAACCCACAATGGAAAAGGCAATTAAATAAGCAAAAGAAAATCCCACACAGCAAAGAGAGGGAAGTAAGTACGCTATAGAAATCATATTTTTTTCTCTATTACCAATTTAAAGACTTTGAACATAATGTTAAACAGAGATCCCTCTTAAATTAGCCACAATAATAAGATGCAGAACTGTAATTTTGGGTAGGAAAGGGGGCCACCTAGGGGGTAATATAAAGGGAAGGGAATCAAGCCAAATTTTTTTTAATATTAGTTTTTGTATATATGCACATACTTGGAATCACAGAAAATTCTGCTTTCCATGATATGCAGGTATTTATTTTGTGTAAAGTAATCCCATGTATCACCCTGACAATTCCAAATCTCTGGTAGAAAATAACATGAAGAAATGGTAGGGGACTGGAATTCTCTAGTGAAGACCCTAGAGAAGGAGGTCACTTTCAGATCTCTCCTTAGGTGCCTTGTCTCTAGTTCTACTTAGCACAGAATGCTCAAAATAGACAGCAGTTTCTCTGCTGCTAAAATATCAATATGAAAATACTTTAAAACATATTTAATAGCATAGCTATAAATGTAAAATTTCTTTCATCAATTCCTTAAAGGTTCTTACAGCTCAAAAAAGTGGAGTTTTTGTTGGCCTTGCTCAATGTGCTAAGACCCTTGCAGACCAGTAGGCAGGGCAATAGAGAACATCTTGACTTTTTAAGCTGTGGAAAATAGTTTTAGTAAACATATAACCCTAAAAGGGCTCTACTTTTGAAGAATATTCAATTTGGTTTGGGGCACTTTTAAAACAATCATTTGGCACTTCGAGTTTGAAGTTCTTAGGCACAATGTGACAGAGTCAGTTTGGTTAGTCCCTCCTCATGCATTTTGTACAGTAGCTGAAACTCGGCAGGAAGCTGGTGGGACTCCTGCCACTTGGTTGTAAATTTGGTTCCTTTTTTGTCATAGTAATGATAAGGAAGTTCTTCCCGAGTGTTGGGGTCAAATCCAAATGGCCAAAATCCATACAAGTGGATCTCTTCACACATTGCAGATGCAAGGGTGTACATAAGAATACCTGTGCTCAGTCGTTTGGGAGTCAACCGTTTGTTTTTCCAGTACCTGTAGAATAATAAGCACAATCTGATTTAGCAACTGAGACTTTGTGTTATCATGTGACAGGTCAACAAGCCTCAGTTTAGCTAGGTAGAGTGTAAGGTCTGCTATTCAAGTTAGGGCTTTCAGAGTCCTGTCCTGAAAGTGCTTTAAGATTCCAAAGACTTAGGGTCTTTCAAAAAGAATGACTTCTACGACTTAGCAGATGGGAGTGCAAACAATTTTTCTTTTATACTTCATTTATTAACTGCCTGCTATGTGCAAATTACTATGACTAGTTAGTAACACAGTGTTCTGCACATCCTTGAGGCAATGAAATAGTACAGTGGGTGCTAGACCTCGAGTCAGGAGGACCTGACTTTGAAACCTGCCTTAGACACTAGCTGGGTAACCCTAAGGCAAGTCACTTGACCTCTATCGGGCACAGTTTTCTTAACCATATGGGAATGAGAATAGTATCTGTTTCACAGGGTTATTGTGAAATCAACTGAGAAGAAATGCAGTGTCTTCAGAACTTTAAAAGCACCATACAAATACTAGTTCTTATCAATTGCCATTGAATATTTGATTTTGTCATGGTGAGGTACTCCAGGTTTAGTAAGTCCCTCCACCACTGTAGATCAATAAGTTCATCAATAAACATTTACTAAGTGCTTATTATGTAGCAGACACTATAAAAAGAAATAAAAAGGTTCTTTTTCTCAAGAAGCTTGCATTCTATCCAGTGAGACATGTATATACATATATCAATAGAGAAATATTTTTTAAAAATACCAGGAACTTTTTATAGTGAAAGCACTCGCATCTGGGTGGGGGTGAATCAGGAAAGATCTTATGTAGGAGTTATGAGTTCTTATGAGTTCTGAAGGAAGCATTTATAACCAGCAATATGCCTTAGTAGTTCAACCTTAGAGAGTTACTTGAAGAACATAAAGTTCAAATGACTTCTCCAGGCTCACACAGATAGTAACTTTCAGAGACAAAATCTAAGCCCAGGTCTTTCTTTGAGTCCACTACTCTCTCCTATATTCTCTGTGTTTTCCCATAGTAGGAACTTAATAAATGGTTGCTGAATATATGAATGAATGGAACATTATCCATATCTAAGGATGCATGTGCTCCTAATGCACAGGGGCCTTTCTGGCATTTTCTTACATTGGATGAGTCTAGGTACTTCCTTCCCATACATTCTTCATAGTAGCTGAAACTTGACAGGAAGCTGGCAGGATTCCTGTCACTTTGTCACCTGACCCTTTGCTGTAACATGGGAAAGCACAATACATATATTTCTATATACATTTACATACAACATAAGTATGTGTATAAATATGTACACTTACTTCAATACATAAAACCTCTTGGTTTTAGAGAGATTCTGGGTCCTGGCTTTTGTTTATGGACTTGCTTGGACAAGCTAAGGGAATGTTTGTGAAGGTAGTAGTTGTAGACAGGAGCAGGCAATGGATTCCCTTTTTTGTCTTCTTACAGCAGCTAATTTCCCATTAGAAAACATGGTTCTAAAAATTAGTGACCCGCACCCTCTCTAAATGTAGGAAAAATGCTAACTTATGTTTATCTCATTTCCCAGTTAGGTACAACTCTAAAGCCCCCAAATAATCCAGAATACTGTACCGTGACTTTCACACTCATTCTGTTGGTGAATTTGAATTTACAATGGATAAAATTCCATTTCTGTCAAACCAACATGTTTAATTTGAGCTTGACCCGGCTGCTGTGGAACTATGTTAAAAAAAACATGTAAGGAATTCAGCAAAAATAAAATGATCTTTCTATTGGAGTTCCTGAATCTTTGAAATGTCTCACGTACTACCTATGTGTCAAATGGTTTACTTCCACTTTTAGCCGAGAATAAAAGATTTTACATCAGGGTTTAAAACTCCAAGAGCTTGATTTCTTTCAATACTTTTGTTTCACTGCGGTAACTGAAGCTAAAGGGAGCAAGAATCTGTTACCTGAATGTACCCTCAATGTAAACACTATTATGGGACCAGTAGTGGGGTATCTTCTATGCAGATGGAAATGTTTAGAGTTCCCTTTCTCTTAAGCACATACTTGAGGTTCTGCATCACAATGTGAGTGAACTGCTAGAATTGGGTAAGAAGTTAGATACTCACAAGCTGTTAAGTAGGACAAGTTGAGAGTTGAGGTAATTTTTCAGGTAATTTAGAATGAGTAAAATCTTCTGTTTAGGAAAAGAAGTATTCATACAATTGTTCATAGCCACTTTGGCTGTTTCATTTATTAAGTTAAATAGGGACTTGTCAAATTCCAATCTTATTTTTTCACTAGTTAGTAAAAAGAATGTGTTCTCTTCCAACACATTTAACTTTCTGGAATCCAATGCTTCCAGTATTCATATAGTAAATGACTTGAAAATGAATTACTCTTAAAGAGTTCATCAATAGCTTATTCTCATTAGGCTTCCTCATACAATAACATAAAACTTAGAAATTTGTAAATGCAGGTAGAAAACTTGGAGAAAGGTATTAAGTTTGAGAAAATACATAAAATGATTTTTCTAACCCGAGTAAACCACTTCTATGGTTTCTGTTCTACAAGAGTTCACATATAAATTACTTTTGTTTGAGAACAGCACCTGGAGAATATTGATTTAGAGAAATGATTGAAAGAATTGGCATTGTTGGGAGATGTGGTATGGGATTAGAAGATGCTCAACAATACCTTATTCACCCATGTTTAAATCTAACTCAATTACACTGAAGATGAAGGTAAAATGTGCAGATTCACCAGGTTTCTTGCTTTATCTGTTCTTTGTATATATCATATCCAACAAACTGGATAAAATGGGAGAAATGGACTCAAAAATATACATTTTACTGTAGTAGACTTTTCAGCATGAATAGAGATTGAATAGAGAAAAGTAAAGGAGACAAAACACCAGTTCATTCATTGGTTCTTAGCAGCTCAAAATAGGAGACAAGCTAAAATTATTCCAATAGCTAGTTACAAGTTGGTCAAATCATTTGGGTAAACTCTCTATAACAACCAATTGTGAATGGCCCTCCCACCATAGATCAAGTGATTAATTTGCTATCTGAGCAAAAGATGGATTAGATGCAGTAAAATATACACACCTGTTGACATGTTGCATTATATTTCCAGGCCAAGCCAATTGGACCTTTAACTGACCTCTGTGCTCGACAAAAAAATCAACTAGTGTCCTGGTGACAGTTGTTGAAGTATGGAAGAAAAATGCAGGGATCCAGAGGATTGCCCCATCAAGCTTTTTTAAACTGAGGAAAAAGTTGTTACGATCCTGAATGGTCAAAAGATTGTTGTAATACTTTTCCAGGATGCTAGGGTTGAAGGTGGTAAGGTTGGTTTTCCTTCCAACATCCTTCTGGAATGCCTCGGTGGGGGCAAAATTGCAACGGAAAACAAAATCAGACTTATCTATTTCTTGTCCACACTGGCTCCCTGTCAGGATTCCACTATTTCCAACCACAGTACAAATATTATAATGCTTATTCATAATGGGTGACACATCTGGAAGCAGTGATCGAAAGTTATTACTAATAGAGAAAACATATTTATGGCTGGAATAATCATAGTGCATCAGCTGTCCAATCCGAACACTATTCTTGGTCAAAGAAAAATTTTTTATTACATCGACATGTTGAAGAATCTCTTTCCTAAAATAAAAAGAAATTCATTAAATGCATCCCACTCAAAATAATTGATTTTTCAATTTTACTTCTTTTATGCTACCATTTCATTCAGAAAATAATCTTAAGAATCTTAAACCAATGAAAAAAAAATCTATTGATCAATATCTTGGTCTTTGGTTTTTGCATCATATTATAGGATAACATTATTCCTTGGGTCCAATGTTCTAAGTGTGGCCTCCATTCTTGATAATAAAATTGGGGGCTAACCGTGTGCTAACTATAGCTATCATGTACCTGTTCTATGCCTTATACTGAGGATGTGGATAATGAAAAGATGATCCAGGCTCAATCTGTGCCAGCAAATAATCAATGGGATGCAGCTACTATCTGTCATTGGGTAATCATGTTACTCATTTAAGTTGGAGACCTGGCCTTTGTTACATGGGACTGCCTTCTTGATATTGGATTACAGTGCACAAGACATATCAATTACTTCCTCTTTTTTCTAAAATAGTGCCAAATATCTAAGAGAGAACTGGTACAGTATTATATATTATTGAAATATTAAAATGGTAATAGCAGAGGGGATAGTTGAATATTTAATGAAAATGAGATGATAATCTCATCAGAAACTTTTGAATAATGAAATAGGGAATTAGGAAATATTGTCCTTTGAGATTTAGAAAGAAAATTTATTTGAAGAAAATTAAAATTCAGGAAAAAAGAACTATTATAAGACACTGAAAATATGCCCAGTATTACAGTTTGGCTTTCATGATGATTGTTTGGGGAAAAACAAATCCTACATTGCTAAATTATTCAAAGTATTTAAGAAAGGCAGGTAATATGTTCCTTCATGGTCAAATTCACACAAACTATCCAGTTAACAAACAAAATTGAAAGACTTAAGATCTCTGATTAAAGCAATGACCAACCATTATTACAGAGGATGATGATACTCTATATCACTCACATTCTGAGAGATAATACAATCATGATGCAGAATGACACGAACATGGACAATGTGTGAGAATTTCTTTAAACATCTGTTAAAAGGATCTTGTTTTTCTTTTAAGTGGCAGGGTAAGAGATAGAGAAAACAAATGTTTGATAATTGAAAAATAAAATGAAAAAACAAAAACCAAATACTCAGTTGCTTTGAATACTTACTTTTATTTATTTATTTATTTTTAAATAGAACTGAAAGTAAATGCTATAGACAGCATCTCTAGGCCACTCCATTTGATTATGTGTTTTATTATACTTATCAAATTATAAATTTGTGTAAGGGGAAGTATGTTAATTCAGAACCTAGTGTTACTTGAAGTAATTTTACAATGGCAAAGGGAAACTATGTTCTATTACTTGCTCATTTTTTATATAATTGACTTAAAATGGAATTTTGTGAGGGAATTTTAAAGAAGGAAATATTTTGAAAGGTTAAGTAATCACATTGAGAGAACATTTTCATTAAGTTAGAAATATGATGAGCAATTGGTACAAAACCTAACCAGTTGAAAATTATCATTTCCCACAAAACTTTTCTAGGTTATTAGCCAGAATAGTTGCATAGAAGCCCATATCTGGGTTTTTAGAAAGAATTTATTTTATTATGTTCTAATAGCTATACAATGAATTTCAAAAAATTGAATCAGTCACCTAAGATAATGCTTTATGACAATGCCTTGATGTTACCAAGGAGTTTAGTTGAATCTCTCATATTATTTCTGATGGGATATTGTACATCAATACATCAAAAATGTATGCTTCGATGGGTAATTGCTATAACCTGCCTTGTACTGTTTCTTAAACTTAAAGCTTTGTGAAAACAAGTCTCCACACCTCTCATGAGCACACTAGATGGCTCACATTCCATTTAGCAGTATAATAATACCACTAAAGTAGCAGCTTAACTCAAGGAGCCAAGTGAAAGGTAGAAATACTGAAGATTTAAGTTTTATCTTGAATAAATGATTTCAAATAAATTCTGTAATCTTTCTCTTGATTATTTATCAATAAATATGCGACTGATATGTCATAACTTATAATATTAACCTAGGATCACTTTCCCATATATTAAAAGCTACAAGGGTCTACTTTTTAAAGGAAATCACATCATATACATGTACACACACACACACACACATATATATATATATATATATATATGTATATACATGTGTGTACATATACTTATTAGTTTCATTTAGTAATTTTCTGTGGCGAATTAGCAGAAATTATTATCTTTCCATTTTATTCAAACAATACACATCATGTAGATTACACACATTTCAGAAAGAAAGCAAATAATAAACATTTAAATTATATGAATTTACTGTGTGATTCCTCCTCCCCCATTTATGTTGGAATCACTTTGGATGATACATTGTGACCAACATATTGTTTGGGGTTATTTTTTGATGATTTGGTTACTGTTTCATTGGTACTTTCACCTTAAGCTATGATTTTAATGTGAGGTCACATTAGAAAGAAGATATTTAAAATAATATTTCATTGAATTTGATGTAAATTATACAAACCTTTTCCTCCAGTCAGAATTCTGATGCTGGCATTGTTTTCTACTTACGAGGGGGCATCCAATATCAGTATTAATTACAAGTCACTATTTTGTATAGGCTAAGAAAAAACACCAAACATGTCCCAACAGCAGGGAAATTAATTCTTTCAAACCCTTGTATTCAGAAACAATTTTTTTACTTTTGTGCTTTTCTCCTATCCTACCTTTGACGTAAAAATGCTGTCCGGTTAAATGTCCACTTAGAAGGTTTCTCCTGGAGTTCCTGGGTCAGAGAATTTGTAATGGGTACAAATGATGGGTCTAGAAACTTCAGTGCAAATTGTGACCTGGAAAGAATCATGAGTACATAAACAAAATGATCAGCCTCTGCTTTTAGAGCCAGAAGGCCATTAAAGTTCAACTGAGCTGGTCCAGATAGCACTATATAAAAAAGTCTCCATCCTTCTGTCACAGTCACCTATCCTTTGACTCTCTCTGGTTTAACAAAAAAGAAGGAAATATGACTAAAACCAAATATACACCTAATATCCTCATTGTTTTAGTGGAGAAATCATAAAATGGCCGTCAAGCATAGAGAACAGGGGGCCTGAGGCTGAAAACTGCAAGTAAATGTAAAGCATGCACCTAGCCAGTGTAATTCAACGAGTCAGCACCGCGGACAGCGACTGCCCACAAACCAGGCAGAAATCCAAACCACTTCAACACTCCAGGGCCTGACTTAATTGTTTTTGGAGAGGAAAGGCAGAGGAGAGTGTGTGTGTGTGTGTGGGGGGGGGGGGGGCAAAGGGTGGTCTCTTGCCTTAACCTCTTCCATCTCGAATCTGTCTCTGGTTTAATTCACTATTTCCTGACAAAGGAGGCCCATTCCCTCAACTTCCACAGACTCTGTGGAGGTATAGCATCACTCGTGAGCTACTTGAGGGATTGGGCGGGAAAGGCTTCCTGGTGCCTAATCCAGGTCCGACAATATCAGGGGGTTGAGAGCATAGGGTAATGCTTCCCCTCGGGCGCAACACCTACATCTAATGGCCGGTCTGACCATAGTAGTTTGTTTTTTGCCCGTCACCCCCCCCCCCCATAATGTACAGGCCTAGATTACTGTGCAAGACAACCATCCCCGACTACATAACCCCCCCCCCACCCCGCTCCCCCTCCCTCCCTCCCTCAGAAGAGAACTGATGGGTCGGAGAGCAGGGGTGGGAATCGCCAGAATACCTAGGAAAAGCAAGAACCGCCTGATAAGGAGCCCAGCTAAAAAGCTAAGGAGCAGATCCTTTCCCCATTGAGTTGGACTGGGTATCTGGGTCTGAATTTGCCCAATTTCAGTTTGCTTCCTGTGAGGGGGTGGGAAGGAGAAAGGAATACTTGGGGCTGTAGCCCCGAAGAAGGTTGCTAAGGCAGAAGGGGTAGATAGAAGAAACCCTGAGGGAGTCCTTCGAACAAACCCCCTCATAATTTTTTGTAGGGAGGCGGGGGAGTAAGGCAGAGGGGGATAAGCAAAGCGCCTGCGCCATTTAATCGCCCCTTGACTGACCGTCACCACAGCCATGCCGAACCCTGCAGACCAGGGGTAGGGAGAATGCTCTCACACAAGGCACACATAATCATCCCTTCCCCCTTCCAAATAGCCACTCTCTTTCCTTTCTATCACTCTCATCCCCTCATCACCACCCCCATTTCGAGAAGAGAGAAGGGGACACTGATACAGAAAATTCATAGAAAATATTCGGATCGATTTGGCCAGTAATAAGGGATAGGGTTTTTTCTTCCTTTAAATAATAAACAGAGATGATGACACGCAGTTATCTTGGCGAAAGTGTCTCTGAGATGTCAAAGTACCTTCCTCATCTTATGTTCCCCGCCACCACCAAGCTCCAAATCTTCCCTTTCCCAATCCCCAACCATAAAATAATAAATAAACCAGAGGAAAGAGAAAGTGAGAAAAATAAATGGCCACACTTACCTAAATCCCGCGTGGAACATATACATTCGGGGCACCCTCGGGCTGGCGTACTTGGGAGTGGTGAAGATGTTATCTTTTTTCAAGGACACATAGCTGATCAGAGATAAAATCAGCAAGGCGACGCTGAGCATGACCAGCCCCAGTGCACTAACCACCCGGGCCATTTTGCAATTTCTCATCTTGGGGAAGGCGTGAGTCAGTGAAACCCAAGAAACCGGTCCATTGAGTTGAAAACGGCTGCTTGGGGGGGGGGGGCGGGGTGGCGAGCGTGGGGGTGCGTGTGTTAGGGGTGTGTGTGTGTGTGTGTGTTGCGTGGGGGGGGCGCTGGGCGGGGGGAATAGCGAAGGGTGGGGGTGGGCAGACAGAGAGAATCCGAGCCCCCTAGGAAAGGGAGAGCCGGGACAATGAAGAATTAAAAATAAAATGGAGGGCTGGAGCTGCGGTGTCGAAATGGCAGCTGGCTGCGTTCTACGTCTCCTTTCTGCTGTCTGCTCATTCTACACCGGGAGTTTCCAGTGGGGCTGCCATCCCTCTTCGCGGATGCAAGATAAATGTGATTGGAATAATGTTACAATTCGATCTAGGCACAGGATTTAATTAATGAACTCTAATCTCCCAAATAACCTGGGGTGGGGGTGGTGAGGGAGGGAAAAGGAGGGGGCTAAGGGAGAGGAATTAAGGGAAAAATGCATCAGCCCACAACATCGGGCTGTTCAGGACCAGGCTGGATAAAGCTAGAAGGAGGATGAATGTGGGGAGACAGACACCCAAACTTAGTTTAATGGACCATTCATAACTTTATAAATAAATCGCAGAATAGAGAGATAAATAACAGGATTTACTGCCTCCAAGGATAAACACCAGCTGTGCTCTTCCCGTATATGTGGTGAGAATGGTATTAGTGAAGCATGCACATAAAAGCTTCCATATCCACTAAGAGCAAATCACCCCCACACCACTCAGTAACCCGTGTCCCCACACCCTGAAGAATCCCCACTCAACCACGGCTGTTATTCCCCCTCCTCCAAAATTGTATAGCCAAAGACTCTCTGCCCCCATCATGGTGTGGGCTAATCTCAACCATCCATACTATCTTATTGTCCAAATGACTGAGGGCCCACTCTTCATTCACAGACAGGAGCACCCAAAATCTCTCCCACATCAGAGGTAAAATAGTGAAGTTTTCCTTTCACCTGAGTGTGGAGACCTTAGTTTGTACTTCATTTTATCCTCATTCCCAATACCTAACTAAGAGGGGTCTGAACATAGTAGTTGAACAATACATGTTTGTGGATAAATCCAAGATTGACAGTACCAAGTCTTCCAGAGTCTGATCCATGACTTCATTCTTGGCTTATATAGTTTTGCTCTCATTCTCTTTTACTAAGTCCTCTATCTCAGGACCTCAGGGAGTGGACATACTTAAAATCACTTTTAATTGAGCATTCGAGGGTTCAGAAGAAACTCTTACATATTACCTCTAACTCTCAAGATAATCCAACCTCTTGCACTAAGCACTAGGCCTTGGGTACACTGCCTATACATTTGTCTGGCTTTGTCCTCTAATACTGGTCAATTAGCATTAATGTAAGCGTGCTAGAGATAGGAATTTGGCTGTAAAGGTCTTTCTCCAATAAAAGAATTCAAGACATTCCAGGCAAAAGTGTTTTCTTCAGAATTCCCATGACTTCTTGTTTGTACTTCTTAAAGGCACACCTTATATTCAACCTTGTGGCGTTTTTATTTATGTTTTACTTCCCCAACTAGACTTTAAGCTCCTTGAGGGGTTCACCTCTATTCCTCGTTAGTCTTCATGTACAGACTCTCAGGCAACTTGATGATTGTGTTGAACAGAACATAAAATGTGGTGATGGGATCATAGATTTTGAGCTGGAAGGAATCTTAGATGTCATGAATCCAATTTCTGTAATTTATAGAGAAGGAAATTCAGTGATGTTGAGTGACTTGACAAAAATCACATGAATCTTTTTGTTTTCAATAACACAATAAGGAATCTCACCCTCTGTAGTCTCTGATATCAAGACACAGGAAATGGGATAAAAACATCACAATACATTTTTCTTCTCCCTATTGCTTCTGATTCTTCCTCATTTTCCTAAATGAGTATCCAATGGCATTTTAGACCCACATAGCTTCACTGGAGCAATAACCGAAGTACAAATTTTAATATAAATTTTTTTCTTCTGGAAAGGAGAAAGGCATTGAGAAAAATTGTAAAATGTAAACAAGAAAAAGAAAACTAATGATAAAGAGTTCACCTGAATTTGCATCTCCTATAAGAACATATGGTTGTGGGAAGAACTTTGGCCTGAGAATCAGGAGATTGGTTTTCTACTTTAGTAACACACACACCAACTGTGTGACCCTGCACAATGTATTTCATGCCTCTCAGGTTCAGTTTTCTCCTTTCTAATGTCCCTTCCAGTTCTGAAATTCTGTAATTCTAAAAGTGATTCAATTTGTCACATATACAATCTTACTCAGGTAAGTCAGTTTCCTTGTAGAGATCAATGAGGTTCGAAAAGTCCTGTTTTAATAAAACAGTAAAAATATTTAAAATTTATTTTTAATGTACTTCTTTAATGCAGGTGTTAAGATTTGGGCTATATTTTTAAAAGTGAATGCATTATCTTTTTGCAGGATTTGAGTGGAGGACTTTGCCTCACCTGGCATCTTCTCCCAATAACACAATCATATCAGGTAGGTCACAGTAGCTTAATTCTTGAAGGCTATGCTAGGAAAACACAAACTCTAGCAAGTCCTATCACGCTAGAATAATTTTGAATAGATCTGATCAGTAGAATATTAGCCTCATTGAGTTAGAAAAGTCCAAGGACTAGGAATCTACAGGTTAACATAGTTCAGGGTGTTTGTTTTTAGTGGCAGTAGCTTAGGAAGTCTACATTGAGGGGTTTTGTAATATGCATTGGTAGAAAATTTATTTGCACTGAAGCGATCCTTTTCATGTGCTTTACTGCATGGCTCTGTGTCAGTCACTTACATCTTATCTTTTTTAAAATTAAATTTTATATTAATCAGTGAAAATCTACCTTCTTTTCCTCCTGTCCACTCCAATTAAGGAAGAAAAAAATAAAATGTTTGTTTTGAATGTGTACAGGTAAGAAAAAATTTCATCATTGGCCACATAAGAAATGATGGTTATGTCTCAATCAATAAGTACTCTCAATCAATAAGTACTCTCTATCAGAAGGTATGCAGCATGTTTTATCATAAATCCTCTCCAAAGCTTCTCATTGCATTGTTCAGAGTTTCCGAGTCTTTCAAAGTTGTTTGTCTTTACAATATTGTTGTTAATTTTGTAATTTGTTCTGGTTCTGTCCTAGGTTTCTTTGAAAGTGTGCCCTCTTCTTTTTTTAATAGAATAATAGTTTTCTGTCACATTAATATACCACAATTTGCTCATCCACTCCCCAATTAATGGACATCTCAATTTTGAGCTCTTTGTAACTGCAAAAAAGAGCTGCTATACTTCTGTACATGTGAGTCCTTTCCCTCTTCTATCTCTTTGGTGTATATATCTAGTAGTAGTACTGCTGAGTCAAAGAGTGTGCACAGTTCAGTGTCTTTTAGGAAACGGTTCCAAATTGCTTTCCAGAACCAGCCACTTTATCTCTTAAGAGATGCCTGCCAGTCTGCCTCTTTTGAGAAGGCACAACTCATATTGTGTGGTATGAATGATACTACATAAATGTGAACTACTAAGCAATAGTACTGATCTAATAAAAGTGATGGAACCAGTCCTGTGGTAGAATTAACCAAATATTTGTTCGATTCCTTTAGAGATATTAAATGCCCTACTTTTGGATATATCTTGAATTTGGATGTAATAACTGGAAGAAACCTGAAAGATCAAGCCCAATTCCTCTTATTATACCAATGAAGAAAAAGAATAGGGAAGCATACCATCTGGTCAAATCTCATAGTGAGTTGGTGACAGAGAAAACCCACGTTTCTGACTTCTAGTCCAATGATAGTTTTCTTATCCATTTTCTGTCTACTTCAATAATCTTTTGGTATTAAGTGATTTTTCAGTTGTGATCCCTTCTTTGTGAAGCCATTTGGAGTTTTCCTGGCAAAGATATTGAAATGGTTTGCCATCTTTTTCCAGCTCACTTTCCAGATGAGAAAACTAAAGCAAAAAGAGTTAAGTAACTTGTTCAGGGTTACACAGCTAGTAAGTATTTGAGGCCAGATTTGAACTCACAAAGATGAGTTTTCCTGACTCTAGACCTGTCACTCTATCCACTGATCTACCTAGCTGCCTCCAATGATTGATTAGTATGCTTAAAAAGTACTACTATTAGTGTCACTTATTCAATCGATAAGAATTTATTATGTTTGTAGTGTACCAAGTTCTATGGAAAATGCAAACAAGTATAATACTTGGATTCTCAGAATCAGAGAATTTTAGAACTGGAAGGTGGCTTACAGGTCAGATAATTGAGCCCTCTCATTTTGCGGATGAGGAAATATGCCAAGAGAGGTTAAATGACTTAAGTAAAATGACAAAACAGAGAAAATCAAAGTGAGAGGACTCAAAGACAAGTCTTTAGACTTCAAATCAACTCCTTTTTACAGAATAGGAAAATTTAACTAAAATCTAAGTCATTTTCTCCCTAAGGAATTCACAGTCCATTCAGGGAGATAAATATGTATAGACTGACAATAGTACAAAGCAGTCCATGACAAGCATCAGATGAGTCATAGAGACAATAGAATTATGGCAATTGAGAGGAGAGAATAAAGATTTTAGGATGGAATAGTCCAGAAGAGTTTCTTCGAAGGGGTGATATTTAAGTACAGCCTTGAAGAGTGAATCCAATTTCAACAGCCTGAAAGGATGGAAAGGTTATCCCTCACCAAGGGAATGGCAAAGGATCATAGAACATAGAGCTGGAAGGAGTCTGAGATAGTCTTCTGTCTAGTCCAATTAACTTGTTTCATGATGAGAGAATTGCAGGTGAGATGGAGAAGTGATTTATCTCGATAGTAAGTAGCAGAGATCAGCTTTGGACCCAGGCCTTCTGAGTCAAAATTCAATGTTCTCCCTACATTTTATTGGAAAGGTATGTGAATGGCACTTTAGAAGGACGGTGACTAGATGAGTTTGAGCAGAGCAGAGTTCACCCGGGGAAACAGCGGAAGACCAGGCTAGAAGAGGGGTTAGGTCTAGGTTTTGAAAGGTCTTGAATGATAAAATCAGCAGCTTGAATTCAATAAGTAGAAATGGGAAGTTCCTAAATAAAGAGACAGGATGAAAGTGGTGTTTAATTGTGTTATATAAGGCATCATATCTCCATGATGTTCTTGTTAAAATAAAAATACATTATCTCAATTCAACAGACATTTAAGTTCCAATTGTGTGCAAGCCACTTGGCTAAACCGTGTAGATACAAAGACAAAAATGAAATAGCCCTTGTCCTCGAGGAGTTTATATTTTACTGAAATGGTAGAACAAGTACACATAAAAATATTATACAAGGTAGGGAGTAAAGGGGAAGAAGAAATATTGATGTGTTCTAGGAATATCTGAAAGAAAAAATGCTAACAACTGGAGGAGTCAGGGAAGTCTACCTCAAGGTGACTTGGGGTCCAGTCCCTTTCCCAGTGACAGGGTTGGGAAGAAGCTATTTGATTTAGTTGTGTTAATCTCTTCGGTTGTCCTTGGGAATTTCTTATATCGAAGACATTTTTTTCTCTAAATATTTCAGGGTATTTCGTTTTCTAGAAGCCGAGACATTACACATGGAGAAGCCACTAAAAATAACATTATGGCTTCAATTTAAACCATTCATATGCCTTATTGTGTTTCTTTATTGAACTAAATATGAGTAAGAGAAATCACCTGGGCTTTAGAGGCAACTGTAACACATTACCTACATACTGTCAGATGAACCTTTTTCTTCAAAATAAAAGAAAGAAAAAAGATTTAATCTTAACTTTCATCTTGGAATCTTTTTTCCATTTGCAACATTTGTACTCTCTGCTACTGCAACATTGTTAATGACATATCTTTTCTTGTTTTTTTTGCAGGAATAGTTCTGGTTTGTTGGATGAATTATAACAACATTATTAAAGCATTATTTAAATGAAATTTCTTTTAGCATTATTTAAGAAGAAAAACTGAAGTATGACTGATGGATTTATTGATAGGTACTGCTTTCCATGAGTTAAAAATAGGGACTGCTTGTCGTGATCTGCTTGGCTCCACGACCTTTGAAGTTTTCTAATGTTCACTTGTGGGCTCAGGCCTGCCTTTATTTACTAGAATCAATCTTGTTTCTAGATCAGAAAAATATAAGGAGAATGACACATAGTAGGTGCATAATTAATGCTTATTGACTAAGTCATTAGTTCACTTGCTCAGCATCAAGTCATCCTTTCTAATGGTCCTACCCTGACTCTCCAGCACTATTTTCAGTAACTGGATTCTTATCTTCTTGGGTGAGATTGAATTCTTGAAATTTCAATTGTTGAAAATTGAAATTGTTGAAATTGATTCCAATTTCAACCAATGAACATTTGTCTGATTTCCCTACAGCTTGAGTCACTTCTTTGGTTTACTTCTAAATGAACTGTTTCCCCTGGGATGAGAGTAGGAGGTGGTAAGAATGCTTCTCTATCTTCCCAGTCTTCAAAGAAGGAAAATCCTGCCATGGCTCCCCAATGCCAATGTTTGGGTCCGCTGTTCCTTCTGCTGGATCTCTCTGACAATGACTTTTGTCCTGCTGCCAGATTACTAAGGACAGGGTTTATTCTCTTGGCTTTTCTTCCTCATGTTCTGCCCACTACTGCCCCAAATTACCAAGGTTATTTGCTCTACTGCTGTGGGTACTGGCCAGATGTGGTTTGTCCTATCTTACTATAGACAACACCTTGATTTTAGCACCATCAAATAATTATGTTTTGAAAAAAGTACTCAAATAATGCACTTGTTTCTGGACTTTCTTGTTTTGGAGTCAACCAGGCAGTATAATTTTTGAGCCCTATAATATTGAATCATATTTTTCAAGAATTAAGAAAAAGTAGACAATGATAAGACCTTCTCTAGGATAAAAAGTTTGTAATCTTTTCACTGAGATGTGAAATTGATGCTCATTATCAACTAGAGCCAGTGAACCTATACCTTTTTCTTATTTCCTTTATTCTACATCAATAGAAATATTCTGTGGCCATCTGTCTAACTGTAGGGAAAACTACTTTACTGTAGGTGGGAGGACTTCTACATACATTTCTAGGAAATGACGTAAAATTTGCTTTATTTGGCAGCTTGAAAATATTTCTAATTGAAAGGTTTTGGTCCCTCTTAAAAAAAAAGACTGAATTGTTTAAATCATTGACCAGAATTAAATAGCTCTGAACGATGGGTTAGAAGCCAAGTGAGGACTTAAATGCCTTTGTTTTGTGAAGGGTGTGTGTGTGTGTGTGTGTGTGTGTGTGTGTGTGTGTGTGTGTGTTTGAGAGAGAGACAGAGAGACAGAGAGACAAAGACAGACACAGAGATAAAGAGAGAAAGAGACAGAAAAAGAGACAGAGAGACAAGGGAAGAAACTGAAACATGAAGCTTTTACAATGTCAGAATTTTTCTGAGCAGAGTGTTTTGTAAATCTCAAAGCTCTATTTAATGTAAGTTGTTGGTGCTGTTACATTATTACAGTTCTTACAGTCTAAGTGGAGAGAAATTAAGACAATTTAATACTCATATATTAACAGGAGTGTAAATGAGGTAATAAACAATTTTCTTCTAAAAAGCAGTTGGGATCAGACTGGAACAGAAAGGGTCAAGTATTTGAAATAGTTTGTGGGCAACCTCAGGATAAATGAGCTTTTCTGTTGGCATCACAGAAAGGAAATATTAAGGCAATTAGAGTTTATAACAGTTTAATGATGTTGTTTATCAGACAAAAACACAAGCTAATTAATTGATACTTTTTAAATGAAGAATTATATTTTTGTGGGAAAAGTATAAGTAATTGTATCTTGGGTTAAGTCCCTACTCACATTTATCTATGTTTACTAAAAGCCTACCCTCTATGTCTGTTACTACATACACACACTCGTGCGTGCACACACGCATGCACGCATGCACTCACACGCAGTAACCTCTTTGTCAAACCTCCAGTCTTGCATCTCTAACTGCCTATTGGACTATTGAAACTGTATCTCTCATAAGCATCTCACACTCAGCATATCTAAGACTGAATTAATTATCTTTCCCCCCAAACACTCCCTTCTTCCTAACATCTCTATTGCTGTTGAGGTTAGCAACATCTTATCAACCTTGCAGCCTATGTAACTTCATTCTCATGTTATCCCATCTGCTGCCAAGACCTATCATTTTTACCTTTGTATATCCCTTACACATACCCCTTTCTCTTCCTTGACATTGCTCCCAACCCTGGCACAGGCCCTCATCACTTCATAAATGGATTATTGCAATAGCTTGCCAGCTGATCTTCCAGCCACAGTTCTCTTTATATTCCAGTCCATTCTCCACTCAGTTGCCAAAGCAATCTTCCTGAAGCTTGGGTCTGTCCATGATAACCTCCCTACTCAACAGACTCCAGTGGCTCCCTATCACCTCCAGGATGAAATAGAAAATGCTCTGGTTGGCATTTGAGACCTTTCATCTGCATGTTTCCAGTTTTCTTACACCCTAGAGCCTGCTAAATGTTCTATCAACTAATCACACTGTCCTCCTTGATATTCTTCAAACAAGACTGTCTATTTCCAACCCTCTGTATTTTCTCTGGCTGTCTCCCATGCTTGGAATGTTCTCCTTTCTCATGTCCACCTCCGGGCTTCCCTGTTCCTTTACAACTCAACTAAAATCTCACCTTCTACAGGAAGATTTTTCTAAGTCCCCTTAATTCTAGTGCCATGTTGATTTCTAATTAATCCTGTAAATATTTTGTTTGTACATAGCTGTGTGTATGTTATTTTTTTATTAGACCACGATCTTCTTCTGAGCAGGGACTTTTTTGCCTTTTTTTTAGTATTCTCAGTGCTTAGCACAGACCCTGGCACAGAGTGGGTGCTTAATAAATGTTCATTGACTGATTGACTGATTCAAGGCAATATAAACATGTTATTTTTGTTATCCTCATTGTCTCATTCCTTTAATCTTCTTGATGGGATTCAGATAAAAAATGATCACAAAGTCAGTATCCTGTTTTTAATGTTCTGTGGCCTTTTCACTGCCTTTTTCAGTAATTGACTAGAAGTATTAGGATACTCATCTTCTCTAGACTCTCTGAAAGTTTCTTGGCTACACTAGCAGTAGACCAGGCAACAGGGATCATGTAGATGGCAGCCTGTTCACACATAGTTTTAATTTTTTCTACCAAGTTTCTTTACATTGAAAGCTTTTTATTATAAGAAATTTGGATATTGAATATTGATCATGATGGTATCTTTAAAAATATCATTGTTGAATTTATCTGTCTCAGTGTTGTACCTGGATTGAGTTGATGATCATTCAGAATGATCCCTGCTTTGAGTAGATTTTTGAGTACATTTTCTGCTTTGTATTTGTCTTATAGTGGCATTCCAGGCACCTGAGAGTCTTTCTAGGTATGCATTAGATTCTGTATTTTTGCAGCCTTTGGGGAAACATGACACATTACACAATCTCCACCACTTATTTGTATGATTTGCATTGATCAATAAATCCAATAAATCAGGGTGACTTAATGATATTTCTTTCTGTAATTTCTGGTCACAAAGACCTGATTCTAAGTCTTTACCATAAAATCCTCTATTTCTGAAAACATGTTTGTATAACTCAGCCATTTGTTCCGCAAAACCTCTCAAGTATGCCCCCTCCTCTCTACTCACATAGCCACTACCCTAGTTCAAGCTCTCGTAACTTCTATCCTGGAATACTATGACTTCTTCATCTCTCTGCCTCAAACCTCTCTGCACTTCCATCCATCCTCCATATAACTACCAAAGTGTAGGTCTGATCATGTCCTCCCTCTCTCATTCTTTAAACTCCAGGCTCACCATTGCCTCTAGAGTCAATGTGAACTTCTTTATTTGACATTAGAACATTCTCTACCCAGTCCATGTATACCCTTCCATTGTTCTTATATATTAGTCTCCTCTTTGAACAATGAGTGGCAGTCATACTGAGCTGCTTGTTTCGTACATATCTTCACCTCTCTTTCTCCATCTCTGTACTTCTGCCTTTGCTGTTCTCCATACTTGGAATTCACTCCTTTCTTACTTTTGCCTCTTGAAATATTCAATTTCTTTTAATATTTCTCTCAAAAAGCCATGTTCTTTATTTTTCCTGACCCCTGCTCCTCAGTTACAAAGGCATCCTTTGTCAAAACCACCTTGAAATAATTTTGCATATTTTATATATATATATTCATAAGTGCAAATAACTCCCCATTCGAATGTAAACTCCTTGAAGGACTAGCTACAGGAGTGGAGAACCTGAGGCCTTGATGCCACATGTGGCCCTCTAGGTCCTCAAGTATGGCCCTTTGAATTCCAACTTCATTTTTACAACAATCCTTAATAAAAGGATTTATCCTGTGAAATTTAGATTCAAAAGGTCACACTTAAGGACCTAGAGGGCCACATGTGAACTGAAGGTCACAGGTTGCCTACCCCTGGACTAGCAACTCTGGTGTGAGGGTTTGCCAACACATTTTCAGGGCTGGTAATCCATTTTTGGCATTTAACTCACCTGTGGCTCCAAAAGGTTGTAGCATATATACCAGCTACATCCCAGTAGACTTCAAACGCCAGTAAAAAGTCTCTGCAGGTAGACTAACTTAGATTGAGGGTAATCAACAGGCCTTAAATCTAGCAGCTGTCTACCCAAGCATGTGAAGATTCCCCTCTGTGGAATGGGTGAATGAGAATGATTTGTTCCAATGGCCATGAAGGCAAATAGAGCAGGAGTCATAGAGCTTTTAGAGCTTGGTTAGACATCAGAGATACCAAGGTCATCCACTGAATCCAGGGCTATCACCAGTTGTCTTGACTTTTGTCTTGCCACAAGATTTGGATGACTGAAAAAGTGAAACTGACAACTCTGTGCAACTCTGCCTCACTTAAATCCAATTCACAAGCAAGTCAAGATGTCACCTCATGAAGTCATTGGACCTCTTTGAAAACAAAAGACAGACAAGGACAACAACACCACGAATAACAACAACAGACTCCTTGAAAGCAGTGACTGTTTTACTTTTGACCTTGTATCTCCACTGCTTAATCTTGTGCTCTCTATATAGTAAATACATGATATTGATTGATTTGACCATATAGGTGACCACACATTTTATACATCCTCCTTCTTCAAGGAGTCTCTCTTTTAATTTCTGTTTCTCAATACTCAAAACTGTAGTTTACTTTTTATTGATATTAAATTGTTTGTTTTATTGCTAGTATTGCATTTACTCCTATCCCTTTAATTTTTTTTTGCTTTTGCTTTCAATTATCTATTATTAGAAATGTCTAATATGTTTTTTTCTTGTCTTCAGTAGGGAAACTGGTGGTCAGGTTTTCTACTATATATACTCACTAGATATTACTATAATTTTCCAATGTCTTTATGCAGATATTCCATAGTTTTCACTTTCTTAGGTCATGGTTGATTTTAATGCATCTTCTTAAAGGTATCTCTAGAGATCATCACCTTTTTTCCAATGGTTGTGCTTGTGGGCAATATTTCTTTTAGAGTCATGCCCTGGTTCAAGTTCATCTTTGTAGTTGGACTTATCAGGATATTTTGTTATCCTATTACAAAGTCCACAGCATATACTGTGGTGTGTAGGGTCAGAATTTTTGAATTCTCTCTCAAATAGTGTGGAAGAATGTATTCATTCAAGATAGCTACAGCACATAATCAACTTTTCTGAATTGTGCTATTTTGACATTGATGATCTATTCATAACAAGTGCTGTAAAGGGGCTTTTTAGAATTCCATTCTAAGTATGTCCAAGTCCTTTTCAAGATCAATTTAGATATTGGCATTATTTTTGCCATCTGTTTCATGATTAAACAAGATTTCTGGAGTCAAATGGAGATTTTTAATGTCTTTAGGACCTTCAGTTTTTCCTCTCTTCAGAGTTAAAGAACTCATCAATTTCTGCTTTCATTTCATCTTGGATTTAGGAATTAAGTTATGTCTTATGATTGCCCTGCATTGATCTGAAATACATTGTTTCATTACTTGGAGTGGAGGATATCATTGACAAAAAGTGATATGAAGCCCTTGCCTATAACAGGTAAGATCTGTGAGCAGTTAAGATGTATACTGGGCACATAATAGAAGTGTCACATCTTCAGTAATTTTCTTGCATTCTTAGGGTTTGCCCTCTTTATCTGGCAGTGCCATCTGCACTGAAACATTTTAAGCAGAGGACTGATAATATAGTGTGCTCTCCATCACAGAGAGGTGACGAATTTAGGGTGTGGACTAAGACACATTTATGTGTACATAGACATACCTGTATAGACACGTGTATATACACTACCGTTGTGGAGATTTATTTTGCTTTACTATGTATGTTACAAGAAATTTGCTTTTTTCTCTTTTCTTTCTTTCTCCCTCAATGCAATAGGGATTAAAGGGAGAGAAGATAGATTTATCTTAACTTTTTTTTTTAAAATAGAGAGGGAGAAAGGTGTTTTATATGTGAAATGTGACATGAAATCCCAGATGAGATAACTGCATTATGTTTTATTTAGCTGTTTTACTTTGTTATGAGAGACCCAAGAAGCAGGAGTAAGCTGCAGAAGTATGTTATATAAAAATAGAATGCATCAAAAAAGCTTATAATGAAAAAAATTAAGCAGGTGATATGTTGGTACTTTGGATTTATCCCAATGCACTCTGCTTTTTTATGGTACTAGAGCAAGGAGCACCACTCACTTGCTGTCCACCATGTCAACTTGAACATCCAAATAGGGCTAGTCAACAATCCTACATCATCCCATCTATTTCTTAGATTCATAGATGAAATTAAATCATATTAGCCAGAATCTTAAGATGATCGATGGTATGTCTGGAGCCCAACTGAATGGTATTTTAGGGTACCTGTTAAGTTTTCATTAAGTGGTCTCAGAATACAAAGGGTTCTGGTTGTACAGGCAGCCAAGCGACGCCGTGGATAGAATTCTGGATTTGGAATCAGGAAGACCTAAATTTGAATCTTGTCTTCAACATTTACCAGCTCTGAGATCATGCATAAATCATTTAACTTCTCTCAGCCTCAGTTTCCTCACCTGTAAAATGAGGGCAATAAAAGTACTTACCTCACAGAGTTTTTGTGAGAGTCACATGAGGTAATGTATATATATATATACGTATATATCATTTTATATATATATGTACGTATATATATATATATATATATATATATATAAAATGATTTGCAAATGTTAAAGTGCTCTACATTATTGTTGTTTTTACGTTGATGTGACTGGCATTCCTTTATTTTCCAATGACTTCATTCCCCTCTCCACCATAGGGAGGACAGAATGAACTTTTAGGGAGGGGTTTACTACTGCTACTATTTACTACTCGTGCTATTATTGCTACTACCACCACCACTATCACTATATTGTACAGATTGTCAAATACTTATATCAAATGAAAACAGAATTCACTTTTGATAAGCTTGGGAAATAAAATGACCATGTATCTGTGGTTCTGGAAAATTCTTCAGCCAAATGAATCTAGCCAACTTGTGACTGAGATCTTATTCCTTGAATCTCTAAAAGGTCTGGGTTCATTTTCTAATTCTAATACATTTCTACTGTCAACTCAGGTTGATTTCCCCTCCTCTGACTACAGAAATAGTATACAATAGAGGATGACTTTAGTAGAGACGGGAACATTATGGTGCTAAAAAATCTAATAGTACAAGATTCTAGGAAGGAAGTATTTGAAATTTTCACCTTCAATTTCTAGAAATTTCTAATAATGACCTACTGTAGAATGACACATAAATGCACCCATTTTTGATAAAGAATGTGGTATAAAAATAATTTTAATTATATTAAATTGAAAATCTTTTCCATAAAAACAAATATAGCCAAGATAATAAGGAAAACTGAAAATTTGGAAAACATTTTTCTAAGATACTGGACTGGGAGTCAAGTACAACTTTGATTAAGTCATTTTGACTCTTATAAATACCCAAATTAACTATAAAATATATTTGCAATTTCATGCTCAATCATCTTCTTTTTATTACATTGTTATGGAAGTGCTTATTTTATTCCATAAATTAAAAATAAAATAAAAATAAATTTTCAAAAGAAAAGAAATAATATGACCAGATACATTATTGTGGTACCTTAATTCTGATGGTTTTCTAGTATATAAATTATTTGGAAAGAACACTCTCCAAGCAATCCCTCTTACCTGTACATATGAGTAACTTGTCTTGTCTCCCCATCAAACATTGCCCAATTGCTTTGAACTCCCCTTATTTGAAAGGTCTCATTGGCTCTCTGTCACAGCCTGATTGCCCTCCCAATGTGCTTCTCCATTTGCCTCTGGGTAATATTCATTTTCAGTTCTTCATAGACTATTCCTCTCCGTATTTTGCAGTCATGCCACAACACATAGAACTTTGGAGTTTAAGATGGGCCTGTGTTTGTGGTGAAGTGTTAAGTGCATGTTTCCAGTGCTTTTGCAACACAGTAACACTTGCAGTTTTCCAAAACTGCTTTAAAATTCATTGCATTATTTAGAATTTCTACTTGTTTTTATCCTTTTTGAAATTAGTGTGAAGGAAGATGTTATCTGCATCCAGAGAAAGAATTGGTAAATAGAAGTATGCATAGAATGACTTTACATATATATATGGATTTATGTATATATCTACACACATAAATGTGTGTGTATCTACACACATAAATGCATATATATATACATATATACACATATTTATGTCTAATGATAGTTATCTCTCAGGTGCGGGGAGGGAAGAATAAAGGAAAAAAAAGAAATTTACATGATACCTTAATTATATATTTAACAGGAATAGCCAATGCACATAATATATTTGCAATTTCATGCGCAATCATCTTTTTTTATTACATTGTTATGGAAGTGCTTATTTTATTCCATAAATTAAAAATAAAATAAAAGTAAATTTTCAAAAGAAAAGAAATAATATGACCAGATAAATTACTGTGGTACCTTAATTCTGATCTAACTTAATTCTAGTACATAAATTATTTGGAAAGAATACTTAAATAAAAAAATCCAAGAATGTGAGATTATGGGAAAGGGGAGGACAAATAATCTCTACTTTTTCTTTGCCTTTATCATCTTCCAAAATATTTCCAGTTTGTCTGTTTGGAAAGGGTCACTGGCTTCAAATGGGTGTGTGATCTACTCAGCTCCAATATTCTGTACAACAGTAGTTTTCAAAGTGTGGTTCATAGATTCTTGGGAGTCCCTAAGACTTTTTCAAAGGGTCCTTTAGATCAAAACTATTTTCCTCTTAATATTAAGATGTTATTTGCCTATTAAATACTCTTCTCTTTTCCAACTACATATCTGTGTGTTTGGTTTTTCTTCATATATTTCTACCAAAACATCATATTAGAACAAATTGAATGCAAAAGTCAATATGAGAATCCAGATGTCTTCTGTTATGAAGGCCATTAAAGAAACTGTCAAAAATGTGCAAAGTACCAGACATTAAAGAAACTAACAAAAATATATAAACCGACGCCATTCTTCTCATTAAATATTTTTGTCTTAGAAAATATAGTCATTTTTCATAAACTATGTTATTTGTGCTAACATGTAGTAGTTAACATTTTAATAATATAACTGACATTTTAATTAATTAATAAAGATATACAAATTTGTTGGTTTTACTTTCTAATATTGTAAATATCAATAGATATTCAGGGGTATGGTGCAGCCAACTGGAAATAGCGCTGGAGATCCAATTGATATGTTTCCAGTGTGAGAATTTGCACCTTGGTGGGTAAAAAATGCTGCAGATCAAGACTTGGCATTATTCCGTTGATTATCTAAGCTTAAGAAAGTGATGGAGAAAATATAAACAATGTAGATTACATGTAAAAGTATGTCATACATACTTTTTTGAGAGCTGGTTATAAAATATTTATCAGAACACATAAACAAAAGTTCTTTTAGGTCTCCAATAATTTTTAAGAGTCCCCGAGACCATAATGTTTTTTAGAATTGAACAGTGCAGATTACAGTCCCTCCATGACAGATCATTTTGTGTGATCCTTGTTCATGTTATCCCAAAAATTCACCACAGGAGATCCACTCAGAATTTTGAAGGATCAGAAATCCAGAGTTGGTATTAAGCTCAGAAGCCATTTAGTTTAACCCTCTCGTTTTATAGATAAGGAAACTGAAGCTTAAGGAGTTTAAGTGACTTGCCCAAGGTTGCAAAGGAAGTAACACGGAGCTTCTGCCTTTAAATACAGTTCTCTTTCCATTATGCTATTCTGCCTTTTCTGAAGATACCAGTGGGGCACTCTAAACAATCCCTCTCTTACCTGGCCACATGAGTAGCTCGTCTTGTCTTCCCATCAAACATTGACCAATTGCTTTAAACTCCCCTTATTTGAAATTTCTCATTGGCTCTCTGTTGCAGCCTGATTGCCCTCACAATGTGCTTCTCCATTTCCCTCTGGGTGATATTCATTTTCAGCTCTTCATAGCCTATTGTACTCTGTATTTTGCAGTCATGCCACAACACATAGAACTTTGGAGTTTAAGATGGGCCTGTGTTTTCAGAAGAAGCTTGCCAATATCTGAAGCTAACCCAGCTCATTCTCTTCCTCCACTCTTTGTCATATAGCCTTGAAAATGGTTACACAGGTTGGTGGTGAAGTTTTAAGTGCATGTTTCCAGTGTTTTTGCAACACAGTAACACAGTTTTCAAAAACTGCTTTAAAATTCATTGTACTATTTAGAATTTCTACTTCTTTTTATCCTTTTTGAAATTAGTGTAATTATATTACATGTCAAAAAATCACTTGGTGATCTTGATATAAACTAGTGTAAAATGTTACATTTATTGTAAATTCTTACCAATATTTGAATGGCACATATATATATTCTTATAAAACTTTTTTTAATATCTTTTATACCACTTTTGTTTCCAAACATAGCTCTCTTTCCCACCCTACCCACTGAGTCATCCTTTGTAAAGAAAGAATAATTTGAAAAAAGGAAAAATAGCACAACAACACAACTAACCAACACAACAGAAATCATTGGTGATATCAAGATTTCCTGGACCCTGGATGATGCTTTTGGGAATGTTGATTAATTGCATGATTAAGCAGAGGGTTGTGTTTATTACTGACCACAATTTTTTAAAGTTCTGATCTATTTCAACTTTCGCTAAGCTAATCTCATTTGCTTTGCAGATAAAAATGTTATTCAAGGTTGAGTACATCTAACTTGAGAAACTTGCCTATTGCAATTGTAGCTTTATCTAATGCTACAAATTAATGACTGGTTAGTATCCATCAATGAACAATATCTTGAACAACAGTTTGAACAATGGACAGGTCTGTGTTGACAATTCTGTTTAAAAAAAACCAACCCAAACATTTATTAGGTATTTAATGTGTGCAGAACCTTATTCTGTATGCTAGTAATCTGCGCATTTCAACTAATGTGTACACTCTGTCCTTATAGTTTAGTAAAAAGAAACCTAAATAAAAATGCTGTTTGAATCAGCATTATATATTACATACTCAATACAAAATAAAGTTATTTAAATCCTGTAATGGATGGTGATAGAACATATGTATTTATTGTATAAAAACATTGAGCTCCAGTTCATCTCAATCAATTTTTTAAAATTCCTACCATGTGCCAGGCACTGAACTAAGTGCTGAGGATACAAAAAAGGCCAAAGACAGTCCCTTCACTCAAAGAGCTGACATTCTAATGAGGGAAGTCACCTGCAAACAAATATATAAAAAGCAAACAATAAATAGGATAAATAGGAAACAATTAAAAGAGTGCAGTCAATGGAATTAAGAGGGATTAGGAAAGACTTTCCATAGATGGTGGGATTTTAATTGGGACTTAATAAAAGCTGGGAAGTTGGTAGTCAGAGTGGAGAAGGGAGACCTGAGGGACAACCAGAGAAAATGCCCAGGCATCTATTGAAGACAACCTTTTTGAAGGGTTTAACTATAAAGGACAGAAGAAATATGAGTACAGTGAGTGGGGATGGAAGGACCCAGGATGAGAGAGATATGGGCATGTTTGTAGGAAATAGGAAATGAGACAGTAAAGAGGGAAAGATTGAAAATAAGTGAAAGAATGGGAATAACAGAGGGAGCAATCTTTGGGAAAGAGAATGGAATGAAATCTCTGTTAGACTTGGTAAGGAGTAAGTTTATTTCATCATGTGAAATTTGGGGGAAAGAGTAGAAAGTCACAGAAGGCACCTGAGTGATAGGAGATGAGGAAGAGAGTATTTATGGTGAATGGTCTCAATATTTTCTGTAACGTATAAGGCAGGGCTCTCAGTTGAGAGAGTTGGGGGTAGTAGGAGCCTTAGAAGGTTTGAGGAGGGATGAAGAGATTTGAAAGAGTAGCTATGGAGAACAGAATAGTGAGCTGATTAAGAAGGTATAGTAGGATTGCCTAGAAACAGTGAGAGCCCAGTGGAGATTATGTAACATAAATTTGTAGTGGACCCAGTTGGAATGATTGCATCATTTTCTCCACCTTCTTTCAGAAGCACTTGTGTAGGCATGAAATCAACAAATGATTGGAGTGATCTAAGGGCATATTCAATGATATGATAAGGGGCTATGGATTCAAGGGAGAAGGGCAGTATAGAGCTGACTAGATTTACCAAGGACAGGAGAGAGTGACTAATGCAGGGGAGGTGACCCGGGAGAAAATGGAGGGGAATAATCAAGGCATTGGAAGTCGTGATGTGGATGAAAAAGAGGATTATATGAGGGAGAGAGAGGGGGGGGAGGGAGAAAGAGAGAGAGGGGGAGAGAGAGAGAGAGAGAGAGAGAGAGAGAGAGAGAGAGAGGGAGAGAGAGACAGAGAGAGAAAGAGAGACAGAGAGAGACAGAGAGACAGAGAGAGACAGAGAGACAGAGAGGGAGAGAGAGAGGTGAAAAGCCAAATAGATTGTGGTTGGATAAAGGGATTTCAGAATTCTTGAACTTAGAGGTGGTCAATTTGTGGCAAGACCAAGGTTATAAACATCTTTGTGTGTGACTGAGGTTGAGTGGAGGAGTCACTTGTAAGAAATGGATAAGCTGAGAAACTGAGTGGTTAGGGTATTTAGGAGAGACTCAATATGTTGTTGAAGTCCCCTAGTATTGGGGAGGAGAGAAAAGTTGTAAGCCAGGTATCAAACTTATTGAAGAGGAGTTACTTTGAGGCTTGTAAACAACTGGTAGCAACTGGTATTGGATGGTAGGTATAAACAGCATGAATCTCAAAGGAAGAGAATATACTGAGTGATGGAGGAAGGGGGAAAACCTGAAAGTGGCAATGGGGAGCAGGGAACATTTCAACTTTCCCCTTGACCAGTGACCTGTGGAGAATGAGTGAAAGTGCAACCAGTACTAGAGAATGTGGTCAAGGAGGCTATTTCATCAAAGTTAAGCCAGGTTTCAATAAAAGTTAGTAGATGGAAAAAGTGGGAGAGAACTCAATTTAAGATAAAGGAAAGTTTGAACCCTGTGAAACAGGCGTTCCAAAAAGTACAGTGAAAGGGCTAGGCGAAGTTAGGTCGAGACTTTGGGATAGGAGGGTTGAGAGGGATGGGAATGAGGAATCAAGTGGTAATGGGCATGGAATGGAGTGTGGATGATGGTCCACAGGAGTTCAAAGTTACTAGGATGTGAAAGGCATGACTAGATGTGAGAATGTTCACCATTGAATGGAACTCAACACTCTTTTATCCTTAAATGCAAGCATAGCAGGAAATGGGAGGCCTGAAGTCCAGAAGAGGATTGCTCTTCTTTAGACTGAAGGTTCTCCTCAGCTCATCTGGGAAATCGGGCTGGTGGCAGGCGATGAAAAATGCCTTGTGCTGATACAATTGGAAGTTACTGTTTTTAGGCATATGGAAGATGCCTGGATTGGTCTCTAGCAGCCTTTACTCAGCGAACATTCTGTGCCCAACAAGAGATGGAGGATTCATAGTCTTAAAAAAAACAAACTAATTTTTACATAACACTTTAAAATTTACAAAGCAGTGTGTGTGTGTGTGTGTGTGTGTGTGTGTGTGTGTGAAATCTCATTTGACTCTCACAACAGTCCTACTATTACTAGCCCCATTTTATAAATGAGGAAACTGAGGCTGCTAGAAGTTACAAGATTTTTCCAGGGCTACACAACTAATAAGCATCTGAGAAAGAATTCAGACTCAAATCTTCCTGACTCAAAGTTCCACATTCTGGCTACTAATCATCTAGCTACCTCTGAGTATTTTATTAATTTAACTGTATGAGACTTAGGCAATCACATTTAAGATACCCAAAGAGTATCTGAAAACATTGATATTTAAATTTGGGGGCCAAAAAGTAAATGAAAGTACTATTCATAATTTTTATAGCTTTAAAATACAATTCTTAATGAAGACAGCAGGTATCTTTTAAATAAATAAACCATTAGACAGAGAAAAGAAATATCGAAATAAACACACTAATTTATCGATCACTGATGTGCATCCATCACTCCTTCTGTCAGCATATGCCACCTTCCTGCAAATTAGTTTTAAGGTCAATCCCACAAAGCAAAGAAATACTTCTCTTGATATAGACACATTATGAAGCAATGGTGATTACACAGGGACCTTAAAAATTGGAAATTCATATAGCACACTTTAATCTTTAAAGAACACTATCTCTATTAACTCATGGCAGGTACATATATGTTGAGTACAAGAGGGAGGGTCACTAAACTTTTTAAGAATTTTGAGACTGAATTTTTAAGAAAAACTAAATTCAGTAGAAAGAGAATGGTTCTAAGGAGAGTATCAAACAGCAGCTGTAAACCATTATCAAAGGTTACATTTCTCAAGTGCTCCATGGAGGAAAGAATACTAGTCCTGCTAAGATGTCTGTCCACATCCGTAGGAATGAATAACAGTCACTGTAGATCTTTTTTGGGGGGAGGGGGAGAAATTTTGTTAGCTGAATTTATTTATACTGTGATCAAGGCTTCAAAGTTTGACCTCTGACAATTCTTCAATTGTGTCAGTTGTGCACTTCCAGTTATGTTCCAATTTAATTTATATGTGTATCATCTCCATGCGCTGAAAATTCTGTATCACTAATAGTTCTTAGAACAGGGTTAGGGACATAATAGATGCCAACTTCTTGGTTGGCTTAAAAAATCAATTTAGAGATGGAGTCAAGACTATGGAGTGGTAGAAATAATTATGGCTAAGTTGCCGTTCACAAAACTCCTCTAAAAAAGATCTAAAAAATGCACTGGACTGAAATCCAATGGAGAAATCCAGAAAAAAAATCAGAATGGGTTATTCATCCAGTCTAGTTTGTTATAGGGAGGTCAGATGACTCTGGAGACTAAGGTTAGATAAGGCGTTTGCTCAGATAGCATGTTACTGCACCCAGCAAGAAGTTGCCCACCAGGGCGAGAGGAATTCCAAGATACATACCAGGGCTCCACTAAACCCTTGTGAATGGAGAATCAATTGGATTTTGCCCTGAATCAGACCACTCTGGGAGCGTTGAAAGGTTGCAGGTTCCCAGTCAGTTCCTAAGACCCTAGTATAATTCAAGAAAGTGGCAACAAGATCAGCCTAGAGCTTCCCTCCAGAAGCGCTATACAGTCTAGACCTAATATCAAGTCCAAGGTCAGGAAGTAGATTGGAAAAATGAGGAAACAATAACAATAAAAAGAAAGTCATCGTAAAGAACTAGTATGGTGTCAAGGAAACTGAAGACACTGACTCAGAAGAGAATGACTCCAAAATGTCTACAAGAATGCCTTAGAGAAAAACTCAGCTAGGGAAAAAAATCAACCAGACTCTCTGGGACAGATGAAACAATAATTTCAAATTATTTAAAAAGTTTTTTCAAATAAATGAAATGAGAGGAATTTGGGCATTATTGCCCAAATCTAGTTTCCAGGTCAAAGACAAAAATACTGCAAGTAACCTGAAAGAAAGAATTCAAATACCAAAGAGCTACAGTCAAAAATCACATATGCTTTAGCAGCCACTACTATAAAGAAGTAGACAACGTGGAATGCAACATTCCAAAAGAGGAAGGATGTGGGTTTGCAGGCAATGAATAACTTAGCCAATAAACCTGAGTATAATACTGGAGTGGTCGGGGGAGGTGGAGGGAGGGGATGGAATGGGCTTTTATTGGAATAGAGGATTTCAAAACTTTACTGATGTAAAGGCCAGGCAGTTTTGTAGAAACTCTGAAGTTCAATCTCAAAAAATGAAGAAAAACTTTAAAAAAACCCAATATAACTCAGATTTATATTAGTTAAAGAGTCACAAAGCCTTACACTTAAAAAATTTCTTTGATCAATTTTCTCAGTCAATCAACAAACATTTATTGAACATCTACTACATGCTAGACACTGCTGTAGGTGCTGGGGGTAAAAGTCAAGACTGAAATAGTCTCTGTCCTCAAGGGGTACTGTAGCAACAGGTGGTAGTACAAGTATTATTTTTCCCATGTTGCAGATAAGAAAATTGAGTCATTAGGACAGTACAGTCTGATTTATTAGTCTCATAAATGTATCTACTCTTTCCCGATTCTGTGATTGCCATGGAGAGAAACTCATTCCAAGTCAATTGCCACCGTAGTCAAAGTTGGAAAGAGCCATAAACATGAGACCCATTTTGTAGATGCAGGAAAGGAAAATGAGGAGAAAGGTATATCACTAAAGTCACCTTGAGAATCAGAGAATTATAGTCTGCTCATCTCTCCTGTCTAGCTCCAAATCTTTCAAAAATTTACTCCCTAGAATTGAGTTGGGAAAATTCCTTTCTTTACAGTCCTCTTCAACTCTCAATGATTCTCAATTTGATCAAAGTTTACATGAGATCCAAGTGGAAAAATTGGTCATTGGAGATGGAAACCTTTGTGGTGGTTGGTAGTTTCCCAACTGGCTTTCCTGGTATGGTAATATCTCCTTAAATAAGGAGTGTGTGTTTCAAAGATACACTGTATTGTCAGAAACTTAGTCCCTAAGGGAAGAAATAATTTTCAAATCACTGAAATGTGTTCTAGTATGTCAGAAAGAGATTATGTTACAAAAAATTAAACACCAACTGAAATACAGATGTGACTGATACAAAGCTAACATTGACACCAATATCTCCCTCTGTGTTTGGTTAGGGTTAAAACAATTTTTTAAAACTAAATGATAATGCTAGCTCACAGCATGATACTCCGTAAGTCCTGTCTCTTATTCAGTAACTCATAATAGAATGAAATCTATGATAATATGCCAATGGACAGCCACACTGATTCCAGTATTGGTTTTTTAATTTTATTTGTTTTTACAGTGATGTAACTCATGAATTCTCTGGGGTCTCATCTGATTGAGGGAGAGTAGAGCAATGTTAACTTGGTTGGTCACCTACAATGCTGCCTTACCTCCAGGTAAGGGAAACTATGTCCCAGGGTAAGGACAGGAAGAAGAGAAAGGAAGTGAATGGAATTTGAGCAAAGTTTTTTAATTCAGGGTCCTTGAATTTGTTAAAATATTTTAATTGCTGTGCTTCAATATAATTGGTTTGCTTTATAATTTTACATATTTTCTTTAATGTGTTTAAAAAAAAACCTAAGAAAGGGCTCAGGCTTCATCACACTACTGCGGCAGCCTATTACACTACAGAAAAAAATCTGAAAAACAAAAATAAAACAACCCTCTTCATTTGAAAGGAGGGGGAGGAGGAGGAAAATGCAAGAGAAGGAAAAGAAGACAGAGTTTGCATGTCACCAGCCCATTCAGTTTTAGTAAAGATGTTCTCATCATGCTTGTGTATTGTTCCTAATTAAAATACAAAATTATCAGCACCTCCCTTGTGGACAGCCTCACCTTCACATATAAAAGCAAAAATACTCTTCATATTCCTTCCACATCCAGATTCCTGGGCTCTATAAACTTTGTTTTGGAAAAAAATGCAAACAAAGCAGTCAACAAGGAAATATATCCCAAAATACACAGTTGACTTCATTATTAAGGAATTTTCATGCCCAGAGGATTAATCAACAGCTGACTGGGAACCAGAAACCTTTCAATTCTCCCAAGACTGGTCTGATTCAGGGCAAAATCCAACTGATTCTCCACCCACAAGAGTATTAGTAGAGTCCTGGTATTGGTCTTGGAACTTCTCTTACCCTGGTGGGCAGCTCCTTGCTGGGTACTGTAATGTTTTATCCGAGCAAATGCCTTACCTAACCCTAGTCTCCATGTCTACAGACCTCCTCATAAAAATGAGGCTGGGCAAATTCTGACTTTTTCTGGGTCTCCCCATTGGGATTCAGTCTAGTGCATTTTCTAGATCTTTTTTAAAAGGAGTTTTGTCATTTTCACCTTCTATCATTTTAGCCAATCTGATAAGTGTTAGATGATATTTCAAAGTGGTTTTAATTTGCATTTCTCTAATAATTATTTTGAGCATTTTTGTGACTGAATTTCTTCCTTATTCTGGTACTCAATGCCCTCTACAACCTGGTCCCAACCTTGTTAGGGAAGGGAATCTCTTTTGTTAACATTGAGATGATGTATGTCAGGTTGAATTCTAGTTTTAAAAATTATGTATTCTGTTTTTCCTCTGACGCTTTAACATGGTATGATTATGACCCTAGGTGCAAATTCTTATGGGTCCTACCAAGCTAAAAATGTCTAAAAATGTGAGCCCAATGATGGACTGTATGTCTGATAATCAGCTTAGGTCATAGAGAAATGATGGTGATGATGATGATGATGGTGTATTGCCATACAAATATCAAAAACCATCTGCTGAGTCAAGGTTGTAGTCTCTTTTCAGTGAAATGAATATCCACAAATACAATCAGATCCTTCAAATATTAAAGTAATTGAGGTGATAGACTCATTTTCAAAATAACTTGAGTGGACACTTATGTCAGTCTGAGGATACTCCCTGAACAGAACCTTTGTTTCCCCTCTGGCAGTTTTGCTCATGTCATTATCCCTACCTTCAATGTCCTGCCAACCTCTTTGAATTTTTGGCCTCCTTCAACACTGAGGTGCCATTTGTGAAGCCTCTGCTGACCATTTGAATCCAACAGCAATGGTTGTTTGCGCTACTGTGACATAGGAGTTACAGGACTGACCTCAAAGTCACAAAGGCTTCAGTTCAAGACACTGGCTGTGGGACCCTGAACAAGTCCCTTAACCTCTCTAAGCAACTGTGAAAGAACAAAAGTTGATGAGAAGGTGCTAAGTTGTAGGGGCACCCCCAAAGACACACACGCATATTTGATTGAATGCACTTAAATTCCCAACCTTACCCTACTTCCTGTTTTGATGATAAATTTGACTGATCGTTTTAAGGAATTCATATTCACTAAATTTCTCACAGCCCTGAAGTATTCAGATTGTGCCAAAATGCCTGATTCCTTGGGTTGTCTTATATATTATGTTATATATCTTTTGTCTTGGCTACTTATGAAACTCATTATCCTATTGAGTCAGATGAGCTGAAAATAGAAATAGACTCATATGAGCAACTAGGTGGCAAAGTGGATGAACACTGGGCTTAGAGTCAGGAAAATCTGGGTTCAAATATAGTCTTAGTCACTTACTAACTGTGTGACCCTGGACAAGTCACTTAACCCTTTTTGCCTTGGCTTCCTCATCTGTGAAATGAGCTGGGGAAGGAAATGGCAGAACACTCCAGTATCTCTGCCAAGAAAATCCCAAATGGAGTCACAAAGAATCAGACATGACTGAAACAATTGAGCAACAAAGGTTTATATATATCCCTGACTATAATCTCATGTTTTTTCATTAAAGATTTGGGGGATGTTTGGAGCCCATCCCTAGAATTTTTGATATCATCTTAAGAGGAATAAATCAAGATGAACCTCAAACATGCCGCAGAGTTGAAGTATTCTAATCATAATTACAAAATATCCTCTGGGTAAGTGAGAAAAGGAGATACAAGCCAAAAACTAAATTACAATATGTATAACGATTCATCAGGAGCTAAAAATCTAAAGTTCATAAATCTCGAGTTGGAAAGGATCTACTAAGTAGTTAGGTACAGTGGAAAGAGTATAGGCTCTGGAGTAAGAGATCCTGAGTTCAAATTTCTGCCTCTGACCCCTTACTACCTGTGTAATCTTGGAAGTTGTTTAGCCATCATGAGCCTTGGTTTTCTCACTTGTAAAGTGAGAAGGGTTAGACTAACTGCCTCTCAGATCTCTTCTGACTCTAAGTCTGTGATCTGTGAGCTTGAAACACAATTCCTTTCCATTGGGTTTCATTGCTAGAAGACTAGATGATTTCCTCTTCATGCCTACGAGGGGCAGGTTCCTGACTAGGCACAGGACTATCTAAAGCAGGGGCTTTCTGGAAAGACACTGAGTCTCAGAATGCTAAATAAGTGACTCTCTGAAATTTTGAGTGATACTTCAGCGATCAGCAGGGAACAAACTTATAGAACTCATTACTCCATGAGGTGGTATGGGCTAAAAATAGAAATTGGTTCAAAAAGTTTATTCATGGATGACAGATTTACACTTTGAGTCATGGTAGGCTTGGAGACCTTTCCTACTAGCAGAGAGAGTTAGTGTGGTGTGTTGTAAAGCATGCTGTCCTTAGAATCCCAAGCAACTGGATTTGGCTCCAGCCTCTAACATTTTCTAGTGGGAGACTGCATGAATCACTTAACCCCTTAGCGTTTCAATGTCTTCATCCATAAAATGGGAATGGTAGTAACAGCGCATTGTCAAAGGACATAATTATGTAATGGGCTTTCTGAAACTTAAAATCTATATTAACATGAGCTATCATCCCTAAATTTTTCTCTGTCTGTGTGGAAGATGAGTAAAATCTTAAGAGTGTTAGAGCTGGGAAGGACTCTAGAGACAATTTTGTCTAACCTTTTATTTTACAGATAAGGAAACTGGGAAAAGGCATGCCCATAGTTAGATAGGAAATTAGTGGCAGAACTAGACTTTGAACCCACATCTTTTTTAAATTAAAATTTTCTTTTTCAATGAATAAAAATCTCTTTTTTCTTTCTTCCACTCACCCTTATTGGAAAATGAATGAAAAATAAAAGCCTTATAATAAATTTGCATGTTAAACAAAATAAAATAATGCATTGGCCATGTCCAGAAAATAGATCTCATTCTGCAAAATGAATCAACCCTCCCTTAGTCAAGTCAGAAGCATTCTTCTTCCTAGAATCATGGGTGCTTATTGTGTTGATCAAAGTTCTTGAGTCTTTCAGAGCTGTCTATCTTAACAATGTTGATGTTGTGCAGTTGTTCTCCTGACTTTGCTCCCCTCATCCTGCATCAGGATATATGTCTTTCCAGGTTTCTCTGAATCTGTTTTCTTCCTCATTTCTTACAGCAAAATGGTATTCTCCTACCCTTGTAGCCACCCCCTAATTTATGGACACCTCATTCATTTTTAGTTCTTTAACACTACAAAAAGAGCTGCAGTCAATATTTTAGTGCACATAGCTCTTTTTCCTCTTCTTTTGATCTCATTGGGATTATAGGCCAAGTAGCAGTGTCAAACAATGTCCATATTTAGTGACTTTTAGGGAATAGTTCCACATTACTTTCCAAAATGAACCCAAATCTTCTTGACTCTAGGGAACTTGATTCCTTGGGTGTTATGTGTTATTTGTCTTAAGATACTGTAGAGGAGATAAGTGATGCTCTGAGTTGAAGGTAATAGGAAGAGGTGGTATGACCCCCTAACTTTAAAAATGATCTGAAGCTCCTATACACACAATCTGAGCACATGATATGAGCTAAACAAATACTTGTTGACTGATTAATGGTTACTTGATAACAACAGTAATGCCTCATCCAAACCTTCCACACTCTCAGGTGGCATGTCACCTATTTATTTCCTTCCTTTTCTCATCAAAGTTGCCACTGATGTTTATTTTAACCAGATTTCACCTATATATACATTTTTTGGGAGGGGTGTCTGCGATTCATTCATTTATTACACAAATATTTTTGAGTTAGGCACCATGCAAGACACTTCAGGGGAGACAGAGATGAATACCTAAGGTCACTTAAAAATAGTGGTTTTTGTCTGGTTTGCCTTCAACAGTGCTGATAGGTGGCCCTGATTGCGGTCCTTGTTGGAACAGTCAGATGAAATAGTGCCTAGAGTGCTGGACCTGGGATCAGGACATTGGGTTTTAAGCCTGCCTTTAATACACAGTAGTTGTATAACATCAGGCAAAGCACTTACCCTCTCTGAGTCCCAGTTTCCTCATGTGTAAAATGGTAATAAAATCTGTTTCCCACAGGAATGCAATGAGAAAAGCACCTTTATAACTATAGTGTAGCACATTAGTGTGACATGCTATTACTCTGTCAGTGGCAACAAGACAGATGGTGCTGAACCCAGTCATTGGCCTCTTTCTTCTGCAGAGAATGCAGAATAATCCCTGTTCTCTAATTCTAGGCCACCTTCCCTGGATGCTAGACTGTGGTCTTCTAAAGTATTGCACCATGAATGGACTTTCCTTAGTTAACCAATCAACATTTATTAAGCACCTACTGTGTGCCAGGCACTGCAGTATACGCAGCTAACAAGTGTTTTGTATCCATTTCATTAAACTCTGGGAGGTGATCACTGCCTCCATTCTGTGGGAGAGGCACCTGCTTGGTCTAGAAACAGAAGACTGAATTCAATTCAACAAATTTTTATTGAGCTTCTAATGTATGCCAGGCACCATTCTACGCATGGGAGATACAAAGACCAAAATGAAAGTGCTTCCTGCCCTCTAAGAGATAATAGTGTACTCAGGGAAAACAACATGTAAATAAATAAATAATAGAAAACATAAAAAATAATTAGGGAGAGAAGGGCTGAGAAAGTGCTAACGGAGGCATAAAATGGAGACACGCAACAGAAATAGAGCCTGAACCTACTTTACTGGGGAAACCCAACCCTATCTACAGTCTCTATTGACTGCTGATACCTGAGGGTGAAATTTCTGCTTCAGTCTCCATCTGCCAAGCAGCATTGTACTTCAGTGTTATTTGCCCTCTGGGCACAGATCAGGGCAAGGTTTCCAAGATCTCAGCACCAGCACTAGGACC
>CM053769.1:669896371-669937568 GCA_028658325.1 Potorous gilbertii
GCTATTCCATGGCCTGAGCCCATTGAATATTTATTTTGGATGTTTGGGATACAGAAGCCTTGACTTCTATGTCTTTCCCTGATGGTAAGCATTGTTCTTCCTCATCTGAAAGGATGGGAAGAGATATCTGTTCACCAAGAAAGTAACCTTCTATTGGCTAATTTTTTTCCCTTTTCTGGGCATTTTCCCAGCCAGTTACTTGACTTCTGAGATTTCTTTCCACACCCACCTCACCTCCAGATCCTCCCAGCTAGTGCTTGGGGTCTGAGATTCAAATGCTGCTCCCAAACCTCAGGGCTTTCAGTTGGGGTAGGGTTGCTATTCAGTGTGAGATTAAGTTCATCTGCTCAGGTCGGGGCAGGGCCACCTCACAGGGCTCAGTTCCCTCAGGGGGTTTATGCAGAGACCTTCAACAATGGATGAGAGCCCCTGCTTGCTTTGGGAGCCCCTGTCAGCTGCTGCCTCTGCTGCTGGCCCCTGAGGGGGCCTGAGTTATGGGGACACCCAGTTCCCCTCAGTGAGCCAGACAGGCTCTCTCACCAACCTTTGAAGTCTGTGGGTGGATGAACCTGTGTGGCCGCTGGAGATTCCGTCCCTGAAGGCTGCTTGGATCTGCTCCTCTCAGTGCTGTGCAGCCAAGGCAGGGCTGGGCTCCAGTCTGGGTCCGGTGCACAATGGACCTTTGGTGTTGGTTTTTCAGGGCTCTCTGGAACAGAAATCTCCTCCACTCTGTTGTTGTGCAGCTTCTGCTGCTCCAGAATTTGTTGGGAGTTATTTTTGCAGGTATTTTATGGGCTGTGGGTTCAGAGCTAGCATATGTGAATCCTTCTACTCCATCATCTTGGCTCTGCCCCCTGAGTTTTTTTTAAAACAACACTTATCTTAGAGAAGTCATAGTTAAGTGTTTCTTTTACAAGGGAAAAGAAGAACTAGTGTTCCTGAAAGCTTTAACCCAGGACCAGGTGTGTATATGAAATCATTGTTTCTCCTATTCAGCTATTTTCACTCTACCTCCCCATACCAGTGATTGGCTGTAATGTTGATGAAGAAGAAAATTGGTTCAATAGAATCCAACTGCTTTTTAGGTGAATTCAGTCAAGTTGGCACTTTGAGTAATTTTTTTAAAAGTTCAATTTAATCAAAGAACTTAATTTTTTAAAAAAATTAAGTTGTTTTCTAATTTGTTCTCAGAAAACATCAGATGCTTGACTTTTAGTTAGTTTTTGGTTGTAGCTACCCTTTTTGCCTGAAGAAAGATCCAATGGGAATAGAAGTTACATGAAGGTAAGGAGGTGGGTAGATTCTCAGGACCATCTAAATGAGTAAAAGATGTATTTATGAGAATCATGTGCTGAAGTGTGAAGCAGAGAGTATCACATATTTATCTATTGGTTCAAGGCCTTTGTTGCTCAAGGCTGATGATTTCAAACAGAAAAAAAAGAAAACATCTTCCTTTGAAATGCTCAAGGGAAAATAAAGCCAAAGCAGGAGCTTGGTTAGTTTATCTTGTCAGGAGGGATGCTGGAGAAAAGGACTACATTAGGAAATTCTCTCTTTGTCTCTGCGTGTGTATGTTTTTCTGCCTCTGTCTCTCTGTGTGTCTCTGTGAGTCTCTCTATCTGTGTCTATCTCTCTCTGTCTCCCTCTCTCCCCCCCCCCTCTTTCTGTCTCAGTGTCTCTTTCCTTTCTGAGTAGTCTCTATCATTCTGTGTCTCCGTTCCCCATCTCTTTCTTTCCTCTCTGTCTCAGTCTTTACCTCTTTCTTTCTCTCTCCTTTCCTCCTTCTTTGTTTCCCTCCCTTTATTTTCTCCCATGTGTCAAAAAATCCCTTCTAAGTAAAAAATAGAAACAATTAGTATTCATCATGTGCCATTCTCCTCCTCCCACACTGACAACGATGAGCAGGAGCTTGAGAGGCACTGGGCTCAGCTCTAGTCTGTATGAAGCCCACAAAGGTCAAAGTGCCTCATTGCCTTAGGAACCTTTGCCCCCTGTACAGTACTCATAATATTGTCCAGCCTTGGGTGTCCTTGTTTGCTCTGCTCCCAAGGAACTGTGAGAATTGTGCTTATTAATGAGATATTAGACAGGATTGATTCCATGAGCTAGGTAACGGTGGTCAGGGCAGAGTGGCAGAGGACTTGATGTGGAACTTAGAATAAATATTTCCAGGTTCCAAATTTAATTATTTCAAGAAAGAGAACAGGACTAGATGTCAAGAGGCCTAATTCAGGCATTCATCAGCTATGGAAAAGTCACTGGATCTTTCTGGGTCTTGGTTTTCCAATACGTTAAATGAAGATAGTCTTGCCTGCCCTTGACACTTCACAGGATTCTTATGAGAATCAAGTGATACAATGGATTTAAAAGACCTTTGAAAAGCGCAACACACCATGCCAGCTTTTTATCCTATTGCCTTGAACATACCTAGTAGAACTGAACTGAGTTCTCCCCTTCTCATTTTGAGTAGTGAAAGCTCCACGACTGAACTCAGGAAGGAAACCTCACCATTACAGAGCGATCATTAGGAGCTTGTATCCTGCTGGCTACATAGTCAATTGCCTTTTTCAAAGCTCTGTTTAGCCATTCACCAACATGAGATGGAAAGGATGTCTTTTTAAATTCAGGCTGGTCATTACAGACTCTCTATTAGCAAAATATCAATGAAAAAGACAGTTTTACATCCAAATAAGTGGCTTACACTCTTTGTTCATTCTTGTACCCTAGATCAGACTATGGAAGAATTTTTTTCAAATGCTGTATCTACACAGGGCTAGAGGATCCATCCATCCATCTGTCCACATGCATTTATCAAGTACCCGTTAAATGCCATGCACTATAATAGGTGCTAAGGATACAAAGGCAAGGCAGTTCTTGGTATTACCCCTGACACCAACAGGGTTCAGTAAGCGGTGTAGCTGTTGCAGTTCCTAACCCTCTGGAGAAGAAACAGGTCATTCTTGTTGAGACATTATCCAAATAGTGATGGCCTGTAATTCTTGTTCCTTGAGCCAATGAGCTACCCATAATAACACCAAGGGTAGAAGAATAAGTTTTCTGCTTGAGTTTGAGTCTGTGATAAAGAGGCCACTTTTAAATAGATCTGACTGCACCTCAGGGAAGACAAATTGCTTGAGACTCAGCCCCTATCACTCTAATAGCATATTTTAGAGCACCAGATCTAACAATGGTCACCTTGGGATGATAAGCTTACAGAGTGAATTGTTGGAAAATAGATCTAGAACTAGGAGGGACCTCAGAGACTGAGGCTGACCTCCTCATTTCAAATACGAAAAAACTGAGGTCCAGAGAGGTAAAATCACTTGCCCAGAGTCCCCTGGCTAGTATTCATTAGAGACAGGATTTGAAAGTAGGTACTCTGACTTCAGAGTTAGAGCCTTTTTCACCACACCATTCAGACTAGTTTGTAAATATGTCACTTTTGAAGACATTATAAGCACTCCTCACATAGGATTGCCTTCAGAACCTAGGGCACATCATGTTTATTACATGTCCTCTATGATGGGAAACTTTTTGCCCTTTGAAGGTAATAACTTTTGCAAACACCCAAAAGCCACTCAGGATCAAAGTTGATATGGATTGAGTAGGTTATCATTCTAGGTAAGGTTGCTTTGGGTCAATTCAGTTAAAGTCAAGAACAACTCTACAGTATTGTGCATAACCTTAGGGTGAAAAAAACAGCACCTCCTACTTCAAGGAGTCTCCAATCTATTGAAAATTTGAGACAGTGGAAGGGAATATAGGTTTTTCAGCTGAGAGAATCAGAGAAGGCTCCATGAAGGAGGTGGGACTTGAAGTCTCCCTTCAAGGATTTCAGTGGGTATGGATGAGAACGGAGCTTGTCCAGGATTGGAGTAAGACTGTACAAATACAGAGAGGTGAAATAGTGAAAAGGTCAGCTGGTCATCGAGGTTGGTTGTAGCATAGGAGATAAGTTTACTATAAAATGATGAGACCCGTTAGTTGTCTTGTGTACGTGTTAACTGACTCTGTAGGACTTTCTCAAAGGAATCTGAGAGGAATTTTGAGCAATGGTGGAATCTTGTCTATAACATCTAGGTAGAGAGTGGGCAAACTATAGGTGTGGAATGAGGTGTACAAGTTTAGCTATGGCCAAGGTGTTGACTTGTTTTGCTTTCTGGACTTATTTGTTACAAAGCAAATGGGGTTTTAGGGGAGGTCAGTGAGAAGTATCAGTGAAAAGAGATCTTCAATGAAATATTTAAAAATTGCCTAAAGGGCAATGCTTTTACATGTGTAAGTTTCAGTATATTTACTAAAAATCATTGCTATTGTTTTATAGGCCATATTACTGAGAAACAAACAGGAGCATTTGAGGAATATCTTCACAAACACAGAATCTTCCTTTTATTTGGACTCGGTGTGGGACTTGTCATGACGCTGGTAAACACTATATGTGAGTAAAAATCTATTTGTTTTTGTTCAGTGGAATACTTAGAAAGTGACTTCTATAGTCCCATCTGTCAAGGAATCTTGCAGGATTTTAATGTCTATGAGAAAGACATCTTTTCCAAGGAGAGCATTTAAAAATGCATTTTATTCTTTTTAGTCAAATGCATTTCAGAACTCAAGAAACAACCAACTCTTTATATTTGTAACACCTCTGAGTCAACTGTAAATATATGATCTGCTGTAGAAAATCACAAGCTAAAGCCTGTCTTTTCACTTCTCAGTTTTCCAACCAAGATGCCCTCCATGGGTGCTTAGAACATTCTCTTTTATTCCCTTTGTGACTCACCATTTCTTTTCTTTGTACAAAATAGCAAACAATGATACTCTGGCTGAGGGGTCAGTTCTGTCTTGAAACAACTTTTTGAAAACTTGGGAGTAGTTATCATGACCCCAGGGGCCTCAGAGCTAGCAACTTGGGGTTTGAATGCCTTAGTTGTTAGGAGTGGCAGCCTTTGGGTCAGTGATTATAATAGCTTTGGAATCACTGAGCTTAATGGCCTTAGAACCAAGCTTGGTCTCTTTAACTTAAGTCTTGGTGACTTTGAGGACAGTAGGGGTTAGTGTGCTTGGTAACCTTGCAGTCAAACTTGGTGATCTTGGCCTGAGAGATTGTAGTATATCCAACAAACTGGTTTTAAAAAATAATTATGCACTTTTTATACTAACCCTTTTGGTGAGCTCAGTAAAAACAATAGCACTCATTCTTGTGCCTCACATATGACACTTCATCTCCAGTCTCCATACCTTAGCATAGACTGTCTGCTGTAGCTAGAACCTGATCCTTTCTCATCTTCACCTATTAGAATCAATAGTTTACTTCCAAGCTCAGCTTAATTGGTACATTCTATCTGAGGTCTTTCCTTGTCCTCTTTTTACTAGTGCCTTCCTTACTCCAATTATCTTGCATTTAACTATAAACAGTGTATGTATCTTGTAGATACTGCTATGTATATACATGTTTTCTTCCCTAACAGAATGTAAGCACCCTGAGGTCAGGACTCTTTCTTCTTTATCTTTGTATCCCAGCACAGTAACTGGCACATAGTAGCAATCTAATAAATACTTGTCAACTGATTGGTGTCAAAACAGTTGACCAACTCCTGTAGTCTGTGCTAATACAGCCAAATTACTTCTCCTCCACTGAAGGTACCAATAAGAGTTTCTAGATAGAACCTGGGTATAAAAATAATACATGAGCAGTTGCACACCAACAGATAACTTGTAATACCAATTGAAAAATCACTATTTTTCTGTGTCTCAGAATATGTCAGTTGCAATATGTCAGTTGAGGATCTTGAAGTAATACCATCTACCTATATATAACACCTTTCTTGCTTTAGGCATTATACCTCCCAGCAGGTATTATATGAAAATGAAGGAGACAATCCTGAAAACTACTCAAGATCTTTAGAAGAAAGACATGATAGCTCACCATCTCATTTTTTAATGTAAGAAATTTCAGAGGTGAAAAAAAGTGCAGAAAATGGTCTTTAAGGTCTGAAAACATTAGGTCTCCAGAGTCATGCTCATTTTCAATACGCTGCCTATTCCTATCTAACTACCCCACTGCCTCTCCCTGATCATGCCCTCCAATCACACGGAGAACACCCAGAGAACAGATGCTTTTCTAAAAGCAAGTATTTTTGAAGAAGCAAAACGTGGAAATGGTAATGGAGTGATTAGTAGCATATATGCCATAAAGCATCCTACAGATTACTTGTATTAAGCCCTAATCCTCTGTATTCAAAAAACAAATCTCTCCATTTTTATAAAGAGCTTACTAAAGACCCTAGGATGATTGTGCAAAAATTAATCTCTGGTGAGACGGTCAGTCTGTGAGCCGAAGTGAAGTGTACTATTCAGGACGTGATTATAGTAAAAGCTAAGCACACTCTTTAAAGCAGAAGAAACGGAGTTAACATTCTCTCCTCCCCATACACACACACATACACACTTTGCTATTTATCTATGGGCTTTGTTTTTAAATTGATTTGCTTTTTATTTCTTTAAAGTATGACACTAAGAGTCTTCCCAGAAGAAAAAAGAAGGAAGGAAGGAAGAAAGTGAGAGTGGGAGGAAGGGAGTAAGAAGGAATGGAAGTGAGGGAGGGAAGGAAGGAAGGAGGAAAGAAAGGGAGGAAGAAAGGAAGAAATGAGGAAGGAAAGGAGGAAGAAAGTTTGGAAGAGAGAGAAGAAGATAGAGAAGGGATAAAGGATTGGAAGGAAGGAAGGAAGGAGGTTGGGAGGAAAAGAGGGAGGGAAAGAGAAAAACAGTAAATTTTTTTCTGGTCTTTGGTTCAAGACTTGAAATTTCAGATGGAAGGAGACTCTTTCAAAGTGTATCCAGAAGAAAGAACAAAAAATGAATACTGAATTCCACTGACACAAATTTTATATCATGTAGAAAATAGAACCAAAGGGAAGACAGAGCTGGGCTTGGAGTCAGAGGACACTGAATTTGAATTCCAACTCTACTATTTACTACCTGTGTGATCTGGTGAAAGTAATTTACTCTCTCCATTTGTTAGTTTTCTTATCAGTAAAATGAGGTGATTGGATGAAGTAATCCCTAAGAGTCCTTTTAGCTCCAAATCTATGATCATCTGAGGCAACTAGAAGGCCATTTCATGCATTAAAATCAGTTTCTGACAGGATGATCCTTTTAGGTCTTGTCTCCCTCCTCCTATCCCTTAAATGCAGACATTTCTCAAGACTTTGAATTTCACTTTCTCTCTTTATACTCCTTCCCTTGGTCATGTCAGTTATTCTCCGGGCTTTAATTATCACTTCTCTTTGACTCTCTAATCTATATCTCCAGTCCTGATCTTTCCCAAGAGCTCCAGTCACACCTATTTAGCAACCTGCTGGACGTCTGCACATGGATATCTGGTTAGCACATCAAAATGAATATGTCAAGTGCTGAACTTTTCCTCCTTTACCCCCCTCCCAACCTCATTCAAACTGTCCTTCCTCTCAATTTGTCTATTTCCGTTAATGGCAACATCATGCACCCAAGCTTAAAATTCATTATTCTCAACACTCCCTTTTCCCCCCATAGCCAGTCAATTGACATGTTCTGTTGATTTTACATTCAGAATGTCTTTTGACTCTGTCCTCACCTTTACATTCCCAATGACTGCCTCCTATTTTGGGCCCTCGTTGTCTCTTTCCCGAATTATCATAATAGCCTTATAACAGCTGTTTACTTCAGATAGGTTGGTGGTTGTTGTCCTTCATTTTCGAAGAGGACCGAAATGACATCACCATGATAAAGTGAAGTTTCATTGTGTCTCACTGTGGCTGATCAGACCAATATGAGCTCAGAATGCTCTACCACACATTGGACACAGATAGTCCATGTGACCATTTGGGGTGGTTACTGCAAATTTGTGCACCCTACGTTTCCTTTGTGCTGTCTCAATTCTGCTTTGCTCATAGAGCACAGCACCTTTTCTGATTTTGGCAAACCATGCTGAGTGGTCCTGTGCCAGTGTCTCCCATGTCACACAATCAAATTCTTGAGAGAGACCTTGAGAGTGTCCTTGTATTGCTTCATCTGGCCACCATGTGATCACCTGCCCCAATGTGAATTCTCCATAAATTAGTCTTTTTGGCAAGCATACATTTGGCATTCAAACAACATGGCCAGTCCATTTGGAGCTGTGCTCTCTGAAGCATAGTTTGAATGCTTGGCAGTTTAGTTTGAGCAAGAACTTCAGTGTCTGGTATCTTATCCTGCCAGGTGATCTTCAACATCTTCCTAAGACAATTCAAATGGAAGTAATTCAGTTTCCTGGCATGGCACTGATAGATCATCCATGTTTCACAGACATACAACACTGAGGTCAGCACAACAGCATAATTTTCCATAAGCCCTCATGACTAACAGTGTCAAAAGCCTTGGTCAGATATACAAACATTGTGTATAGACCTCTGCTCTGCTTCTAGCATTTCTCCTAGAGTTGTCAGGCAGCAAATACCATATCAACTGTTCGTCAGTGCTTTCTGAAATCACACAAACTTTCAGGTAGATGACCATCTTCTAGGTGAAGGATCAGCCTATTAAGGAGGACTCTAGAGAGAATCTTGCCATCAATGACTAAGAGAGAGACTTCCCTGTGATTGTCATACGACAATCTATTCCATTTACTTTGATAGAGATGGACAATAGGGGCATCCTTGAACTCCTGGGGGATAACCTCCTCTTGCCATATAGCGTAGCAAATTTTAGTCAGCTTTTGTATGAACAATTGTCCCCCTACCTTGAAAATCTCAGCTGGAATAGAATCAGCACCAAATGCTTTGCCACATGAAAGGAGCCTAATGGCCCTCGAAACCTCTTCTTCAGTTGAAAGTTCAGCTAAGGAGGGATTGACTTCAACCTGAGGTAAACAGTCAATGACCTCAGCATTGCTTGATGATGATCAGTTGAGAACACCATCTCTCTAAGATCTTGTACTTATCACTAATCAATGTGGCTCCATCAGCACTGAGTAGTTGTGATGCACCATAGGTTTCTGGTCCATAAATAGCTTTCAGGGAATCAAAAAATCTCTTTGGATAATTATTATGAACACAAAACTGAATTTCATCTGCCTTCTCACTGAGCCAGAAATCCTATGTCTCTCTTTGCTTGTATTTTACTTTTGATGGAATTAAATGCTGCCTTCTTGGAGATGAATGAACTATTCTGCTGGTAAATCCCATGGAGTGCTCATTTTTCATGTAGCAGCTTCTGGATTTCCCCATCATTTTCATCAAACCAGTCTTGGTGTTTGTGAGTGTTCTGATTCAGATGAGCAAATGCAGTGCTGTACACCAAATCTCTGAAAGTTGCCCAGTCCTTTTCTGCTCCACTATTGCCAACTGTGTGTTGTCTCAACTTTCCTTCCAAGTGAGCAACAAATTGTTCAAGCTCAAAGAAGAGCCCCAATATGTTGACATTGATTCTTCTGGTAGTCATTTTGTCTTGGGGGTGGTACTTTTGATGAATGTGGATATTTAGCTTAGAAAGGATAAGTCTATGATCAGTGCAGCACTCTGCAGCACACATTGCCTTTGTCACTTTCACATCTTGTCTGTCTCTTCTCCTTACAATCACATAATGTATTAGATGCCAATGTTTGCTGCAAGGGTGCATACATGAAGCTTTATTGCATTTAGGAAAATGGAAAACAGTGTTGGTGATGAGAAAGTCATGTGATGCACAAGTCTTCAGTAGTAAATGACCATTGCTGTTGCTGTTTCCAACTCCATTCCTCCCTAGGACTCTCTGCCAAGTCTGGTAGTTTGAGTCTACTCTAGCATTAAAGTCACCCAGAATTATAAGTTTTTCCTCTTTTGGCACATTGACGATCTTCATAAAAATTTTCCTTTGACGTCATCAAGGTCTTCAAAGTGGGAGCATAGGCACTGATGATGGTGACATGACATTTTCCTGCAAGTGGCAATCACACTGTCATGAGCCTGTCATTTACTTCTTTTTAGCAGGCATACCAGCTTGATGACTAGATTAGTTTTGATTGCAAAACCTATGCCAGCTTCACAGCACTCCCCTTCACTGTGGTCATTCCAGAAAAGTGTATATTCAGCTCCAACTTCAGGAAGCTGATCTTCATTTGCCAGCCTTGTTTCACTCATGGCTGCTATTTGGATGCAATCAATACCTGTTGAGATCTCTTGCAATAAGAGCAGTTCGTCTTTTCGGTTTACAGGATTTTGTGTTGTCTATAAGTGCGCACATGTTCCCTGTGCCAATGGTGAGTGGAATCATCTTTGCAGATGTTTTTGTACATTTTGTACATTTTTTTGTGTTTCGATTGCATTACTGCTTGCTGCAGTAATCAGGTCAGGGTTGGGTAAGCAGACAATTTTTACAGCATCTTTTCTAGCCTCCTTCCTCACACCAGGAGATGAGAAGTATGATCCTTAAAAGGCTGCTCAGACACCTACGGGGCTGCTGAATCCCACTGCTTTTTCCAGTGAGAAATGACCCTATGGCCTGGGCTGCCTGTGTGCAGGGTTGTGACTACAACTCGCAGTGTATTCATACCTGCTGCTTCATCACTTGCTGTCACCATAGGACTTTGAGGCATAATAGTGAAATGATATGGGCGATGTCTGTTGATTCATGTGTAAATTGGGTTTAAGTGATGCAGAGTTGCACGAAGTCATCAGCTTCACTCTCCTCCAGAGTTATCATAGTCCAGTGGCAGGACACAGTCAAGATGGCTGGTGATGGCTCAGAATGTAGTGGATGACCTTGACGTCTTTGGTGTCTAATCAAACTCTAAGTGCTCCACATCACCTGCTTCAGTTACCTTCATGGCCATTGGAACAAATGGTTCTCATTTGCCCATTCCACCAGGGTAAGTCCTCAGATGCTTGGGGTAGACACACCCCCCAACTCACCAATGGGTTTGAGATCCCTTGGTTGCCCTCAATCTGATTTGGCCCATCTGTCTAAATGGTTTACTGGGGTGTGGTCACTATGCATGCTGCAGCTTCTTGAAACCACAAGTGAGAACTGGGTGGCACAGGTGGACACCATAAGTGGGAATCAGCCCTGAAAAGGGCTCAGCAGCCATCACACCAAAGTCACTGGTCCTTCTTGAACACACCCTACACACACTTTGAATAATCTTGTATGTGTACATGCATATGTCATTGTCCCTGGTAGAATGTAAGATCCTTGAAGGCAAGGATTGTTTTGCCTTTATTTTTGTATCCCCAGATCTTAAGACAATACTTGGCATATAGCAGGTGTTTAATGAGTGTTTGTTGATTGATTGTTCTCCTCCCCTCTAGGGTTTCCCCACCCCAATTCATATTTTCTCACTCACACTAGCAGTTTCTTCCTAATGAGCCACCAGTCACAGAACTCTGGTCTATAACCTTCAGAATTCATCCACCAGCCAATCTAAACCCATTAGCCTGACGTGCAAGGTCTGTCACAATTAGGGTCTGACTTCCCTTTGCAGCACTCTTTCACATTTTTCATTCATCTTCCAGTCAAATTGAACTAATTACTTTCTCCTGCTCTTATTCTGCCCCCTTTGATCTCTCTGGGTTTGTCCATACCAAATATCATGTTGGGAATGGGCTCTCCCCATCCTCAATTTTGGACCATCAGAATCTTTTTCTTTGAGTCTAACTTTGACATTGCCTGTTGTATGCTCCTTTCTGAAGCTCTGCCATTTCCCATGGTATGAATACATGTATATATGATGTAGGTATACATGTATTTTTTATGCTCAATCATTTATGATTTTATTTGTGGTTTTCTCAGCTGATACTGAAGTGGTTTGACATTTCCTTCTCAAGCACATTTTACAGATGAGAAACTAAGACAAACAAGGTTAAGTGACTTTCCCAAGGTCACACAGCTAGTAAGTGTCTAAAGCCAGACTTGATCTCAAGAATATGAGTCTTCCTGACTCCAGGCCCAGCACTCTATGGACTATGCTACATAGCTAGCCCTATACGTATATATGATATATCATTGTATATTACATATATTATACATATTCACCTATGGTTACATCTTTCACTATATATCATATGTATATTTATATATTCAGTGATACTATTACCATAAGATAATATATGTACAACTCAAAAATCTTAAAAGAAATAGAATATCTACATATGTATATACATGATATATACATACATAAAATATAGCATATATACCTATAAAGATGCTTTCTATTTCTTTTGGCATCTTTGAAGACTGTTCTTTAGCTCTTACTGTATACTGGCTTAGTTATAATTATTTGTGAACATATATAGCCCCTGCAATCAACCCACAGACTCCTATCCTTAAGTACATTGAACTCTTAAAGGACAAGGACTATGTATCTTGCGTCATCTTGTTCTTGAGCAAACTTTTGTGGCTGACCAGGGAAAAGCCATACTAGGGCATGTACCATGTCTCAGTTTATGGGGCCATTTTAAACTACCCTGCCTATGTTATGGTTTTGGCATTTTGAAGTTTGATTTGGTCTTGGATTTTTGCGTTTCCTTGGGTTTCCTCCTGACTGTCCCCTGAATTATCTGGGCTCAGTTTGCAATTTCTGACATCTGTATTTTTATCCATTTGGAATGATGCTTTTGTCCAAGACCCCTGGTTGCTGTGACCTCTGTTTCATCTCTATTTCTACTTACTATGAACAACTGTCAATGAGGATTGGTAAAAGGTATGTGTAGCCTGGGTATGTTTAAACTGGATATGTTTAGCCTGGAGAAGAGGAGACTTATGGGGCCAGAAGAGCTGTCTACTACTATATGAAGGGCTGTCATGTGGAAAATCAATTAGACCTTTTTTGTTTGCTCTCAGAGGACAGAACCAGGAGAACATGGTGGAACCTGCAAAAAGCTCATTTATGTTTGTTGTAGGGAAAAACTTATTAATGATTAAAGTTGTCCAAAAGTACAACAGGATACTTCAGTAGCTAGTGGATTCCAAAATGTGTGCTGGAGCCAGCTTGTACCAGCTCATGAGAGTCAATTGTTAAATTTTCAGTGTGAGCATTTACACTTTGGAAATAGGCAAACACTACAAGTCAAGTCTCAATTCATTGTTTTATTGATTATCTAGCCTTAAGAAAGAACTGGAGAAAACCTTATTAATGTTTTATTGAAGTGTGTCATGCATACCTTTTCTTTTTCCAGGAAGCCAATTGCTAAACATTTACCAGTATAACATTGGTTTCCTCTCACTGATGGAAGTCATGTGACTATTTGTTAGGGGTGTTGTAGAAGAGATTTTTATCCAAGTACAGGTTGTGATAGATGATATCTGTGGTCCCTTCCAACTCTGAGATGGTGCAATTCTGAAGGCCAATCCCTGGATCTGTCTATCTCAGCTAAATATTTACTCAATGTCAGTGTGAGGTGATGAGTGTTAGTTGAAGGAACTAAAAAGGAGGAATGAATCTGACAGACATTTTGAAGAGAAAACTGATTGGAATTGATGAATGACTAGGCAAAAGTACAAAAAGGGAAGGAAGAACCAAAGATGACTCTAAAGTTTTAAGCTCGAAATGTGGAGGAACTGAAGGTGTTAGTCAACAAAAAGAATGAAATTAGGAACCAAACAAATGCTGGATTATGGCTTTTGGCCAAAAGGCTGTTTGGCAGGTGAAAGTAATGAGTTCACATTGAAATCCATCAACCAATCAATCAACAAGAATTTATTAAGAATCTGAAATGTTTCAAGAATTATACTGGTAGAAGCAAGGATATAAAGGAGAAAAAAGGGAATTTTCTCCAGCTTTATGGAGCTTATCTAGAGGAGACAACAAGAATATATACAACACATACAAAATATATGCCTATATATATATACATATATGTGAATACATACTGTATCTGGATTTATGGGATTATAGTCTGGGTGTTATGTTGAAAAAGAACATGCAAATTTGAGAGTTATTTGCCTAAAGAAGATAACGGAAGCCATGAGAAAGAATGCTTTCTTCAATATTTTGAATTTATATGGAGAATATCAAAGGACTAAGGACTGAGTTTCTTTGAAGAACATTCCCTGTAAGAAGGCAAGGGAAGAGAGAAAACTGGCAAACATGAAAGAGGCATGGATAAAGAAAGAAGACTATATGAGGCAGTATAGTGCAATGGAGAAAATGCTACCTTTGGAGCCAGAGAACCTGGGTTCAAATCCTAGTTTGGCTTTATCTTAGGCAAGTCACTTAATCTCTTTGATTCAGTTTACTCATCTGTAAAATAAAGATATTGTATTAGCTAGTTAATAAGCTAGCATTTAAATAGTTAGTGCTTTCAGGTTTGCAAGGTCTTAATGTACGTCACCTCTTTCAGTCGTCCCAAAAACCCTTTTAGGTAGATATTATATTATTGTCCCCCTTATACATGAGGAAGCAGAGACTTGGGGAGGTTATCCAGGGTCATTTGAGATGAGATTTGAACTTAAGTCTTCCTCATTCCAAGTCCGACACTCTAAACACTCTTTTCTCTATACCAGTCAGAAACCTCAAAGGTCAATTCCAGCTCTCAATCTAATAAAGTTCCTTCTAATTTTAGTCTTATGGCAGAAAGAATCAAGAGAGTACTCTATTATGACAGCCAAAGAAAGAGGTAATTACAAGGAGAAATGAGTGAGGTAGAGGCAATTTGTACAGAAAAGTCAAGGCTGATGATGACCAAGGAAAAACTTTGGAATGAATGCAATTGTTGATAATGTTAGATACAATGATCTCAACAGAGTGGTGGTAGAAGAAATCAAAGTGGGAGAAGATGTAGTATCACAAAAAATCAAGATGAAAGCAAAACCCCAAGGTCTTATAGTCAATGGTCAATATTGCATTGTTTATGTCACTTAGGACTAAAAGCACAGTAATTTTTAACTCTTTCATAAGTGCTCATGTCCAATGTGTTGCTTTATCTTGTTGATTCTGTTTCTGTAGTATCTCATATCTATGCCTTCCTTTCTACTCTTCCTGTGATCCTTTAAACACTTCCATTGCATCTTCTTGCCTGGACCATTGTCCTAATCTCATGATCTGTCTTTCTGTCACTTGGTATCTCTATCCCTCACTTGAATGCATTAGTGGAAATATAAGTGGACTTGGAGTGAAAAGACCTGAACTCAAGTTCAATCTCTACCACTAGCTGTGTGATCCAAATGAGTTACTTATATTCCAAGCCTCAATTTTTCATCTATAAAAAAAAGGATAGCAATAATTGTATGTATATTTGTCTTATGTGGTTGTAAGAAAAGGGTTTCATTAATGTTAAAGTCTTATATAAATGTGAGCTATTTTTACTGTTTCTTATATGCACCTTAGATTCCATCATGTCTCAATAACCCTCACTGGACCATATTTCCTACCAAATAAAGTATAAACTCCTTCCATTCAAGGCTTTCCACTCTCTGGCTCTCACCTCTGTTTCCAGACTTACCTTACCTCATTCATTGTTATATGCAAGATGTTTCCATCCAACTGGACTATACATTGTCTCCTGTTCCTATTTTTCCCTATGCCATTATCTTCCCTTTTCTCATGCAACCTTACATGCCTAGAATGGGCTCCATTGTCATCTCTACTTCATGAAATTTTTCCCTTTCTTCAGTACTTGATTTATACCTCCTCCATGAAGCCTTCTGTGGTTTCCTAGGTGGAAGTCATCCTGCCTTTCTCTAATTCCTCATAGTATTTTGAATCTCTCCTCTCCACTCTTCACATACTTCTTTGTGTTATTAATGTTTGTGTACACATATAATCCTCTCTATGAGAACTGTGCACTCTGAAGGGGACTTTGCCTTATTTCAGTCTTGTATTCTGATAAAACTAGCCCAGAGTCTTGCACTTACAGTAGTAGGTACTGAATAAATGTTTGTTGAATTGGAGGTTAAATTGAGAGGTCAAGGAGGATGAGGGCTAAGAACAGGTTTTAGGTTTGGCCATATGGAGTGTATTGGTGGGGCTCAGGAGGGTAGTTTTGGTAGAGTGTTGGGAGATTGAAGTCAAATTCCAAGAGATTAGGAAGGAATGGAGGGGAGGCACCAGAATCAGGGAGCGTGTATCAGGAGTCTTTATGAAGGGATTAAGTGTGTAGTCACAAGGATGTTGAAGTGAATGATAGAGCTTGTCCTAGATGGCCTCAATCTTTTCAGTAAAGTAGGTGCTAAGGAAATTCACTAGATGTGAGATCATGAGACTGAGTGGTGGGGTTAGAAGCTTCTTCAGAGAACGCTGGCATTTGGGTGAAAAGGAGCCTATTATTCTAGTGGAGATTGCACTGATCTGAGGGACACGTGGTTTCTGATACCAGTTTCCTTGCTATTAAACACAAGTCACAATTATGTATCTGCTGGGGGAAAAAAACTGGCTGCTTGAAATGTTTGAAAAGTACAGTAAAGTCTTTGAATAAAAGACAGACACAAAGGACAAACTCTTGAAATATGGATGAGTTCAGGTATCTGCGATTTCTTAGGAAACAGATGTTGAATTTAAAGGCAAAGAACCTGGGCTCAAATTCCAGCTTTGCTATTTGCTACTTTTGCAACCTTGAACAAATTACATCACTTTTTGCAGCCTTGGTTGCCTCCTGTTTAAAAGAATTAGGATTCAAATTTTTAAAAAATGAATACTAGAAAGGAAACAAAAATAAATTTTAGAAAAATATATATTTTGCCCAATTTTACATGTATATATAATTGATAACAGGTTGCTTAAATTCTCTCTTGGTAGGGAAGGGATTGGAGAGAAGTAGAGATCTGGAACTCAAATTTTTTAAAAACAAATGTTAAAAGAATTAGGGGAAAATAAACAAATAAAAATGATTGAGATTAGACTAGGTGATTTCTAAGGTTCCTAAAAATTTCTTTTATGAAGCAAAAAAATATCCTCATAAATACCATCAATTATTTTTCAGTCATGCCTGACTCTTCATGACCCTTTTCACAGTTCTCATAGAGAGGAGGTATAAATCAAGAAAGGGAAAAATTTCATTAAGTAGAGATGACAATGTAGCCCATTCTAGGCATGTAAGATTGCATGAGAAAAGGGAAGATAATGGCATAGGGAAGAATAGGAACAGGAGACAATGTATAGTCCAGTTGGATGGAAACATCTTGCATATAACAATGAATGAGGTAAGGTAAGTCTGGAAACAGAAGTGAGAGGCAGAGAGTGGGGTTTTCTTGGATACTGGAGTGTTTGCCATTTCCTTCTCCAGCTTCTTTAACAGATAAGAAAACTGAGGCAAACGGTTAAATGACTTGCTGAGGGTCACACAGGTAGCAAGTGTCTGAAGTCATATTTGAAATTGCAAAGATAAGTCTTTCTGAATCTAGGCCCAGAAATCTATATACTGCACCACCTAGCTACCATTTAGTACCAAGTGAATGAGTTTTACCTTGTGAATCTGAATTTGTGTATCCTGCAAAGTAGGATATTCAAACATTATTATTTCCATTTTTAATAATTATTTCTAACTTCTGTTTTTACATCAACTTCAGTTCAAAATACCACTTCCTCTCACTTAGCCGGTCAGTCATCCTTCACAACAACAAAAAAAAATAAAGAGGAATAAAAAGCAGTCCAGTAAAATTGACCAACCCATCCATCAAGTCTGATAGTACATGTAATGTTCCACATCTGTAGTCTGCCACCTCTGCAAAGAAGGGCAGGAGATACCTTTTTTCACCTCTTCTTTGATCTCTATTACTGCAAATTAATTTAATTTTACTAATCACTATTTCTAAATATATCTTCTAGATGAGCTTAAGGACTACATTTTAAGGTTGCAGAAGAATTTGTATTTGGTTTTCAACTGAATATTAAGGGAATTAATTCCCCTATCAAATTCTCTGGCTAGAAGGACAAAATATAGTGGGTACACGTGCGTGTGCACGCATATGCGTGTGTGCATATGTATGTATGTGTGTGTGTGTGTAAAGACATATCTTAAACTCTTTCACAGAATAAACAGGTTGAGGTGTACTATGACAAGAGAAGAAGATAAAAATAAGTATAGCATAAGGAAAATCTTGTTACTAGAAACCATCTTCAATGATACTTTTCATGGAAGCAGTTATAAAGTAGCAGCCAGGAAGGATAAACATGGTTTGCCAATGGAAGTATTCAAGTCTCTTTATGAACTTGATGACTGACATGAATGAAAACAAATGAGCTGGAAAACCAAGCAACCAGAGCTGGCAAGAGATCTGTATGCATCAGGAGATTTCCAGAATCCAAGGATTGAAAGAAAATTCTAAGAAATCAAGTAGATGGACTCCAAAGTCTTTGTAGATATTTGAGATTCCTTTAGGAAAAACTATTTTGAAAACTCTATTTTATATGTACATATGATATATGTATATGTATATATATGAACACATATGTAAAAATATGCATATTCACAAAATCAGAGGGAGATGAAATTGGATAACTTTTACAATGATTATGTTATATTCATAACTGATGAAGTTCTTTTAAACAAAGAATAGAGCTAATTAAAACAGATAATTTTACATGAAACTGAAAAGTGAACATAAATAGTGCAGAAGAAGAAATGAAAATATTGATTAGGAAAAAATCTCTGCATTGAATATAAAATATAATGTAATAGGGATCGGATACCTAGGATACGTAAAGAATTAACATGGCTTTATAAGACCAAGATCATTCTCCTATAGATAAGTAGTCAAAAGATATGAAGGAACCATTTTCAAAAAAATTAAAGCTATTAAAATACAATATCTAAAATTGCTGAAGATGATAAAAAATGGAAATAGTCAAAATTGGAGGTTCTGGAGAAAGAGAGGAGCGTGATTATATTGTTGATGGAGCTGTGAATTGGTCTCACCGTTCTGCAAAGCCATTTGGAATTGTGTTTAAAAAGTGACTAAGGTGATTCATTGCTAATCATCACTGCAAAGATGTTGGTTGGTATCATTCAACCTTCATTCTTGAAAAGGACCAGTGACATCATATTGTCTGCATGCGAAGGAGATGAAAGACAAATAGAAAGTTCTATATCCATCAAACTATTTGGAGCAACACTTTTTGGGTTATCTAAAAACTGGGGACAAAGCAGATGACTGCTAATGGGGAATGGCTAAATAAATCATGGTAAGTGAATATAACGAACTATTAGTGCACTATAAGAAATAATGAATATGTAGAATTCAGAAAAGCATGAGAAGACATGTATGAAGTGATAGAGATTAAAACAAGCAGGAATCAAGGAAGCATTTACTAAGTGTATACTATATACCAGGCATTGTGTGAAGAGCTTTACAAATATTAACTTGTTTGATCCTCAAACTACCCCGAAAGGTAGGTACTATTGTCTTTCCCATTTTTCAAATGAAGAAACGGGGCAGAGATATTGAGTGTCTTGTCCCAGATCACTCATTTAAGAAGTGTATAAAGAGAGATTTGAACCCAGGTCTTTCTAACTCCAGACTTAGCCCTGTATCCACTTGTGCTATCTAGATGACTTCTAACAGGATGAGGAGAACAATACACACAATTTATCCTCAAGTACATACGAAAGGAATGAAAACAAAACAAAACTCCATTCTGTGTAATTATTATTTTTAGAGTTATATAGAATGAGAAGGGTAGAAGGAAAACATTCAGAATAGGAAGTGATGTAAAACCAAAAGATATCAATAAAAATTAAATGCAAGATCTAAGCATCTTCAGGAAACTTGACTCTCTTTGGGCAGAGTTCCTTTAGAGTCCTGTAGAACTTTCTGTTTCAAAATGAAAACTAATCCTCTTTCTTATCTCTTCCCTGAATCTCCCTTCTTATCTCTTCTGTTTTCCTGTTCCCCCATGTCCTCATTCTCTTAGCTCCTCCTGCAGCTGTGATTGGCCTGGATCCAAGGACTGAGAGCATCTGCTGCTTTAAGGCATAACTGAATCTCTAAATTTCTCATGACCAAAGGAGAAGCTGCTTGAAGACAAAACTTTAGCTTAATGCACATAAAGTATGGCATCATGGCATTTAGGAACCATTAGACATTTGATTGAATATAATGTAAATGTAAAACTTTTAAGTGGGAAATGCTCTTCAATCATGCTTTTCTTCATTCAACAACCATTTCTGGTACTCTTAGATATTTAGATGCCCACTAGGTGTTATAAGAAATGAAAAAACAACAGATTACATGATTTGGTTTTTCATGAAATTTGTAGTATAATCAGGTTATATTATATTATATCATGTTATATTATATTATATTATATCATATCATATTATATTATATCATGTTATATTATATTATATCATATCATATATCATATCATATCATATTATATTATATTATATTATATTATAGGCTGTGTGGGATAATAGATAGAAAGCCAGCCTTAAAGTTAAGAAGACCTGGGCTCAAGTTCCATTCCTGAAAAATTCTCTCTGTGTGACCTTAGGCAAGTCACATAACCTCTCATTGCCCCAGATAACTCTGTCTCAGAATAGTTGCCTTCTACACTAGTAAAGGGTTTTCCTCACTAGGAATTTTCTACAATGATAAAATCACAGGTCCTGACCAAAAAATTTTTAAACAGCTCTCTCCAGGTGTGGTAGGCGAAGCACATATACATGCAAAGAGATGTATTTGCTATCCGATTCGTGAAAATCTAGGCATAAAAGAATGTTCCTCTGTATACACACCAGTTGTAGACATAAGCAGATTAGGCAGAAACCAATGTAGAGTGATTAGAAAGCCATTGTTTCCATCCACCCAACAGGGTACATCTGCACCAGGAGAGCTGGAAGAGAATGCCACGGAAACATTTTAACAAACATATACAGGACTAGGATTACCTTGTGGTCAATATTGAGGTGAGAGTAAACGAATCTAAGTAAATAAAAGACTTGTCTTCTTTCTCCTATTTCATTCCACAAAGAAAACACTCAGAAGGAATAGAGCATGCCTTCTTGCAGTATTTGACCAGAAATTAATGCTGCCACCAGGCCTCATCAAAGTGGCAGATGAACAACACATTTAAAAGCCATTTTAACAGAGTCACTCAATATTACAAACCAGGTTTGTAGATACCTGCTTTGAAGCTGCATCTTTTAATTGTGCTGTGGAAGTAGCCTGATGCAAGAAGACCTATTTTCATTTCCATTCATTAGAATTCTCTCTGGTTGAAGGCATTTTCAATAAAAGAAAGGGAAAAAAATAATTAATGTCTTAGAAATGATGTAGAGGATGTTGAAAAGATGTAGAAAACATGGTGATAAAAGAGGAAAAAGGCCGAATTGCATGACTATTTAAACCACTAGCTTCTTTGAAAGAACAGTCCTTTCGCTTCAGGGAAACTAACTGATGGGGGACTGGGTAGGGAGAAACAAGATTCATTTTGCTCCTTATTTAACAGACTATACTTGAAAAAAGAAAAAAAAAGGAACAGTAGTAGAAGACTGAAAAACTGGAAAGAGACAAGTTTGACAGCAGGAACCTTTTCCTATCTTTTTTTCCAAGTGTCCTCTTCCCCTCCGATCCCTCCTCCATCCCTTAGTTACTCAGGTTCCATTCTAAGGGACCCTATTCTTATAGTTAACATCCTGAATAACCAGCAAAATCCCATAATCAATAATAAATTTCTCTTCGCTACCCCCTCCTCCCATACTTATCCTACATTCCTTTCCTTCTGCTAACTGCCTAAAAAGTTTGTGGCTTCTAATCCTTTATTCCAACAGATGAGATAGGGTAGTTTGAAAGGTAGTCTTCTATAAATAATACCTCAACCCAAAGAATTAGAAATAGTAATACCTGGCAATTAAAAAACCATGACAGTGATCCTGAGCAGGTCACTTAACCTCCATGTAGCTTTCAAGTGACTTTGCTTAAGGGAAGAGTCTTAACTCTGGAGTCAAAGGACTTGGATATGAAATTTGTCTCTGACACGTACTTCCTATTATCCTTGGGTGTGTCACTTAATCTTGTTGGGTCTCAGTTTCCTGATTTGTAAAATGAGGATATTGGACCAGATAGACTCTAAAGTCTCTTCCAGCTTGAAATCTATGATCCTAGGTTTCTAAACAGATTGCAGTCTGTATTGGTGGAGGGAGCTTCCACCCCAGGAATTCTCTACAGTGATGAAATAGTTTACGTATTTATACAGAACAATGGACATTTCTGACATTGATACAAACTTCAATGTTTGCCAAGGAATTTACATAGGTTCTCTTATTTGAGCCTCACAACACCCCCAAGGGGTAGATAGCCTAGATATTGCCATTCCTATTTTTCAGGTGAGGAAATTGAAACTCATTTAAAGTGAAGGGAAATTGAAGGAAATTGAAGTGACTTGCTGTTGTTCCCTTACAGGGCCAGAGGTGAAATTCACACCCAAATCCAAAATCCAATATTCCATCTATGAGGCCATGTTGCCGTTTCAGTTTTAGGTCCTATGGCAGACATTGTGAGGAGACACTCTTGGCTGAGTCGATGAAGGGGCTTGATATCTCTTTAATCACAGCTGCCTACGCTGCCTACGTGCACAGCTGACTCAATGGAGAATCATCATTTTAAAAATAAATTTGTGTAAGACACATAATAAGAACATCTGCCAACGTATTAAGATATAGATGAGACTGAAATAGTAATAGAAAAAAAGTACATTTGGGTCTTAAGTGGGTTGGCATAACCACATTCCACCCAACCAGTGGCTCAGAACCACAGTGTCTAGATCACAAATTCATGTTGGAGAACATCTCTTTACATACAAAATCATTTTGGATCAATCTGCCCCTATCCTGGATGTACCTGAGTGTGGCTAATTTCTAATTCATCTCTGGGGAGTTCAGTTCCCATGTAAACCTCAGGTTAACAAAGCATGGACCAGAGAACATGTAACAAAGAAAAGAGGAAAGGGGTCATGCCCATCTCAATATTGTGGTGAACTCCATCTTCCCAGGGACCTATGAAGTTCCTCTAAACTTAATGTATTATCTTTGGGGTTGAGGTTCCCCTCAAAAGAGAAAAACATGGAATAGCTGAAATCTCAACCCTCCTTCCCCACTTCCCCAAACCTACAAAGTCGACATCACTCACAGGAATAGTAATATACAAGATCCAAGATTCTTTTTTTTTAAAACCTCTGCACCCTGTCTATGTGGCATTTCTCCTTGGTTCAGTCCCTCACTCTGTTTCTTGCATGGTTATTTAGCATGACAATCTTTCTTGTCAGTCAAAAAGTCATCCCAGTTCTCAACTCTCCTAACTTGAACTAGCAACTCCTTTACTTAGTCCAAGAACTCTTTGTCATTTACCCAGCAGCAACTGCTCCATCACTGTTGCTCTGCCTCTCTTATTCTCACTCATTCTTCTTTTAGGCAGGCCCATAGCCCTGCCTGCTGGCAAATAAAGGGGCCACTTGGGAATCTTTAAAGAGCACCTGACCCATCTATCTCAATCAAAGACTCCCACTTTGGAGACTGGGGAAAATATTCTCACCACTTTCTGTTCACTTTTTGAACTTTTATCGTCCGCCTTCCTGTCATCTTGTCAATCCACCCTATAACTAGTGCCAAGGCTGGAGAAGTGGATAAGACTGAAAAAGCACTAGAAATACTGGAAGGGGTAAGGAGAAGGGGGAAGCCGGTAGTTACTGAAACCAAATTCTGTTGAAACAACGAATGTTCATGCCCCTGGTACAAATAATGTATTGTACATAGATATTCTTACCAGGATGGAAGTAGTTTGGGTGTCTATTTCATATTTTGGTTATTTATACAAGCATCTTAAACTGAAATTCTATCCCAGTATCTCATTTTTGCAAACACATGGGTTATCAAAAACTACGATGGCAGAGTACAAGCTCCACTATTGTTCTTCAGTCATTCAGTCATGTCTGACTCTATGACCCCACAGACCATAATGTTCATGGGGTTTTCTTGGCAAAGAAATTTCTGTAGTTTGCCATTTCCTTCTCCAATGGATTAAGGCAAACACAGGTTGAGTAACTTGCCCAAGATCACACAACTAATAATTGTCCAAGGCCAGATTTGAACTTAGGTCTACCTGACTCCAGGCACAGCTCTCTATTCATTGAACCATCTAGCTGCTCCCAAAGTTCCACTAGAGTCTTCCAAACTGGAAAGTCTTTGAGTACAGTTTAGTATATTCAACTGGGCATCTTTTGAGATCAGTCTAGTGAAATTTAGAGAGACTCATTCATCACCAGAGAGTCAGCCACTGAGTGATGAATTCAGGGGGAACAAGGCAATTCATGGAGAAACATCTATAAAAGTAGGTTTCCTCAACTTTTAAATGAGGTTAATGACACCAGCCTTCTAATGATGATGATGATGAGAATTAACATTTATTTAGTGTTTTATGGTTTTAAAAGTGATTTATATGTTATATCATTCAGTACTCACAAAACTCTAGGAGGTAGGTATTACCTTCCCCACTTTACAGGTGAGGAAACTGAGGCAGACAGAACTTAAGAAACTTGCCTAGAGTCACATAGTATCCTAGGCAGGATTTGAACTCAAAACTTCTGGACTCAAACTCCAGTACTGTCTCCACTGCATCACCTACCTACCAATAACATCACTGAGATTACGTCAGATAAAAGCAGATAATAAAATACAAGGTATTATGTCTCAGTTGAGATGGAAAAACTTCTGTCTGCACTCCAAAAAAGATTAAAGTACAGAAATATCTGAAAAGTGGAATGGTAGGGAATGTATAGATCATTTGGGGGAAGTGGAATCTTTTCCCTTTACAGCTTTCACTTATTTTTTTTCCAGGTATGAATTACTCAACAGTATGCTAACTGATATCCTTCCAAAAGACAGGATAATCTTCTTAGCTTAACTCTCTATTTCTTGGTGTCTGCCCTGATTTAACTAGAGAATTTGATGACATTTATAGGTTTGTTCTACCAGTGATATTTTAGGAATGTATTATATTTGTATGTGAGTCTGTGGACTCTGTGCATGCTATATAGAACATCTAAAGCTAAAAACTGAACACTAGCAAAGAACTAGGAATTTATTGACGAATTGTGTTTCTGTGTAGCATTCTATTTTCAATGCTAATTACCTATGTGTTTAAGTAACAGCTTCAATAGCAAATGTTGCAGGGGATATGGAGAAGTAGAAACTCTATTTACTGTCTGTGGAACAATGAATCACCACTATCACAATCAACCAATGCCCCCAAACTTTTAGCCTATTTACATCATTACTAAGGCTAAATCCCAGAGATCCAAGACAAAAGAAAAAAGACCCATACCTATAAAAATATTTATAGCAGGTCTTTTTTTGTAGTGGCAAAGGACTGGAAACTAAAGGGTTGCCCATAAATTGGGAATGGTTGAACAAATTATGAAATGTAAATGTAATGGCATACAGAGGGGCTAAGAACTCAGTGTAGTTTTAAACTTTAGTAGTTTTATTGAACAGTAAGAAATTATGAAAGGGATAGTTTCAGACAAACCTGGGCACACTTACGTGAACTGATACAGAGTAAAGTAAGGAGAACTAAGAGAACAATTTACATAATAATGTAAAGAAAAACAACTTTGAAACACTTGAGAACTCTGATCAATAGATGACTAATCATGGTTCTGAGAATTAATGATGAGTTAATACGGCATCAAACTCAAGATGCCAAGTAAGGCTAACTAGACTCTCCTTAAGGACACTTCTGGCTCAAAACCCTATGGTTCTTCACATGTATTTTAATCTTTAATATATGAAGAAGTGGTATGGTATAAAGGAACAAGGACTGGACTGGGGAGGGAGGAAGGAATCATAAGCACCTACTATGTGCCTGTCACTATGTTTATTAATATTATCTTATTTGATCATCACAAAATGACCTAGGTTATAGTCATGGTTCTTTCTTAAGCTCTTTTGCGACTTGAACTAAGTAACTTCTCTGTGCCTCAGTTTTTCTGATCTATAAAATGAATGAGTTGTACTAAGTGATTTTCTAAGTTTCCTTCTAGCACTTTCATTTTATGATTCCATGACAAATCATTTCTTTAAAACTTTTCTCTCCTTAAGAGAGGCACTGAACTTAAATCAAAGTTTGGGGAGGAGAGGGGAGAATTCACAGGAAAGGTAGTTTTTCCTGAAAGTTGACAGCAATGAGAAGGGAAAACGTGCTGAGAATAGATGTGACATCTTAATAATTGGTGGTGAAATGCTGTAATGCTAGACTGCAGAAAGCTTAAATAGAACTGTAGCTTTTTTTTCTTTTATTAAAGAAAGGCAAAAAGAAAAAAATGGGGAAAGGGGGCTGGCAGCACAATGTTGGAGCAAGAACAAATTCTGGAAGCTTTTCAGCATGATATTGTCAGTCACACCAGTGATGCGGATGAAAGCTTTTAGCACATGAATAATTTCAGTGAAAAGGTTTTATCGCTTTTTATTTGCTAGGCATTTACAGAAGAATAAACATGCTGGTATATATTATATATAGAGGGAGAATCCACAGCAAATGAAAGCAAAGGCCTCTGGACCCAGCTTCCAGCAAAGACTATGGTTGCTTAGCAACCAGGCAACTGGAGAATTCTCTCTCTCTTTCTTTCTTTTGTTTTTAGATTGCAGTAACCTTTGATCAATTTTGGCTCCTCAACAAAAGACTTGAGCATTTTGAGAGAAGGGTTACCTGCTAATTTGTAGGTATCACAGACATATAACTGGACTATTGGCTTTTCTCCTCAGGTTCCAGTTAATAACAAAATACTTTTAAAAAATCTTTTTTAAAGTTCCAGTAACAGTGAGCTGAATCTCTGATGAATTAGGACTTACATGACAATGGGCAGCAAATTACTCTAAAAGATGTATGCTATTTACCACATCACACTGATCACTCTATGAATGGTTAAGTTTTGAAAACCCAATTTTCCACTCAAGTATAGCTGCCATATGGAGGCAACCAAACCTCTAAATACTGTCTGGGGAGATGTGAGGGCCCAATTGTGCCTCTTTTTTCCTGTTCCAAATGACAGTGCCCTCAAGGTTCATGGCACTGGTTCATGCTCTATGAGACAGAACCACAGAATAAGAAAGTTCATAGTGCTTTCTCTCAGGTTGCTTTTAAATGACAGAACAATATATGTTGAGAAAATGATCAAATTTATATTCACACAGATATATACAAGAACATTTAGAATGGCTACAGTATGTATTTACACTACATACAGGGGGAGTAAATGGGCCAAACCAGATTATAACAGTTAATAAGCTGCTGATAGTTTAGCCTGACCTGCAAAAAGCTGTTAACTATTTGGATTGGGGTGCTAGACAGAGAATGTATTTCCATGAAAATGACTCTCTGGAACGGGGGCAAAGAGTTCCCATAGGCTTAAAGTATTATTGACTTGAGATAAAAGAGAAAAATACATGGGAAAATGAGGAGGAAAGATGAAAGAAGTTCAGGAAGGAGGGGAGTAGGCAACATTTTTCTGAACTTCTTGGTGACTTCTCTTTAAAGTCTTATATTCATCTTTGGTGAATGGAAAAGATACTATGAAATATAATGTGAATAATAGTAATGTGTAGCACAGAGACTGTTATTTTTTTTCTTCAAAAAGGTATATTTAATCTCTGGTCATGGAATCTGTTTAAACTTGGCCATTGCCTGGATTCTGTTATCAAAGACTGCTTTTGAAGTTCATTTGACCAATCTTCATCTGCATAAAAATATGGGGGTGGAGGAAAAGGTCACATAGTGTGACGTGTCTCGGACTCTGAAATTCCTTGGGGAGGGTCTGGTCACACTTATCAAGAAGGAAGTCCACTTTTTTTAATTGAATCTCCAAATATTATCCTCCACTTTGGGAAACTCATATTAGAAAAGATTTGTTTTATATCTCATACTACATGGGCAAGCTCAGCAATGGGAAATTCTTTAAATTTTTCCTCAAACTCTCTTCTTTTCTACTGTTAAATTGTGTTCTCCAGAAGGACAGTATCATGTTTTCTTTTAAAATGACTACTGTTCCCACAGACTAAGACAAAAGCTAAGATTGCTTCATATAGCTCTTTTCCAAGCTATAGACGGTAAGTACCATGGATAGCAGCCAGCAGTGTTCCCACCAGTCTGGCAAACTGCTCTAGAATTCTAGCCCTCAGAATTCAATTCCTTCCCATTCCATCTTACCTGAGACCTTCTCATTGTTGTCTGTGTTTTATGCAGATAGAATTGATTGTGGAAAGCACCAACTGGCTGTACAAGTATCAATCAAGCTGAGACCCTGAATTTCTGGTTTAGTTAAAAGTTTTACTTTCCCAGTTAAAAAGCTATAAGTTCATAGATTTAGAGTTGTAAGGGGACTTGGAGGTCCTTGAGCACAATCTCTTCATTTTACAGGTAGGAAACTGAAGCATGGAGAAATTAAGTGAATTAACCAGGGTCATGTGGCTAGTAAATGTTTGAGCAGTGATTTGAACCCAGGTCTTCTTAACTATAGTCAGTGCCCCATTCACAAGATTTCACAGACTTTGATAGCCTGTGTGAATGACAGCTAAACTCAAAATGTAATAAACAGTCTCAGGATTGGAATTGTGCACTTTTGCTTTATTTCACTGGGTAGCCTAAATGCTTTTGTTCCTTTTTCCTTTTTTGGAAACTATTTAAGATTTTCAAAGTGTTTTTTATATACTATCTCATTTGATGCTCACAATACCCTGAGGCAAGATGGCGTTTTATGGATCAGGACGCTGAGACTGAGAGACAGAGGTAAAAGACTTGCTCACACAGTTAGTAAGTGTCTAAGGTAGGATTTTAATTCAAGTCTTCTTGGCTCAAAGTACAGCACTCTATTCACTATGCCATGCTGCAATCCTTGTTTCCTTTTAAAAATTGTTTAGAGCAGCCTCTGTGCCTAAAACCACAGGAAACAATTTTTCTTTTCATTATGAAAAACAGACAGCACATTCTGTGTATTGTTATTTCATTAAGTGCAGCAGGTACATCTTACCCAAATCTGTTACGTTGATTCTCTTATTTGACACCCAACACTCATTTTTCTATAAAATATTGTCTCATCTGACAGTGAAGCCATCACTGAGTGACTCTGAGGACTAAGTTTCAAGCAATAAAAACTATGTCTTCATGACACCCACACAACATTTAGGAAAAAATTATATCATCCCAATCTTTCCATTCTTGCCAATTGCTCTGTCAATTAATCTGTTGTTTGGTCTATGAGATATTAGCCCATCTGACTGACTTTCCCCTCACTGAATTAACTTGTTTCTATCCCTCCCACCCACCCCCTAAAAAATTAGTCAGACACCTTCAGCATTAGTCATCATTTGTTCATCCATTCATTCCTTGTTTGTCTTTCATTCTCAAAGAGAACCATGACATCAGGAACATGACAACATCACTTGCAAGTGAATTGAATTTAAGTGAGGCAAGAATGTGCAAAGTCACCAACCTCACTCTCTCCTCCAGAGCAATCTGAGTCCAGTGGTAAGACATATATCAGGGTGACTGGAAATGGCTCCCAGCTTCAGCCACAGCAAAGGATCCAATGGAATATTTGCAAAGTGCTTTGCAAACCTTAAAATGCTATGTAAATACTGGCTATTATCCTTGGGAGAACTACTTTTCTCCTTAGCAACAAAAATAGTATGGAAAGTGAGGATTTACCAGCCCTAGACTGAAATTGTCCTCATTGTAAATTGTTTAACTCAATGACTCAAAGCCATGACCTTCTAGGACAATTTTAAGAGTTAGCACAATTTTAGATAGGTCCACTGCTCTACTAACTTACTTATAATGTTTGATCCAGAGTCACTTCTGCTAAAGAAGACTATATTTTATAAGCTATTCTCCCCCTTCCACTCCTTTCCCCTTTAAAGGAAACAGGTAAAAAATTAAAATGTAATTTAATTAAGGGAAGTCAATGCACAGATTGGGAATCTACTCATTAGAGAGCTGACTGGTGGCTTTTCCTGCCCAAATGAGCAGTGAACTCTTTTGTGTCTAGCTTCCTAGGTCTTTGACAAGTCTCTCTGGGATTTTTCAGGTGCAAGATGAGCCCCAGGAGGGCTCCCAAAGCTTACTAGAATGCAGAAGCAGATGGAGAATCACAATTAGGTACCAACTGGAAGGGACTACAGAGATATTGAAGATCAAAGTTCTTCTCCACCCAAGTAATTGCTCAGGTAGGGGTAACCCAGGACAAGGAAACAAATGACAGGCTCCAAACACAAATCTGACAAAAGCAGAGCCAACCTCAGTCTCAGGAAGCCTACAGGGCAACTAAGGATTTTTTTGATCTCTCTCTCCTAAGGATGATCCATCTTCAGGGGGCACCTAGTATTCAGTGTCAGTGCTGAAATAGTAGTTTGTATTGATTTTGATATTACCCAGGGAACTGGGGAGCTTGAAAATAGACTTGTTGTTCTCCTCACCTTAGCTTGCAAAATTTTTCTCTCCTTTTATTCATATAGATTCAGTAGAGCCACTGCCCACAGTCAGAACTTTAGACATCACTAAAGATAACAAGACCAGAAGTGCTATTGTGTACTTCTAGAAACTGCCTATTTCCTAGAGATGAAGATCCACATTACCCAAAACAATTCACAACTGGCTGCAGGTGGTAGAATACAAGTACAGAGAATGAAAATTTCTCTTCATGTCTTCCCATTATCTCTTGTGGGCTGCTTGCACACTATGTGCAAAATGAGGGTGATTTACTCTAGTACCCTTCTGGAGACTCACTTTCCTTCATATATTTTGGCTAGGACACTTTGCATGGGATGCCAAGTTCGTTTCCTGACCACTTCCCATAGGAAATATGTGCTAGATCAATGTTGAAGTACTTAGAATTATAGGATCATGATTTAGAGCTAAAAAGACCATAGCAACCATCTGGTCCAACCTTCTTATTTTACAAATGAGGAAATTGAGACCCAAAAGGAGTAAGTAACTTGCCAGTGGTCACATGGGCAGTAAATTGTAGAGCTATGATTTGAACCCAGAACTTTTGACTCCAAATTCAGTGTTCTTCTTACTGAATTATACTACCACCATTGTGTTGATAAAAGACCCAAGGCATTTCTTAATCTCTCCATCCGCAGTTTAATCCAAAACATAATTCCCTTAAGGCTAATTCAGAAACAGGAATGGATCTAGCATCCTTAATATCACATTCCAAAGCTTTTAATAAATGTCTATATCTATGTGGCCCCATCCTTGGTGCCATCTAAATCAACCCAAGTCAAGAAAGGCTCTGTCCACTAGTCAAGGAAGGCTTTGTGGAAGGGGTGGAATTGGCAAAACAATGCAGAAATTAAAGTGAGGTCATTGAAGGAGGACTGGGCAGGGGCAAGAGACACTTCAGTTTCAAAGAAATCAAGTCTGATAGCATGTCTGGTAGCTTAAGGGAAGGTAGGTCAACCTATGAGGACTATTTTTCCATTCCTCTTATACACCAAAGATTATCTCATGGAATGTTCTCTTTGTCACATTCTTTATGTAGTTTTCCATCTACGCAGTCACAGCTATTATAGGAGGATGGTGGGTTAAGGGACCACCCAGGGTTTGCTGCATCATCCCAAAGCATGAAAATGGCAGCATGGTGTCTTAGTCAGCAAAGTTTTGACTTACGACTTACTGGAGTTGCTGGAGTAAGTTTTTAATCATATACCCCAAACATACAAGAAATATTATTTCATGAGACATCTGGTTATTACATATTGCAGTACTAATGACAAAAATTTGCATGAAGACCATTTTGCATGACGAAAACGTGAAAGACCATTTGCAAGACTAAAATTTGCATGAAAGTCTTTGCATGCTCATTTCTGAGGAAGAAGAATAGATCTATAGTAAAATAATTATATGGAGAACTTGATAAGATTCTCCAAATGAAATCAATACTCACTCTAATACTTGATGACCTCAATGCAAAGGCAGGAAAAGATGACGATGGGGGAAATATATGGGAGAGTATGATTCGGGAGAAAGAAATTAGACAGTCTAGATACTTGTAGATTATACTGAAGCCTCATAACTCTATATCAAGGACATATTCTTGAAAAAAATAGAATTAAATATGTAGTTTCAAATCTCACAAAGGATGAAATTGATTGCATTTTAACAGACATAAAAAGACTTTATTGAAATGGGAGTTATTCCCGAGTGTCTGTCTATGCGCAGTCAGACCAATGGCTTATCAGAGCCAAGATCAGAATTTTTAACAGACAAAAATAGTAATAAGATAGATATGGATTTGACCATAAAAGGATGAGGATTTAACCCTGAATTAGTCAAACAACCCTTTTTTTAAAAAAAAAGGAAATTTGAAAAACTGAAATGATATTGACGCTAATTATAATAACTTTATCCAGGAGTTGTCAATGTCAATTAATTACTACAAGGTGACCAAAAGAGTCAAGAAATTTCTTAAGTCAGCAGTTATTTACCTTGTTTTCCAAATGCAGCTGCTGAATTGAATGTCGGGTTAGAATATAAACTTTTCTATTAAACCTTATGAGGGATGAGCAACTAATTATAAACAATATCATCTCATAAAACAGAGAAACAGGAGCATAAAGCCAGTTTAAAGAAAGGTTAGCAAGATATTCAGCTGAGCAAAGTCATCTTGTGGTCATTTAAGGGGGAAAATGGTGAAGATGGTAAACAGAAAAAAATGGAAAAGATTTGCAAAAAACCAAAAACATTTTGACATACTTTTTTTTTGTCAAAGATACTCAAACCATTACACTTCTACCCTAATATCACATCCCTAAGATACTTATACAGGAGGCAGAAATGGGTCTAAAAAAACAAAACTGGGATAGGCAGTCAGATTGGATCAAGTACATAAAGAAGATATCCATGTTGAAGGTGATACAGTTGTAAAAGCATTGGAATACTGATATATAATGTTTAAAATGACCAAGAGAGTATCCGTCACTACTGACTTATATCGTCACTCTCCCATCTATGCAAAATCTTTATGAGAGTCATCAGTATACAAATTAATGACTTAGTGAAGGTATTTTTAAGGAATAAACAGATTTTTGCATGTGATATTCATCAATAGAACACTTGGTAAAACAGAAATTTGTGTGCTCTATTATAAGAAACTGTCTCCCATCCATGTGTCAATATCATTCAAAATTCCTTGGAAGTTGTAAAAACAGGAATATTCAGTATTCTGAAAATAATCTTCTGATGTGCATCATGAAGGACATAGAATGGGGAGATGTATTCTCAGGAACAATATTGCCTTGGTGATCAAAAAGAATCAGCACAGAGTCTAGGTCATAGAAGAATTCCCTGTCTATGATAAGGTCCTATATAGGTTCCTATTCAAGAATGACTTTCTGTTGACTGCATGGAACAGCAAAATATGGCAAAACCACAGAAAAGAGATCTGTGATATTTAAATGATTCGACCTGTCCATCCACATAAGAAAGACCAAAGGGATAAAAACTGTTTATGGATCAGATTTAACATACATCTGATTGGACACCTTATGGCATTTGTCCAACAGTATGTTATCTGAGACACAAGGTATAGATGAACTCTTGGTGTGGAAAGGGAAGAGAGTGGCGTGGATTGTTTACATTTTATGGCAAATTACTTTTTTTATTGATTTCAAGCTCCCTGTAACAGCAATGGCCCATTTTTTCAGTACATTTTGCCAGTGCTGCTGTTGTATATGGTAGTGAGAACTGGAACACCACTGCCTCTAAAGAACTAGAGATGGGTGATGGAAAGGCATTTGGTAGATGTGATGAATCTGTACATAGGTGTGTACACCTATACCAATAAGGGGTCCCAAAAGAGAACAGCAGTAAAAGTTGTCATCAATGAAGTATGACAGAAAAAGAGGATGAACTGGTCACCCATAGAAAAAGTAAGGGAAATGCTCCTCAGTGCTCCATTGGTACTTTCTCCATTGGAGAAAGTGAGGAAGGTTTCTAGCACATCAAATGAATCACCAGTGGCTAATTTGCAAGTGGATATAGATGGTAATCACATAGGATATGTAGGCATGATGGGTTGTTTATAATCTATATCATCAGAAGGAACTTCTGAAGAATGAGATCATATATCGAACAATATGAGAGATCTATTTGAATATTGAACACTGGGTATAGTGGTTCACCCACTAAATCTTTATAAGTGCAATTCTCTTTCTCAGCCTCCCATTCCCCTCCACTTCATGCTCCTTTAAAGGTGTATGTCTTGTGGAGTGGGGTAGAAAGTGTGAAAGAAGATTCAAGGGGGAAGGGGCTACATCTGGTTTTGTCTGTCTCACATATTCTACATTTAAGTCAAACAGGCCTACCTGATGCACCTAGCACACAATGTTCCATCTCCCACCTCATTGTCTTTGCAAAGTTATTCATTCATACCTGAAATGTTCTTCCTCCTCACTTTTACTTCTTAGAATCTCTACCTTAGGGCTCATTTCAAGTGTCAGCTCCTATGTGATGCTTTTCATGATTTCCCCAGTTATTAGGAATTTCTCTCATCAAAATAGGTTGGACATGCTTTGTATATATTTTGTATTTTCTTGTCTGTAGGATCTTTGTGGCTGTAATTCTCTCAGTAGACTAGAATTCAAGATAAAAGTTCATGTGTCCTTTTTTGGCCCTAATTTGCCCTTTAGTATCTAGTTCCTTGACATCAGGTCAAGTCAGTAAAATAGCATCCTGAAAGAAGGCTTCTTTGGCCCTTGTTTCCCATCAAATTAGACCCAAGGTTTGGAGGCACTAGGGATTTGATCACTTGTCCTAGAGTAATGAGGTTGCAACCCAAAGTGTCTTCCTCTAAAATTAGTAGCTTGGGATAAGCCAAGAGTATCAAAGGGAATATTAATTCCCTGGGGCTGCTGGTCTCCATTTTGTACAGTACACTGGGCCAATATGGCTGCCGTCCATGTTCATTAACTGCTATTAGGGGACATGAATAGGTGAGAAATCAATGAACACTTATTTATGATATTATCATTCCTGTCGTTCTTAGTAGTACTGTGATGTGCTAATGTATTCTGAGCATAATCATAGCTGTACTAAATGTCGTCTCCCACATATTTAATTATCTAGAAATAAATTTTTAATTAAAAATTGGAGACTTTTTTTCCCAGGGTCAGTTCCTTCGTCCTAATGCAAACCAAATTCTCCAGAGAAACAACATTGATCAAGACATTCATGGATTTTTTAACTCTGGTGTAGATTATAATGAATTAAGAGAGTCAAGAATTTAGAGAGTCTCCTTCCACGCATTTTTCTTCTCTTTGTTTTATGGCAAAGGAGGCCAAAGCATATGTGGTTGGCCTTCTGGGAGATCCAGCTTTGTGGTTAAATATGCAGTAGAATGATGTATCTTTTAGTAGCATGAACCAAGGGGATCTTAAAACAAAGTTTTATAGCACATAAACTGCCACTCTGTTATTTGATGAGTGTACATATCTCTTCCTAGTTAATGCTATAAAATGCTTTCTTAGGTCCATCAGTCCATTTCTCTCCAAGGAGAACAAGAAGGAATCCAGGTGAGAGAAGGAATTTCAACAAGCCAAGTAGTACGCTGCCCTCTGCCCTCACAAAAAGGGATTTTATTAACTGTCTCTATTTTACCCAATTGCTTTGAAAAAACTTTTATCAGATGTGTCCCCATTTTAACCAATTGCTTTATTGCACTTTTATTATAAGGGCAAAGGTGAAATGAAGTAAGTGCCTACTGGTCCTCCTGTCCCCCTAAGTCACAGCAAACACTGCTGATACAGAACTTTGGAATCAAGCTTTCTTATTGTCCAAACAGTCATTAGCACCCAAGCAATTATTATAAATGTCTTTTATATGTCATCCATTATATAGAAAATGAACCCAAGTTCAAGCACAGAGGGAGAAAAGTCAACTTCACCTTCGGTTCCTATGATAATCTTGAAAACATTCTTTAGCACCGAATGGAGCAGGTTAAAACAATCATCTGCAAGATAAAAGTTGGGGTTTATGGCACTGTCAGCCATAAATGCAGCTCAGTTGGATGGGGGAGCATATGCATTCATTAAAAAACATGTCAATTTGGGCCTCAATTCCAGAGTTGCCTTTGAGGTTTTTAGTTCTGCAGTTAGATTGAAAATGTTGTTTTAGAGAAAGCATCATACTATATACTCTGTGTACAAGCATTTTGTTTCTCTGGACTTCAGATTCCTCATGGGTAAAGTGAAGGATTTGGGCTGGATGATCTCAAGGTTAGAGATCTCCTGTAAAAAAGTTAAGTAAAGCTAATGACACGGTGACCATATTTAAAAGTGCATACAACATTCCATGTCTGTAGTATCCCTACATCTCTATTAGAAAAATGAGCAAAAATTGTTTTCTCTCCCTTTCATCCCCCACCACCACTGGGAAGGGAGGGAAATAAAGGTAAATTCCTTGTAACAAATGTGTATAATGAAGCAAAACAAATTTCCTCAGTGAATATATATATATATATATATATATATACACATATATGTGTGTGTGTGTTTGTGTGTGTGCATATATGTATATATATGTATATATAATGTATGTATATATATGAGTGTATATGTGTAAACCCACACCCCAAATCCATCACATCTCTGCATATTTCATCATTTGTCTTCTGAAATCATGAATGATCATTTTATTGATGATAGTTCTTGCAGCTTTCAAAGGTGATTATTTTTACAGTGTTGTTGTTATTACATAATTTGTTTTCCAAGTTCAACTCATTTCATTCTTCATCACGTAAAAAAAGTCTTCAAAATTGTTTTTTATAATATTGTTAATTTCTTCAGATTCTTTTTCCTTCTCTCTTCATCAGTTCATATTCATCTTTCCACCTTTCTTTGAAATCATCTATTTACCTGTTTCTTACAGAATAATAGTATTCTGTTACATTCACATAGTAGAACTTAATTAATTCATTCAACTGTTGGATATCTTTGTCTCCAGGTTCCACCTCCCCTGCAAAACACAAAAAGAGCTGCTACAAGTATTTTTATTCATATAGGACTTTATACATCCTTCTTCTTTTATATCTTTTGGGTATAACAGTGGTATATCTGGGTCATTGTTTTGTAACTCTTTATGTATAGTTCCAAATTACTTTCTACAATATTGTACTCAGTCACAGGTACAGCCACAGTGCATTAATGGGCCTGTTTTCCCATAAGTACCTCAACACTTATTTTGCTTTTTTAGTCTTATTTACTATTTTAATGGGTTTGAGGTAGAATCTCAGAATCACTTCAATTTACATTTCTCTAATTAGTAGTGATTTGGAGCATTAGATGTCTATAGTGAACCCGGGTTTCTCCCCTTGAGAACTGTCTGTTCATATCTTTAGACCATTTATCAACTGGGTGATTACTCTTTTCTCCAAAATTTGAATCCGTTCTTTATGTATCTTGAAAATGAGATCTTTGATAGAGAAATTTGTTGAAAAGATTTTTCCCCCAGCTAATTATTTCTCTTTTAATCTTAGCTTTATTAGATTTATTTGTGAAAAAAAAATAATTGTACACAGAAAAATATCTATTTTATATCTTCTGTGATCTTCTTTATCATTTGCCCATGAACCTTTATCTATCCATAATTTATAGGTGATTTTTTCCATGTTTCTTTAAATTGTTTATGAAGTGAGCTTTTATATCTAGATAACATTCCTGTTTAGGAGCAACTAGGTGGTGCAGTGGCTAGAGTGCCAGGCTCAGAGTCAGAAGATGAGTCTTTGTAAGTTCAAATCTAGCTTCAGATATTAATATGTGTCCTTGTGCAAGTCACTTAACCATTTGCCTTAGTTTCTCATCTGTAAAATGAGCTGGAGAAGGACATGCCAAACCACTCCAGTCTCTTTGCCAAGAAAAACCCAAATGGGATCGCAAAGAGCCAGACATAACTGAAATGCCTAAACGGTAACAACAAAAACGCCTATTGAGATTTTATCTTTGTATAAGGTATGAGATGTTGATATAAATCTAGTTTCTTCCACACATCCGTTCAATTTTCCCAGAAGTTTTCATCAAATAGTAAGTCCTTATGCCAGTAACTGGAATCTTGATGTTTATCCAATCCTAGGGTATTACATATACTTGCTTCTGTATGTGATGTCCCTAATCTATGCCACTGAATGATCTCTCCATTTTTCAACCAAGTTCCAATTGTTTTAACAACTGTGTTTTGTTTTTCAATCTTTGGGACTCAATTTCTTATGAAACAAATAATACTCATAGAATAATTTGAGATGTGGCCCTGTTAGCCCTTATTCTTTCTATGTTGCATGTTTCTCAAGGATTTGGGATAATGGAGACCTGATACTTGGAGGATATTTGAAATTTCAAAAAGCTCTTTGTGTGCCTTACCTTGGAGCCTCTGAAAATGTTGCGAGGTCAGTACTACACGTGGTGTCATTGCCCCCATTTTACAGATAAGGTAACTTGGGTGCAGAGAAGTTAAGTGATATGTCCACGGTTACACAGCTAATAAATGTCAGAGGCGGTACAAACCCAGGTCTGTCTGCACCACATCCAGTTCTCTACTACTCTGCCACATTGCCCCGAAAAGTATCAAATGCTCACCTAGAGAATCTTCCTTCAGACTTTCAAGTTGGAATTCAACTTATTCCATTTTATTAGTGAAGAACAGTGAAAAGTTAATCAAATGGTGTATAGATGTTTCTATACAGCATCACTAAATCAACTGTTTGGGGTTGGTTTTATTTTTGTATTTTTTTTCATTAGAGTAGTTGAGTGCCAAACAATGGAACTCATGTGCTATAGAGAAAAGAGAATTGCCTTGGAAATCAGGAGAGACAGATTAGAGGCAAAGCTCTGTCACAAACTATTTGTGTAATATTTGACCTCTTTGGGACTCAATTTCTTCATCTATAACTATGAAGAATTCAACTATGTGAGCTCTATGATGTCTGATAATTCTACAATCTATGATTTTTGGAATTGAGCACAATAAATATCCCAGGACATCCCACACCTGAAAGGAAGCCCAGAATGTTAGTAATTTTTTCTATTTGTTGCTGTCATATCTACTCCAGCCACAGACTTCCCACCCCTGCCCCACCAGCAGAACTCTTTAAATTCTGTATCTAGAGCATGCCAAATATTAGAATGCCAAATATCAGGGGTGTTTGGGCTTACTTTACTTAATTAGGTAAAGGTTTTAGCCAGGTGACCCCAACTAGAGGAGGTATAGTGCTGGGCAAGTCACTTAGTTTCCTCATCTATCAAATGAGTTGGAGAAGGACATAGTGAACCACTCCAGTATCTTTGCCAGGAAAACTCCAAATGAGATCATGAAGAGTTGGATATGACCAAAAAATGACTCAACAATGACAATGTACTTAAAAGACTGATTTAATTCTTAAATACAGACTAGTTTCAGTTCAATACAGCAAACACCTATTGAGCATCTACTCCCTATAAGACATTATACTAGGAACTGGGTATGGGATTTTTTGGGGGGGAGGAAGATAAAGATTTTGCCAGACTTCAGCTATTTTTCCATATCTCTGTATGTTTGTCTAGACCCTGCTACAGTATTTTTCTTTTCTTCAATATGGTATTTTATACTTCAGTAACTTTTGGAGCAGAGGATGAGAAAAGATAGCATGAATAAGGAACACTTATGTGGGAAGGGAAGGAAAAGGGTAGATGAATAGTTGCGTGGCACAGTGGATAGAGCGCCAGGTCTAGAATCAGGAAGATACACCTTCCTGAGTATGACCTCAGACATTTACTGTATGACCCTGGTCAAAGCACTTAACCCTGTTTGCCTCAGTTTCATCTTTGGTAAAAATGAGCTAGAGAAAGAAATGGCAAACTACTTCAGGACCATTGCCAAGAAAACTCCTAAAGGGATCATGAAGAGCCAGACGTGACTGAAAATGACTAAACAATAACAAATTTGGTTGGGAATTTGAGGGAGGCACCAGCAGCTGCCTAGAACAGGAGAGGCCTTACATAAAAAGGGTTACTTGAGCCAAACTTTGAAGGGAGTTAGAGATTCTAGGAGGCAGAGCTGAGGTTGGCATAGGGAATACCTTGTGAAAGTTATAGAGACAGGGATAGAGGTGAGAAACAGCAAAAAAAAACCTGGTTAGCTTAGAGAATGTGAGAAGTAGAGTAATATATAATAAGGTTGGAAAGATAAATTAGAGACAGGCAAGGAAGGGTTTTAAATGTGAAAGAAGGTTGAATTTGACCATAGAAGTCTTCAAGAGCCACTGTAGTTGATTGAGCACAGGAGTGGTGACACAGTTAGAAGACCCTTTAGATGGAACTTTAAGGTTTACAAAGTGCTCTTCCTATATTATTCAGTCCTCACAACCCTGGGAGGTAGTGTTGCTATTATCATACCCATGAGGAAACTAAGGCAGACAGAGTGTAAGTCACACAGCTGCTAAGTGTCTGAAGCTAGATGTTGGCAAAATAAGTTCTATGATTGAACCAAGACTGCCTGTAATTTGGCATTCAGGTTTTTGCAGGTGGTTTTATTTTCCCCTAAGTGCTTCAGTACTTCAAAGGATCCACAATTTCATCCACATTGATACTTCTTCCACCATTGCAGATTGTAGCTCCTCCATGCCTTAGTAGATGGTTTCAGAAATTGCTGTAGCTAATAGATTCATCACCTCAAGGTCAACAGTCTCCTCCATTCAAGAGGTTTTCTGAATTTATCCAGGCTAGTACTTGAACAACAATCTCCCTCTCTCCCTCCCTCCATTCCTCCCTCTCTCTCTCTCTCTGTCTCTCTCTCTCTCCCTCTCTCTCCCCTATTCCCTTTCCCTTCTCTCCTCTCCACCTTCTTTTTCCCCTTCCTCCCCACTATCTACACACACACACACACACACACACACACACACACACACACAATTGCCAAACCCATATTTTAAAGCTTTCCAGTCTGATAAGACGTCTCAGAGTTCATGTTTTTTTAAAAGAGTCTTGAGAAACTCAGGGTAACCTCCATACCATCATCAGGTATCAAAAAAGGACCTTAGTGGAAATGACAAATAATATCAGTATGGCATTGTGGGAAAAACTCAAGATTTGGAATAAAAAGATCTTTCCACTTATCACTTGTATAATTTTGACCAAGTTACTTAACTTTTCTTGGTCTCAGTTCCTCATTTCTTTTTTTAAAAAATAAATTTATTTATTTAACTTTTTCCATTCATTTTCACAAAATTTTGGGTTCCAAATTTTCTCCCCATTTG
>CM053769.1:669938068-669998452 GCA_028658325.1 Potorous gilbertii
GAAACTCATTAGCCTCCATCTGTTCCATTCTAATTTTGAGAGAACTATTTTCTTCAGTGAGCTTTTGAACCTCCTTTTCCATTTGGATAATTCTGCTTTTGAAAGCATTCTTCTCCTCATTGGCTTTTTGAACCTCTTTTGCCAATTGAGTTAGCCTATTTTTCAAGGTGTTATTTTCTTCAGCATTTTTTTGGGTCTCCTTTAGCAAGGTGTTGACCCATTTTTCATGCTTTTCTTGTATCTCTCTCATTTCTCTTCCCAGTTTTTCCTCTACCTCTCTAACTTGATTTTCAAAATCCTTTTTGAGCTCTTCCATGGCCTGAGCCCATTGAATATTTATTTTGGATGTTTGGGATACAGAAGCTTTGACTTCTATGTCTTTCCCTGATGGTAAACATTGATCTTCCTTATCTGAAAGGATGGGAGGAGATATCTATTCACCAAGAAAGTAGCCTTCTATCGGCTTATTTTTTTTCCCTTTTCTGGGCATTTTCCCAGCCAGTTACTTGACTTCTGAGATTCTTTCCACACCCACCTTGCCTCCACATCCACCTAGCTAGTGCTTGGGGTCTGAGATTCAAATGCTGCTCCCAAGCCTCAGGGCTTTCAGTTGGGGTAGGGCTGCTATTCATTTTGAGATTAAGTTCAAGTGCTCAGTTTGGGGTAGGGCTGCTAGTCAGTGTGACATTAAGTTCAGCTGCTTGGGTGGGAGCAGGGTCACCTCACAGGGCTCAGTTCCCTCATGGGGTTTATGCAGAGACCTTCAACAATGGATGTGAGTCCCTGCTTGCTTTGGGAGCCCCTGTCTGCTGCTGCCTCTGCTGCTGCCTCCTGAGGGGGCCTGAGTTATGAGTTTCCTCATTTCTTAAATGTGAATAATGATACTACTATAATACTTATACTACCTACCACACACAAATGCCATGAGACATCAAGGGAAATCTGGATATACACACACGTATAACGTAATATAACGTTCATAGACATGTATGTAGATGTACATATACACACATGGACACCTCCATACTTTCACACATACTTGTGCATATGTGTACCTTTGCAGACATAGCTAAATTGGCAAATTGAGGCATTTTCTTCTTAACTTTAGAACTCTGGCTTAGCTCCCTCCCATCCAGTACAATTCATATATAGAATTCAAAGGGAAAGAAGTCAATTCCTTAAATTAAAGGCTCTTTGTACTCTACAGACTCAAGGCTATTTTCCTTGGCAGTGGTCAAGTCAGAGACAAACAAGAAGTCCTCAGGCTATTTTGTTTGTTTTTCCTGCTTCCCTATGTAATTTCACTGTTTTGTCTTACATTCTTGAACTAGCAGGAAGATTTCTCCCTGATTCTACTATTGTGACTTCTCCCTGTTTCTAATACCATGATAGTGCTCAATTCAGTCCAAGTGAAATGGGTTTTCTTTGTAACCTCTCATTCTTGAACATTAGAGATTTCTGCAGCCTAAGCAAAAGTAAGAAGATGGAGCCCTCATCAGTTCATACTCTCACCATCCCATTCAGTCAATCATTGCCCTAGAATTTCTGGGAACCAGAAAAATGGAAAGATTTCTAATGTGTATCAAAGATGAGACCTTCTGTATAAAATGAGAAAGATTTTAAATGGGGGTGGGGGAAGATGCTACCTTCTTACTCCCCTAAACCCCCCTCCCTATCCATTAGCTATCAATGGTGACTATAATCTTGGAGAGCTGATGGAAATCCAGCTCAAGCAACAGACTTAAGGAGCATCTCAGCTGGTTACAATGAATATACTTCAATAAGTTTCATTGTAAGATTTGTAAGTTTTATAGGCATTATCTGTTTCTTTCTTCCCTGGGCATGGTGCCTAGTTGTTACCCAAATCACTCACTTAGAGGGCATTTGACACTAAATGTAGGACATGTATGTAAATAAGACAATTCAAATGGTCGTCCTTTTCAGTATTTCCTGCAGATGCCACAAATAACTTTAATTCATTTGGGAAAAAGAATCAAGCTCCAAGTCAAATAATAGAGGGAGTCCCCAACCCTTAAAGATCACAAATTCTTTACTCAATGAAGCATGGGTTTGATTGTGTTTTGACCTGGATGTGTGATTTAATTGATATAAGGAACCATGATCTCCCAACACTGGAGGAGGGAGTGGCATTTGACTCACCTAGGAACACACAGCCTCCCACTGTATTTCAGGGAGAGGGCTTGAAATCAGTCTTCCAAGTCTGCCCCACTACTTCTTTCTGTGTAACCTCTGCATACATGAATAGTACCTGAGAAGGAGTACAGCATAGCAGATAGAGAGCTGGTTATTCAAATTAGAAAGACCCAGTTTTAAGTACTTCCTTAGATACACACTGGCTGTGTGACCCTGAGCAAGTTACTTAACTTCTCAGTGCTCTACCTCCCCTCCCCCAACTCTAGAACATTTGCTTTGGTAGAGGGAGTTTCCTCATTAGAAGGTCTCTACACTAATGAAAAAAGTCTGGAGTAACCCCCATTCCCCATCCCCTCCAATATATAATCTTTGTAGGGTTGTTGTAAGGAAAGTATTGTAGACCGTTCAGCACTTTACAATGTGTATTATTGTTGTAAATGAGATTGGCCAAGCATCTGTGAATTATACAGAGAACTATTCCCTCCTCTCTCCAGCATCCCCCATCTAGGGAAATGGGAGGGTGTATCTTTAATGAAACTGGAACAATTAGCAAGTTTGTGATTCAAATGAAAGCTATTACAAGGCCAAGGATTTCTGCAGAAAAGACCTTTCCCATCTTTGAGCTCAGTTTGTGTGGACAGATAATTGAACTTTCGATGGATAGTGGAATGAAATGTTCTCCTTTTCTGTTGGTCTTGCAACATGACATCTATACTTCTGTTAGTGTGTGTAAGGGTATATTTGTGAGTGTATGCACCTGTGCACACACAAATGTGTAGGTGATTGGATATTTATTTGTCTAAATAGGAAACCTGACTGACACAGTCATGAAATAGTCTAATTCACCAGGTGATAGGAATAATGCTTGAAACTATGGTTTTGTTGGTAAAAGCATCTCCCAGGTTTAGACACTCTCTTTATGAATAAAAAGTCAGCAACTTCTTGGCAATTTATAGTCTAAGAGAGACACTTCGAGCAAGATTAAGTGATTTGGCCATGGTGACACATCTAGGCAGTGAGATGAATTTGGAGTGGGAAGTGATCATTCTTCCATTTTGCAGCTGAGGAAACTGAGGTCCACAGAGTGACTTGCCCAATGTCACAGAAGGAGTCAGTGGCTGAGCTAGGATTTGAACTCAGCTAACTCCAAATCTAATACTCTTCCCACTATACCTTGTTGCCTATCCATTATACTGTGCTAACTTTCAAGAAAACTGAGGCATGGTTAAATGAATTTTCCAAGGTTACACTGAGCCAGAATAGGATGTTATTCTCAATGATCCCTGGTAACACGTTGTAAGTAAAAGAGTATTGAACTTGAAATCAGATGACTTGGGCTCCATTTCTAGCTCTGTGACTACGACTTTGGATATGCCACTTAGCCTCAGTGTCCTTATCTTTAAAAAGGGGGTAATGAAACCAGCCAACCTACTAACAAGATCATTGTGAAGATGAAATGAGATCACAGAACGGTGGGATATGGATTTTGAACTGAAAGAGACCTTAGAGATTTTTATATCCATCCCCCTCGTTTTACAGTCAAGGAATCCCGGAGTGATTAAGGTCACTTGCTTAAGGTCACACAGGCAATATCTATAAAGTGCTTTGCAATTTTAAAGAGTTAGAGAGAAACTTATTATCATTAGAGCTTTCAGCAATTCCATAGTTAATAATAAGGTCTTAAGGAAGCAAAGCAAGCTGTATCAGTGATTAGGTGCCTTTAGTTCCCCCACAGACTGGCTTCTATTGAGTTGAGTTTAGTTCTTTCCAATGTTCCTCTGCATGACCAATTGGAATACACAAACCATGTGTGACTGACGACTCAATCTAGGACTCAGAAAATTGATCCCAAAGTTGTCGTGCTTTGACAGTCCTTCAGAGACAAAGCTACAAAGCCTGGGTGAGTCTGGGGCTTTGGGAGAGTCACATCTTATCCCCTATCACTCTCAAGAGTCCAGGACCAGTTCTCAGTGTTAGGACTGCAAAATTGGATGGGACCAAGCTGGCAGAGGAAGGAATGAACGACCCTTTCCCCCTCAGACTCAGTAAAACCAGAGTCACTATATTGCTCAGAGTCTAATTATAGTTGAACATATGATGGGTGATAAAATATTTAGAATAAATTTTAGTAATTATAGTTGAAGAAATAGTAATTGCATTCTCCCTTGAGTAATAATTAGACTATAAGGTGTGTGTGTGTGTGTGTGTGTGTGTGTTTTGGTTGCTGCTTCTGTTGTTTGTAGATATTCAGGGATAAATCCTGCCCTTATGGACCTGGAGTCACTGGGAGCCAGGTGTGACTTTCTGTGGGCTGAATTTGGCTGTAAATTATGTTTTGTTTTCTGTAGGCAGCCTGACAGCTAAAATCATATTTGCTGTCAAAGATGACACCAGGCACAATGGTGATGTATGAAAGTTAGAGGGCCAGTGTGGAGCAAGCCGTACAGATCCATCCCTCTGGCATGTACGGCCCTCAGCATATCTTGCTCCAATTTGCCACTGCAGCTGGCCTGACTTCCCAAGGCTCAGGTTGGCCAACATGTAAGAGAAAGCAGAACCGGATTAGGAAGGAGCTGTGCAAAAAGGAGTTAACATCTAATACGATTCATTGGAAACATGGTCAGCTTCCATACCTCTCTCTTAACAGGCTTAATACATCGACTAAATCCTACATCTAATTGTATTGTGTGATAGAATGCAAATCCATCACCGTAATCACTCTCCAGCACTGCAGGGTCCCAACCATTTTGGCTACATTCAGATGGAAATTCAAAACCACATATAACAAGCCTAAAATGCCCTGAATGACAGATTTATCAGACTAGGCTTTCATCTGGGGAGGGAGGGGATCAGTTTTCTTCATTTTCATGAATATAGTAGATATTTTAAATATGTATTACTTGCAGGTTATGTCCAGGATTGCTGGTTTTCTCCCACTCGATATGAATTCAGTGAAACTCTTTCTCAAGCTCCTTCCTCCTTCCAGAGTTTGATCTTTCCCAACCTGAGCTCTGGGACTCCTTTTTTCATCTCTAGCTTCCTCAAGAAGTCTCATGGTTCTCCCTTGGGAATCGCTATCTTCAAATAGTCTGAGGTTCTCTTCGTATTTCCTCTTTCTTCATTAAATTCAACTGAATGTTGCAAGATTGAAGCCAGATTAAAGCTCTTAGGAACCTTAGGAAACAACCAACCAACCACAGTGTTAAAAAAAAAAAACAGTAAGATGAATTTGCCTGCATGTGGATAGTATTGCCAAGAGCAGACTGGACCTTGGAGTTCAGAGATCTGAGTTAAAGACAGTGTGGCTCTGGACAAGTCACTGTTCTTATCTGAGCTTCAGCTTTCTCATCTATAAAATGAGCCCGAGTTCAAATAGGTGTTGCTATCTCATAATGTTCAATCAGTCAACCAACAAGAATTTATTAAATACCTACTGTGTACTAGGCACTGTGTTAGCCACTGAGGATACAAAGATGAAAATGAAGTAGCTCCTTAAGGAAATTAACTTCGGTTGGGGAAAAACCTATACACATAAAAAGATGTAAAATATGTACAAAGTCAAAACAAAGCAAATTGTAGGCATAAGTGGGAATAGTAATGGGGCAGAATATCATGCAGGGGGTGATATTTGAATTATACTTTGAAGGAAGCCAGTAATTCTAAGGGGCGATAGTGAGAAGGAAAGGCATTTCAGCTATAGGGGAAAACCAGCATATATTAAGGTACAGAGGTGGGAGATGCAAGGTCACTGATGAGAAACTGAAATAATGCCATTTGACAAGACCATAGAGTGCATGAAGGGCTGTCATATGTCACTGATGAGCAACAGAGTTTGTATTTTATTCTATAGGCGATAGGGGGCTACTGGAGTTTACTGAGGACTCTGAATGGCACTTTAGGTGCGTCATTTTGGGCAGCTGTGTGAAGAATAAGTTGGAGAGGAAAAGAAGATGAAGGAAGATAGTATCATTACCATTGTATTTGTATTTACATAGTATTTACTTGTATTTACATAGTGTTTCTAGGTTTGCAAACCACTTGTCATATGTTTACTCATTTGATACTCAGAGCAACCATGTAAGGAAGGTGCTATTAATATCACTACTTTACAGGTGATGAAGCTGAGATTGAGAAAGGTTAAATGACTAACCCACAGTCACTCAGCTAGTATGTGAGGCAGGATTTGAACTTTGGTCTTCCTGCCACCAAGTTCTGTGCTCTATCCACTATTTCTGCATTTAGGAAGCTGTTACAATAGTGTTGGGGAGAGGTGACGAGGGCCTGTGTGAAGAGAAAGAAGGGGAGAGATACAAAGAATATTGTGGAAATAGATTGATCTGGTTTGTTTTGAAAAAAGGGCTTTGTTCATGACTAATGTGAAAATGTTTAATGAATGCATATGTAGAGTCTGTGTCAGAGTGCACATCATCTTGAGGAGGAGAGAGGGGAGGGAAAGGGAAAAAATTTAGAATTCAATATCTTATGGAAATGAATGTTGAAAATTAAAAATTAATTAATTTTTTTAAAAAAGGACTTTGTTAGGGGTAGAGCCAAGATGGCGGAGTAGAAAGACTCACATATGCTAGCTCTGAACCCACAGCCCATGGATTTCCTCTAAAAAGAACTCCCAACAAATTCTGGAACAGGGGAAGCTGCACAGCAACACAGTGAAGGAGATTTCCGTTCCAGAGAGCCCTGAAAACCCAACCCAAAGGTCCATTGCACACTGGATGGGAGTGGAGCCCTGCCCTGCGCTGGCCACGTGGCACTGAGAGGAGCGAGCAGATCCGAGCAGGCTTCAGGGAAGGAATCTCCAGCAGCTGCAAAGGTCTCTCAACCCACAGACTCACAGTGATGGGGGACAAAGATGCTGAATGAGGTAGGCATTTCCAATCCCTGTGCCTCATGTGGGTCCAAAGAGATAGACAGAGGATTAGATTTAGAGGAAGAGGTCCTGGGCTCAACGTCTAGCTGTGCTCCTTACTAGCTACATGATCTTGGGCAAGGGACAATTTTCCTTGGTTTTAGCTTTCTCATTTGTAAAATGACAGGGTTGGTCTATATGAAGTCTAATGTCCTTTCTAGCTTGAAATTTATTATCTCATGTGTCCATGTGAGAAACCAAATTTTGGAAAAGATAGAAAGGTTCTGGCAGATGAAATACATTTTGTTCCCCATGTACATCACCAGCATTGGGGAGAAGTCCATGGAATAAGCAAGGAAGAAACTAATTTCAATAGAGAGAAATTTGTCCTTTTAAAAAATGATCTGGACTTCTGCACAAAAGAGTACAGGGAAAGGATCTTTGTGTGGCGCTCAAGCCTGGCATGGCATTGTCTCAAAATATCTGTGAATGTCTTTGAATATTTTGAAATCCCCTGTGCTACATTTCAGTTGGAAGTATAGTAGACTCGAGGATCTGAAAGGTGGGATACCACAACTACCAGGTTACAGATTTCTAACATAGTAGGAAGCCCAGATCACATACAATTAGTATGTGATAGTATTCTGTAGAGGGGAAAACTCTGAACTTGTCAGAAGACCTGGGTTCAAACCTTAGTTCTTCTATTTATTGGCCTGAGGGATCTGAAGCAAGTCAATTCTCCTCTCTGGGGCTCAGTTTCCTCATATATAAAATGAAGGGGTTTCAGTTCTAAAGACTTTGACCTTGGAAATCATCTGGTTTAAATTCTTCATTTTTCACATGAAAATACTGAGACCATGAATATTAGATTAAGTAGTTTGTCATTTGTTCATTTAATATGTGATGGGTATGGTAGGCAGTGAATAGACCTCCAAATCATGAACCTGGGTCCATGTTCCACTTCTGATAGAAATAAGCCATGTGACTCTGGGCAGGTCACTTAGCCACTAAGTATCATAAGAAAAACTCTAAGACTAATGGAAGAAGAGTTAGGTGCCGTTCTGCATTGGTAGAAAGAGTTCACTCAACTAGAGTTATAACAGTGTAATCATAGCTTTCGTGTTTTGTGTTTGTCTTCGGTTTGGTTTCATAAAGCAATGGAAATACGTTGAAGATTTTTGAGCTAGGCATGGCCAGATCTGCTCAAGAGAAAATCTTTTTGACATTGATGTAAAGGATCGTTACTCACGTGGGAGTCATTTCCAAATCAGCATTTCTAACTTGACAAACTGTTGTACAAAAAAATTAAAAGTATATAAAAGAGTAGACTTGAAATACATATTATTATTGTTTTTTAATGAGGGGAGATGATCACCTAAAGAGAAAAAACAATAACTGATAACATCCCATATGTTCTGGTATCCTCAGGAAGTCAAACTATCTAAAAGAAGTCCTCCAAAACATTATGTGGATCTCCCTGAAGTAGATAAGTGTTGCCCATGATGGATAGGCATGAATGCATTACCCCCATTGATGAATGAGATCACAGATCCTTAAGAGTATCAAGAGAGAGCAGGGTAGGTGATAGAGGAACGAGACTGGTAGTTTAGGTGGGCAGCTATTAGAATAATCCTGCCAGGAAATGATAAGGGCCTGATCGAGCCTGGTATCCATGGAAATGTGATCCTCAGAGATAGGTTATGCTAACAATAGTAATAGTTTGTATTTATAGAGATTATTATGGTTTACAAATTGCTTTCCTTATCCAGCCCTAAGCTTAGTGCAAATACCATTATAAGTTGAGACAATAAGAAGAAGGCTGAATCTGAAGCCAGAACACCTGAGTTCAAATTTTGTCTTTGCTACTCACTATGTCTGTGACTTTGGGAAAGTTATTTAATCTTTAGCACTCCAGGTCCTCAAAAAGAGTTGGGATGAGATGACCCCTAAGGTCTCTTCTGGCTTTGATCCCTATTTTAAAGCTAAGGAAACTGAGGCTTAGAGAGTTTAAGTGGCCTGATAAATTTCATACAAATTGGTAAGTGGTAGAATCAGAACCAGAACCCCAAGCCCCCTAACACCAAGAGCACTCAGAGTCTTCTGCTACACTATCTCATTCCAGGTACAACTGGAGCAGCTCATGAGTATCAGATATTGTGCCTCTTCTGCCTGCCCTACGTCTGCCACCCCCCCTCCCCAACATTTATATCCAAATAAAATCAAGTTAATCAAGGATGGGGAACCTGTGTCCTTAAGGCCACATGTGGCCCTCTAGGTCCTCAAGTGTGGCCCTTTGACTGAATACAAACTTCACAGAGCCAATCCCCCTTAATAAAAGAATTTGTTCTGTAAAACTTGGACTCAGTCAAAAGATCATACACACCATAGGAACTAGAAGGCCACATGGGGTCTCAAGGCCACTAGTTCCACACCCCTGAAAATAAGCGTCAAGGAGAAGAAAGGTAAGTAAAAGGAGAATGTAGATTTGTTTTGTGTAGGCTTTTGTGTAAATCGGGGTGAGTAGTTCTACATCCCGGGCCTTGGTGACTGATGTGTGTGTGGCTGTGTGTCTGTCTGTGTGCGTGTGTGTGTGTGAGATCATTTAAAAACTTGTTTAAGAAATCAGCACAACTTCTTTACAGCTGTTCCCTGAGTCACTGTGGGGACAAGGTTTTGGGGTTGGAGGATGGTAGTGGAATTGGATGGAGGGACAAGTTGGCCAGCTAGGTGACGCAGTGGATAGAGTGGTAGACCTGGAGTCAAGAAGTCTTATCTTCCTGACTTCAAATCTGGCCTCAGACACTAGTTAGCCATATGACTCTGGGCAATTCACTAAACCGTGTTTCCTTATCTATAAAATGAGCTGGAGAAGAAAATGGGAAACCATTTCAATATCTCTGCCAAGAAAACCCCAAATAGGGTCATGAAGAGTTGGAGATGACTAAAAATGACTGAACAGCAACAAGGGGTTGGAAAGGTAAGCACAGGGCTATGAATACAATTCTATGTTGTATTGTAGTAAGGTGGAAAGATCCAATTTGGTGCTATAGAATTTGCAGTGAGGAAGAAACTCTGAAAACATCACTGCTACCTCAGTTTACAAAAGAGGAAACTGAAGACCCTTAGAGATGTAACAGGTACAAATAAGCCAAGATCTGAACTAAGGTTGAGGCATAATCAGGGTGGGAGAATTGGCTCATTGCCCCAGGGAATGACAATTAAGGGGATACCAGCAGCACTATCCCAGGGCCCACTTCTTCCCACTGGCAAGCAGGGAGTCCCAGCCCCTCAAATCCCACCCCAGGACACCTGCCCTTCCCCATTTCCTGCCCCTGTTCTATGTTCCCTTGGTCAAAAACAAAAATGCTGCTGAACTCAGTTCCTTACACACTCAATGCAGTGTCCTTTCCACGCTAGACCACATTAGTCAAAGGACAGCCCTCTCTCATTTGCACCAGGTTTATATCTTTCTACTGCCAAAAGTCAGTTTTTCTTCAGTCGAAAATGCTTCTCCCCTTGCTTATTTTCCTTTCCCTTTTTAAAGCAAAGAGTCCAATACAGGCTAGTGGGAGTCATGGTTGAGAAATAAGATTGTGAGCAGAGGACAAACAATAAACTGAAATTCTGTGAGTAGGATCAATGACTCCAAAGCTGCCACCTCCCATTCAATCTCCTCCAGCATAGGGAGACATCTTGTCAAGAAGCGAGGAGGGACATTTTTGCCCCAAGTCCTGATAGAACTTGTCCTATACCATTGCCTGCTTTTCGACTGTTGTGTTTGAAAATGAGAAAAAAAATGAACTCATTGGGGAGACTCTTTCACTGTAACAGGCAATACAAAGAGGTGGGAAAAGACCAAGAGACTATCTGAGGGAGGTGAGCTTAGCAAACCCTTAGCAAAATTGAACAAAATGGGAGCCAGGGAAAAATCCACACAGACCCCTCGCTTAATGACGTCCCGAGTGTTTGCTGGCTTTCCTCCAATTTACAGGAGACAGATGTGGCAGCCATAGAGGCTGAGGCCTTCTCTGTTGATGACACTGTCATACTTGTCATCAGACAGAGGAGTAGTGGATAAAAATGGCAGCCCTGGTGAAGTAGCTGCGGAAGAAGACACCGTGCTTATTCCTCTCATAAGACAATCACAGAAAATGAGATGCAATCTCTAACCTCTGTGGCAGGCCAGGTGCTAAACAACTGAGTAGCTAGGATCATTTCTTACAACCTGACATTTTCTTGCCTATTTTTTAGATTCATTAGAGTGGGCATTTTTCAAAGTTGTACTTTTTTAGCTCTAAAGGAGTAGGGGGCGGGGTGTAGTAATAGTTAGCCTGTACATAGCACTTAAAGGTTTGCAAAGTACTTTATGTTACCTCATTGGATCTTCACTAGAATCCATGAGGTAGATACTACTATTATTGCCATTTTACAGATAAACTGAGGTCAAGTGTTTGCCAAAATCATACTGCTAGTAAATATCTGAAGTAGGAGTCATACTCAAGGTTTTCTAACTCCCAAGTCCAGGGTGCTACCTTCTGCACTATCTATGGAACATATACCAAAAAACAGGAGTCAGATTCAGTAACTTCCTGAGCAATGAATCCATTTCTCTCCCTGGGCTCTGGAAGATCCAAAAATAAGTCTGCAAAAGTTAGTGGGGCTGGGGATGGGGATAACCTCCTTTCCGTGGCTCTCTGGGGAGAAAACATTTCTAGTTCTGTGAACATCCATGAAATACTTTCTCTATGGATTCATTCATAACAATCTGACCCCCTATCCATGTTGACAAACATGGATGAAGGCACATCGATGCCAGCACTATTTGGTAGAATGTTCATGGGTCCTAGGCCCCATATCCAAGTTCCAGAAATAGTACAACTGAATGGAAATCATCCAGCCCAATGACCTTAATTTAGAGATAAGGAAGCCTAAGTAAAGGGAAGTTAAGTAAGTTGTCCAAGGTCACACAGCTAGCCAAGATTAAATCCTGGATCTCCTGACTTCCTTCTACTCTCCTTAGTTCTTTGTGTTCTATCAAATGGTCTCCTTCCACGAACTCATTTCTGCTCCTCAAACTCAAAAGGAAAAAAATAGATTGTGCCTTTTGCACCTTTTCTAGATGATATACAAATGCCTTGGAAAATTACCCCAAAGCAAGCTAAAGGATGAATGAGGTGGAGAAAAAAGAAGAAATAAAATGGGCTACAAAGACTTCTACTTCAATCCCACACTTCTCCCCCTTCCCTGATTGCTGAAAGGAAAAATGCGGCTAAGGAGGAATGCATTCTCATCCTGCAGGTCTATGAGCGTAAATTCAGGCTGTGTTTCCTAGCCTGAGAAAGGAGAACACAGCTATTTGCCAACCAAGGTCACACAATCCATGGGGCAGGAAAATTTGCTTTCTCTCCTCCTTCCATTAATCCTGCCCTTTCAGTTGATCTAGGGATCCTGTTAAGAGGTGTTACCTGCAGCTTAAATTACAAATTTGGTAGGTTTTATATCCTGGGTGAGGGATCTTTGAACTTGCTGAAAATGGGCTCCCAGGCTGGGCAGGATAGATGGACAAGGCCTTTCCATTGACCTCTACCCTTCACCCTGAAGATTGCCTTCCCAAGGCTGACTCAGTAATTCATTCCCATTCTTTCAGGCCTTGATTTTAGTTCCTTTGGCTCTCACTGACAGAACCTGAAACAAGAGACAACCTCCTCTTTGTGGAACAGTTATAAATTCACAGCTTAGCAGATTTCAAGCTGATTGCCTTTTCTCAGGTTGTCTCTCTGTAAATGAGCCTCTTCAGAGATGACGGATGGCTGGGCACCTCCAAAACATAAATTCTCAGCTAACTGGAAGCATCACCTCAAACTATTTTGCTTCGGAGCCAACTGAAAGTTCAACTCCTTTGGATGACATTGTCCCCTGGCTGATAATTTTTAATCAATGAAAATTGTCAGCGGGAGCCACAGTCTCCCAATCTCTGGGTGTCATGGAGTCTATGGAGGCTTGGAGCTTTGGGCTCGCTTCGCCTCCTGAATAAACACCAACATAAAAGGTTATCCTTTGTTCTTTCTGTCAAATCTAAATTTAGCAAAATTAGGATATAGATTTTCCTTTATTCTCTGTGATCACAAATGTAATGTCAGATTTTTTTTTCACTCTCCCAGAGAGCTTTTCATCCCTCCTTTTATTCAGTGCCAAGGTTGTCAGAACCATAATTTATTCATATTTTTGACCTCTGGGGAAGACAATATCCATAGGGTCATAGAGTGTTATTGGATGTCAAGACTAAAATTCACTGCTCCAGGTCCTTTACAATGTTACATTTAATCAGGCTTGTGTAATTGTGGCTGGAGCATTGGCGGCTGTAATTAATCCTGGAGGGCAGCCCCTCCTTATTAGTAATTATTCAATATTTATGCATTTCCCAAGGTCCTGAACATAGAAAGCACTTGGACCTTCTTGGCAGGAAAATGGAGGCCTAAAATTTCTGCTACTGTAATTGCACTACAGTTATAATGGGGAAGATGGGAAAGGGGATGGATTGGGGAAAGAGATACCTTGAGGTTGCCCTTCCTCTCCTCCAGCTGTGCGGCTGCCTTATCCTTGTATGGTTCCTTTACCCAGAATGCCAAGGCATAGACTAGCCCCTGGAGCTTAATCATTTTCTAAGAATTGCATGGAGAGGCCTCAGGAGGTCTGGGGAACAATTAATCAATGCTAAATAATAACAATAGTTATTCTGCGATTCAGAGAAAGAAAGGATGAATCCTTCATTCGCAACCTGCAAAGATGTCGAGTGGACCCTTCGAGCAGAGCCCAGGAGCTCATTAGAATTCCTTTCAGGCTACATCTATGGGTGGCCCTCACGGTGCTGTATTGTCCCTGTCATTTCAAACTGCTGGAAAATTGCTTTTGGAACCCCCATTCTAATTTGGTTGATTTGTCTTCCTCCTCCTTCCTCCATCCCTCCTGTCATCCTGGTTCGAAGATCCTTATAGCCCACAGGGGACCAGGGTGGAGGGAAATTTTGAGAGGATGTCCTCACTTGTGGCTGCAGGATCTCTGACCTGAAGTCATTTTGCATGCCTTAAACTGTAGCTAGAAGGTCAGATGTTGCTGAAATATGGATTTATTGTTAATTGATTTGTACAAATTTAATAATTATCATGGAATCGTAGATCTTGAGAGGATCTCTAAGGTTATTCTAGTCTAGCCTCTTCTTTTGACAGAAGGGGAAGGAAATGGAAGCCTGGAGAAGTGAAGTGACTTGCTCAGTATTACACAAGTAGTAAGCATGAGGGGTGGTCTTTGAACCCTAGTTCATTACATTAATAACTTACAATTTTATAGGGATTTCTGTTTACATATCACTTCTATATATTTCCTATCATTTAATGCTCCTAACAGCCCTGTGAAATCAGCAGAGCAGGTGTTACTATCCCCATTTTTCTGATGAGGAAACTGATGCAGAGAGAGGGTAAGTGGCTGGTTCCCACTGCTAGTGAGGGGAAGAACCAAGAAAGAACCCAGGTTCTCTAATTCCAAATCCAGAACTCTACACATATGTGTGCATTAAATATCAGAGATGTTGCTTATCTCTAACGTGGCTTGCTTTGTTCACATGTAGGATTGTCATCCTCCCGGGAACCCTGAAGAACCAAGTGTCACATAGTTGAAAACTACTTTGTTTGCACTGTTCTTATTAGAGGTCTCAGTTTATAAAAATAGCCTGTTCAGTGCTCCACATAATCGACATTGTTTTGCATTTTGTGCCTTTTTATGGGATATCTACCAGATCTATCATCTCTGCCCCTTCACATTTTTAGTTTCCCTTTATGTGGGTCCACATAAAGCCTTTTCAGATCCTCCAAGGCACTTAGCATCCCCCTAAAATCACGTTTTTTATTATGTGTTCATTTAGCATTTCCCTAGAGGTGTACAATATCTTGTTCCTCTGAAAGTGTGTGCACTCCTTGAGGGCAAGGTGGCATGATTTCTTTTCATTGTATCTCAAGAGTCTAGCAGAGCTCCTGGCATGTACAAGTGATTAATAAATGCTCTTAATGGACTGAGTTCAAAAAGACAGATTAAATGACTGTAGGCTTTATCTAGTTAACTGGCTGGTTCAGGTTCCAAAAGAGTTTGCCTTTTAGAAAGAAAGCATCTTTTAGAGTAGGACCACTTCATCTTTTTTGTGTGTCATGGACTCCTTTGGTAGTCTCTTGAAGAATGCTGTTTGTAAATAAATTCATGCAATAAAATGGATACGATGACAAAAGAGACCAAGTATATTACAGTAAAGATGACGTTTTCATTAGTTCTTGGACCCCCTGAAATCTATGCAAAGACCTCATCTTAGCAGCCTTTTTAATCTAGAAAGAAAAACCTCATTAAGCCACAGCCCTGGGAGTGGACATACTCTCCCTGTGGGGAGAAAAGTGGCTGAATTGGGTTCCCCTCCTTCCCTTCCCCCACCCCCCCATATGGGATATGTAACAGATTTAACTCTCTCAGTTCAAAAAACTAGAGCTTATGCATTGAGACTCTAAACTGAAGCAAGAGGATACATGCTCCTCCTTGCAGTTCTCAGCCCCTCAGCAAGAACCAAAAGGCAGGAGCAGTGAGAAGCTCTACCACAATGTGCCCAGGGAGCAGTGCCCAGCAGAGACTGTCTGGGCTCAGAGGCTGCTTGCCACACAAGATCAGAGGGGTGAGGCTCAGCAGGAAAATTAGGATACCATCAGTCCTCTCATTGTTGGGGCCATAAGCCTATATATGTGCATCATGGTCACACACTTCCCTCAAACGCATCATTAAATTACAGATTTTGATGTAGAGGGGTCATCGGAGACTATCTGATGTTCGTTGACTTGTGCAGGTGATAAATGTGAGAAATGGGGTTTGAACTCAGATTCTCTGATTCCCAATCCGGATCTATACCACTATGCCACACCATTGCCCACATTCCCTCTCCATACAGTTCATCTATTCCACGTAAGTATATCAATTCTCTTCCTGTTGTTGGTGGGGTGCATTTGTGGGACAGCACGCCCCAGGTTTATGTGGGGAAATATTCTCTTGGCACTATTTATCCTATCTTTTGGCTGACCAGTAAAAGTAAACAAACTATCAGGGGTTTATGAGATGTAGGGGTTGCTTTCTTTTTTTTTTTTTAATTCTTGAAGACCCACCAAAGTACCATGAAGATGAGGTTTAATAGGTGCCCCCAGGAGCTACAATAACCATACTTCACATTTCCATCGCACTCGAAGCAGAGGAGCACTTTCCTCCAAATCATTCTGTGAGGTAGGTAGAATGAATATTATTAACCCCGATCTACAAATGAGCACGCAGAGGCTGAGAAAGGTTTAAATGGCATGTCCGCAAAGCCAAAACTAGTCAACTTTAGAGGCAGAATCCGAACTCAGATCCCATGACACCAAGTTGATTGCTATTTCCAATACACAAAGAAAAGAGAGAACCATCAGATTCAGTCGGGCCCAAGTCTCTCCTCCAGATTGCTGCAGCCTGGAGATGGTCTGAGCACTGCATCAGATCGGTCTGGTGCAAGGGGAAATGATACAAATAAATAAAATAAAATTTGTATTTGTGGCAAAAAGACTCAGACAATGATCGGTCTAGCAATCAGCTTGCAAGAACAGCCTCATCTTTACACGCTCCTCGTCTGCCTTTAAAAAAAAAAAGCAAACAGAAATCTCGGTGTTTTCATCTGCACAGCCTCCGGCTGAAATCCTGTGGCCCCAAGCTCACTTGAAAATAAATTTCGATCCAAGTCCTTCCAGGGTTGCCTCATTAAGTTTTTCTGTTCATCCTTGTCAAGATTTCCCATTTGACCACTGCAGCATTATTTCCCCGCTAGGCTATCTCTGGGGAGGGAGGTCAGCAGCGGGGAGTCGGGCTGCCCAGACGGAAAATGTTTAACGAGGAGCTGCTCACCAGTCCTGGCTGGCCACCCCCTCCTAAAGCTCGACCTGAAGCAACACATTTCATTTAACGAGGCCTCCACCCCTCCCCCTATGGCCTGCTTCTTCTTCCCCCAAACCCCTCCCTGCTACCAACTCTAGCCTTGACCCCTTTGGGGATGAGAGTGGGGAGTGGGGGGCTGCCTCCCCAGGACCAAGGCCAGCCAGACATAAAGGAGCTGGGCCTCCGTTCCTGGGAGCCATGGCTCCCTCCAAGCTAGACCACTGTGGCTTCCTCTTGGTCCAAATTAGAATTTACGGTGACAATTTATACACGTTGCATGTTTTATTTAATATTCCAGCATTTCTTCCCCAAGGCTTTCAGTCCACACTGCTCTAGTCAGAAGGATGGTTTTTTTTTTCTTCTTGCAGCTTCTTTTTGCATTATTAGATTCATTTATTATTTTTATGTCCTCTATTTGTACCCTATATACATTTCTCTGAGGTTCCCAGAGCAGCTACAAGTTAGTGGGGAACCTTTCATTCCCCTGGTAGTTAATATGCTGTGGGTTTTATCTTTTCAGAGAAATAACCCTACTGTGTAGCCTTAAAGCTAATGCCAAGTAATCCTACTAGAAGCACCCTAAGAAAAGATCTAGGATGCCCATTCATATGTAACCATGTTTTTCCTTCCTCCTTCAAAGTCACAGTCGTAAAATGTGAGAGCCACAAGTGGCCTTAGTTCTCATTTCCTTCAACTCCTCTTTGTTGAGGAGGAAACTGAAAGAAACTGCCTTGTCTACTAGTCACATTGGTTTGTTTTTCAAATAACATTTTATTTTTCTCCAATTACATGTAAAAATAACTTTACCATTTTTTAAAGTTTTGGGTTGATAATCACTCCCTTTATGTAGCATTTTAAGGCTTGTGATGTCGCTTTCTAACAGGAGCAACAACCCTTAAGCAGGTAGTGGAAATCATATTATTTCCAACCCTTAGGTGAAGAAGGGACACCTAGATGGCTCAGTGGATAGGGCACCAGAGTCAGGAAGACTCATTTTCCTGAGTTCAAATCTGGCCTCAGACATTTACTAGCTGTGCATCTCTAGGCAAGTCACTTAACCCTGTTAGCCTCAGTTCCTCATCTGTAAAATAAGTTGGAGATAGGAAACCATTCCAGTATCTTTGCCAAGAAAACCCCCAAAATGGGATCACAAAGAGTCAGAGTGAATGAACAACAACTCCAGAAGATAAAGAAACTGGGTTTCTGAGGGGTGATGTGACTTAACTACACTCAGCTATCAGTGGTCTAAGGTAGGATTCAGACTCACATCCACTGACCAGGAGCCACATTTAGGGGGTCTCTGAGTGCACACAGGCCTAGAATGATATCTTCACAGGGGGAGAAGCTGGGGAGCCTGTTTCCAGGATAGTTGTAATTGTATGGAACAGAAATCCCTTGGAAAGTGGGGAACTTCCATGGAACTCCTGTAACTAGTTTTGGTAACTGGTTCTCTCATAACCATGTGGTTATGAGAGGGAACAGGTTTTTAGTTGGCTGTGTAGTGAAACTGAGTCAGCCTTGGCTGGGCTCTTTTGGAACATTCTTACTTTAGTTTCACTCTGGTGGTGGGATTCCTTCATTCATCCCATCTACTCAGAGACTTGAGGTCTTCTCTCTGAGGCCATGTGGTCTTCTGAAAGGGCCTCTGCATTGGTTCTTCTGCCTTTTAGGGGAAGGAATTGAAGCCTCTGAAATTGGGAGTTTTGAACAGTCAGGAGCAACGTCCATGTTCCAGGGTTCTAAAATCTGAGTTTTGCAACAAAAGTATTAATAACCCTAAGAGTAAGGCACAATCTTCTAGGACTAGTCCAGGGGTAAGTGAGATGCGGTCTCCTCCAGCAGTTCTGCTGCGTCTGGACATGAGCTGAGGGGGAACATCGTTATGTGTGCTAAGGGTACACCTATTCTTCCCAGACATAAAGTGGTTCAGGGAAGAATGCATCTCAGTAGTGTTGGAGAAAGATGATTGTGTTTTGTTCTTGATATATCTTCAAATTAAATATCCCTTTGTAAAAGTCAATTGATGTTAAGTGACTAAGTGAAACGGGGGTTCTGTTTATTGGGACCTAACAATATTGTTGGGGGGCACAGTCTCAGGGGTTCTGAGCTGACAGCATTGAAAATAGATGCTCCCAAGCATCTCAGGGTACCCTAGAATCCAGAAAGACATAGTCTGCCAGGTCATAGGGGAGTTAGCCTGCCCATACTCATTACTACAACCATTATAGACACAATAGCTAGCATTCGTGTAGTACCTTAAGGTTTGCTAAGAGCAAGCCTATGATGTCTCATTTGATCCTTATAATGACCCTGTAAGGTAGATGTTAATGTTTATACCTTTGTTATAGATAAGGAAAGTTAGCAAAGATAAGACTTGCTCAGGTTCACATGGCTGGTAAATGGCTAAGACAGTATTCACACTCAGGTGATCCAAAAGCGCGTCTTTGGATTTAAGGAATTCCAGAGGTTTATTCTGGAATTATTCAGTCTGGAGCCAGAACTAGGGTGGATCAATCAGAGCTTGTCCAGGGCAACAGCATCTGGGAGCAGGTCACATTTCTCTTTAGCAGACCTCCAGGGGTCCATCAGCGTATTTTGTAGTCTTCCATCAGCCAAGTGCTTTGTGGGATCACCACCTCTAACCCCCACTGGCGAATCTTACCCAGTCATAACAATTCTGAGTTGCAGCCCTGAAAAAGTACAGGAAGAAGAAGAAGAAGAAGAGGAAGAGGAAGAAGAAGAAGAAGAAGAGGAAGAAGAAGAAGAAGAAGAGGAAGAGGAAGAGGAAGAGAAAGAAGAAGAAGGAGAAGAAGAAGAAGAGGAAGAGGAAGAAGGAGAGAAAGAAGGAGAAGAAAAAGAAGAAGAAGAAGAAGAGGAAGAGGAGGAGGAGGAGGAGGAGGAGGAGGAGGAGATGATGATGATGAAGAAAGAAGAAAAAGAAGAAAAGGAACAAGCATTTATATAGTACCTAATCTATATATATGTGTGTGTGTGCATGTGCATGTGTGTGTATGTGCGCGCGTGTGTGTATGTGTGTGTATATGTGTGTGTGTATGCGTGTGTATGTGTGCGTATGTGTGCGTGTGTGTATGTGTGCGTGTGTATGTGTGTGTGTGTGCACGTGTGTGTGTATGTATGTGCGTGTGTATGTGTGCGCCAGGTACCATACTAACCACCCACAACTCTTACCTCATTTGATCCTCACAAAACCCTGGGACATAGGTGTGATTGTTATCCCCATTTTATAGATGGGAAACTGAGGCTGACAAAGATTAAATGACTTGCCAGGGTCACACAGCTACTAAGTGTCTGAAGTCAAATTTGAACTCAGGTCTTCCTTCCCCAGGCCTGGCGCTCTATCCACTGAGCCACCCAGCTGCCCCCATTTAAATGGCAGGAAAAGTGCCTTTTCATCAGTTTGTGCTTTCAGTAATGAGTCATTGGTGGTGCTCTATGTCACTCCCCACTGGACAGAGCTTGCTCTTGGGTAGACATTAAATTGATCTCTCATGGGTTTGGATGGATGAAACGCTTTTCCATACAAGGGATCTGACACTTCTTAGACTTTTTGTTGTGGTGGTTGTTCAGGATATGGGTTACACAGGCCCAGCTTCTTTCCCAGGTGTGGACCACTGAAAGAAAAATAGGCTAGTGTATGATGAGCAGAATAACAGAGGTCAGTGAAAGCACTGAGTAAAAGGTTAGCATCCACGGGCTGTTACAGGCTTCTCCATTGTTAATCCTGTTGCCTATACACTTATTTAAACTTTGGACCCTAGCTCAAAGCTCCAGGCAAATTTGTCTCATCAATAACCTTGCTTCTTTAAGCTCAGCCTTGGTTTCCTAAGACTGACCACCTTAGTAACAACACGACCCTGAACTTGACCCATGCCACTGAAACCCTTCAAATCCTGTCTCATACTCTGAGTGCAACAGTCAAAACCCTAGCCAGTATGAAAGTGGATTGGAGAACTGAGGGAAATCATTTAGGCTATTTATGCCAGAAAAATGTGCTATCATCCAATCAAATGATCAATCAAGGTGTATTTATTAAGTACATCCTGTGTGCCAGGTACTGGGATGCAAAGCTTTGATCCAACTGACAGCTAACCACGTATACATGGCCATCAAGTGGGGGAAGCAGCATGGTAACAAACATTGAATCTGCAGTCAGATGACCTAGGTTCAAGTTCCAATTCTGTCAGTTATTGCCTATGTGACTCTGGATAAGTTGCTTTACTTTTGTGGGCTTCCTTGTCTGTAAAATGAGGAGTTTTGGACCAAGGTCCCTACTAGTTTTAAATCTATGGGCCCGTGTAATGGGATTCATTAGGAGAAGCTGAGCAATTAGGGTATTAGGAGGGAATCCATTGTTAGTGGGACATTCCTCAGTAAAGCCCTGTTTCTTGCTCACATTTTCCATTATCCATACCAATGTTTCCCCCCTTGGCATTGACCAGATTCCTAAGGCAGCCTCTGAAGTAGAGCTAATCACCTTTGTTGTAAAGGGTTTGGGGAGTCACAGGTGAAAGGCAGAAGGTCAAGCACTTACTCACTCTTCATTTATTTTGTTACAAATTCATTCATTCTGTCAGTCACTCAGTAAATTACCACCAGTTCAGTTCTCCACCAGACTTGAGTTAGAAAATTCAAAATATTGGAAAGATTTTTAATCCATTTTATTAAAACCCGAATTGAATAAGAACTGTTGCATGAAAGCAAACCTGAAAAACAGAATCTCCTTAATTTTTTGCATGAAGGCAAGGGCAACACTTTTGATTTCTATTCTAGCATTTTCTATTAATTTCGCTGATATTCTTTACCCAGTTACAGATAACCTATTACCTGCTTTACATTAGCTCCAACCGGATAGTACATTCCAAGGATGCAGTGCCTTTTTCTATTGCACAAGAAAAGAAAAAGAAAAGAAGAAAATCCAAATCTGTCAGCTCCAGCATAATAAGGAAGCCTCACCTTGTTGCAAATATACAGAATTCAATGAGCAAGGCTTAGCAAAGAGAAACTGTGCTAAAACAGGGCCAGGATTCGGTGTGTTTATTTCTCAGAGGTCTTGTAGGAAGCAAAAGGAAGAAAGAAAAAAGACAAATGCATTTTCTTAAAATTATCTCTCTTTTTTTTTTTAAACAGAGAGGTGGTTATTAACCTACTTGAGAATGAGTTCACATTCCCATTGAAGCTTAGAGACACGGTTTGATGTTCATTACTCGGCTCCCAGATGAACAGTAAGTCTCTGGAACGGTACTTACAGCCTGTAATGATATTACCACTCAGTCTACTACATGGTCCCTTAGTCATTTTTTCAATTAAAAAAAGGACCAATGCTCTATTAACCTTCTGCCTGCTGCTCTATCCTTCATATCGTCTTTGGACTGGGATTGCAGGCCATGGATTAAAAAAAGGCATATATTACTGTAAACCACCTCCAACCTTTCTGTCATTAGAAAGATGAAGTATCATTTTTTTCATTTAAAAATGCGAGACAGTTTATCAAATTCACGGCCCCTGGACCCTCCTGGAAACTCTTTGTTACCAAAGAGATGCAGTGTAACTCCCAGTCATTGGCTTTGAGCTCACCTGCAATGGACTCTGCTGAAGATTTGTGGAGGAATGGTTGCGAGCTCAGGAGCAGTCCTGAGAAGTATTGACATTTTGCTGACAGCCGCTCCTCTGTGAAACAGTGGCCTCTGCTTTCCAGATGCTGGGGCAGTAAATACAACCATACACCCCAATAGATCAGCCTCTCTCCAGGGGAAAATCTAGATGCTTAGAGAGCCCTCCTTTCTGTTGGCTCACGTGGGATTGATGGAAAGGTCAGTGGATCACAAAGACCACACTCTGTATTCATTCATCAGAGCTTTCTTTACTTCATGTCCCAAGGCAGCTGAACGGTTAAAACCAGTTACTCAGAAAGGACTCTCCAGCTTCTGAGCCTGGCCTAGTATTTTCTCTAGTGCTCTTAAAGACACTCATTTTGGACATGGTTTCCTTAGATCACCAGGAGTGACTATCCCTTCCATCCCTAACCAAGGAAAGGGGAAGGAGGGGAAAATGGAGCGTCTCATAGGACTATATAGAATGTGAGGTCAGCATTCCCACAATTAGCCATTCTGCTAAAGGGATCAAGAACCAAGCCTCTTGTCCTCCCTTTTAGGAAGGAGAAGGGCTGATGGCAATGTTTCCCTATCTCGCCAATACTGTGTACTCCTATGAAAGATATTCTCTTTCAGAAGTATAGTTTAATTATAATGAAATGAGAAAAGTAAGGCTATTTTTATAGCCCTGTGTTTCCCTCTTGTCATTGCAGCCTATAAAGTGCCTGACTTGTATCCTCACTGCCCAACCTTCCAAAGAGCTCCGTGAGGAGAACCAACCCTCCACACCATTGTGACATCAACAAGATTTATCTTTGGTGACTCTAAACCTCGTCTTTCTATACCACCCTCCCTTTCCATGGTCCTCTTCCCACTTGCTTCTGGGTATTGGGTACCTTTTTCCTTTGTGAGAACTTGTTCAGTTTTGTTTTATAAGAAAAAGGGACAGATATCCAGGATTTCCCTGTTTCCTATTGCCACATATGCATTGACCAGAAAGGGTAGTATGTCAAAAATCATGGAGTAGAGACTCAGAAGACTTGGATTCTAGTGCTTTCTCTGACATTAATTTGTTTTGTAACCATAGGTAAATCACTCAATCTTTCTAGGTTTTAATTTCCTATAAAATTATGTAGGTTGAATTCAGAACTCATTCAAATTTATTAAATGCTTGCTAAATGTTCATTGTTTATAAAGCACTGTATTATGCGTTGAACCATTAAAAATGAATGACAGTATCTACTCTCAAAGGGTTTATGATCCAATAGCAGAGATAAGATATAGGTAATTAAATATAATATAAAATGGATTATGACAGATGCATAGGAAAGAGAAAAGGAATAACCAAAGCTCTGGGGGAGTTCCAAAGAGTGAGTGGTCACCTATAAATGGAGAAAATATGGAAGAATTTGAGAAGAAAGTGGCATTAAGTTAGTCCTTAAAGGGTAGAATGGGTAGTATTTGAAAAGATATAAATGGGAAGAGCAACATGATTTTGGTATAGGGAACACGGATTAATCTTTAAAATTCTATGATTTTATAAAAGACTCAACATCCACGCTTTAGGATTTCTAACCCTAAAGGGATATGATGAAAATATGGTGCAACTGATACAGGAACAGACTATATGTGAGTCCTAGAAAGACGTAGAGGACAGATTAACTCTGAGGTCAAATCTAATGAGTGTTTGTTTGGTCTAGAACCCCTGGGATCTGAGTTGATCTCGTCATCCAAGGGATATTCAAGGGGTATTTCAGATCAGAGGTTCTCTGTGTCTTTTCAGCGAGAGAGAGAGAGAGAGAGAGAGAGAGAGAGAGAGAGAGAGAGAGAGAGAGAGAAGGAGGGAGGGAGGGAGAGAGAGGGAGGGAGAGAGAGCCTGTATGGTTGCTCAGAGGGAAGATTGTGATAGTAATGAAGGGTGGGAGAGGCTATTTTCCCTATTCAATCAACTGCTCACTATCATTATTAAATAATGACAGCTCACATTTATAAAACATATTAAGATTTTCAAAGCACTTTCCACACAATTACTCTGTAGACAGTATATTGCCACTATTTTACAGATAAGAAAACTGAACCTTGCTAAAGTTGTGTCTTGCATAAGGTAACATATTAGCAAGTCAGAGCTGGGCTACAAATACATATTGTCTCATTTAACACGATGTTCTTTTACGTACTCTCTATACCAAAAGTGTCTAACTCAAATAAAATTGGATCCTGTAGACTGTATACTGACTTAAAAAATTACAAATTAGCATTATCTATGTTCTATTGTATTTCTATTTATTTTGCCAAACACTTGCCAGTTGCATTTTCGGTTGGGGGTGGGGTGGGAAGGAGTTGTAGGAGTTTTGTCAGCTAGAGTTTAACACCTCTGTAGTCTAGATCTCCACTTTCTACTGATCCTCAACATGTTCATGCTTCCCTTCAGGCCCAGCACAGGGCCAGTGAGTGCAACCAGATTCCCCTCTCCCAGGACGTGCTGTACAATCTGACATTTTATGAATTGTCCTGCTACTGTCCTCAAATGAGCATCTTCTCTTCTTGGCTCTAAGTCCCTCAAGGACACGGATCATGCCTTCTGCTTCTGGTAGGTCCCCCAAAGTGCCTAGAACAGGGCTGAGCAGCACATGGTACTTGCTCAGTAATAATTTGTAAACTGATTAATTTGAACTCACCAGCTGCAGCCTGGCTACATGAAAGCAAATTCCTTTCCCAGGTTTGGCTCCTGGCAATTGCATCTATCTCTGTGAAGACGGGCCATATAATCAGCTGAAGACTACAGGAAAAAGCAGAATCGAGTATAGGACCGAGATTTTCTTAAAATAAAGTGAGAATTCAAATAATAGACAGTACCTATATATGTGAATGCGCAAAGAGGTCAGGAAAAAGCAAACTGAGACTGTTGTCTGAGCGTCAGGATTAACAAACAATAAGAAATGAAATTTATAAGAGTTAAATGTGAAGTCTTATACTTTCATGCCCCAAATCAACTATACCAACTAATATACCACAGAGTGAGGGTAAGGGCATGGTGAGAGTTTTAGCTGACAATAGTCATATGAAAAAGAATTGGGAGAGTACAAATTCACTTTGAGTCAATAGTATAACATCACCTATGCTCAAAAAAAAATAGAAAAAGAAAAAAGAAAGGGAGGAAAGAAAGGAAGGAAAGGAAGTAAGGAAGAAGAAAAGAAAATAAAGGAAAAGAAAAGAAAGTTGATGTGAGTTTAAAATGAATTAATAGAAGCCTGGAGTCACTACAGGGGATAGAGTGCTTCACTTGGAGTCAGAAAAACCTAAATTTGAAATCTGGCTCAGACATTTAATAGTTCTAAGCACTTTAGGCAAATCACTATAATCTCCGCCTCAGTTTCTTAATCTGTAAAATGGGTGTGATAATAACGATGAGGGATGTGATAGTAGATGCTTAACAACAAGCTCTCTAAAAATGAGACTTTTATGTTTAATCTGAACTATTAACATTTTCTCCAACACTTTATTAAGCCTAGATAATAAACAAAACAAGAAATCAACCTCTGATTTGTAGCATTTGCTGATTTCCCAGGTGCAAATATACACTTTGAAATTTAACAATCATCCCTCAAGAGCCTGAAGAAGCTGGCTCCAGCACACCCCTGATGATGTGTATCATTTGCTTCAGAGAGCTGTCATACTGATCAAATGAGTTTGCACAGTTTGTCCCAAACATATTGGTGCAGTTTAATATTGCATTAAAATTTGGGGGATACTATGTAAAATACTTTGAAACTTTAAAATACTATATAATACCAAGGGGTGGTGTGATGATCATGATGGTGATGATGATGTCCAGATCAAGGTAATAGTTCCTCTGTCTCTATCCTACCATACTTGAATCGCTGTCATTGGTTTGGGTTGCAGAGTTTTGGAAAGGACATTAACAAGTCAGAGAGCATCAAGGTAAGGGCTACCAGAATGAAAGGTATACTTGATAATGTACTGTTCAAGGATCAATGGGAGGCATTTAACTTGGAGAAAAGATTACTATAAATGGAGATATGATCGCTGTCTTCAAGCAAGTGAAGAATTTTGACCTGGAAGCGCAGTCTGATGTGTACTACTTGACCCAGTAGGCAGAAATAGAGTAATCAACAGTCAAATAAGGAAAAACCATTAGAGCTATCCAAAAGTGGGATGGGATGCTTCATGAAGTACTGAGCTCTCCCATTACTGAGGGCCTTCCAGAAGAGACTGGACGACAGATCTTTAAGGATGGTGTATCCTAGATTCCTGTTCACATGAGGGTTGGACTGCTTGACCCCCAAGGTCTTTTCCAACTTGAAGATTCTCTTACTCTCTGATATCAAATCTTTGATTCCCAGAAATAGCTGGAGGATACACATTCCAAACTTCACCCCCCATATTATTTTTGAGAGGCAAGATTTTGAGTATTGCCAGGCAAATTTCCCCTTACTAAACCCCTTTTGGTCCATTCTCTCTTTTCCCTGCTTTATTCTCTCTCCTCTTTTTCTTGTTTCTCTCTTTACCTCTCCCCCTCCTTTTCTCCCTCCTACACAGATCCTCTGCACACATTCTAGAAGAATAGAAGGCTAAAAGCTGTTATTGTTTCTCTGTGGCAGTTCCCAGAGCCTCTAACCCTGCTGTCAATCAAACTTCATTCCCAGTATATTTCTGTTCTCCCTGCAAGGGTGGCACAATCTGTCAGTGCAATGGTGGATGGAACGAAAGGAAGCAAAGAAGGGGAGAACTAACTTTCAAATGAGAGGTGCTCAAAAGATCTTGGAGGGCTATTTATCGTCTGATTGGCACTTCATCTCAGTGTTGTCAATGATGGTGACCTTTTTTAAGTTTTATTATTTTTCTGTGAACAAAAATCTATTTTTTTCTTTCCCCTACTACCTCTGCAATGAAAATAAAGCAAAACCTTTGTATCAACTATACATATTTAAGCAAAACTAATTCCCACATTGTCCATGGCCCAAAGATGTATATCTCAGTGTGAATCCTGAATCTGTCACTTCTTGGTCAGGTAGCATGGTGGTGGGTAGCATACTTCATTACGGGTCCTTCTGAATCATGCTTGGTTTTTGCACTGATTGGAGTTCTTAAGTCTTTCAAAGCTATTTGTCTTTATAATGTTTTTGTAAGTAACATATAAGTGCAATATATGGAATATACATACAGAAATCATTAGATATGACATAATGTATGTAATATATCAATCATTGTATAGTGTGAATACTATGAACATAATATATAAATTATTCCCCTGATTCTTCACTGTATGTCAAATTCATCTATGCCATCCCAGGTTTCCCTGTACCTGTTGCTTTCATCATTTCTTCCAGAACAACAGTATTCTTTTACATTCGTGTGCCATAATTTGTTCAGCCATTCCCCATTTGGCAGGCACCTTTTTAGTTTCTACTACTTTGCCATAATAAAAAGAGTTGGTACGTGTACTTTTTATATATGTAATTTGTTTTCTTCTTTCTTTCTCTCCTTGTTGTCTATCTCTAAGAGTGATAGCACTGGGTCAAAGTGTACAGACAATTTACTAAAATTGGGGGCACAGTTCCATATTGCTTTCCAGAATGACTAGGCCAATTAACAGGTCCACAAACAGTACACTGGCATACCTGCTTTCTTGTATCCTTTCCAAAAAATGTCATTTTCTCTTTTTTTAAAAAATCAGCATTGCTGGTCCAATGGGTGTGAGGTGGAACCTCAGACTAGCTTTAATTCCCATTTCTCTAATGATTAGAGATGAAATTCCTTTTCATGTGGCCATTGATAGTTTTAATATTTTTCTCTGAAAACTACTCTTATCCTTCAACTTTTAGGGGAATGGTTCTCATTTGTTTGGATCATTTCCCTGTATGTCCTGGAAATTAGATTTTTATCAGAGAAAATTGTTGCAAAGATTTTCCCCTAGTTACCTGTCTCTTTCTAATTGTAATTCTATTCATTTTGTTTGTGCAAAAACATTAAAATTTTATAAAATCAATCTGCTTATATTCCCTTGCTCTTCTCTTTCTTTCCCTCATCCAGAGACTGATCTCAGATACTTTCTTTCCTTTTAAACCCCTCCTTATGGTCTGCCTTCCATGACTGGAGTTTTCAACATGCTTAATAAATGTTTTGGTTTTTTTTCCTTCAGACAATTACAAATGATCTAGGCAAGTCATGAATTGGATTACAGAGTATATCACAAATTTCACTGATGAAGTACAGCTGTCAGTGGTACTTCTTGATGCCATAGAATATATAACTTCTTTACTTTCTTGATTATAAACTTTTGTGTTTTTGAGGGATTAGGATACTTTGTTGGGATTAGGAGAGGTGAGTTGAGCCTGGGACTTGAGGGCAGAAAGAACTAAGTTCAGATCTTGTCTCAGATACTTAATAGTGTAATCTTAGGCAAATTATGTTTACCCTCTGTCTCAGTTTTCCCAGCTGCAAAAAAGAATATGATAATGGTACCTATCTCATTGTTGTAAAGATCACATGAAATCATGACCAGCTGCCACTGTCCCATAGAAAATAATATTTCAATTCTAGATGAAAGGAAACCAAATTTGAAAGGAAGAATCTGAAGACATTGTACTTTAGTATAGTGAAATCCTAAACTGAGTATAGTAGTCTGTTCCTCCATTTACATCAAGACTTACCCCACCCAATAGGGTGGGTAGGAGTATCCAACTCCTAAATTAGGTTAAAATAGGCAACCATCCATTTTTAAGCTTTTCTAAGGAAGAGTCTCTCTAAGTATCATTTCTCCCTCTTTATCCCTACATTCGTCAGTGAATGTTTCTTTTCTTCTTGTTCTTCTTTCTAGATAGCCGCAAATGATCTGCAAGTAATGAGCCCTAAGAAAAGCTCTTCTTTATCAAGTTCCTTGTGAAAGCCACCAGAGCCTTCTCCAGTGGCAGATGTTATGAAGGCCCCTGTTACCTGGCCTTGCTAACTCTGGTCCTTTCCAGAAACTTGCTTCCTGTCTGTTTGGGATAGGTAGTACTGTGGTTTCCTTTGACCTAACAAATATAAGAGGAATTCTGTTTCATTTTCTTATCTCCAGCCCTAAAACAGTTCCTGGAACAGGTTCTTAATAAATGCTTGTTGATTGATTGGTTGGCTGATTTATCTGGGTTTCTCTAATACATAGTAGCAGTCCCTTGTTATTGCTGTGAGTCAGATCTGTCTCTGAAAAAGTTTCAAGGAGCAGCTGCTTGGCAGAGTGAGTGAAGCACCAATCTTGGAGTCAGAAGGACCTGAGTTCAAATCCAGTCTCAGATATTTTCTAGGTATGTTACCCTGTAGTCTCCTCTTTCCTTGTTTGCAAGTCACTGAACTCCAATTGCCTCAAAAAAAAAAAAAAGTCAAGTTGGTATAAGTGTAAGCAAGGTAGGAGTTTTGTTGTTTTTCTTAAAGTTCAGTTTCCCAGACTCATGTTAAATTGTAAGTATCTGAAGGATTAATCTCCCTTGAACACTGGTAATTCAAAGCTGTGTTGAGTCACTTAGATTTTCCTGCCTTTTGGCTCTAAGCCTATTAGGCAAAAGTATATTTATAGTCTGAGGTGAGATATTTCCTTGGGGCTCACTCATGAGAAAAATGTTCCACTAGAGATCTTAGGGATTTCCCAGAGGAGACTTTTGGTAGCCATTGTTAAGGGGCCGTGGTTTTGTGAACCCAAATCTTGGTCCTCCCTGGTTCAGTGATGTAAATTGCTCTCTTACTTTTTTTAGACAGTTGGAGCCCTGTCTATTGGATTTTTTCTTGAATATTTATATATCTTTATCTTTCTGCATTGTTTGATTAAAGTAAGATTTTTAACCCCTTTGAAGTTGTCTTTCTTTTAGAAAAGTGATCAAGAATCTGTGTTAGCAGCTCTCCAGTGTTCTGGTGTTATTGGTCTTATATCTCCACAGCAGCTGCTAGTGTCATTACCAATACAGTTGGTAAAACTTGTCTTTGACACCCAGTCTCATGCTTATGGGTTCCTTTGTCTCCTCCTCCTCAGAGACCTTAGTTCTCTATCTATTCATTAATGCTCCCAGATGAATATCTGCCTTGTGGAATCATAGAATTTTAGAACACAGGGTTCTTAGATTTTGTTTACTCTAATCCCTACCCACATTTTAAAAATCAGGAAATAGACCCAAAGAGAGTGAGTTTCTTGTTCTGATTGCCCCACTCCTACTTAAAGTTCTTCAGTGACTCCCCTCAAAAAAAGCATTCACTACCTTCCCCACTTAGCTGTCATCCTACCTTTTCAGTTTTACCTTGCTCTTCTCCTTTGTGTACACAGTATTTCGGACTCCTCAGTCTCCTCTATGCTACTCTTGTCCTTTTCTACCCTCAAGCTTTTGCTTATACTTCTCCACATCCTGAATGGACTCTGTTCCCCAAATCAGGCTGTTGAAATCTTTCCCTTTCTTCAAAGTCCAATTCTGGGATGACCTCAGGAGAAGACAGCTTTACATAAGAGAAGGAACTTTGAGTTTTGTAACAAAAGACCTGGATTCAAGTCCTGCTTTTGACATTTATTACCTTTGTAATCTGAGGGCAGTCACTTAAACCTCTGGGGATTCAGTTTCTTTATGTGCAAAATGATATTAGACAAAATAATCTCTTTGGTTCAGCTTTAAACCTATGATCTCAATGTCAGAGTTAGCAGCAGAGCTGAGACTAGAAGTCAAGTCTGTATTTATTATACCTTGGAGTGATTAATTAAATGCTTTAGATTTCCCAGGGACTTTTTCTTTTTTACACTAGAAAGAATAGACACATCAATCGAAACAATTTTTAAGAATGATTTTACTATAATTTCTCCTATCTGTGCAAATGAACTTTAAATACAAATAATTACAGATAATAAATTTTACTTAGAATTACAAATCTTCATGCTACTACCTCTATTTTCTCTTTTTTTATGGATAAGAACAAAATGTACTGTGGCAATTGACACAGCTTGATCCTTAGAAGTATTCTTAAATTTCAGTCCTTTTTAAATTGTAGAATAAAAACTTTTATCCCTTATTAAAGGCATCTCAGATAAATGCCAGAAAAAAATGGTGAGGGGAGAATGGGGTAAGGGCTTTCCCTAGTCTCTGTAAGCACATAATTCTTTTTCTTTGAGTAAGCCCTAAACTCTCATTTATGATCTTTGGATTTGTACAAGGATATAGAGACAAGGTGATACCACCCAAATAATTAATCAACAATTGATTATTGAATGCTTAACTCTAATAGATGCTTTGGGGGATACAAAGAAGCATAAGACGCATTTCCTGCTCTACAAGAGCTTAAACTTTAGCTGGGAGGACAACTAAACAACTTAACTCAACTCAGTTCAACTACTAACACATGTAATTTAGATAAGGGTAATGTATCAACAACAACAAATAATTGAATAGCAATACAGTAATACAAACTCTCATTCTCCAACCCCAATACTCTTACAGGATTGTTTTGTGTTTGTCCTTCATTGCCAAAGAAGACCATGCCATCAGAGAAATGATGACATGACTTGCACTTGACTTTGTTTTGAGGGAGGGAGGGCTGTGCAGATCACCAGTTTCACTTCTCCTCCAGAGTCATCTGATTCCAGTGACCATATTCATCAGGATGACTGGAGATGACCCAGGATGCACTGGGAGACCTTAGGCCCTTTAGGTAGAGGTCTTTGTAGGTACTCACTTAGGGTGAGGCAATACCCATTCATTGAATAGGCCTGTTTAAGAAGGAGCCAGGGCATGACCATTTTAATGAGGCCAAGGAAAGGAAAGACAGGTAGGGGAGGAGCCCTTAGGCAGGGTCCCATCAGCATCCCAGATTCAGAGTTTCATAAGTTTTAGGTTTTGTGAAAGGACAGGATGGGGAAGGGAAGGAAAGGAAGGAAGGAAGGAAGGAAGGAAGGAAGGAAGGAAGGAAGGAAGGAAGGAAGGAAGGGAAGGGAATGAAAGGAAAGGGAATGAAAGGGGAGGGAAGGGACCAGTAAAAACCAAGTCAACTGGGCATCTTTCAGCCATCCAAATTTACCTTCCTTTGGAGAGAAGAAGGAAGGAGCAGGGAGGCAGACAGGAGAGGAGGAGTTGAGTTCTCTAACTAGCTGGGGCCCCATTCAGTCAGCTGTGTCTACTCACAGACTTGTGTTTATCCTTCATTGCTGAAGAAAACCATGCCATCAGAGAAATGGTTACATGATTATCATTGGTGTATACAAGTGTCCGACACACAAATGATCCATGACTGCCTATTCTGGATGACTCTTGTTCATGTCTTTCCATAAGGTCCACTCGATGGGCTAAATTTAGTGATATTAAAGAGATATCATGGGGATGAATGGGCTGGCTGTCCTTGTTCTTGTTACATGACCAACACATCTTTTTTTTTTCAGCCATATATTTCTCTAAAGATATCATTTACATTGCTTCTCTTACTTAGTTGCTCCTTGTAATATGTTACAACCCCAACATGCCCATTAGGTAAGCCTGAAATTCATTTCTTTGAAGACTGTAATATTCCAGGGCAGAATATTAGACTTAAAGAAAAGACAAAAGCCTTTGTTTCAGGAAGAAGTTTGGGGACATTAGAAGAACTATACATTTCACAGAGAAAATAGAGTCCATTCTCTTCCTCCAATTCCATTTTGAGCCTAGCTCATTGTCCATTTGTATGTATGTTTAAGATATGTGTAGTGATAGGGTAGGTCTATTGGTTGTATATCCATCAATGTATCATATTCTGGATAGTAAGCATTTTGATCCACTTGGTTTTTCTTGTTTGAATGGGCAAGCCAGACTCTTCTGAGTGAGTGTGGAGCTCAACTAGGAGGCTCTGTAATATGATGGGACTTGATGCAATCTATACAAGGTCATCCGAAATAAAAATAATTACAATAGTAATATCTTATCTTTATATAGTGCTACGTGCCACGTCGTGTGCTAAGCACTTTACAATTATGATCTCATTTCATCCTCGTAACAACCCTCTGAGGTATGCCCTGTTATTACCGTGTTCTATAGATGAGGAAATTGAACTAAACAGAGGTTAAGTGACCTGCCTAAGGTCACAAAGCTAGTAAGTTTTTGAGATCACACTTGACCTCAGACCTTTCTGAGTCTACTCTCTACCCTTGGTGCTAGCAAAAGGCCCCTTTCTGTAAACAGGAACATCTGGAAAACATCACTATCTATAGAGAATTTCAGTTGGATTCTGCATTGTACTTCTTCTATGACAATGTCAACACTTGTATTGAGCACGTTTCTGTTTTATACCTCACTTGATATCAATAATCAGAGTCCTGTCAAACAAAAGTCTCTATGTGTTGTTATATTTTCAGGGAATCTTGTATGATTTTTAGTACACCTTTTAAAGGAGAGCCTTCATGACTCTACTGAATCAAATTCTTTCTTTATAGTCAATGAATAATAAGCATAATGGAATCTTGTATTTTTCTTACTTTATACTCTATTGTGTGAAGGAAGAGATGCACTGTTGTAAAAATAATTTGCAAAATAACATTTCTTTCTCATGTCTTTACCTAGAATGTCTTTGAGGTATATATAGATTCTTCTCATGAAAATTGTATAGCAATGGAAAAGTAGGTATTAGAATTGGTAGATAAACCTTATTGCCTTTTTTATAATGTTATATAATTTTCCTTCTACTCCTCTGGTACCATCCCCTCTTTCAAACACCTTGAGATCTGATCCTTCAATATTGTGAAAATTGTGTAGCTTTGTGTCAACCTCTTAAGGAAAAACTTGGTTTAATTCAGCTGTTTTTCCCATTTGGTTTTCTCATATCATTTCCATTCCATCACATCTAGGACTCTGAAATAAACATTCAAACATGGTGGCCATGCTGTTCCTCATGGTGAAAAAGAATTTGTAATACAAATTTTTACAGATCTTTTCCACTTTTTCATCAGTTTCTTTTCTGCCATAAAGTCACATCCTTATATGCCTCCAGGATGATGTTACTTAACTGATTCTCTTGCCAAGATTTCTTTAAACTTGTTTTTCCTTCTACAAATTCTTATAATTCTATAAAGCAAGATTGCTCATAGCTTTCCACCATCCTTCTCCATACAATTCTATTAGTGAGTTTACTTTCTAAATCTCTGCTGCCCTTGGTAATTATGTATCTCCACTTGGCAAAAAGATGGAGGTGATTTTTAAGCTCTTTTACTCTCCTAATTATGGCAATTGATTTACATTAGTTAAAATTCATTAGCTAAACTTCTTCAACTGCCTTCATGTCTGTTTCTCTATCCATTTACCATTTTTCAGCATCAACAACTTATTTAATCAAGCCAGGTTAGAGTTGTTTTAATTGTATGCCATATCTTTTTCTCATTTTATTCTTTCTTCTAGTTTGGTGTTTTGATTTTTACACTAACAAATACGTGGTTTCACTGTATGCTGATAGTTCATTTAGGAGTGACGTCTACATCAGTAACAAATTGTTTCCATTGGGTTAAAATATAATAAATTTAATTTTTTTGTGATATTATATGGTACTTATCATGTCCAGTGTTTCCTAATTTTTTTCTTGAAGAAAATATTTGACGTACATGTATTCGTATACATACATATGTATATATATAGATATCTAAATATTGATATCTGTATCTAGATATATATGTTTCATGTAATCTAAAATCCTTCAGTCTCTCATATCTTATCCCGAACAATATTTTCCAAGATATGTTTCAATATCCTCCCCGATGTCCGTTTTTTCATTGAAATCATTTTATATCAAAATATGATTGTTGAATTTGGAAAGTTTTAGGGAGTTCATCATAGGATGTCCCTATTTCCTCATCCTTAGCAAAAGTCAAGAGCAACTCTGCCTTAGGATATACATTTATTTGTAAAATCTTATGGAGAAAAATGATGTGTTATTCAAATCTAGTCTCAGATATTACCAGCTATGTGACCCTGGGCAAGTCATTTAACCTCTGTCTGCCTCAGTTTTCTCAACTGTAAAATGAGGAAAATAATAACATCTATCTGGTAGTGTTGTTGGCAAGATCAAATAAGAAAATATTTGTAATGAACTTAACACAGTGCGTGGCATATAGTAGGTGCTTAATAAATGCTCATTTCCTTCCTATAGATTAAAATGCATCTTCTTTATCACACAAGGCTCTTCACATTCTGAATTCTGCCTACCTTTCCATGGTTTTGTACCATTCTCCTTCATATACTCTCCATTCCAGCCAAACTGGATTCTTGGCTGATTCCGAAATTCAACACTGTTATTCCCACTTCTAGGAATTTGCACTAGTTATCCTTTCCCTAGAATATATTCCTTCTATTTCTTAAAATCCTTGTCTTCCTTCAATGTTCAACTCAGATACTACCTCCTTTGTGAGGTCTTTCCTGATCCTCCCTCTGCTCCATTCCCCCACAACCAGTAGTTAATACTCTCACCTGAAAATTTCTTCTAGTGTATTTACTTGCAGATAAACTGTCTGAACAGCCTCTCCCATCTTCCCTCCATAACATAAACTTCTTGATGCTAGGGTCTGTTTCATTTATCTCATTTTATTCCCAGTGCTTAAAGTTTAGTAGGAACTTAAGAACTGAATTGAATGGGCAGACAAAAGGAAGTGTGAGAAAAGTTCAAGGTCAGTTTAGTAGAAAGATTATCCTGCCTACTAAAGTTAGGGCTTTGAGCACTTGGATAAAGAAGCTCGACTTTATGTCGTAGTCAATAGGGAGCTATGGAAAGCTTTCAAGCAGGGGCATGATATGATAAAAGTGGTATTTTCAGATGATCAGAACTCTACATTAACACTTTCCTAGATGAGACTGACAAGGAAGAGAATAAAGAAGAAGAAGAGGGGTACTGACAGATTATTGGGGGATACCTTACTGAAGGGAAAGAAGGACAAAGAACCATGAAGAAGATAAAATACTGAACATTCTTAGAGGACAAAAAGAAAACAAGAGAGAGCAAATTCATGTGTGGCAGCAGTGATGGAGCTGGTCATTTACTCTGGTTCCATCTGACCATTCTTCATTGAAACGAAAATCATAGGACCTTGGGGAATTCAAGATAATGCCTGCCAATCCACAGGCAAATACTCCTGGTCTGCCATAGCAATGATTCTTACTCCTCCATAGAATGTGAGCTCCTTGAGAGCAAGTACTCTGCATTGTTTTTTTCCCCTCTCTTTGCAAATCCAGTGCTTAATACAATGCCTGCCACACATTAGACACTTATTAAATACTTGCTGACTGACTGAACCTAGGAAGAGACATTCTACCCTGAGATGACAGCAACACAGTCATTTGTTAGACATGGAAGATGGAAGGGAAAAGAGAGTATAAAGTTGAAGAAGGTGGGTGGCAAGCAGTAGCAAATGTTGCGGAGAGGTTTAAAAAAAAAAGAATGAAGTTGGAAAGAAAGAAAACATTGAATCTTATGATCCCTGGTTTTGGAACAAGAAGTTTCTGAAGAGTTGTGGAAGCAAAAGTTAAATTACAAGAGGCTGAGGAAGAAGCAGCGACTCCTCTTTAAAAATTGGCACTGAAGGGAGGGGAGGAAAGGGATGAGAGTTTGGGGGAAGGCAGTGTCAAGGGTGTATCTTTTTTTTAAGACAGTGCATGGTTGTAGTTAGTGGGGAGGGAGTCTGTGGGGAGAAAGAGAATACAGATAATAAAGCAGGCATGACCAGTGGAATAGGATCTTAGAGGAAACTGGGTAAAGGACAGGATTTTCAGGGAAAAGGAACAAAATGATAAGGGAAAGAGAGATGCTGGGGAACAAGATAATCCATTCAAGAATTAGGATCAATACTATGAAGGAAGAAGGTTGATGGCATCATGAAACAGGGAGGGCATAAGAAGCAAAGAGCTAGAACTGGAAGAGACCTCAGATATCATCTAATCCAACCCTCTCACTTTACATATGAGGAAGGTTATATTGCCCAAAGTCACACAGATAATTAGTATCAAAGATGATATTTGAACCTAAATCCCTTGATTCCAGAGCCAGTGCTTTTTTTTATGAAGAGAATTGAAAGAGGAAAGGAATTTATATATTTTTTATATATTTATATAGTACCTACTATGTGCCAGGCCCTATGCTAGGTCCTGTTATCATCCCCATTTTAAAGACAAGGAAAATGAGGGAAACTGAGGTTAAGAGTTGCACCACTAGTAAGTATCTGAGGTCAGGACTTCTTGACTCCAGCCTATCCAGTATAGCTACTTCACTGTACTATTCAGAGCTGATGACAAAGTTTGGAAGTGGGGTGATAGGAGGTTACAGTCAGAGGGGAGAATTTTGGGACTTTGAAGGCAGAAGAGTTTGAGGAGATGGGAAGGTTTGAGGGGGTAATCATCCTTGTAGGTGACTAAATCAGGGTAGAGATAGATATCATGAGAACTGAGAAGGCTGGTAAATTGGAATACCAGAGAGTTTGAAGGGACATCAGTGTTACTATTTTAGTTCCCAAGGATGAAGACTGAGATTGGGATAGAGAGGAAGAGTTGCAGTTAGGTACTGGATTTCTTGTGAAAGAAGGGAAAGTGAACTAGAAGTCAGAAGATGACACTCAATGTTTCTAGAGATGTATATATTCTTATTTCTCATCTAGACTATTGCAATATTCTCTCCAATGGCCTCCCTACTTTTAGTCTCTCTTTTCCAACCCATACTCTATACAGCTGTCAGATTCATATTCCTAAAATGCAAGTCTGATTATGTTAGTCTCCTAGTCAGTATCTTCAGTCACTCCCTATTATCTCTAGAATAAAATACAAGATCCTCCAACAATCTGACTCCCACCTACTTTTCCAGACTTATACATTCTACATTCCTGTCATATAGGTCTACTGGCTCTTCCTTGAATTTGACATGCCACATCCCATCTCTTTGCCATGACACAGGCTATTCTTTACTCCAGGAATGTAGGCCTTCCTATCAACATCATTTGGAACCCTTCTTCAGGCAGAGCAACTTGCTTTACTAAAAATCAGAAAAAGTAGAATCCTGTTTTATGAAGATCTAGCAGGGCTTATCTCCATTGCCCAGAAAGCCCCTGAGAAACTTTGCAGTTCTCTGGCTTAAGAGAACTGCTTGCCACTTAATAGAAGCAATATTGGTTTCTTTTCTCCCCTCTCTTCCCCTTTTCCTAATTGATGGACACTCCCTCAATTTCCAATTCATTGCCACTACAAAAAAAACTACCATTTTTTTTGTTTTACAAATAGATCCTTATTGATTGAGGATTCTTTTTCTGTGGAAGTCATGGCTACTCAGGTCCCTTCCAGTTCTGAAATTCTCAGTCACCACAAAGGACCAGCCATCACAATTGTCATCACCATGAATAATAAGGCAACACTGATCTGTCATAAAAAAAAGAGTACAGTTACCCTTTCACATAGAGGCATAGTATCCTGGAATCTAGAAAATATGCATAAAATATTTTTGCCTTTCCCTTTGTACCAGAGAAGAAGTCTGAATTTTTATGGCATTAAAAGATAAAATTTGTTGATATTATACAATGCTACACATATATTTTATTCTAAACTTTTTCTGCGTCATCTCCTGGCCTTCATGTGTAAATTGTGGCTTCCACAAAATGCCCCAAAATTCCCACTTAATTTCTAATGGCAACCTGCTACATATTAAAACTTCAATGGGGAAAGTCATGATGTGGAAGGGATAACTGTACTGCATTTGGAGTCAAAAAAGTTATGTTTGAGTGCTGGCTTTGTTGCTTACTTGGATCACTGTAGTTCTCTAGGTCATGGAATCATGAGATAAAAATTTAGAGATGGAAGAGAACTTAGAAATTATCTAGTCCAAACCCATCATTTTACAGACGAGGAAACAGACACAGAGAAGTTAAATGTTTTATTCAAGATTATACAGGTAATATGCAGGGCAGCCGGGATTTGAACCATGAATCCATGGCTCTTTCCACTCTACCATGGAACTTGAGTGTCTCATCTATAAAATGAAGAGGCTGGACTAAGTAATCCCTGAGATGCCTTGAATTCCTTCAGATGACATGATTTTACCATACATAGCACTGTGCTGATCTCTAGCACAGGACATAGTCCTTGTCTTAGAGGTTTTCCCTTTGGCAGTTTTAATGGTAATTTAATTGGGAAGATCTTTGCCATTCATCAATAGGCCCATGTGACCTACCTGGATCACATGGAAGTCTGAGTCAAATTGAGCCTGTGGTGGGAGGAGCTTGCTAAACATGTGGAACAGGAAGAGGCAGAGCTAGAGCTGAGTTAAGAGGAAGGTGATCAGACTTGTCAGAGCTGAGAAGAACAGAGGAAGCAGGCAACTAGGACTGTGAGTGTTTGTTTTTGGGAAGGCCTGGTAATGTGTATAGACTTCTTGATTACTGTGATGGATTTCTTTTCTTTGTTGCTATGATGGATGTGGCTTTCTGGTATTTGAATAAATGTTTTTGTTATGCCTTCCGTGTGGAGAGCTTGTTGTATTTTGTGGTTCAGAATTATGCTGGCACACTCACGGCTGCCACAGGCGCTGTCCAGGTCCTAACTTTGACTCCTTTTCCCGTAGCTGCAAATCTAAATGGCTGGAGTGGCGCCATTATATTGTTCTTCACTTATGTCTGACTCTCGCCCCATTTGAGGGTTTTCTTGGCAAAGATCCTTTTCCAGCTCATTTTACAGGTGAAGAAACTGAGGCAAGTGGAGTTTAAATGACTTGTTCAGAGTCACAAAACTAGTAAGTGTCTGAGCTTGGATTTGAACTCAGGAAGATGAGTCTTCTTGATTCCAAGCTAAGTGCTCTGTCCATTATGGCACCACCTGACTGCCCAGAGTGATATCACATGTGATTTACCTGAGAAATCTCACCTATAGTAGTCTAAGAGGAGAGTTAGCAAGCACCACAGGGTCTTGCTCCAGAAGGTACACTTACTTTTCTGTAGTGAATCAGAGGGTGACAGGATCCTATACAAGTCTGGAGGAACCTCAGAAACTGCCCAACAGCTGAATGAGATTCTTTTTTACAACACTCCATAGCAAGTGCTCATCTAGCCTTTGCTCAGAGGTTCTAAGATAGGCTCTCAAAAACAGCCAGTAGAGTGGGAGGGCGGCCTATGCCCAATCTCCCAGTTGGGAGCATAAGGGCCTCATTGGAGGCTTTAGTAATCATAGTAGATGCCATCTGTATGAGGACCAGAAATAAGGCAATTTCAAATCATTTATGGCTCTAAGTCAGGCCTGGAGACCATCCAGAAAGCTAAATAAGCAAAGAAAGCAGGAAGACAGCAACCCAATTTGGCAATTAGCCCACATCGGACAGGGCAAGATGGATTTTTAACTTCAAAGAAATTGGCAAGAAGAGCAGAGGGGACCCCTCCATTTTTCTCTGCTGCTCTGGGTCCCTTTGCAGTTAGCTGAAAAATCTATTTTGCAAAATATATGGACCCAAAAAAGAACCTGAGCCGAAAGGGAGTTTTTGCAGCTTGATATATCTTTCCCTTTATTTAAAATGATGAAAGAGGGAAAATGTTTTTCAAAGTGACATCATTTATCTTATGATAATCAATGAAACCCTCATAAGCTAATATAGTAAAGAAAATATTTAATCCCATACCAAGGAAAAAAATGCAAGAAGGGCCTCCAACATGAGGCGGCTCCCTGTAAGGGAGCAAAGCAAGAGGGCTAAGCAAAGCTTATTTCTTCCTGCTCATCCCTTTGTTATAGCAGTTGCATTTTTTTATTTTAATTTTCTGGGCCACTCTCTTCCCTGCCTGTCAGGGCTGCTGAACACTAATAAACCATGGGGCCAATTGCTACCAACGCTCACCTTAGTTGCACTCTAATAAATATGATGTGATCCACTTGACACCCACTGCATGCTTGGTAATGACCTTGATTATTGCTGAGTGACCAAAGCCCTGTGAATGTCTCTGTAGATTTTCTTCAGGCTTCATTCCTTTTGAGGTATTACCTCCTGCACAGGAGGGCAAGCTAGTCCTGTATGCATATTTTATTTTCCTGAAAGATCTCCACTAAGAGAGTGGGGTCTCTTGGAAAGAAGGTGGTTCATCTTTGACTTTAATTATAGTGCTGTTTATTCATGGTCTCCTGACACAGAGGTTGTGATTGTAACAAAATCTCTTGCCACAGCCCCTCTGTCAACCTCTGCCCCCCCCCACACACACACACACATCCATAAGTACGTGGGAGGCAATGTATGAATATATCAAGGTGATTGGCTTGAGTTCCATTTGAAATGCTTCTGACCCAGATTAGTCTAGGCAGACACTCCTAATTGAACTTTTCAACTTTGTCGTAATGGACTTTTCTTTCTATCTAAAGAATAATTGTAATTAAGAGGAAGAACTTGTTTTCTCTAAGGAATTTACTTTCTCTTTTGAAATGGAAACTTACTAGACAGAGTTGGTTTAAGGTATGGGCAGAATAAGTGGTCATCTACATGGTGTGATTTAAAAGATGATTTCAGAAGCCTTTTGCTTCCCTTGCCTCATCATGAAGATCTCCCCTACCAAGATGCCACAGTTTAAGAAAAATCACACTTTTAGAGACTAATTTTTTGAGATCTTAAAAAAACCCAACATGGTATTCTTGGAGTAAATACATGTATTACTAGTGCCTCAGAATAAATTAGTTTATTAACTTATAGAATCTTAGAGTTAGAAGGGACCTTAGAAACCAGATGATCCAACCTTCTATCTAATGTCAAAAATCTCCTTTACAACATCCCTTTTAGTGTATTCCTATTTGCAAAGGTGTTTAAGAACCTTAAGGCATAAAAGATCCAAAGAGATAAAGAAAAGGGGGAAGAAAGGATCGATTTATACAAAAATATTTTTTTTTACAAAATTTTTGCACCCTTTTTGTGATGGCAAGAATTGGGAAGTGAGGAGGTGTCCATTAACTGGGAAAGGGGGAAAGGGATGGGGAAGAAACCAATATCGCTTCTTTTCAGTGACAAGCATTTCTCTTAAGCCAGAGAACTGAGAAGTTGTTCAGGGGCTTTCTGGGCAATGAAGATAAGCCCAGTTAGATCTTCACACAACACGATTCTACTTTCTCTGATTGATTTCTAGCAAAGCCTATTTTCCAATAAGTATAGCTTACAGAGACTCAGATGCAAAGCCCTTCTTTCCCCACCCACTATGTTTCTCTTCTCAAATCATAGTATAGGGCAACCAAGACCCCCAAGAGATCTCCCCTCTTGGAGTCTGTAGGTGGTTCTAGAAAGCAATAAGCTTAGTCTGCTCTTAGCATAGTACAAGTTTCTTCCAATAGGCTTAGCAGCTAAAGAATTCTCCCTAATCTAGCCTTTCTTCATCCAGTCAGAAAAGCAGTTCCTCTCTTCCAATCAGGAGGCTCTCAGAAAATCAGCTGTAATGTCAGCTATTTCAGCTGGAAGCAGCTTCTCTCGTTGACTGTTTTTGTATGTCTTCAGACCTTAGCTTCGTTTGACTCCTATGTATAACTCTTCTGTTTCATCTTTGATTTATCTTTTCCTGTATCTTATCCCCTCTTTCTACATCATCTTCTATGATTTTCTGTATGTTTCAGTGCCTCCTGGTGGTCCATGACTCATCTTTGTCTTGTGAGAAAGAGCTAGTTGTCATAGTAGATGGAGTCAGGAAAACCTGAATTCAAATTTTGACTCACAATCTTACTAGATATGTGACCTTTGGCAAATCATATAATCTTTATCAGCCTCAGTTTCCTCATCTGTAAAATGGAAATAACAGCAAAATGAGATAAAAAATTTAAATCACTTTGCAAATTTTAAAACATGATATAAATTCCAGCCATAATGATGTAAAACTCAAAAAATCCACCTTTTTGCAGGTATAAATTCAACATCCTTTAGATAGTATTCTCATAGTCCCCAAATAGTTATGTAATTTATAATTTCTCAGTTATATTAACTTCAAAACTTTGAAGAATAATCACATACAAATGAGCTGATGAACCACAATGTCCTGTAGACGTTAATTTATTGTTCCACCTTTGACAAGGTTCTTTCTTGACATTCATCTATCTCCAAGGCAGTTCTCAATCTGGTCCTCAGAATAGTCTCTGTTTTCCTTAATACTTTTTCTGTGAGACTGCCTCTTTTCAAGATGATTTTGCTTTCCCTATACAAATATTCTTTTTCTGCCTCCTTTAGCAACTGATTTTTTTCATGCCAGAGCATTGGTTCTCAAAATGTGAGCCCTAAGAACCTTTCAGGGAATCAATAAAGGTGAAACTAGTTTTGTAATAGTACTAAAATGTTATTTACCAATTACTTCCCATTTTCTAATTACTCCTCTGTGTGAGGTCAGCGTATAACAGCAAGAAGGACGAAGCAGATTCAAAAATCTAGTTGTTTTATTATTATTAAACCAAACACTGCAGAGATTTGCAAAAATATATAAAACAATATCAGTCTTCTTACTGATGTTTTTTGTTTTGGAAAATATAGTTATTTTTCATAAAATATAATGTTTATATTAACATGAAGTTTTAATATTTGAATGAATCATAGATATATTTAAAATTTTATCAGTGTTTATTCCTAATACCATAAATATTGATAGATACACTGCACATAAACAAAAATTCTTTGGGGTTTTCAATAATTTTTAAAATTCTAAAGAGGACCCAAGACCAAAAAGTATGAGAACTCTTGCATTAAGGGGACCATTCCTCATGCAAAGATGCAAAAGAATATAAGTTCCATGAGGGCAAGGACGGTTTCATTTTTATCTGTTTCCTCAGTACCTAGTACAGTTCCTAATAGACAACTTAAATGCTTTTTTGATTGATATAAATAGGAGAAATAGTATTATACCTGTTGGTTTTGGAAAAGTTTTTTTTTAAGCAAAGAAACTGTTTATCCAAGTGGATAGCAAAACAGAAATTAGAGGAAGTGTACATAGGAGAATATATACCAGACAAAGAGAGAGACAGAGATAGCAAGACAGAGATGGAGAGAAAGACAGAAACAGAGAGTCTTAGGTCTCATCTAAAGGGAGGGGAGGGAAAGGTTGCCAGAAATTTGTGACAGAAGTGTGATTACACCTCAGGTCACCTGACTCTGAATCCAGGCTGTCTGGGCAAACTGATGTTTGCATAGCTCCTACATGGCCTCCTCCTCTGCAGTAGTTGTTAGAGCCTTCTATTGATGCAAAGCAGAAGCTTTCTGGGGCTCCTGGAGCCAAAACTCCCTTCCAAAAAAATCAGCCCTAATTGTTGATGCTGCAGAAGCAGGAGATGTTAATGTACACAGCCCCCAAACAGCCCTTTGTTCCTGGAGTTAGTTCCACACTAACGAAGGAAGCATGTACTGTGGGGAGCTGGGTGCTCATTTCGATTTTCAAGACCTACAAATAATGCTTTACAGTACATTGTTCGCTAGAAATTACCCAAAGCTCAGCTCTTCCGAGCTCATTCTGCCATACAGAAAGAAGCTTCAGTTAACAATCAATAGGTTTTCCATGGTCTCTGACTGTCCACTAGCTATTATTTTACTGGCTTTCTTTTGCTTATACAGCCCTGGCTGTGATCATCAATACATGCATTCAAACTGCTCTTGGGTCTAATTGTAGCAACAGTAATCAGATTTTTTTCCTGCGGTCTACCTTGCTCCCTGGGAAGGTACAGTCCCTGAGTATGGAGGGAGGGCGAGAGAGACTGGAGGAAGCAAGAGGAATGAGACAGAGAGATAGAGAAGATTCGATAGGAATGATGCACTTCCATTTCAAAGCTTCAAGCAAAGGAGCCCTGATGCATCCATCTCAGGATGGTAGGCTCTCCCTCTGCCTCCACAAACAGAACACACCCACTCCAGTTGGTTTGTATCTCCCCCTCTTACGTCCTTTATATATGAGCAGATAAAACCAGCTAGTCAAGTTGGAGGATAAATTTATATACTCCTAAAATTACTGAGGCTTTATGGTTATATCCATAAATGCAAGAGACTTAAGTGGAGGTTCCAAAAGAGTGACTGACACTATCACATTCTTTTTTAACATCATAAGGTAAATGCCAAATGATTAAAGAATATTTCCCTTGCAGTTCCCATAAAGGCCTGAAATTGAGGCAGGGTGATCTAGTTGGAAAGTTTTGTATTTGGAATTGAAAGACCAGGTTTCAAAGGCCAGTTCTGCTACTTACTAGCTACACAACCTTGGGCAAATCACTTTAAGAATCATCAATTTACAGTTAGGAGAGATCTTGTAGGTCATCCAATGCCTTCATTTTGCAAATAAGAAAACAGGGGCCCAGTAGAATAAAGCAAATTATTCAAGGATCTACTAGAGAAGAAGAATTTGAACTCAGATCCTGTGACTCTAAATTCAGCATTCATTCCATAGGGCCATCTATCTACCTCCCGTATCTTTAGGTCTCCATTCTCTCCTCTGTAAAATAAGAGTTATAAGAATACTTACTTTATTCCATAAATTATAAATAAGTGTAAATAAAGACTATAAAGAGTACTGTCTAACCACTAACCACAATGGTTGTTGTTCAATCATGTACATCTCTTCATGACCCGATTGACCATACTGTGCATGGAGTTTTCTCAGCAAAAATATGGGAGTGGTTTGCTATTTCCTTCTCCAGATCATTTTACAGAAGAGGAAACTGAAGCAAATAGAGTTTAAGTGACTTGTCCAGGGTCACAAAGCTAGTAAATGTGTGAAGCCAGATTTGCACTCAAGTCTTCCTGACATTACCCAGGACTCTATCCACTGAGCCACATAGCTGCCTAAAAAAAAAGCGAACTAATGGACTAGAGATGTAGAATGAAACATGTTTTCAGACATGGCCAACACACTTGACAGTGCTTATTTGTTTTAAGGGTGTTTCCTTTTGGGGGGAGGGCGTTTAGGGAGGGAAGGAGCCCAAAAAGAAAAAAAGAGAGACATGGTGTTGCTGAAGCATTTTAAAATGTTCCAGTGGAGGCTGAATTAGATCATCTCAAATGTCCTTCCCAGCTGTAACATTTTATTATCCAAAATTTCCATTTGGACTTTGAGTTAAGCTTCTCTTTTCTAATGTCCCAATTATGGTAAGAGGTTTAAATTTTTTAAGTGTTCTTCTTCTTCCCTTAACTCATTCAAATTTGTTGTTTTATTGCATAACCAGAACAACTAATGTTGTGTTTCATACATACATACATACATACATATATACTATATATATATATACATATATATAAAACAATAACGTTATTTTCATGGTAATAGTTGGACTTAGAGAAACTTTGGGGTACATGTAATTTACAGAATGACATTAACTCAGTCAAGACAAGTAGTTGAAAAAGAGAAAATTCCAGTCCTAGAATCACCAAGTGGTTTCATAACTCCTCTTTCACTGAATTGCTTAATTTATTCAATTTCACCAAATTGGTGAGGAGCTGTTATCATATACAAAGAAGCAAAAGTCCTCTTTCTTGATTTTAAATGGACCTGAATTTTCAATCTATTTTAAAGCCATAGTCAAAACAAGTGGCAAGAAATCTTGACTCATTATGTTCACTTTTTCTAATAATCCTCAATTTTCACAACAGTCAGCCTCGGAACCTTAGGAAACTTCATGTGAACCCAGAACCCTTGAAATGTCCGCCATCTTATTGTTTGGGCACCTAGGGCAATCTTAGGGCAATTTCCCCCACATTCAGGAAGAAACTGACTGTATAGTTTGAATTATTTTATAGCCCAGCAAAAACTCTCTTCATTAGATGGACAAAGAGATAAGAAAACAAATTAGCTAGAGTTCTTAATAGGCAAGAAAAGAAGAAAAGATAAATGTACATAGGCCATGTGCAATTTAGCTTCAGTAGGGCAATCTATAATCTTTGGCAAGCAACTTCACTTCTCTGGGTCTCAGTTACCCATCTGTAAATTGAGGGGGTTGAACTAGATGATCTCTTAGGACCTCTTTCAGTTCAAAGGTCTATCATATATGAATGACATGAGTGGAGGATCATGGGAGCGGACTATAGAGATCACAAGCCACTCTGGAAAGTACGTAACCAATGTGGTAAGGGGAATTCAAGCACAATGTCCTGGGTGAATTCTGCACCTTCTTCCCTCTCCCCTTTCCCTCTCTCTAGAGAGGGTCCAGTATATTGTAGGCTATTTTCTCACTTTAAACTTCCTGCTTCCCTCTGGACTTGGAAAGTATTAACCTTTGTTCTAAATATTTACTTTGTTTCTTACGCTGGTAAATGTGATAAAACTGTTGACCATTCCAATCTTTTGGAATAAAATCTCATTATTTGACAAAAACTCCTGAGAAAACTGGAAAACAGTATGGCAGAAACTAGGTACAGACCAACATCTCACACTGTATGCCAAGGCAAGGTCAAAATGGGTACATGATTTACACATAAAGGGTAATATTATAAATAAATTAAGAGAGTATGAAAAAGTTTATTAGATTTATGGATAAGCAAAGAATTTAGGATCAAAGAAGACACAGTGGGCATTACAAAATGTAAAATAAATAATTTTGGTTATATAATATTAAAAAGGTTTTGCACCCAAAAAAAACCCAATGCAACCAAAATTATAAGAAAAGCAGAAAACGGGGGTGGGGGGGGAAGTTTTGCAACAAGTATTTCTGATAAAGGCCTCATTTCTAAAACATATAAAGAACTGAGGCAAATTTATTTTTTAAAAAAATCTGTCATTCCCTAATTGATAAATAGTCAAAGGATATGAACAGTTTTCAGACAAAAAAAAAATCAAAACTATCTATAGCCATATAAAAAATGCTCTAAATCACTATTGATTAGCAAAATGCAAACCTTAATTCTGAGGTACCACCTCACATCTATCAGATTAGCTAATATGATAAAAAAGAAAAATGTTGGATGTGGGAAAACTGGGACACTGCGCATTATTGGTAGAGTTGTGAACAGATCCAACCATTCTGGAGAGCAATTTTGACCTTTGCCCAAAGGGCTATAAAACTATGCATGCCCTTTGATCCATTATACCACTGCTAGGTCTATATCCTACAAACATCCAAAAAAAAGGGAAAAGGACTTATTTATACAAAAATATTTATAGCAGCTCTTTTTGTGGTGGCTAAGAATTAGAAATTCAAGGGGTGCTCATCAATGACTAAACATACTGAGGTAAATGATTGTAATGGAATGTTATTATACTATAAGAAATGACTAGAAGGATGATTTCAGAAAAAACCTGAAAAGACTCACATGAACTGATGCATACTGAAGTGAACAGAACCAGGAGGATGTTGTACACACAGACAGCAGTATTGTTCAGTGAACAACTAACTGTGAATGACTTAGTTTCCTCAGTAATCTAATGATCCAAGACAATCCCAAAGGACTAATGATGAAGCATACTATGCACCTCCAGAGAAGAAACTGATATTGATTGAATACAGACCGAAGAATGGTATTTTTCACTTTCTTTCATTTTTTTCTTTTATTTGAGTTTTCTTATACAAAATAACTAATATGGAAATATTTTACATAATTGCACATGTATAACATATCTGATTTCTTATTATCCCTAGGATAGGAAAGGGAGGGATAGAATTTGGAATTCAAAACTTTAAATTAAAACGTTTAAAAACTGTTGATCATCAATAATTCAGAACTATATGTTGTATCTTAGTTAATAATTTCAGCCATAAAAGTAGGAAAAGGAGAGGCTATATGGTAGATTCTATTTTCAGAGACAAGAGACATTCAACTGGATTTAGGTTTGAGGCTTGGGGATCATTTTTAAAATGTTCAGACTAAGTGGAAGGACCAATGCTGAACTGTTAAGAAAGCCTGACAAAGGATCTGGAACCCAGTTGTGAATAAAAAGAAAGTATTTTAATTTTCCTTCTTCTCTATCTGGCACAACTTTATAGGTGCTGGAGTTTGGTGGAAAAAATCCATTCCTCAACAAAGGGTGTAGGGAGTAAGTCTCTTGCAAAGGGGAAAGTCCTACCCCAGAAGATGAGTGAGGTACTAGAAAATCTCTAACCACATGAGGGGAAGGAGAGCAAGTTGTTCAGATAGGTCTTCTGACTCAGAGGGTGAGTGACAGCTCAGTCTGCCTAACTCCCCAGGGTTTCTTTCTTGCTGACATGTAAGACTATAGAATTTCAGATCTGGAATGAAATATAAAGATTCTCTTATCCAGAGGTTCTTAATCTGAGATTCATGAACTTGATGATTAAAAAAATTAACAACTGTATTTCAATGTAACTGTTTTCCTTTATAATCCTATGTATTTTATGTATTCAATCAATCAGTAAACATTTATTAAGTGCCTATTATATGTCCGGCACCATGTTAAGTTTTGAGAATACAAAAAGAGGCAAGAGACAGTCCCTGTCCTCAAGGAACTTACAATCTAATGGGAGAGAAACAAATATCTACAAGCTATATATAGGATAAATAAAAAACCATTAACAGAGGAAAAGCACTAGAATTAAGAAGGTTTGGAGAAGACTTCCATTAAAAGATGAGATATTAATTGGGACTTAAAAGAAGCCAGAGAAGTCAGTATCAGAGCAGAGGAGGAAGATCATTCCAAGAATGAGAGACAGCCAAAGAAAATGCCTGGAGTAGAGACCTGGAGAGTTGTGTTCCTGGAATAGCCAAGGGGTCAGTCACTAGGTTAAAAAGTTAAGGTCAAGGAGTATGGTATAAAAAGATGGAAAAGGTAAGATGGGGCTAGGTTATAAGTGCTTTGAATGAATAATAGAATGCTTTCTATCTGATCCTGTAGGTGAGAGGGAGTCACTGGAGTTTACTGAGCACAGAGGTGGCATGGTCTGAACTGAATTTTTGGAAAATCACTTCAGTGGCTGAAGGGAAACCTTCTTCTATTAAGGCCCTTAAGCTTCTCCTGAATTCCAAAAAGATTTGTCACACACACACACACACACACACATAAACATGCGCAACAAATAAAAAGGTTAAGAGACAGTGTGCTATCTCAAGACTCTGTTTACAGGCAGCTAAGGACAAGAGAAATGAAGCACATGGCTGGTTAGCACAGGAAAAAACCAGGACTAGAACTGAGTTGATTCACTGCTACCAGTCCAATACTTTTACTATGTAGATCATTGACCCCTAAAAAGTTGCTTTCCTTTTAGAAAAGCAGATCTAAGAACCTGTACAGCAGGACCTCCTGTGTATGTCAGAGTCCTTGGCAATACATTATTGGTGTAGTGTATGCCAGGGTCCTTGCTTTTGCTGGGACTGGAGTCAGGAAGACTCATCTTCATGAGTTCAAATCTGAACTCAAACACTTACTTCCTAGCTGTGTGACCTTGGGCAAGTCACTTGACCCTCCTTGCCTCAGTTCCTCATCTGTAAGGAGATGGCAAGCCACTCTTTGCCAAGAAAATTCTAAATGCAGTCGCAAAGATGCTGAACAACAACAATCTAGATCCAAAGAGATGAAAGATCTACAATGCTCTAGTCAAGCCATTTCTGGAGTTTTGTGTCCAGTGAGAGACAATGGAAACCTAAAATGCATCAAGAAGACAAATTGGAGTAGTTTGCTAATACAGAGAGGACACAAATTTGAATCATGAAGATGCTATACCCAAGCCACTTGAAATCCACTGAACTATTTCTGAATCCCTTGGGGAATGAGGGAACAAATCCACACATCCCCTATCTTAGATTATACTAGAACAAGAGTTGATTCTTGCAGGGATATGTCACTGAGCCTATGATAAACAGCCAAGAGCTGCCCCACAGCAGATTCCTCCTGGTGCTTTTCCCAGCAAAACATGGACCCGCCTCATTACTTCTTCTCATGAAAGTCCTCTTTCCTTCTACCCTTCCTGCATTTTATAGGATATAGTTCGTGTGGCTCTTCATTTACAGCCTGTGTGACTTCAAGCACATCGCTTAGCGCCTCTGGGCTTGAGATTTCTCATCTATAACAGGAGGGGATAGAACTGGGCATCCTCTAAGGTCTCTTGCAGCTGCCAGTCTAAAAACCTGTGAACCAAAGCCACAGATTAGCCTGCAAGCATGGCCAACACCAGGCTGTAAGGTTTGATAAAATTCAAGGGCTTTGGAGCATCCAAGAGAAAATCAGAATTCTTGCCACTCCACATGGTATGGTACCTGAAGCAAAAGGCCAAAGTGATATGACTGACACAGCAGGAAGAGGCTAATTTTCTTGATGATGAGAAGCAGGGAGTTGCTGTAGTGTAGGGTAAAGGCTGGATGAACATTTCTTTGGTGCCTATGGGCTCTCCCTGAGAGGCAGATGGCCCATTGTGCATTTCTTCTAGCCGGGTGGAACCAAGGCAGGTCGCCCTCTCTCTTCCCTCCCCCACCTTCCACCTGCACATGGAGGAACATGGGCAAAGCAGAAACTGGCTTAACCCAGGGTTTTGTCTTTAATCTTTCTACAAAAATAATGCTCAGCTAATTAACTAATGTCCCTCTTTCCCTCTCTCTATTGTCTTTTCTTCCTATTTTGCCTTTATGTGTTGTCTGTTAAAGGACTGCCTTAGCAGAGAATGGGGTTTCATCTTTGTGGAATGGGAGATTTACTTAGAGATGTTTCCTACCACTCAGAAGTCAGTAAGATAGCAGTGAGCCATTTCCCCTACAGTCTCGCCACTATCTCTAACTATCAAATCGCTCATGGGAGAGATCAATGAGCCCCGATGAAAATTTTATTTATTTCTCACCCTTACATGGGGAGCCACTGTAGCAGATCTGCCGAACCATAAATTTAATTCTGGCCCTGGCAAGAACAGACAGTGGGCATGAGAGGAGAAACTCTCAGCAGGAGACCAACAGAATTTTCTTTTAACTTTGCCAGGGTTACACTGGATTACATCACGCCATGTCACTATACATCACAGCACGTCTGAAATCGATAGGACATGCAGGCAGCTGGTGGGGGGGAGAATAGAACAGGAAACGGGGACCACATCTTAGCAAACCAGGGAGGCAACTCCTGCCAGGTTTCCAGTGACTGGGTCTGCTTTGTTTTCTTTGCTTCCTGGCAAACTTCTCACGTTGAGTCTTTACAGGAAGAAATACCTTCTGAGGACGGGACATGGAGTGCAGGGAGGAAAGAATAAGACATGGCATAAAGACAAAGAATCCCCCACAACCACTTTTATTCTTCATCTACATTTAGATGTGTAGATGATCTTTTTTCCCCCTCCCTCCACAATTTGTCTGCTGATGTGACTGCAGAAATGTGTATTAAAAAGAATGAAATGGTAACCAGGCATCCCATCAATTTGTCTGATCATTCAGTCATTCAGATATTTATCTACACCAATGATTCTCAAACTTTCTGGTCTGCCTTTACACTCTTAAAATTTGAGGACCTCCCCTACCAAAGAGCTTTTGTTTATATGGATTATATTTATTAATGTCTACCATCTTAGAGAATGAAATGTCTTAGTTTTATTGTGATAATAGTTTTGACCACATAAACCCCCTGAAAGGGTTTTGGGGAACTTCAGGGATATCCAGACAACATGTTGAGAACCACTGAGAACCACACAATATCAAACTCTGGATTGATTTTTAAAAATGAAAGAAAAATGAACTGACTACGCATTTTGGCATTATTTATATGTTGCCTTGGCTTAAAGTAGATGTTTTTCCAAGAGAACATTTATACACTTAATGATTACAATAACGAAAATGATAACAGTGCCAAAATATATAAGAAATTAGGCTAGATTCAGTGACCGCTCTTGGTCCCAGAGCAGTAGAAGATGACGCTGGACAGTCACAAACACTGTCAGACAGTCGCCATGTCCATTGGTTTTGCTGACCTGTTTTTCCTTCTTAAAAGGGAGGAATCAATGGAAGTGGGAGTGCTTTAGGAAGTGACTGTACTATAAAAAATTATCAAAAGCATCCATAAAACATTAAATAAATAAAATAGATATTTTCTGTTAGGACACAGCATTTATTCTCTGGAGCAGCTATGCTACCTCTATGTAACTTTATCTGGGGCTCCTTATAGCAAACACTCTCTCATGGGCAGTTGAGACCAATATAGGAATTGCCCCCAAACCCAGGTTGAACACAAGGCTCTACTTTGAGTCATGCATCTTAGAGTTGAAAGAGAGCTCAAAGTATCCAACACAACCCTCTCATTTTGCAGATGAGGAAACTGGAGCTGTAGAGAAGAAATGACTCTTTCAAGATCACACAGTTAGTTGGTGACAGGATCAGGACTGGAACGGAGGTCCTTGATTCTAAGTGTAGCACTCTTTAATTTTAAAGTCAATTAAATCATTCCCCCATCCAGAGTATAACAATTACACAGTAGAATAGAATACAAACTCCTAGAGGGCAGGGATTTGTTCTTGTGTTCTCTATACCTGTGACATGACAGATGCTCTCTGATATAATATTTAATTTTCAAGGTAGACATTCTGCCCTAACACCAGTGGCCTTTGCTCTACTCTCTGCTCTTTCCCCTTAGAATAACTGAGCTGCAAGTATGATTCATATAGATCCCTTATTCATCCATTCAACATTCATTAACTTCTGCTGTATTCCCTGTACCCATCTGAGAGATGTAATGTTTTAAAGAATGATCACATAGTAATCATGAAATTCCTTCGTTTCCTTTTGTTTTAATGTAGGGGATTTTTGAGGAATAATTGTTGCTCCTTCATATCCATCACATGGGTATTTATTTTAGAATAATAGAATAAGCTGCTGTTTTTCTTATGTGAACCTGCCCTTTTTCATCTTTCTTCCCATCTGGTATCTTTCAGTCTTGTGCCCACTTATGTTTCTCTTTCCTTTATTACTCTCAAGTGCGTAGGGGTTACCAGAGCCAGTCTCAAAGAAAGGCTTTTGCCTCCCTAATGTGCTTTGAGATCCTATCTGTGAAGGACACCCAAGTTGAGGTGGACTGTCCACAAACATGATGTCTCATCATATTTGTATTCATTCCTTTAGGTTAAGGCTTTGCCAGCCCTGGGGACCCTACTAAAAAGCCAGGGTTCCTACCAGTTTAGTCTGTCACTCTCTGAACGGGAAACAGAACATAAATGTTTTGATAGGATGCAGGGTCTTTACCTCTACAAAGGAAGAAACTTTTTGCCCTCCTCTCAAGAGTTAATCAATCAAAAAGCATAGTTTAAGCACCTGCTGAATATCAGTTTCTGAGGGCAAAAATGCAAAAAGGTGCATTCCCTTTCCTCAAGAGTCTTACATTCTATTTGCATTTTCTGATAGATGAGAGAGAATGTTACCCAGGGAGAGAGGAGCTGGGTACCACATCAAAGAGGGGGCTTCTAGGTAACCAGAATGTCACCATGGAGTGAGGAGACCACCAAAGACAAAATTCTCTTACATTACCATCTTGAAGCATTGACTGTATGACCATTCTGCATAGAATTCCAGATGTGTCTTAACTCCTATCATTCAGAAGCACTCTGTTTCAAGCTTTTGATACAATTCAACCCACTGGAATATACCTACACAGCAGTGAGGTAGCTGCCATCTTTGCTCCCCTCTCATCTCATCTCATCTACCTGTGTTTCAGGAGTTCAGGGCTATTTCCAGAATGACTGACCGCCCCCCACCCCAACCTCTGTATGTTACAGCCCCTTCCTGTTCAGCATCCATTCCCTCCTTTTAGCTCTTTGCTCTGAGATTTATTATTCTACAGCGATTGGGTTGAATTGCATTTGAAATCAATTAGCACAGGTACTCAAAGATGAATGCTCAGACTCTGAAGAAAGGTGATGAAAACATACCATTTAAATAGAAATCAATTTTCCTTTCATGTATTTCTTCCTTGCTGCTGCCCCAAAATTAATAGTTTTTAGATATTTGTGTGTAAAGGGGAGACTTCTTTCACATAAACTATTTCCGCCACTACTGCTTCCTCCTCCCCATGGCCTCCTTGTACTTGCATTGTAAGGCATAATCCCCGGCTTGTAATATTCCTGTATAACTGTCTCCACAGCAATATTTTATGCCACAAATAGGCAGTCGGGCCGTGTTCATTTGAATAAGCACAACAGAAAGAGGAGCTGGGTCAGCAGTGGGTGAAATGCCTCTTAGCCTCCTTCTATTTTGTCAACAATAATTAGACAGTTTGGGAGGCAGCCATTTCATTCTGATATCAGTCATCAAGGCTACAGACAATGGGGTCCTTGCAGCTTGTCCAACTCCTTCTCTACTGTTCATCTCTCAGTCCTGTTCTTCCTCATATACCCTGAATGTTTTAATTAAACCTGCAATGAAAAGGCTGCCAGAAAGGGAATATGGAGGAGATAGGGATCCAGATCAGGTTCAAAACTTTTCCAGCATAGATATATTAGCATTGCTGCTAGAACATAATCAGAAATGTAAGGGTGCTGGGGAAGGGGAGCAAAGCCCAAAGAGATCTATCTGCAAAAAATGTTGGAGATTGGAGGTGACTTGAGTGTTCATCCTTCATGATACTGCACTTCCTAAATCTCCCCTTTCCCCTGCCCCAAAGCCTCCTTTTTTCTCCTGACTAGGTCAAGGTTTTCTCATAGTATAGACCCTACAGTGACATCAACCAATCACAGACCCTAGAGTTTCATCAACCGATTCACATAGCCATAAAAAGAAATCATACAATCTTCAAGGAAGAAGGGACCTGGGATATCATTTTGTCTGACACTGACTTTGATTGATTAAAGAATGCCAGGGTTACCCTCCATAACATCATCCTGTTCCTGGCATATTTTGGCTCTTATCTGAACAAACTTTGTAATCTCTCAGTGCCCCCAAGCAATTCTCTAAGACTATAAACTGTGAAATTGATCTACATTGGTAGAAATCACTAGAATTTCCTTATTTCAATGAAATCGTAGGCTGAATCCAAACAACAACATCTGCACATAGAAGAAAGATTGTAGAGTATAGTGAATAGAGTGAAAACAGGCTTTGGGGTGACAAAAATCTGAACTGAATTCCTGCCTGTGACAAATATTGTATGAACAAAGAGGAATCAAGTTCAAATGCCCAGTCAACTCTCTAAAAATAATAATTTTTATATAACACTATGTGCCAGTCACTGTGCTAAGAGTTTAGCAAATATTCTTTCATTTAATTCTCATAACAACAATCCTGTGAAGTAGGTGCAGATGAGGAAATTGAAGTCGATGGAAGGTAAGTGACTAGCCCAGGTTCATGCAGCTAGTAAGTGTCTGAGAACTGATTTGAACTCTGTTCTTCCTGACTCTAGGCACAGAGCTCTACCCATCGCTCTAAGACTATAAGTTAGAGAACAGTAGCTGATTGCATCTTTGGAGGAGTTTCCTACACACCAAGAATTCCCTACAGTGATGAGATCACAGGTCTGGACATCATCCTTAGGTTCTTAACTTTCCTTGGTCAATAACATTTTGGTTTTCAGATAGTGATGGGGAACAAGGATTCAGTCCACCTCCATGTAACTCCTTAGTGTCAGAGGTACCCCTGACCCTCTTTAGAGAACCTAGTTTCTCTCCTCTACTGCTTGTTGAAGCATCAGAGTCACAGCAGAGATTCCTTATCTTTCCACATAAAGTGACATAATATTCCTGCTCTTTCACCCATGACTGACCTTCCCTTCCACATTTCCCACACATGTGTATGTCTACACTCAAGCATGACCTAGTCTTGCATAGAATGGGCAACATATAAAGTTTCTTGGCCTCCTTGTGAACTAAGGAGGTATTTCAGAAAGGAGAGGCAAAAGTGGAGCCTGTAGATACCAGAAGCTCTCTGGCCCAACTAAGGCAAAAAATAAATACTATACTAGGGGCTCCTATTGAGAGTGTTGACTTGTAAATGAGATATCATCCAAAGGCAAGTCACCATTTCTCACCTATGGTTTTTCTAAACACCCCAGCCCATAAAATGGAACTAGAGAGCTCATGAAAAAGGCACTATTGCAGAAAGAAAGTGAATGGCTAAGCAAATTGTGGTATGTGAATGTAAAGGATTATTACTGAGAAGTAAGAATTGATGACTATGAAGAAGCATGGGAAAAAGAAAGCTGAACAGATGCAGTGAAGTAAGCAAAACTTGTCAAATAATCAAAAAAAAAATAGCCATGTAAATGGAAAGAGGAATAAATAAACAATAAAGAGAATAAAGCGATTGAAACTAAATTCTGCAGAATTACAAAGACTATGTCTGGCCCCAGGGAAGAGATATGAGAAGGTATTTCCCTTTCTTTTTTTGAAGTAGGAGAATAAGTGTAAAACACTGTATATAATGGTGGAATTTTGTGTTTTAGAAATGTTTGTTTTGCTGAATTTTTTCTTTTTCTGTTTTTGTCCTTTGTATAAGAGACAAAGGGAGGAGTGTGTTAGAAAATGTAGGTAATGTTTAAAAAAAATCGATGAAAGTCTTTTTTATTTAAGAGGACCTGTTGAAGATTTCAAATCCAAGACATATTGTGACCATCAACATGTATGATAATATTAGCCAATGACAATGACAATAACATGACAATAAAGCCAGACCAGAAACCCCAGAGTCGGAACAGAATGTCTCTCCTCATTTGCAAATTGGAGACAATAACAAAACCTGCCTCCCAGGATTGTTGTAGGATTCAAATAAGATGGTATTTTAAAAATGTTTTGAAAACTTTAAAGTACTTATATAAATGTTTTAATAAAGTATTATATAAATACTAGCACTTAATATATTAGATCCTAGGAAAAGGCTCCAGTTACTCCACGATGATATTGTAAATTTCCGTCAGGGATGTATCATGTATAAATGATGAACTGTGATAGATCTGAGTTCAAATTTTGTCCATTATTAGCTGTGTGAGTCTGGGCAAATCCTACTCACATCTAATGGAAAGAGTTAGCTTACTCTCCTTTGGTATGAGTTTGGACTGGTTACTGGATCAGCCAAAGTACTGCTCCTTTTTTTGGTGAGCAAAGGTCATGTGCTCTTATAAGATATCAGGTCCAGTAGCTCTGAGGTCAGGAATAGCCAGTACAGCTCATTTTGAACACCCAGAACCCAGAGTCTGACTGAAAGTAAGACTCCAGCTATTTGTCTGTTTTCTTTTCTCTTGGTGGTGTGGGTGCGATGAAGAGGAAGGCAAATTTCAGGATTGCCAAATTTGTCACAGATGAAGAAAGCTTGTTTTTTCCTGCTATTTGAGGGAATCTCAGTCTCTGCTAAAATAGGCAGACATCATCCTTTACGCCCCAGGCTCCTTCTAAGTGATTCACCAACATCCCCCAAATATTCAGTTGTCCCTATGTTAAAAAAAAGAGTATCATGGTCCCAACATTTAATCCAGCCTTGCTCATCTAATCATGCTTTTCTTACTCTAGTTCTATGGCCTTTAGTGACTTTCCCTGAACCTTAAGATATTAACACTTATTTTTCCGTTTTTTCCCCTAAGGGAAAATGTAGCCCCCAAATGAGAATTTATGTTGTTCTTATGGTGTGTATGTGTGTGTGTGTGTGTATGTGTTAAATGGTTATCTTTTAAATCCTTTAAAATGTGTTTTATAGTTTTGTCATTCAAGAACACATATTTTTTCCCCTCTGCTAGCCTTTTACAAAACATATTGGGTGGAATGTTTCAGTAATTTAGTCACAGAATATAATTACTATTCAGACTCATTTCAGATCCATCTGGCACTCCTCTTTCCTGCCCTCACCCTTCATCTGTAGAACTCGTTAGAAAATGAAGGGGTTGGTAAAAGTGGGAAGCAAAACACCCTGGTACCAAAAAAACCCAGCTTTTCTCTGCTAAAATAATGTCAAGTTTTCTCCTAAAAAATAAAGTGCAACTCCCTGAGGCATCAGTTCTCACCCCCAAGTCATTGTTGGATCTAGTGGCCCAGCGGAGTGTAGAGCTTGACTTACAGATGAGGCACCTCACTGCAGGAGAAGGAGTCCTGGATTTTGGAATCAGAGGAACTAGATTCAAGTCCTGTGCTTTCCAAGTAACACATAGATGAGCCTGGGCAAGTCACTTCTCTCTGGGCCTTAGGATTCTCTTCTGTGGAGAGAAGGGGATGAACTTGGTGACTTCAAAGGACAGAGCATCATTCTTTTAAAAGATCTACCTTTGAATCTCTCTAGCCCATGCGATGACTCATAGTAATTGACAGAGCTATTAAATTCATGTCTTTATTAACTTATTCATATTATTAATAAGAATTATGGACATAATTCTTTGATGAATATATTATTGATGTACTTCTTATTGTTATTAATTCATGTTGATATTATTATACCATTAACCTTTTATATGAATATGTTTTCCTTTGACTGTAAGTACCTAAAAGCAAGGACTATACTATGCACCCAGACAATGCTCAGTAAAGAAGCAGGTATGATGGGATAGAAAAATAACTGGATTTGAAGTTGGAACACCTTGGTTTCAATCCCAGCTCAGATACTTACTCATTTCCTGACTTTGACCAAGTCAGCTAACATTTCTGAGATTCTTTATATAATATTCATGATTCTATGCTACTTTAAGGTTGATGGGATACTTTTCTTACAAAAATCTTTAAAGTAGTTTATTTTTTTGGTTCCAATCATCAATGTGGGTAACTCCTAATGTGGGTAACTCCTAGTTTGGGAACTCCATCCATCCATGTAGCCCATCAATTCATCTGTTAACTTTTGCATCTCCTTTTCCATCTGCCCAATTTTTCCTTTTAAGAAGCTATTTTCTCCAGTTAATTTTTGTACTTCCTTTTCCATTTGCCCCTTTAGGAAGTTATTTTCTCCAGTTAATTTTTGAATTTCCTTTTCCATTTGTTCAATTTT
>CM053769.1:669998952-670045584 GCA_028658325.1 Potorous gilbertii
GGGCAGATTGGTGATATGGGTAATTAGAATGTCCAGTGTATTGGGGAGGGGGGAGGGGACTAATGGGGAGAAAATTTTGGAACCCAAAATCTTGTGAAAATGAATGTAAAAAGTTAAATAAATTTATTTTAAAAAAAACTATAAAAAAAAAATAAAAGGCATCCATAAGATTTATTTTAAAAATAAAAAAAAGAAATTATAGCAAATAGCCATAATGGCAAATGGAAAAAGATATTCCCCAACCTGTCCAGTGTTTTCCCCATTTTCATGATCTAAGTCAACAAGGATTCATTAAGTGCCTCTAGTACCAGTCAAAGTGCTGAGCCCTGGGGATATAAAAAAAAGAGGAAAGAAGAACTATGGAAGCTATAAGTTTGACATGGATTACCAGAAAAATTCTAGAATAGTTTATAAAATATAGTTGGAAAATAGCATGTATTAGGAGCCAGCATGGATTCAGGAATAAGTGAGGCTAAATTAACCCCTTTTCCTTTCCCAAAAGGGTTATGAAGTTGGAAAATCAGGAAAATAAACATAGTATGTCTCAGTTTCAGCTAAACATTTGATAAAGTCTGTCATATTATGTCAAGAGGGAAAAGGGTAACCTGGATGATAGTACACATCTGCAGATTCACATTCAGTTAAATAAACATCTGTATTCAAAGAATGCTGATTAAAATATCTTCTCCATTAAATAAAATATTCTACAAATATGTTGTACATCTATGCACATGTATGATCTATACCAAAATGCTTGCCTTTTCAAGGAGAGAGGAGAGAAAGGGAATTAGGAACTCAAAAATTATAATACAAAAAGGTTAAAATTGATTTTACATGTTATTGAGAAAAAACAAAATAAAAGCATTCTTTTAAAAAACTTAACTTGAATGAATGATTTTTTAATGATAAAATTTCAGGCATTAGTGATAGGCCAATGGAGAAAATGTTTTAGGTAGTTGTTTGGTGTTTGGAGTAGGGAGGGTTACTGTATCTTTGATGCCTTTCAAATCATACACTTTATAAGCAACCTGACCTCCAATGACCTACAACTTTGATGGCTCTACTAAAGATTAATTTTTATTAATAAGAATTCCCCAGCCCCAAAAGGCAGAATTCTAGGGTCTTGTAACCAAGCAATCCAAGAGTGATAAATACCTGTGTGGGAACACAGCAGCAATAATGCCCCCAGTTTTGGCTTTTGGCAGAACTCTATCTTTTGTTTGAATCTGAGTTCAAAATCAGTCCTGAATAAAGCTATGCCTTGAGTTGGAGACAAGATGGTGATGTCACCATTTTAGTTAATGGTCTGAATCCAGCCATAAGCTGTTGGTACTACTAACAAGGTTCATATGTCAGATAAGTGTTGTCAACCTTTGATGTCATCCAGTATTTACATGATACTTTATTATAGTACCTCAGAACTCTACAGTTTAAGATTCAATCATAAAAGAATGAAAGGCTGCCCCTCCACTTCACAAGGCTTTAGGTTGCCTAACATTCCTTGCTATTTATTCCAACCATTCTAAACATAATTTCCAATTTTTCCCTTATTTTTTTCCCTTTTGAATAAAGATTTCACCTAAAAGAAAGCTTGGATCAACAAGTAAAAATAATCACACACATGTACTCCCTGCTGCTTAAATGGCCTGCTTTGGCTCCTCATTCTCATAGATCATAAAATATTTGAGCCAGGAGGAATCATAACCAACAATTCCCTCATTCTTTAAATAAGAAAACTGAGACCCAGAATAGCAAAGTATCTTTCCAAAGGTCATAAAATTTATTGAAGGATAGCTAGGCATTGCAATGGATCAAGTGCTAGATCTGGATTCAGGAAGACCTTGTTTTAAATCTAGTCTCAGACACTTAGCTCTGTGATCCTGGGCAAGTCACAATCTCTGGTTACCTCAGTTTCCTCATCTATAAAATGGTAATTATAACAGCACCTATCTTACAGAGATGTGAGAATCAAATGAGATAATATTTGTAAAGCCCTTAGCCCAGTGCCTGGGATATAGTGAATGATATACAAATGTTAGTTTGTTACTACTAAAACAAATAATATGTGTATAGCACATTGGAAATATTACCATATTTGTGCTATATAAGGCTATTTTTATTATGGATCCAAGACTAGATCCCAGGTCTCTTGACTCTTAGTTCACTCTTCTTTCACTACACTGCAGTATTTACATTCTCAAGGGATATATGATGCTCAAGTGGCCAGATACATGTTGTAATTTGAGGAATGTATATTTGAAGACCTCCCCCTAGAAAATCCTCACTGCAAAATAAACACACTATGTAATGATGTCTCTCCTTTATTGGCCTTCTATGATACTTGAAATTGCACCATTATTCATGTATTCCTTTTGTTTCATTCATCATAGATCCAGGAGTACTCTATTAATAAAAATGCCTTTGGAAGGAAATAACATTAATAGTCAATAGCAAATGCGAAGTTATGGAGAGACATGAAACTGGTTGATTCATTGGTTGGTTGGCTGATTTAGTTAACATACTGTTATTTCAGGAAATCCAAGGAGGAGACCAGGGAAGGTTCAGAATGGGGAATGGCTACTTGAAGAGAACAGGTCATGAAATGACAACACTATGGGGAAAAATAACCACCTAAAGGAGTGCACATTCAAAAGGTGGAGAGAGAAACAGAATGGGGAGGCAGGAAAGTATCAAAGATAACTGACTTTCCCTTGCTTCTCATTTTTTGCAGAAGGCCAGTTCTAATAATGCTTTAAACTATTACAAGAGGTATCATTTCCCCAGTTTTTAAGATGCATTCTTTCTAAATCTCTTAACAAAGGATGACCTAATACTTTTTCTCCATCAAATATATATCCAACTGCCCTATAATTCCTAGAGGATTTCTCAGCTTATGTTTGTAATTAAATAATAGCCAGATTGCAGATTTTCTCCACATCTTATGAATATATTTACTAAAATTTTTTCCATTTCTTTTTCCTTCCATTGATCAACTGAAAACAAAATGCCTTGTTTTCCAGAACTATCATCTCTTTTATTGTCTTAATCTAATAGCCCATGAAATCTAATTTCCACTCTTTTCACCAAAAACTTGACTTCCTAGATTTATGATGAATCTCAAAACAAAATCTCATCACTTGCTCTTCTTCTGACCTTACTTTACCCCTCATCCTGTAATGCAGCTAAGCATTCATTCATTCAGTCCTATATATCCAGTCCAGTGTTGTATATCTAATAAATGTATAGTAAATGTCTGTTGAATTAAATTAAATTTAATTCATTCAACAAATATTTAGTGAGGACCTACAGTGTTCTGGGTATTGTGAGGGTTACAAATATGAAGCTTACAATTGATAAAGGCAATATAGATAGATACAGGGTGGACTCAAAAAATTACAATATCAAATGATATGTGATAAACATATAAACTTCTTGTGGGCAAATATTGTCTTATTTTTGCCTCCTCAGTGTCTAGCACAATGCTTGGTGCATAGTTGAGTATGTTGCCTGATGAATATCATAAAAGAGGTGTCAAAAATGTGCTTTGGGAGTAGAGAGGAGGGAGAGAAAACTTCTACCTAGGGGAATTAAAGAAGATTTCATATAAGAGAAAACATTGAGCCTAATTCCAAAGAATGTATAGAATTTTAAGAGGTATAAACTCTCATGTTAAGGCATTCCAAATAAATAATACAATAATCAGGGCAGGAAAAATAGCATATGCTTGTGAAATAGTAAATTCAATTACTCTGGGATGGAAAATTTATATAGGAGACTTGATGGGAAGGAGATAAGACTGGAAAGGTAAATTGAGGTCAGATTGCGGTTGGTCTTGAAAACCATACTGAAGGGTCTGGACTTGATTCCTTAGACACTGGGAATCAAGCAGAGGTATTTGAGCAGGGGAGTGACAGGATCAGAAATATACTTAAGGAAAGTGAACTTGGCAGGAGAGAGCAGGACAGAGGGAAAAGAGACTGGAACCAGAAAGATGAGTTAAAAGACTGTTCTGTGTTGTAGTCCCTTGCAAGTTTTCAGCTCCTACATGGCTGTGACCAAGTTGAGGTATGAGCTAGCTTCTGCATCTTGGAATCTCCATTACACTGAAAAAGGGAAGGGAAATCAAGGTATATGAGTGGGTTTTGATGTAATCCCAGGGTATGTCTTTGCATTTGTTAGTGAAGCTTTGCTACCAGTAGCCTAGGAGATGAGGGAGAGATGCTGAGGGATCTCAGGGTCAGTGAGGATCAGTTTCTGGAGTTGATGTTTTTTAACTTTCTTTTGGATTCTGGGTATCCTAGACCATGGACATAGCTGGATTTGCTTTACCTTGGGTGCATAATTTCTGTTTTGGAGAGGTGTACAACAGTGAGGATCAGAGAAAATGTCTTGTCCACCATCTTGTTGTTCATGTGACCCAGAAGCCTAAAAGTCATTTTAAAAAAAGTTAGGATTAGAAATATAGACTTGGGAGTTGTCTACATAGAGATGAAAGCTAATGCATTGGGAAGGAGTAGAAAGAGCAGAGAAGCCAAGAAAGTTACAAGTTCACAGAAATCGCCACATATAGGGGAGTACAGGATGAAGATACATCAAAGGAGACAGATATCGAAAGGTCAGAGGTCTAGGTTCTAGCTCTAACTGTGCTGTGGGTAGGTAACTGGGATTTCCCAGGCTTTAATTTCATCTGGCATCTGAGAGGATTAAAGCTCAAGAAAAGGAATGGCAGGATCCAAGGGACTAAATTTCCATAGGAAGTCAGGGTGTAAAGGATGAAGGACAAATTTCCCTTGATATTCAGATGAATGAGAAAAGCTGGGGCTCTCTAAAGAGGCTGAGGTGGATGAGCAGGAAACTCATCAATTAGCTTAGATTAGATGAATACCTGAGGATATGTGACAGCTAGGTGGTACAGTGGATAGAGCACCAGTGCAAGAGTCACGAGGACCTGAGTTCAAATCTCACCTCACACACTTGACACTCACTAGCTCTATGACCTTGGGCAAGTCACTTAACCCCAACTGCCTCATCCTGGGTCATCTCCAGTCATCCTCATGAATATCTGGTCACCTTCAGATGGCTCTGGAGAAGTGAGGCTGGTGACCTGCATAGCCCTCCCTCACTCAAAACAAAGTCAAGTGCAAGTCATGTCATTATTTCTCTGATGGCATGGTCTTCTTTGGCAGTGAAGGACGAACACACACATCCGAAGACATGCATGGAGATGAGAGTACGGGCAGGCAAAGGAAGATAAATGAAAAAGAGAAGCAAGGCATCACACAAATAGTGAAAGGAATGCTAAAGCTTATAATATTCCAAGGCTGATGATGAATGCTAAAGAAAAAAAAAAGAACTATTTTTTCCTCTCTCTTAACCATGTGAGGCAAGAGAACAAGACTAATCCTTCTACTCTATGAACTATGTAGGTACTAAATAGGAGAAGTCTACTGTTCAGGGGTAAATTGTCCAATGATAGCTAATATAGAGAAGACAAAGCTTCTTTTTCCTTATGTTACTCCTATTCTCTCTATAAAAGAGAAAATATTTGTTGAATAGTCAGGCTAGGACAGATAGAATGAAAATGAACTAACAGAGAATTGAATACCAAGATAACTGAGGCCATGGTATGCATCTAGCTACTCTCATGCAGTTCAAGTCACCATGCATGACTTGACAAACCTGAGGTACTGAAAAATGTGATGCAGGGGACTCCTGAGTCAATCTCGGTTATTTTTGAGACATTGGGGAAATGTAGAAGATGCTGCCAAACTGAAGACATGCAAATGTTCTAATTTTCAAAAAATAGAAAATAATCTGTAAATTCTAAACCAGTGAGCTTGATATCTATTCTTGGCAAAGTATTAGGACATATTATTAAAGGGATGGTTTGTGCTCATTTAGAAAAGAAAGTGGTAACTATTAATATCTGGCATACAATGAAGAGTTCATGCTAGACAAATACCAATTTTTTGTCAGCAGAGAAACTAGAATGATAAAATAGAGGAGTACTACAGTAGACATAGGAGACCTGAATTTTAGTAAAATACTTGACAAAATCTAGTCTCTGTCATTCAACATTTAAATCAGTCACTCAGATAAAGGTATAAATGTCATGTTTACCAAATCTAAAGATGACATAAAATTGGAAGAGATACCTAACACATTTGGATAATAAATTTAAGACCTCAAAAACTAGAATGAGATGCCAACTCTGATATGCTTAGTACACACACATATACACATACATATAACACATACACATATATATATACATATCTATATAGAGAGAAAGAGACAGGGAGAGTGCATTATATAGTGCATGTATATATGTATGCATATGTATATATATATATATATATATATATATAAAGTGTATAAATATACATACATATACATGTGGATAAGTGTATATGTATGTATGTGTATATACATATATATATATATATATATATATATATATATATATATATATATATATACTACCAAAGTGAGTATAAATCTGGTATGATAAAATTCAATAGGAACAAATGTAAAGTCTTACACTTGGGTTCAAAAAATCATCCACACAAATGGAAGCTAAGAGAAGCATTATTAGACAAGAATTTGTGGAAAAGATAGAAGAGTATTAAGGGACTAAAAGTTCTATTAAATTCTATAGCATTGCATAAAAATGCAAGAATAAGATTAGGTTGAATTAAAGGAATACTGTGAAGACTTACAACGATCCTACTAATTCTCTATTCTGGTCAGAATGTATCTACTGCATTTAATTTTGGATAGAACATTTTAGGAAATGTACTTATAAAATGGAACACATCCAAAAAATGGCAGCTAGGATGGTGATGTAATTGGAAAGTAACACCTGATGAGCATTCTTTGAAGGAACTGGGGGATTGTTTTACCTGGAAAAAAGAAAGTATAGGAGCTACATGAGAGTTGTCTTTAGGTGTTTCTAAAGCTGTCATGTGGAAGAAAGATCAAACTTGTTCATCATGATACCAGAATTCTGTCCTAAGAGCCATAGGGGAAGTGTATATCATTACTCAATAGAAGCAAAAACTTACAATTAGAGATATGTGGATTAAACTCTCTTGAGAGAAAATGAGCTCTTATCCCCCAAAGGTCTTCAAGTGTAGAATAAATTGTTAGGAATGATGTAGAGGGGATTCCTGTTCAGTTATGCCTAGGGAGTTATTGTAGTATGGTAGAAAGAGTACTGGATTTGGAGTCTGAGAAATTGGATTCAAATTTGTGCTCTGGCATAATTTGTGTGGTTTTAAGCAATGGTTTTGTGAAACCTTAGACAAGGCATTTAAGCCCATTTCAGACTAAGCTTCTTCCTCTACAGAATGTGAGAGTTAAAACCTAAAGATTCCTACCAGCTTCACATCACTGATCCAGTGATCTCTCAGGTCCTTTCTAATTCTGTGATTGTGATGGAAAATATGTTAGGTCCTTTCCAGTTCTAATATTCTTTGATTTCAGATATATGGACCATGGTAATTCAATGTCACAGGAACTGAAGGAGGAAAGAATTTCAAGGATGGGTTAATCAATAGTATTATGTGCTGCAGAAAAGTCAAGGATGATGGTTACTGAGAATAGGCCTTTGAACTTGATAATTAAACCACTAACCCTTGAGAAAGAGAGTTCAATGGAGCAGTAGGACCAGAAGTCAAATTGAGAGGAATTAAAGGGTAAGAGAGTTAGGGAGTGGAGGTACTGATTGAAGATTGTTCTTTTTAGAAGTTTACAGTGAAAGGAAGGGGGGAAATCTAGGACAGTAGTTCTGTGGGGAACAAAACTGAAGAAAGCTATTTTGAGGTAAGAAGAGAAACATTTGTAAGCTGAATGTGTTTGCAGGCTAAGGAAAGGCGCAAGTGAAGAGGGAAACAATGAATATCAAAGAAAAAGAATAACTGAGAACAAATTCCTAGAAGAGGAGATAATGATGATGTGTTTGGGAATGTGAGGTGATGTGGTATGGCTTAAAGAACATAAGTGAAGAGGCTAGCATTAGTTAGAATGTTATTATTTGTGAGCCATACATCACCTTCCTCACTCTCACATCCTGCCTGTGTCTTCTCCTTACAGTGACATAGTCTATTAAATGCCACTGCTTGCTGCAAGGGTGCAATCATGATGTTTTGTTGCATTTAGATAAATGGAAGCCAGCATTGGTGATCATGTTGGTGGTCATGAGACATACACATCTTCCATTGTAAGTGATCATTGCTGTTGCTGTTTCTGAAAGGGCCCCCTACCACATCTGATAGTCTGTCCTACTCTTGTATTGAAGTTACTCAGAATTACAAAGATGTCCTCTTTAGGCACATTGATGATGAGGGTCTCCATCTCTTTACATAATTTTTCTAAGATATCATCAAGGTTCACCACGGTGGAAGCATAGGCACCAGAGATGATGTAGCTGTTTGTAGACTTATTCTCTCCAAGCTAATCATTCACATTCAACAAAACTGGTGACATCAGGGTAAGATGATTGTCAGGAGACTCAAAGTCAACAGATTAGAGCCCTTCTTTGAGCATGAACAGTTGGTTGCTGACCTGGAAAGAAAGCTGAGTTGGCACACAGCAACAGTGGAGCAGAAATGGAGTGGGCAGCTTTAGAGACTTATGGCACCCACATTTGCTCATTTGATCTAGAACACTCACAAACATCAGGATTGGTTTGATGAAAATGATGGGGAAATTCAGAAACTGCTAAACAAAAAACAAGAACTCCACAGGGTTTACCATCAAGACAGTTCCTAAACCTCGAATAAGGCATTATTTAATTTCATCAAAATTAAAGAGCAACCAAAGCTTAGAGACATGCAAGACTTTTGCTTAGTAAGAAGGCAGATAAGATTCAGTTTTATGCCAAGAACAATAATCCAAAACACTTCTAAGACCTTTGATACATCTCAAGTACACAGCATGTTGGAGCCACTCTGATCAATGATAAAGATACCATCCTGGAAAGATGGGCTGAACACTCCCATAGTGTTCTCAATAGATCATCATCAAGCAATATGGAAGCCACTGACCATATACCTCAGTTGAAGTCAATCCCCCTCTAGTGAAGCTTCCAACTGAAGAAGAGGTATTAAATGCCATTGGGCTCCTCTTATATAACCAAGTACCTGGTGCTAATTCTATTGTAGCAAAGATCTACAAGGAAGTGCTCCACTGCTCATACAGAAGCTGACAAATCTTTCAGGTTACATGGCAAAATGAGATTATCCCCCAAGAGATCAAGGATGCATCCATTGTCCATCTCTATAAAGGTAAAGGAAACATTGTCCTGTGACACTCATGGGGTGGGTTGGAGGGGCTCTTTCTTAGTCAATCCTGGCAAGATTCTTGCTAGGGTCCTCCTTAATAGGCTGACCTTCACTTGGAAGATGGTAATCTACCTCAGAGTCAGTGTAGCTTCAGAAAGCTGGGGAATGATTGATATGGTTTCCTTGCCTTACAACTCCAAGAGAAATGCCAGGAGCAAAACAGAGGTCTAATGCATTAGTTAATTTGATCAAGGTCTTTGCAACTCTTAGTCATGATTGTTTGGAAAATCATGGAAAATTTGGTTGCACAGAGAAGTTCATCAGATCCTATTTGATGATGAAGGCAAGTAACAGTGAAGGAAGGGACGGAAGGAGCAGTGTAGAAGAAGAAAGCCTTCTATCCATCATTGACTACATCTGCAAGCCAGCTCTGAGGGACAACAGATGCTCCTGCTAGATGCCACTTAGAGGAGCTTCTGTTCCCTCTATGGCATCATCAGTTCACTGGTGCAGGATACCATTTCCACCACACCTCAAGTATTTATCCCGGTAAAATAATAGGTAATTTTTATATGTTTTCAAAACCCTTGACATGCATCATCTCTTTCAAGCCTTATAAAAATTCTGTAAGGTGGGCGCTATAATTGTCACCCCAATTTTATGGATGAGGAAATTGAGGATGGAGAGACTAGCCCAAGACTGCACACAGCCAGTAAGAATGAGGTGACGTTGGGACTCAAGATTTTTCTCACTTCAAGTTCACCTATACATTAGGAAAGTATATTTAACTGCTTCCTGAACATGAACATGAGCAACCTAGAAATATAAAGAAGGGTAATCATTTAAATGGGGGAGGGAAACAACATGCATTATGAAAGAGGCCCATGAAGAGGGATGGATGTTCAGGCAATCAACCTCCATTGAATGAAGGGTTTTATACCAATTTCAGGAATGTAGATAAGTATTTTTTTTAGCTTTAAGTTATTCACTAGCTTTTCTTCCTGGGCAATTTCTTCTTTAAGTCATTGTCCTAAGCTGCTTTGTCCCTGAAGCACCATATGCACACTCCTATGAAACCTTTACCCCAAAGTTCAGAGACCAATGATGGGAGCTTATAGTACCATTCTGGACAGCTTTGTGCTGGGCCCAGGGCACTGTGGGAAATGCCCCGGATCACATAATAAGAGAGCATTCTGTTCTAGCACCAGATAGAGGAAGCAGACATGCCTGATACACATTCATACTCACTGGAAACAGTCACTCAACCTTTTAATCCAAAAGGCTATGACATTTAGCTCACCATGCCAAACCATTCAAGAAATGTCCACATCTATTGTTGATATTACCCCCAGCACAGCAGGTGGGACAGGTAAGCTGAGGGGCCAACACATAGGGGGTCATTAGCCCTCAGGCTGGTTTCAGTCTCATTCCCATTCAGAGGTTGTCTGTGGGTAGTAGATAAAAGAAGAGTGAGCCATGGTCCCTGGTTTGGTTCTCTTTGCCTGGCACATGACATGCCTGCTTGCAAAAGTTGACTGTTACAGAGCCATTACCTAGTCCTTATTTCTAGAGGTTGCCTTATTAAGGGTCAGAGATCCTTTATATTCAGACCTTGAGGGACCCTGATATTTGAAAGCTCCTGCATATCCTGTATTCTCATTAATGACATGGTAAGTTATTCATGTCCAGTAGCCTCATGAGTCAAGCAGACATAACTATGGTTCTAGTCATTTCCCCCTTAAAATGTAGCTCTGTTGAAAGTTACTGTCCCCACTGCTCATCCTCCCTTCACACATATACATACACCCCTTCAGCCCCTAGGTGGGCAGTGACTTGAGTGCTGGGCCTGGAGTCAGGAAGACGAGTTCAAATTCAGCTTCAGACAGTAGCTGTGTAATTGGGTAAATCACTTAGACTCCATTTCCCCAACCGTAAAATGGGGTTAATAATAGCATCTATCCCTAGGGTTGCTGTGAGGATGAAGTATCATGATATTTGTAAAGTGCTTAGCACAGAGTAGATGTTTAATAAATGCTTACTCAATTCCATTTCTCTTTGCTTTTCTTCTCCCATATTTAAACCCAGAATTTGGACTCCCTTCAGCTCCATCTCCCCTTTCTTAGCTCCTTTCATCAGATAGTCCTAATGCCTTTGAGTGGATGCTTTCCGTGCAAAACATCAGGATCTGATTAGACTTGCTGATGTGATTGTCAGTAGCCACTCACTATTTATATACCTGGTCCATTTCAGAGTATTATATTAAAATAGCCCTTGATCTTGTTTGCAGGAAGAATTATATACAAAACTCTGCAGCACAACCTTCAGGAAGATGCATTTTTGACAATGGCTCTCCTGTTGTTACAGGAGCCAAAGTCAAAGCCAGGATGGAGAAGCTAAATCCCTGGTTGTCTGTGATGTTATCTTTTCACCAAACTCAGAGACTCTCCATAAAAGTTCTTGAATGAATACTGTCACTCATCCTGGAGTTACCCTAACCAGGAAACTTGTCCTAGAGGAAAGAAGGTTGGACCTGGAATCAAGCATACCTGAGTTCAAATCCAACCTCTGCCTCTGTCTAGCTGTGCAAAGATGAGTCACTTTCCCTCTCTGGGTCTTGTTTCTTCATCTATAAAAGAGGAAATAGTAATTCAAGTAGTTCTAATATCACAAGGCTATCATGAAACATAAATGAGATATTGTGTATAAAGTCCTTTGCAGACCTTAAAGTATAGTATAAATGTCCATTTTAAAAAATTGTTATTTATAACATGGAATAGTGCTAGAAAATCTAAGTTTTTTTCTTTTTTCACTTTTCTACTCATAGCTGTGGTCTACAACCAGGGTCTGCTTTATGAATAAGTAATCATCCCACATGGAGGGATGCTAAAAAATATCCAGCATCCAAAAACTCTCTCCCTCCAACCATTTGTAATGATGGCTGAAAACCTACAATTTGATGCTAATTTCTTTGGGTCTTGAGCCAGTGTCTTCAAAAGTCCCCTCTCAAAATGGAAACACTTTTGGAAGGGAACCATCTTAAGCAATTATTAGATGACAGCTTAGAAGAAATTAGATGAAAACAGTTGAGAGCAAGAGACACAGGAAGGGAATAGGGAGGGAGTCCAGGGGCACAAAAATAGGAATGAAGAACAAAAGCCAACGGCTATCTACATCATGATCTTACTGGGGGCTATTCTCAACCCTTATCGTCAAACCTCAAATGGGAGACAAGCCAAGTGCTCCTGCTAGTGTGTCTAAATCTTTCTGCAAAGTAACCTTTATACCAGTTGCTAGTGAGTCCTACAATATAGCTAGGAAACAAAATTTCTGGAGAGCTTTTCTGTGTTCTAAAAAAAATTGTCACAGCCATGACATTGGTTGATGTTGGGACACTGAAGATTTTTATGAACTGAGTCAGGGGGAAGTAAGCAGAACCAGGAAGACAATTTATGCAATAAAAATTACATCATAAAGGCAAAAAACTTTGAAGGACAGGAACTCTGATCAATTCAATGACCTACCATGTATCTAGAGAATTGATGGTGAAGTGTGCTATCTACATCATGACACAGAGAACTGATGGATTCAGAGTATAGAATATTTGGGGAAGGGAACAGAGGGTGGGGTTGGACAAGGCCAACATGGGAATTTGGGATTTAATGACTACATATTTTGCTTGAAATGTATTATGAGAGTTTTGTTTTTCATTTTTAATGGAGGTATGAGAGAGAAAATAAATATTTGTTAATTGAAATAAAAGTTTAAAAATAGATCTGGAAAGAAAAAATATAAACAAATTTTATATAGTGTAAAAAGATACCTGAAGTCCAATTCTGCTCCTTATTGACTGTGTTTCCTTTGGCCCCTAATTCTAGTGAGATTTAGTTTTCTCATATACAAAATAGAGATAATGTTTTTACTACCTACCTCAGGGGTCATTCAAATGAGAGAATGTCCATAAAATTCTTTCTAAAATGTAAAGCAGAACATGAATTCCAGCTACTATATTTATGGGTACTCTAAGGGATCTGAAATTGTGAGTCAGTCAGCAATTTATTAAGCATTCACTATATGCCAGGCGTTGCACTAAACCCAGAGGGTAGGAGTGGGGTACAAATATAAGAAAAAAGCAGACCCTAAGCTTGAGGAGATTGCATTGTAAGAAAGGAAGAGGGAAGGGGATGAATGTGCCCTGCCTGTGGCATGCAGCCTGGTGAAAAAAGAAGATTTGCCTGACCCAGGCACCCTCCTTAAATGGAGGTTCTGATAGCTGTCATTCATTCAGAGGGAGTGCCAGGAACATTAATTCATTTCAAAAGGCATTTATTGAGTACTTTCTATGTGACAAGCACTGTACTAAACAAAGATAAAACTGAAAAACAGTCCCTACTCTCATGAAGTTTACACTCTACTGGGTGAAGTAAAATATATAAAAATGAGTATATATAAACTGTATAAATTGTTTGGGGTCAGGGGAGGAGAGGGAGAGCTCCAGCCCCTGGAAATGATCAAGAAAAAGTCTCAGGAAGTTCCACTGGAGCAAGTACCTGGAAGGGAGCTCGGCATCCAAGACTCAGAGATGAGAAGGGAATATATTCCACATGTGGAGATGATAGTCTATGCCAAAGCACAGACACGGAAAATGAAGTAACAAGGACAGGGTAGGGTACACAAGAAAAAGTAATACGCAAAAGTAATACGCAAATCAGTCTGGAACAACAAGTCAGATTGTGAGTAGTTTTAAATGGGGGAAGTTGGGTGGCGCAGTGGATAGAGGGCATGAGTTCAAGTCTGGTCTCAGACACTAGTTGTGTGACTCTAAGTATGTCACTTAACCCTGTTTGCCTCAGTTTTCTCATCTATAAAAAGAGCTGGAAAAGAAAATGGCAAACTACTTTAGTGTCTGTGCTAAGAAAACCCCAAATGGAGTCACAAAGAGTCAGATATGATTGAATAACAACACATATAGAGGAATTCATATTTTATCCTAGAGACATGAAATGTCTTGAGCAGAAGCTACCTTTGTTTTCAGATGATCCATTTGGTGTTTAAATAAAAGACATTAAAGAAGGAAGAAACTAGAAGAGTGACAAACTAGGAGGCTAGTGAAAAAAATGAAGTGGCTTGCCCACTACTGTTCAGCCAGAGAATGACAGAACTGGTCCAGCCCTCTTTCCCCTATGTGATGTGACTGCCCTGAGATCCTGCTGGAGCTGCTTCTCTCCTTCCTTTAGTGTAAATGCCCATATTCAGCTTTCCACGTGTGCTAGCTCCATATGCAACAGCAGAGGTGGCCACCAGGACATGGGACAAGGAAAGGGGCAAAGGCAAAGGCAGATGACAAGCTATGATTAACTAATTTCATTGCCCATCAAATCTAATCCAAATTTCTCAGCCTGATGTTACAGTCAGACTCTCCTTAATCTGACCCAGTCTTCCTTTATTGTTTTGTTGATTGTCTAGATTCAAGAGAGCAATGGAGGTGCTGTTACATGGTGCAATGGATGGAGCATCAACCGTGGAGTTCAAATTTGGCCTCAGATACTTACTAACTGTGTGATCCTGGGCAAAGTCACTTAACCCTGATTGCCTCCAATGGGGGAAAAGTGAGGGAGAAAATGTTTAATGAAGATTAAAGTTGAAAATGTATTGGTCATAGATTTCTTTTTCCACAGTGGGTTTTAAAATATTTATCGGCATACTCTCCCCATCCCCTATCTTTCTTTAACTGTCACCTGCCAATCCAAATCTCTAAGTGCTGACATTTACCCTCAAGGAGCATGGGAGCCCCTCGGGGCAGACTTCAACACACAGTAGAAAGGGGGCAGTCAGGAGGTCCCTTGTTTTGGTTCTCTCTCCACCATTAACTGCCTATTCCTCAAGGCCCATCTCAACTCCTTCTTCTTCCATGAAGCCTTCTGGGTCTGACTGTTGTTTTCCTTCTCTAAGAGACCAATGATGGCAGTAGGGCAATGTCTTGACTTGCAAGTGAATTAGATTTAAGTGAGGGAGGGCTGTGCAGACTCATCTTCTCTAGAGTCATCAGAGTCTAATGCAAGATGCAGGTCAAGATGGCTGGCAATGGCCCTGGATGCAGTAGAAGACCTTGGCCTTTTCAAGCTAATGTCTTTTCCACATTTCAGTATGTCTGTGGCCATGCTCACTTAATAGTTAAAAGCTAGGTAAGAACTGAGGCAAATGATGCCCTAGTTTGCTTTTATAAAAGAATCCATCTGGGAGGACCAACGTTGCTGAACTCTGTCCTGCATGACCACCCATAGCATTCATCTGCCTGCTCTGCATGCTCAATGGCAGTGATTCATTTTAGCATGTCATATCATGTTCTCTGGGCTATTCCCTAACGAATTCTCTAATGGACATGTATGTCTTGTCTCACTAGGAAAATGAAAAAACCTTTGAGGATATTGATGATGTTTTCCTTATTTCTTGTCTGCCCCACCCCCATATCCCAAATCCAGCTCAATAAAAAACTTATTAAAGCTTACTTTAGGCTTTAATTACATGTCAAAGGCCTTATTTCTGCAATTTTCTTCATGGTTTCCTCTTCTTCCTCCCATCGAAAGTTATTTTTTCTCTTCCTCTTTTTATAGATTTATAGATTTGGACTCTCAAGGTCACCCAGTTCAGCCTCTCAAGTTAGAGATGAGCAGAATGGGTCCCCTAGAAGTGGAGTGACTTGTCTAAGGTCACACAACCATGCTGGTAACCAGTAGCAGAATCAGGACCCGGGTCTTCTGACTCCAAATAAAAGGTCCCTTCTTTCCTTCCCTCTTATTTCATTCTTTGTCTCTTTCTCTCTCCCTCACAGCCCCTATTTTCCCTCCACATCTCTCTCTACTCCCCTCCCTTCTTTTCTCATTTCCTTTCACACCATCTCTATTTGACTCTGATAATGGACCCCTGGGGCAGCAATGAGAAACTGCCCTGGTCTTTTTACCATTTCCCCAGCCTGTCAGGAGGAGCTCACACTATTGCCCTCATCCAGGACACAACTAGAGATAGAGAGACCCACAGAAAGAGAGACAGACAGGAAGCAACAAACTGGAATTATTCAGAAACACTAGATTCGTTCACATCAAGGACTGATTCTCCTCATTAAAAAATGTTCATTCCTTCCCTCCCCCAGCACCTTACATTGCAAGTCCAAGTTCACAGTTCATTGCTCGCTTGCACAAAGAGTTTGGGCAATGCTATAAAACATATGCCTGGGTCCGCTTGGCTTCTCTTCTTCAAGTATTGATCATATTTCTGAATTTTCCATTTTGACTTTTTTCTCTCCATGATTTATTTTGGGCAGAAGAGGCTAGCAGTTTTCCCTTGCTCTTCCTCATTTCCTTGACTTTGCCCTCATCTTTCCCTACCTAGTGAAAAGGCGGCAGGAGAAGGGAATTCTAAAAACCTGGAGCTGGGAGGTAACCTTAGATCTTACAGAAGAAGATGAGATCCAAAGAAATGATGTGAGTTGCAATCACCTTGTAAGGGATGGGGAAAGAGTTCACTCAGTGGGAGGAATCAATGTACAGAAGAGAGATCGTGAAAATTTACTAAGTGCCAACTGTGCCAGGACCATGCTAATAGATTTTTACAAACATTAACTTTCGATACTCACAATAATCATGGAAAGTAGGTGCTTCCATTATCCACATTTTACCTCTGAGGAAACTGAGGCTAGTAGAGGTTAAGTAATTTTATCAAGGTCACACAGCTAGTAAGTGTCTGAATTCAGATTTGAATTCAGGTCTTCCCAGTTCCTGGCCCAGGCCTCCAATTCATTGTGTCGTTAGCTGCCTCGAGAGCAGATAAGGCTTCTGTGACTATCTGAAGCATGTTAAGAAGATAGACTTACCCCAAGAGATGCCATCAGCTTCTTAAGATGCTTCCATGAATAGCTGAAATATTCTCTTTTCTCAGTGTGTTGGGAGATAGAATAATTTATGAGGCAACACAACAAAATTGCCTGTCTTTCTCTCCCATGGACATGGAGATGGAACAAGGAAAGGTGAAATACTGGACTCCAGTCTCAGGGTTCAAGAGTTAATTTGGGAATGGAAATGAAAGTGATGCCTGTGTGTGATGTTAACTGAGCCTTGATGCTTTTTGATATTGCCAAGCTTTTCCTAATAAAATTAAACTATGTTGCTTTATAATTACCTGAGGTCTAAGAGAATTTCAGTGACTGAATCTAAACTAGAGTTTCCAATAGATGGGGGATAATACCAGTGTGGATTGAGCTTGAACCCTAAATAGATTGCTGGAATCCACAGCAAAACTGGACTGGGAAGACCCTACCCATCTGACACCTGTTACCTAGATAAAGGCAGGCTGTTCTGTTGAGGTATTTGGAGACAACTGTAATCAAGTTGTGGCTTTCCGTTTTTCAGGCTAAATAACTTTAACTTCTTCACTATTTTTTCCCTCTATAACTTAGGAATATTTTCCAGTCTTTAAGTTTTGAGTTACTCTTTTATCCATGTCCTTTTTAGATCTTAACACTTAAAGGTAGACAGCTTGGTAGCAAAGGTTTTACCAGCATCAAACAAAGCTCGTGATGGACAGTTCCCTGGTCAATATATGTCATATTTCTGTTACTGATTGGAGGCATTATATAAAATAATAATGTAACCATTAACTCCTGCACCCTCAAGCTGGAGCGCAATCTCTCCTTTTTCCTTCTTCTGAGCAGTTTATCCAGGGTGTGGTCTACCATGACCAGTAGACCAAGTGTACATCAATTACAAGTTTGCTTCCTGCTCTACCCCATCCCATTTAGTTTTAAACTCACATTTATCTAGCACTTTAGGGTTTACATGGTCCTAATAATAATTAATGATGTTTAAAAGCTCATTTTCTTTGGGGTAGACCATCCATTGTGGACCTATCAAGAAACAACATGTTTGACAAGGGTTGACAACTAAGAAAAATTGTACAACAAGGTTGTGACTCCTGTCCTTATGGAAAGGTGGGTGAGTGGGGATTGGGATATTGAGCAAGCAGCAGCTGGCAACTTAGGAGGTGAGTGGGGTAACACTAAGCCCCCAACCCCCAACTCTAGGGACAGTGGGGGAAGGAGGAAAGGAATCTGACAGTAGCTGGCCTATTTGCCATCTTTGACAAGCATTCCAGAGGTTCCCAATCACGGCTACCCTATGACTTGCTAGCTTGTTGATGAGAATGTCATGTGGGACAGAATCAAATGTCTTGCTGGTGTTTCAGGTAGATTACATCTATTGCTTCCCCTTATCTACATGGCCTGTCACTCTGTCATAGAAGGAAATTAAATTGGCCCAGAGTGATTTGCTCTTTAGATGGCTACCCTCATTGCTCTTCTGGTTGATTGTAAATTGATTGTTTGATTTGTTCTAGCATCTTCCTCAGTAGCCAAGTTAAGCTGACTGGGCTGTAATTAACATGGCTGTGCTTTTCCCCTTTGTGAAAGATGGGTACCATTGGTGCCTTTTGCTCAGTTTCAGGGATTTCCCTCATTCTCCCTTAATTCTCCCAAATAATGGCTCGTTGTTCTGCAATAACATCTGCCAATATCTTAAGTGCCTTTGGATGTGTGGCATCAGACCCTGCTGATTCAAGTACAATCTGCTCTCCGTAAAGCATTTTCTTCCCTATGTTCTTTGCTTGTTGCCTTCCTAGGTCAGGCAAGGCACCAGCTCAAAGCAGGCTCCCCTGCCAGAGAGAGAAAGCCTTAGCACATCAAATTTAGAAAAGAGAAAGAAGAGGGGGATCCCCTGAAATGATTGCAAAATTTATGTATTTTTATTTGTGAAAATCTGTGCCTTTAAAAAAAAAAGGAATTGTAGCAGTTCTTGCTGCCAGCTATTGAACAATAAGCCTTGTAACAATAAGAATTGGTAAAAACAGACACACCAACTATATCAGATGGTGTAGATGAAACTCTGCCTCTCTGCCCCTCTAGTCTCTTTGCTTTTTTTCTAGCAGGGGAGGACATGGGGGAGAGAAGTTTCTGTTTTATTATCTGTTCTTAGAACCACAAATCATCAAAGTTAAATGTATTTTCATTTGTATTATTACAGCCATCGTGTGCATTGTTATTTTATTTTCTCTATCAGTTCATATAAAACTCTTGTTTCACTAATTCATTGCTGGTGGAGCTGTGAGCTGATCCAACCATTTTGGAGAGCATTTAGGAACTATGCCCAAAAGGCTATAAATAATGTGCATACCTATTGATGCAGCAACACTGCGTCTAGGGCTGTATCCCAAAAGAGATCAAAAAAATGGGAAATGATCCCACATGTATAAAATATTTATAGCAGCTCTTTTTGTGGTGGCCAAAAACTGGAAACCAAGGAGATGCCCATCAACTGGGTAATGGCTGAACAAGTTGTGGTATATGAATGTAATGAAATACTATTTTGCTATAAGAAATGATGAACAGGAGGACTTCAGAAAAACCTGGAAAAATTTACATGAATTGATGCTAAGTGAAATGAGAACCAGGAGAACGTTACCCACAGTAAAATCCACAATGTGTGAGGACTGTATCTGATAAACAGCCCTTCGCAGCAATGCAAGGTCCTAAAACATTTCCAAAAGGCTCATGATGAAAAATACCACCCACACCCAGAGAAAGAACTATGAAGCAGACTATTTTCTCTTTTGTTAAATAAATAAATGAAATTCTTGTTTCACTGAATCTCCCATATTCATCATTTCTAATGGTATACTAATATTCTATTACATTCATATACTCAACTATTTTCCAGATGATAGACAACCATTGTTTCCTGTTCTCTGTGCTTTGGTGAATATTTTTGCATAGATGAGGCTTTTCTTTGACCTCTTTGTAGTAATATACCCAGTAGGAGAATTACTGTGTAAAGGTTTATGAATAGTTCCATTACTTGTCTTTGCATAATTAAGATATTTCTTCAGAATAGCTTTACCAACCATAATACTGGGCTTACCCGCCTAGAGTCCCTACAATTGATTGCTCTTTTCTATTCCAACTTTACCAATTGTTAGGTAGAAATTGAAACTTCTAAGTTATTTAAATTTGCCTTTCTTTTATCAGTGATATAGAGCTTTTTTGATATGACTGCTAATTGTTTGCATTTCTTCTTTTGAAAAGTATTCATGTCCTTTGACTGTTGGTGTTGTGGATAGAGAGCTAGATGTGAAGTGAGGAAGACCAGGGCTCAAATCTCACTTCAGATATTTACTGACTATGTGTCCTGGGTAAGTCATTTAACCTCATTTAGCCTTAGTTTCCTCATCCATAAAATGAGGTTCAGTCCATCCATAAAAATCAGGTTCAGTCTCTAATTTCTCTTCTAGTGCTAAATCTATGATCCTTTGATCAAGTGGGAAAGCAGAGATCATAGGATTTAGAGCTAGAGAGATCTTAAAAATTATATAGCACTTTTATATTTCATAGAAGAGAACACAAAAAGCTGTAGTTGAAATAACTTTTCCAAGGTCATAGTAATCAGTTCTAGAATCAGGATTCTAACCTAGGTCATAGGTGTTCTTTCCATCATACCCTGACAACCTGATCCTTCATAGGAGAGAAGTGAGACATCACACATTTGGAACTGGGATAGATGGGGTGCTTAGGGAAAACTAGCACCTCTGGTGTAAGGGTTTGCTGAGCCCTTTTCAGCGCTTTTGTCCACCTTGAGGGGACATCTTCACCCAACTGTGACCTGTGACTCCAAGAAGTTGAAGTATGTACAGTGGCCACATCTCAGTGAAACCATCTCAGTAGATGGGCTAGAACAGGTTGAGAGTAACTAAGAAGCCTCAAACCCAGGTGGAGCCAAGATGGTAGAGCAGAAGGACACACTTGCTCTAGCTCTACCCCCAGAGCCCATAAAATATTTGTAAAAAATGACTCTAGACAAATTCTAGAGCAGCAGAAGCCACAAAACGACAGAATGAAAGAAATTTCCAGCCCAAGACAGCCTGCAAGGCTGACAGGAAAGGTCTATTGTACCAGGCTCTGGACAGAGCACTGCCCAGTGCTGCAAGGACAGGACTGGAGCAGGTTTCAAGGAGCAAAATCACAGCTACAGTTCCCAGATTTCTCAACCCATAAATGCCAAAAACAGATTGAAAGGTGAGTAAGAAAGCTCTTTCACCTGTGTGAGAAGGGAGTTGAGTCTGGCCTCAGCTCTGGTCCTAGGGTGGCAGCAGTATCCACTTTTGGAGCCCTCAGACTAAAGACCCTAGGGGAATGGAGCAGCCAATCTAAGTCTCAGTCCTGAGTGGTGGTCCTGGGGAGAGGAGGCATGCTGGCATGGTGGAGCTAGTAGAGGCTCTGGAAAGGGAGTCCTGCTCACAGACCAGAGTGCAGGCCAGAAGAGAAGTAAACTCTTCCCCCTTGATTGTGCCACCTTGGAGGAACTGAGAACTTACAGATCCCTAAAGTATTCTCTCACTTGACAAAGGACTCAACAGTCAAGTAATTGGCTAGGAAAATGCCAAAAAAAAGGGGAGGGGTGGTGGAAAATAAGACTATAGAAGGTTACTTTCTTGGTGAACAGGTATTTTCTTCCATCTGTTCAGATGAGGAAGAACAAAGCATACCATCAGAGGAAGATATCAAAGTCAAGACTTCTACATCCAAAACGTCCAAAATAAATATGCAGTGGTCTCAGGCCATGGAAGAGCTCCAAAAGAATCTTGAAAATCAAGTAAGAGAGGTAGAGGAAAGAGACTGACCGCATAAGCCTCTGAAAGTTCTAGGAATACCCCTCAGGGATTAGAGGGATTAGATCTATTGGCTCAAGTCCCCATTCTAGTTGTGTTCTCCCCCATTTTTAAGCTCCCCACCCAGTTTCATTTAACCAATCAAAATCTGCTGGCTTTTACAAAGAGATATTTACTTCAATTATATAGCAAGAACAGAAGTACATTTTCTCCCAGCATTTCAGGGACACACTCTCCCTTCCCACATTGGTCTCTGAGGAGAGTGAGCTCGGATTTAATGCAGTTTCTATATAACACTGCTCCCACCAAGTTCAGGTCTAAGTGCAACATCACTGCTAAATAACTCCTTGACTTAACTCCTACTGGGCTGAATTCCAAAGGTTGCTCCTTGATTCTTTTGCATTTGATGCCAAGGTGACTGTAGAACCCAGCATAGACTGGACTCCTGGGCTTCCACACGTTGGGTGGTTCACTCTACTGATCTTTTCAGAATCATAAGGCCATAACCCGTAACTTCCTTCACCTAAAAAAAGAAGAAGAAGAAGAAGAAGAAGAAGAAGAAGAAGAAGAAGAAGAAGAAAAAGAAGAAGAAGAAGAAGAAAAAGAAGAAGAAGAAGAAGAAGGAGGAGGAGGAGGAGAAGAAATGCTGAGACAAAGAACCAAGACTTCTTATAGGGTCAAATGTTGGCCTCAAATGAGGACAAGGCCCAAGGCCCCTTCCCTTACTGAATTCTATTTGTATACTCTCAGCCCAGGAAGTGGTCACATGAAAAGAAGACCCAAAACTAAGAGAGAAAGGGTAGAGGCTGCCTAATGACTTTTGAGTGCCAAACTTTCCCCCATTTTTGGTTCTGTAACTGTAGCCAATCAAAGAGGCTGATAAGCATCATGATAAGCATCCAAGTAGAGAATGTCTATAAGTACATGCTCCACATCTCTCCCTGGCATTTCTAATACTGTCATGTCAATACTTCATCATGACTGTCCTGGAAACATGTTTTACAGCCATTTCCACTTGGGGAACTATATCAATAGCAGTCTATACATACTTAGAAGGATTCAGTTCAGGGGGTAATTCCCCATCACATGCATTTGATAGACACACCATATATGTCTTAACCATGTATGTGTGTGTGCATATATATATACATATGCATGTATATCTGTATATATTACACACATATATGCATGTATATATGCATAAACTGGTTCACATGTGTACAATATGCATGCATGGGCACATAAATGATATTCATATATGCACACAAGTATGTATGGATACATGCATGCATACATACATTTATTTCATGGAACAAGCCTTGTGATATTCCAAAAGAGACATTCCTCTGTGAGTGTTAATAGTCACTGCTTGGATTTGGCCTTTGGACAAGTCTTGAGCCTACCTTACTATATTATTCCTCAGTCTCCTCCCTTCCTTCTCTGGGAGTCTTTGTCAAATACTTTACTAGAATCCAGCTCTCCCTGGTAGGATGCTACCACCATAGAATTCTCTTGATCATCTCTGCATCCTCCTGAATAAAAAAATAGTTTTGTCATGAATAGCAGCAGCCAAGGCTGGATTCAATGGTCTTTAGGTCTTGGTCTTTAGATCAATGGTTTTTCAGCTATTATACCTTATGAATCTATGCATTTGAACAGCCGGAAGGAAACTTCTATAGCTTGGGAAAGCACAGAAATGGGGTAGGTCAGGGATATAGAGGGTGGTCCTGAGCTACCAAAAATCAGTAGAAGAGTCCTGGAAGCCTGGTGGGACACTGTATAAAAGATCTCAGGCAAGGGAGAAGGCTCAAGGCAAGCAATTTTGTCTGAGGACCAATCTTGACTTTCTCCATATGTAATATACATTAAAGATAGAAAATGTCCATTAGATCCTCGGGCTGAGGCCATCCTGATGCTGGAGCATTGGTACATTGTATTCTAAAGTGATTTCTCAGGTCTACTCTTAAATTACTTAAGCTATGGGATGCTGGCCCCTTCCCATGGGAGATGATGTGCTGGTCTAACAGACACGGCTGTTGGGAAATCCTTTCTTCGAGTCAGCTGAAATTTCCCTGCACTTAGTTCCCTCCCATGACTACTATTTATATCATCTGCAAGTCTAACTAAACAATGTCATCGCCTCCTGCCCCACTGTGTTTTCAGTGGTGTCCTTGAGCAAAGCTTTATAATATGCTCAGGGAAATGAATACCAAATTAAATTTTCATTCAAATCAGTGTCCTGCAATTCAAACCCACTAATTTTTTAAAAAGAAGAAGAAAACTGAGACCCAGGGAGAAGGAAGTGACCTACCAAGGGACATTCCAAGAGTAAGTAGCACTCATAGGATTCAAACATAGGTGCTGTGACTATAAATCCAGTGCTCTTTCCATTCAGGTACAAAATAGTAGAGATCATCTGTATTTTCAGGAAACTAAACTCTAGGCAGGGCTATAAATAAATTAGGTGTTTTAATTTAAACTTCACCCCAATTTAAATTATTTGGCCCCATTTTATACTATTGCAGAAAAGGTGCCAAAATGCTTTAGTAGAGAAAATTTCCTCATCTGGGAGTTTTCTAAACCAGTGAAATCATAGACCCATTCTCTAATCCAATGAGTACTGGTCATAACTGCTCTTATCTCTGGCTTCATATGGCCTACTTTGCCCAGATCTGTCTGCTTTCTATCCCTTAAAAGTTTACTGGCTCTAGTCTAGGTGCCCTGGCTGGCTAAGTCCAGGGATAAGCTAATTCCTCAGGAAGAAACTTGGATTAATCAATAAATATTTGTTAATTGTCTACTGTGTGCCAGGTCCTGTGGAAGGCTCTTGATACAAAATATTTCCCATCTGAGTTTCTTCAATATCAAGATTCCCTTGTGGTTAGTATGTAAATATCATATATTTAAAAAGAAAAGCAAGGGAATGCCATTTACTAACTACTAGACTCTTTGTTTTGCCTCCATTACCCATACCTATGTGTACCTGCTGACCATTAGCTAATCATCTGGCTTCTGGTTGCCCAGATCTCCAAAAAATTCCTGAACTCTTCCTGGGCTCAGCCGACTGTGGAGCTTCATTCACAGCCTTGCCTTGGCTCTTCAGTTCCTCATTTCCTGTCCTGCCTCCAGAACCCATCACCTGCTCTCATCCTGACAGAATAGCTACAGACTCTTGGCATTTGGGACGGGGGGTCATCCCCCAGAATTATTCTTTCTGCTTACTTTGGAATGGAACTTTGAGCACTTGTTCTCTTCTTACTCATGCCAATCTTTACTCCAATTCCGACTTTTCTCTGACTGTTCAGTTCACAAGCAGGAGTATTGGATGAGATCCTCCCTGTCACTCAGTAAATAAGTATTTATACAGCACCTACTATGTGCCAGGCACTAAACTAAGCCCTGCGAGTTCTGAGAAAGGCAATAGACATACAGAAATAAGCAGAACCAAGGGAATGTTACAACAACAAAAATATTGTTTTAAGAACAACTTTGAGTGAATAGGTTATTTTGACTGATGTAAATAGCCAAATTAACTAAAAAGGACCTGTGAAGGAAGATATTATCTGTATTCAGAGGGAAAAAAACTGATAAATAGAACTATGTATAGAATGAGTTTACATGTATACATATTTGTGGGTAAAGGTAGCCATCTCTAGGGCAGGAGAGGAGTGGGGAAGGGAAAGAAAAGAAATTTACATGATAACTTCATTACATATTTTAAGGGAATAGCAAGCTGTACATAGCAAATTTGTGGTTTCATGTGCATTAATCTTTTTTTTATACTATATTATGGAAATGCTTGTTTTATTCCATAAATTAAAAATTAAATTAAATTAAAAATTAAAAAAAGGAAAGGCATAGACCATACCTCTCAAGGAGTCTATAGTCTGATGGAGGAGACATGAAAGTAAATATGTGTAAATAAAATATATACACTATGAAATGCCCTAGTGAACTTGGCCTTGATTCAGGCATTTAGTAAAGTAAATGGAGAGAGAGAGGGAGGGAGGGAGGGAGAGAGAGAGTATGTTAAGATGAAGAAAGAGCTGGCTTCAGACAGAGTCAAGTAGTTTTGGGTACAAGTCCTGATTCTGACACATGTAAGTTATGTGACCCTAGGCAAATCACCTAATCTTTAGTGCATTTCTCTTTTGTTTGGTTTTTTGGTTTTGGGGGAGAGGGGTTGTTTTTTTTCTAATTTAATTATTTATTTTTAGTTTTCAACATTCATTTCCACAAGATTTTGAGTTCTAAATTTTCTCCCCATCTCTCCCCTCCACCCCAAGACAATGTGCATTCTGATTACCCATTCCCCTCAAGCTGCTCTCCTTTCTATTATACCTCTCCCTTCTATTATTCCCATTCTCTCTATTTTCTTGGAGGATAAGTTAGATTTCTATACCCCATTGCCTGTATATCTTATTTCCCAGTTGAGTGTAAAAACAATTTTTAACATTTGCTTTCAAAACTTTGAGTTCCAACTTCTCTCTCTTCCTCCCTCCCCACCCATCGCCACTGAGAAGGCAAGTAATTCAATATAGGTTATACATATGTAGTTATAAAAAAGACTTCCATAAAAGTCATGTTGTGAAAGACTAACTATATTTCCCTCCATCCTATACTTTCCCCCATTTATTCTATTCTCTCTTTTAAGCCTATCCCTCCTCAAAAGTATTTACTTCTAATTACACCCTCCTCCCATTTTCCCTCCCTTCTCATCCCCCCACCTATCTCCTTCTTCCTTACTTTCCTGTAGTGGAAGATAGATTTTCATAGAAAATTGAATATGTATATTACTCCCTCCTTAAGCCAAATGTGATGGAAGTAAAGTTTATTTTTTCCCTGTCACCTCCCCTCTCTTCCCTTCCATTGAAAAAGCTTTTTCTTGCCTCTTTATGTGAGAGATAATTTGTCCCATTCTATTTTCCCTTTCTCCTCCTAATATATTCCTCTCTCACCCCTTAATTTTATTTTTTTAGATATCATCCCCTTCCATTCAACTCACCCTGTGTCCTTTTTCTATATGTATATAATCCCTCCAACTACCCTAGTACTGAGAAAAGTCTCAAGAATTATAAATATTATCTTTCCATGTAGGAATGCAAAAAGTTCAACTTTAGTAAGTCCTTTATGATTTCTTTTTTCTGTTTACCTTTTCTTCTTGTGCTTCTCTTGATTCTCATGTTTGAAAATCAAATTTTCTATTCAGCTCTGGTCTTTTCATCAAGAATGCTTAAAAGTTCTCTATTTCATTGAATTACCATTTTTCCCCTGAAGTGTTACACTCAGTTTTGCTGGGTAGGTGATTTTTGGTTTTAATCCTAGTACTTTGACTTCTGGAATATCATATTCCAAGCTCTGTGATCCTTAATGTAGAAGCTGCTAGATCTTGTGTTATCCTGATTTGTATTTCCACAACATTCAAATTGTTTCTTTCTGACCGCTTGCAATATTTTCTTCTTGACCTGGGAGCTCTGGAATTTGGCTACAATATTCCTACATGTTTTCCTTTTCATATATTTTTCAGGAGGTGATTGGTAGAGTCTTTCAATATTTATTTTATTTTACCCCTTTGTTCTAGAGTATCAAAGCAATTTTCCTTGATAATTTCATGAAAGATGATGTCTAGACTCTTTTTTGGATCATGACTTTCAGATAGTCCCATAATTTTTAAATTGTCTCTCCTGGATCTATTTTCTCAATCAGTTATTTTTCCAATGAGATATTTCACATTGTTTGCTATTTTTTCATTCCTTTGGTTTTGTTTTATAATTTCTTGATTTTTCTTAAAGTAATTAATTTCCCTCTGCTTCTTTCTAATCTGTAAGGAATTATTTTCTCCAGTGAGCTTTTGGACCTCCTTTTCTACCTGGTCAACTCTGCTTTTTAGGGCATTCTTCTCCTCATTGGCTTTTTGGGTCTCTTTTGTCATTTGGGTTAGTCTATTTTTTATAGTGTTAGTTTCTTCAGCATTTTTCTGGGTCTCCTTTAGCAAGTAGTTGACTCATTTTTCATAATTTTTTTGCACCACTATCATTTCTCTTCCCAATTTTTGCTCTACTTCTCTTACTTGATTTTCAAAATCCTTTTTGAGCTCTTCCATGGCCTGAGATCAATTCATATTTTTCTTGGAGGCTTTGGATGGAGGAGTATTGACTTGTTGTCTTCCATTTGCATGTTTTGGTCTTCCTTGTCACCAAAGTAAGATTCTATAGTCTGATTCTTTTTTCAGTTTTTGCTCATTTTCCTAGCCATTTACTTGACTTTTGAGCTCTTTGTCAAAGTAGATCTCTGTTTCCAGTAGAAGGGAAAGGGGGGGTGGGGGTGGGGGTGGTTCTGTCAGTCACTTGGTTCCCCCATAATCTGTGGGCTTAGAGCTCCAGAAACAATGGCTACAGCTACCCCTGTTGCTGCTGTGGCTGTTGATGGTTCCTCTGCTCCCTCCCCCTCTGCCACCCTGGGGCTGCGGCCAGATCACTCCACTCTCCCACACTGATCCCACTGACCTTCCAATTTGTCCTCAGTGTTTTGGGGTCTTAAAGTCTAGAAAGTGCCACAGGTGCGAGAGATTGTCTCCCCAAGGCCTGCTCAGGTCTTGTCTGTGCCGGCGTGGCCCACAGTAGACTGTGCCCTCCCCGCTGTGTGGCATGATAGACACTTCCTTGTGACTTTCCAGGCTGTGTTTGGCTAGAGATTTGCTTCATGCTGTCATTCTGTGGGTTCTGCAGCTCCAGAATTTGTTTAGAGCCATTTTTTTTTACAGGTATTTGGCTGGGCTTGGGGGCAGTGCTCTAGAAAATACATGTAGTTACTCCCTAATGCATTTCTCTAAGACTCTAAACTGCAGAGGAGTTTCCTCCCTAGGAATTCATTATGCTAATGAAATCATAAGTCCAGCCCCAGGTCATACTCATACAGAGATGGAGGAAAAGCTGCAGTCCCCCACACAAATGATATGGTACATCTGGGAGTCCTAAATAGAAAAGAAAAAATCTTGTCTCCTCTCAGAAGTTCACACTTGCTTTCCACTTTCCTAAGCTTAAGGACTTCTCCTATCTGAAAGCTCTTACCTAAAACAAGGAAATGAAAAGGGAGAAAGCTAAATTCCAACTAAAGAAGGAGAATAAGCCCATCCAGCTGTGATTTCATTAGGCTCATTTTGCCTGGAGCAGCTATGACCTTTATCTCTTAATTCCATCTGTGAGAGGGCCCTTTCAAGGGAATACAACTCAAAAACTCAGGAAAGACATTTCAGCTGGAGTGGAGGAAGCCAGGCTATTCCCCAGGATGGCCGACCTAGCAAATGGCCCACTCTGGTGGGCAGAAGACAGTCTCATCTCTTACTTCCACCTCCTCTGGGCCCCCCAAACGAGAAGAGGGGGGAAAATCTATTCTCCACCATCTGAGACAGGTCTAGCTTGTCAAAGCCCAGAGCTCAAATTGTCACAGACTTGGGGACCTTCTTCCTAGGACTTGGCCAGATGCTTTAATTACATTATTTCTGCCAAAACAGCTGAGGAGACAGTGTGAATAGGGATGGGGAACATCTGTTAATCAGTCTCTGTCTAATAACCCTTCACATACTTGACCATTATACTCCTCAGCTTTCTTTTCTTTGGGCTAAACATCCTTAGCACCTTAAAGGGAGGAACTAGCTAAACACAGGCAGAATGCAAATAACTGAAAGATTTTAGAGTTAACAGCTTAGAGATTGTCTAATCCAAACTCCCCACTTTATAGAAAAGGAAATGAAGGACTATGGTGTTGAAGTGACTAGTCCAAAGTTATACAATCAGTTGCTGTTTGTCCTATGTTCTGGAAGAGGACCACAATCTGGGAGGTGATGCCATGACATGCAAGTGAATTGGATTTAAGTGAGGGAGGCCTGTGCCTCACTTTATCCTCAGGAGCAATCCAGTGACAAGATATGATCAGGACAACTGGAGATGGTCCAGGATGCATTGGGGAACCTTGACCTTTTCAAGCTAAGATCTTTAATAGGCCTCAGTTTCACTGAGGCAGCACCCATCCAGTGATTAAGGCTTTAAAAAATGAGGCAAAGAATGGTCTCTTTAAAAAAAAAATAGATCTGAGGGGGGAATCTGGCCTAAAAACCAGTTATCCTAATTCCCATGTTAGTCTTATTTTCTTAAAGATGTATCCACAGCCTACCCCTTCCTACCCCCTGTGCCAGCTGCCCTTTGAAGACCCAGGCCTGTCATTGTGATATACCCCCATAATCCATCCCAAACCTAGGACCTTTATATTCCTCCCTCATTCCCAAGACCTCCTCCAAAATATTTGTGTGTCGTCCCTAACTTGTGAAGTTCTTTCGTTCTAAGGTGTTAAAGGCTTATAATATTATAATGTATATTATAATTATATATAATATATATTATATATAATGTATATTATAATATATATAATTATAATACATGTTGAGAGAGACAGTATATTAAGAAGAAGAAAGAGCTGGCATTAGACAGAGTCAACAGTTTTGGGTTCAAGTCCTGACTCTGACACATGCTAGCTGTGTGACCGTAGGTCACCTAACCTTTAATGTATTTCTTAGAGACTATAAGCCACAGGGGAGTTTCCTTCTCCTTATGTTAATGAAATCATAGATCCAGCCCCAGGTCATACTCATAGAGAGATGGTATTACATTATAATTATATTATATTATAAAATATATTATTATATTATATCATATTATATATTTGACATTATAATATAATTATAATAAAGACAATGTTGTAGAAAGAGCTTTTGACTTGAAGACAGAAGGCCTGCGTTTGAGTCTTGACTCTATTACTAACTGTATGACCTTGGACAAGTCACTTCCCTCTTTCTGCCTCAGTTTCCTGATTAATAAAATGGAGAAAACAGTTCTATCACTACCTCACAGTACTGTCATGAGAAGAGTCATAAAATGTTGTACACATGTGATTGTTAAAATGGATGTACCTGATAAATACATACATGGAAAATTATGCTAGAGACAACACAATTGTAATTCAGGATTGAAATAGGAAAGGTTAAAAAATGCATTTCAACAAACATTTATTATGCACCTTCTGTTTGTGAGGTACTGGATTTATATGTTGAAGATAGAAAGACAAAATGAAAGCCCTCATAAAACTTTCCTCCCACTAAAAGAATAGAATGTTTGACTAATACAATATGTGAGGAAAGAAAGGACATTTGAGGAAGGGGTGACAGGGAAAGCTTTTCAAAATTTGGGCAGAAGATAAGGATTTTAACACATGGATCTGAGGAAGGAACGCATTCCAGGCTTTCCAAAGGCATGAGACACTTATCCTACAGGACTTGTCTTCTTTGCCCACTTCCTTAACTGAATTTGTCTTCAGCAAGAAAATGGATGGAGGTCTATAGGATCATAGACTTAAAGCTGTGAGGAAACTCTTATGTTGTGTTCAATATGTTGATTTTTAGAAATGTACAAACTGAGGCCCAGAGAGCTTAAATGATCATCCCAAAGTGCTAAGAAGTAGAGTCGAGATTCAGACTCAGTTTTCTGCTTCCCAAGATGGTGTCTGACTATGGAGAAAAGTAATATAACACCAATAGCTTACCTTTATAAGGAACCTATGATGTGCCAGGCACTGTGCTAAGCACTTCTACAGTTATTATCTCAGGTGATCTTCACAACAATCCTGGGATTTTAGGCACTATTTTTAGCCCCACTTTACAGATGATGAAACTAAACCAAACAGAAGTTAAGTAACTTGTCCAGGATTACACAGCTAGTAAGTATCTGAGGTCAGATCTGAACTCAGGTCTTCCTGGTGCCAAGCCCAGTACTTTAACCACTGTGCCACCCAGCTTCTCTTAGGGTAGTGGCCTGGGTCCAGGAAAGAGAGGAAGGATGGTGATCCATAAGAGGAAAGCAGTGACCTGAGCTATAGACAAACTTGAGAAAAGTTTTTTGCCCTGCCCTAGTTACACCTCTTGTGGCAAGGTCAGATGTGTTTTAAGAAGATAATTTTGGTAACTGTGTGAAATATATGGGAGAAGGCAGAGGCTGGAAACAGGAACAACATCAGGGAGATATTATCACAGTACAGGTGAAGTGTGATGAGTGCCTGAACCAGGGTGGTGACTAAAGGGTTAGAGAGAAGGGGACAGATGTGGAAGAAAAAAAGCCAATGAGACTTGGCAACTGATTGGATGGGGCTGGAGGGTGGAGGTAAAGGGAAAGTTGGAAATCCCTCTGAGATGACTAGAAGAATCATGCTGCCCTCAACAGAAACAGGGATATCTGGAGGATGGCTGGGCTCAGTGGAAAAGAATGGCCAAGATCACAGATGATAGTATAATCAAAATGAGTGAAGGAGAAAAGAATACTAACTAGTTGGTTGACCACTCAGTGCATAATTCTTTCACCAATCTATTTATCAAACAAACACAAATACAAAATGGGTCTGCATTTCAAGCAGACTAAGCAATCAAATGGTAAGTAATTATTTCAGTATCCATCATGTGCCAGGCATGGTGCTAGGTACTAGGTGCTAGGGGCACAAAAGACAAAAGTATGAGAGTTTCCCACCTTCATGGTGGCTACAAGAGTTCACAGATAAGTAACCATGAGGTATATCCCAAAAATATACACTTGAGGGAGGGAGAGTAAGGAGTGCTCACAACAGAGGAGTCAAGTTCTCTTGAAAGAGGGAGATTTTGAACAGAGCTTAAAGGGAAGTTGAGGGGTCCAAGGGATGCAGATGAGAAGAAAAATCATTTCAAGTTCAAAGACCAGGAGGTAGTAGATGATTGTTGTATATAAGGAACACAAGAAGACCCATTTGAATAAGTACAGTATGTACATGAGAAAGAAGCCTGTGTTATCCTCCTGGAGGTGGATAGTGAAGAACAGAACACAGGAATTTGCATTTTAACCTAAAAGCAGTAAGCGAACGCTGAAGCTTGAGCAGAAGGGTTTCATGATAAGCGCTGTGCTTTAGGAATATCAATTTGGCAACAAAGTGGTGGACAGATTGGACAGGATACAGGTGGGATGCAGGGAGATTAATTAGGAGACTATTGTAATAGTACACATAGGAGATGATGAGGTCCTGGTCAATGGTATAGTCACCAATAGTATGAGTTGAGGGAAGGAAATGTATTTGAGAGATATTGAGGAGACTTGAAAAGTTATTGGGTACCAGGTATATAGTAGGAGAGAGAAGGGAAGGGAGAATGAATAGCTGAGGGAGAATTCTAGGTTACAAATAGTGTGACTAGAAAATGGTAGTATAATTAACAGAAATAGGAAGTTAGGAAGAGAGCTTGATATAGGGAGAAAGATAATATCTGTTTTAGACGAGTTGAAATTGAGAAACTATAGAACACCCAGGCAGAGATGTCAACTAGGTAATTGGAGGTAGAAGACCAGAGGTCTAGTGAGGAAGGCTAGACTCAAAAGTCTGGATGTCATCTACATAGATACGATCATTGAATTCATTGACCACCAATAGAGATCACAGAAGAAAGAATGAACCCAGGACAGAGCCCTGACATCCTTCAATGCAAAGAGGAGTATCTATGGGATAGCAATCCTGCAAAGGAGAGCAATTGGTCTGACAGACAGCAAGAGAATTATTTATCATAGAAATCCAGACAAGGGAAAGGACGTAAGAGGAAGTGGTCAATATTGACAAATATGAAGGGAAAAATCAAGAAGGGTGAGTATTTTTAAAAGTCCAACAGATTTAGCAATGGAGAGATCTTTGTTAGCCTTACATAAAGAAGATCCCACAGAGTGGTGGGAATGGAAGCCAGGTTGCAAGTGACTGAGAAGTGAGTAGGAGGTGAAAAGGGGGGAAGTAGTGAATTTTTAGCTTTTTCTAGGTGTTTGTGAAAGTAAAGGGAATTCTAGGGTGATATCTTGAGGAGATAGTAGGACTCAAATACATGGGAAGATCTAACCATCTTTGAGGCAGTTAGCAAGTGGATATAGAGAGATTGAAAACTGGGAAGAGACAAGAGAAAACTTCCAGAAGAGGTCAAGGGGGCAAGCAGAAAGATCATCAAGGAGAAGATAAAGAATTTTCTTTATCTGAGCCTGGATCAAAGGAAGAGAGGGGAAGTCTCTATTTTTATAACAATAGTATCAGTAACAGAAAAAGAAGCCAGAGGAGGCAAAGAATGAGTTTTTTGCATGGTCTACAAATGCTAATTTAACCACCAGTACTTAAATAGAATATTCTTGTCCAATGGCCAATGAATAACATAGAATCAGAGGAGGTGAATCACATCTATGTTGACATTCTTGCTATAAATGAAACCAGATTATAAAAGGAAGTAGCAGTTGAAAGGAAAGGATGACTTCCAGGTTCTCCTTAGAAAGACCAATAATGGATTTGCCAGCACTGTTTTCACTGCACATCCAAAGGCATCAAGCAATATTGCTGCATAGGACATTGGATCGTCTCCTATTGTAGTTCTTCTAATGAGAATAATGGATAAAAAGACCAGGAAGGTGGATGCAGCCAATGACCTACCATCTGTCTCAGAAAACAGGAAAAGGAAATTCTCCTTCTCAGAGGATGAGAAAACCGAGTTATGTTCTAGGACTTGATTCTGTTCCAACAGTATCATCCATAGGCAGGACAACTTCATCTAAAAGCAATCTCTTCTCATTTTAAAGTCTACATTGGGCATCTTCCATGACAATATTCAATATTTTTATGGAAATACATCTCCACGTTTTATAGCTCACTGGATATTGGTATTTAGAGGGTCATTAGACAAAGTTATCTCTATCGTTCCATCTCTGAGGGAATGACAGGCAGCTTGTTGCAGGAGAACCTTCAGGGCAGCATCACATGTTTTTATATCATCAACCAAAAATAAACACAGTAGGATCTTGTATCATTTTTCAGGCAGTTACATGTTACACATAAGTATTTCAGTATAAGTATGTGTGTGTTGGGTATATGTGTACTTAATCTAAGTATGTGTATATATATATATATATATATACACACATGTGTATACACATGATCTATGTAATGCTTTAAGGTTTGTAAAGCACTTTATAAATATTATCCCCCCACAACAACCCTGAGAGGTGAGGGCTATTATTATTTCTCTCCTATTTAGTTTATTTTGTTAAAGCTTTACTGATTTTTTCAAAAAATATTATGTACATCCAAAGATTAATCCCATTCCATGAATGATCTCTTGTAACAAAATAAAATGATTAAGTAAAACTAATAACACCAGTGAACTCATCTGAAAATGTGTGCAGCATTTCACACCTGCAGCAACACCTCTGCCTCTCTATTAAAAGAAAAAGGTTATTTTCTCTCCCTCTCATTTCCCACCCCATTGAGGGGAAAAAAACCAAATCCCTTTTAATAAATATGCACAGTCAAGCAAAATAAAATAAATTCCCTCAATGGGGAACATGTGAGGGAATAAACAATTGAAGTTAGGTTAGAATAGATGAACCCAACCATGCCTCCAGATAGGGAGCAAGGGAGGAAGACAGACAGACAGATGCAGACAAAGGTGGTGGTAATAGGGCTAACCCCACCTATAATAAAGATATTTTTGGTGGGTATGGCTTGAAAGGATTCCTTCTCTGTGTAACTTTTCACCCATGTTAAGTTGGAGGGAAAGAAGCTAAGGAGAATACTGAGAGAACAGTGTATAAAAGATCCAGAAGGGAATCCATGCGGTGCCCACAGAAGGTATCATCTCACTTCCCCTGGTCCTGAGCTGACCCACAAAACATCTTCTGCCATATTGAGGAGATTTTGACTCATTTTATCTGAGATCTGAGCAGTTTGCTTTCATGATTTCTTGAGACAAGATGCTTAGGTTACTCTTTTAGTTATGGCTTTCAGGTAGAGCAATGATTCTTAAAATATCTTTTCTTGGTATTTTCCTGTGATTCATTTAGGTAATTAATTTCTTTCTTCTTCTACTCTCTCCTGTAAATCAACTTTGAGCCAGCTAATGAATACGATCACAGATGACACCAAAAGGTTACTGATTCCCCGAAGGACCATAATTACTTGGCCTGCTTCCCTACATTTTGTGGTGGTGTGTTTGGTACTGTCCTCCAGCAGCCAGTCCTCTCCATCTCTATCAGCACTGACAACATTCAACACTCAACAAGGACGAGAACCAGCTATATTCTTTATAAAACAATGGGCATATTCAGTAGTGAGGAAAAAACCCTCGAGCAATGACAAAGACAACCCATAGATCTATGTAGTCAGGTCTTGGTGATGCTTCAGGAACAAGGTGTTTTAGAAATCTTTATCTCAGGAGTTGGAGAAACTGTTCCTTTTCTCACTCAGGGTCACAATGATAGAATATTATCTGAAGGGACTGTAGGGCCATTCCACCAAACCTGCTCCACTCAGCACAAACAGATTCCTGCTCCACCCCATTACCAGTGATAGAAACAAAGGCAAACTATTTCCAAGTCATTGTAAGGAGGGCATGAGCACAAACCAGGAGACCAACTGACACTTGACCTGACTCTGAAAAATCCACTTGGTCCTAAAGTGGAACATGAGCTCTGAATTCTAGTTCTCAACCTGGTTTTTCTATCTGGAGTCTCCCCAGACATCTCCCCCACTCCCAAAAGTTCCAGAACCTCTTATACAGCTCTTCCCAGAAATCCTGGTACCACAATATCAGTAAGTACTTGTGTCTCCAACTCCATAGTGATGGCAATGCAAGGTGACATAGGTAGTTAGGTTTACAACACATACAAGGACAGTACTGTGGATGCCATGTCCCAACACACCCTGGAAAACCCAGCACGTGCAGTAGAAAGAGTAGCACTCTGGAAACCAGGAAATATACTTCTGATCCTGACTGCCTCTAATGAGAAGTATGACCATTGACAAGTCCCTCACCCTCTCATGTTTCCTCCTCTGTAAAGCTAGGGAGTTGGATTACACGACCTCCAAGGTCTCTCCTAGGTTTGCTTCTAGCATCTTATGATTTCCAAGTCCCTTTGCTTCCAGTTCTAACATTCCATGGTTCTCTGCCCTCACCCCTACCCTTTGCCCTTATGGCAGACCCAGATTTTAAAGGAAAACAGAGGTGCACACAAAGAAAGGCATCCAAAGTTATGAGGGCTGACTAGCCTTTTAGACAATTTGAAAACTAAGCACAGACCTCTGGGGTTCTAAAGAAATCCATCCAGTTCAGAAATCAACAAGACATGATTGCTACAATGGAAAGTGTGTGGCTGTGGAGTGACAGGGGCTAGATTCTAATCTCACTTATGATGTTTACTATCTGGACAGATAACTTAACCTCCCTGAACTTGAATTTTCTTATTTTTAAAATGAGGGGGTTGGACAAGAGCCTTTCCATCTCTAGACCTATGTTCTTGTGCAATATACTCCATCCTGCTTGCTTGCTTTCCCCTTCTGGTTTTTTAATAACAGGACAGTTGCGTTTTCTTCAGGTATGTACCTCAATTCTCTTAGCTTTGCATGAAGGGAAATCTTAGGAAGAGAGAAAGATGGTGTTGAGAGGATGGGGGGTAAACTAGTTTAGTATTTGTGAACCAACATAAATCAAATGGACCAGGAGAGTTTTTCAGATGTGAAGCCCTGAACAAATGTTGTGTAAGACTGCCCTCTTGGTAAAGATGCCAGCCTTTGCATGAGAAGGTGAAACTAGTTCAACATCAGAGACTCCAGATTTTTCTTACCATGATGATGCTCTTGTTATGAGACATCCATACTTTTACCTAGCCCTGCAGTGATCTAGGGATAAAGATATACTTGGGTTATGGAAAATCCAAGCAATTGTCCTACTGTAGAAATAAGACAGATGCTAGATGGTGACTCAGGGAAGCAGTGGGCAGAAGAATCAGTGAACATAGGCTTTTCAGATTTAGATTTGGAAGAAAATTTAGAGAAATCATCTAATTGAACTTCTTCATTTTAGAAGAGGAAACAAAGGTTCAGAGACATTTAATCAATCTTACCAAAGTTACAAAGGGCAGAGGATAGCCAAAGCAAGATTTTTGAACCCATTTACTAGCTCCAAATTGAGTCCCCTTGGTCTTAATCAAAAAGTCATGGGATCCATATATAAACAACTGATTTATAATTTACCTCTCACTGCCATTCACACCAAGAAAGACTTCAATTGCTAAATCTACCACTTTTCCCTCCTGTCCTGCCTGACCCCATGCGGTCTATTGTTTTTGTTTGTTTGGTGACTTCTTGCTTCCTTTGAGCCTACCACTAAATGTTCCTTTGGGGCTGATTTTAATTGCATCATAAGGGAAGGATGGTAAGAAAGAAAAGCTCAGGGAAGCAGCCAGACTCCTCCTTTCTCCTCCCTTCCCCAATCTCAGTCGGCCCTAACCTTGAAGTTTGTGTCTAAGAAACTGGGCAAAGGGAGCCCTAAGGCTTCCCAAAGAAGCCAAGCTGGTAACTTTCACCTTAATTTGCATCAAAATCTAGCTAGCTAACCCTAACCCAAGCTAGATCAATTTCCAATATTTACATTTGAATGAAATCAAATTTAAATGACAATCAAGGGAAGCCTTGAAGTAGACACAATCAGAACAAGTGACCAAAAATATATCATCTGAGAAGGTGTATGGAAGAGATAGTGAGAAAGTTGTTACTAAGTTGTCTAGTACAGTATGGATAAGTGATGAGGAAACGAGCAGTTAGGTCACTTTGTGGGTAGGGTCAGGAAATCTCATCTTTATGAGTTCACATCCAGTCTTAGACATTACTAGTTGTGTGACCCTGGACAAGTTATTCAACCCTGTTTACTTCAGTTTCCTCATCTGTCAAAGGAGCTGGAGAAGGAAGAGGCAAGCTACTCCAGTATTTTTGCAAAGAAAATCCTGAATGGGGTCACAAAGAATAGGAAACGACTGAAAAACAAACAAACAAATAATGAGGAAATGGCTGCCTTCTTAGGATTTTCTTAACTGTTTAGAACAGTTCAGATTATTAGAAAATTGAGTAAATGGATCATATATCCATGTACAGAAATTCTCAACTAGGAAGTCACTTCACCTTCTGGACTTTAGTTTCCCCATGCCTTTGTAAATTAAATTCATAATTTTGGTAGGAGTTGGACTAGATAATCTCTGAGGTTCCTTTCATCTCAATAATTCTGTGGTTAATCTTTAAAACAAAAAGGTTAGATAGCATGGTCTCAAAGGTATCTAGCATTTTATGCTTCTGAGACCTCTTGGACCGATGCTTCTCCTGGAAATAATCCCCCTCTGGTGTCAATGGGCTGTATTCATTTACAGGAACCCCTAATTCACTTAGGCCTTGACCTCTTCCTTTGTCACCTCTCAAGTAGAAGATCCATGAAACCCAGGCCCCAAGTAATTTTCTGAAACATTTTGTTTTAGCCCACATTCAATGAAGAATGTTTTGAGTAATCATAATTAATATCTATGTGGCATTTGGTCCCATCCGATTTATAGCAGGCTAGAGGTGAACCACAAATCAGAGAATAAAACATTTAATTAAGACAGATTAATGAAGTAAATAACAAAAGAAAGGAAGTATTACAAATATCCTCTGCCCCACCCCCCACCCCAGGATACAATTTCTCATTCTGGTGAGACAGAGAATACTCCTCAGACAACCATGTTATGGGAACTGTGTTTAAACCCCTCCCCTGACTGTCTTTTGCAACCAGATGTGCCTCACTGCCCTTCCCTACATCTTCCACCATCCCTCTCCATGGGACTGCAATTTATTATTGCTTGGTCAAGTGGCTGATGTTATGATATTTTAGTCACACTCTGTGCAACAAACGCATGAAGGGATTGTTTGCATGGGCTAGAAGCCACCCCTGGTGGCCTACAATTGATTTCAATGGTATTGATTTTTTTTGATGTCTCCTAAGGTCTCACTATAAACTGAAGGAATACATAATTATTTTCTAGCAATAAATACTGATTGAAATAGATCATAGGGCAGCTAGATGGCACAGTGGGTTAAAGCATTGGGCCTGGAGACAGAAAAACCTGAGTTCCAATCTGATACTTACTGTGTGATTCTGGACTCTTGTTTCCTCATCTGTAAAATGGTTATGTCCCAGGGTTGTTGGGAAGATCAGATGAGGAAATGTTTGTACAGTACTTAACACACTGCTTGGCACATTTTCTTGTTGTTTAGTCACTTTTTAATCACATCTGACCCTTCATGCCTCCTTTTTGGGGTTTTCTTGGCAAGGATACTGGAGTGGTTTGCCATTTCCTTCTCCAACAGATGAGGAAACTGAGGCAAGCAGGGTTAAGTGATTTGCCCAGGGTCACACAGCTAGTAAGTAACTAAGATCAGCTTTGAACTTAAGTCTTCCTGACTTAAGGCCTGGCATCCTACCCACTGTGCCATCTGGCTGCCCCACGTGGCATATAATAGGTGTTGTATAACTTTATTGTTATTACCGTAGATTTAGAACCAGAAAGGACCTCAGAGGTCATCTCATCCAGCCTGATCATTTTATAGATGAAAAAACTGAGGCTTAGAGAGATGAAATATTTTCCCAAAGTTACAGAGACAGTGTGTGGGAAAGTTGAGATTCAAACCTAGTTCCTTTGACTCCAAATTCATCATTCCTTTTTTTTAATACTTGGAATTTTCTCCTTCCTCACAGAGAGAATTATATGAGATTTCCAACGCCAATACACCTGAGGTTAATTGACACATTTTCATTTCTTTTGTAGGTCAAGCTAAGAGCCATGCTGATCAGCAAAGGACCTCTCATGTAGCCTTTCAAAATTTGGTTGGTTTCCTTTCTTCATCTCCTTCTCTATGGAAAACCCTCCTGGTTGAGTTAAGGTGAGCGAATTCAGCTACCTTGAGGGCAATGCCAATTATATGGATGGTTCAATAAGGAGGAAACAAGTAAGGGACAAGAGCAAGGGGAAGGGAAGAGGAGGTAGAGAGGGAAGAACAGGGCTGGTGACCTGATGCTATGGCAAAGGTCTCAGTTTGGTTCAGGAAATCTCCTGGGGAGGCAAGAGTGAATAGTAACTGCTCCTCATAAAGGAGGACTGAATGGAAGGAAAGAAGTCAGGTCCCAGCAGCAAAGTAGGAAAATAGATAGATAGAGGATGTCTCTCTGACTTCCTCCTTCCATGTCAAGCTGCTCTGGCTAGTTCCCAAAGAAGGGGGGAAAAAGCTAAAAAATAAAATGGCAGCTTGTATTAAATTTCCATTGAAAGTACTCAATCTAAAAAGCCTTCCTCCCCTAAACCATCTCTATCAATACCCCCCCTCCACCCCCCCCTCCACACACACACTCCTCACAGACTTGGATTAGGAACAACCCTGCCTAGAGACTGGAGGATGGAAGATGATCTCCAAATTCTTTTAAGGACTGCTCTAGCCCTTGAATTACCTTTCCCTCCCTTCCCTTTGTGAAGGACTTGGGCTAGTCAGGCATAAAGACAAATCTGCATAAGTCTCTAGGAAACCAAACTCTTAAGTGCTGGAGATGTGCTTCTATAATCATTAATGGAAGTAAGCCCTCGATCAAATGAGTATCTCCAGCTTCCTTTCTATAATCCTAGAAAAGCAATCTGATCAGGAGCCTGGTTAAGTATGACAAAAAGGGCAGAGACATTGAAGTCCTTCAGAGCTCTGGAAACTGTCTGGATTCCCCCCCATTGTGGCTCAGCTCACTGTTTCAGCCCAAGATGATCCATCTGCACACACAAAATGAGATAGTTGAAGCATGATTAAACACTGTGTCTTCACAGGGGCAAAGCTCAGAGTTGGTGGGCAAAGGCAGCATTGGGGTTGTGTGAAATAACTTTAGAATATCAGTAGCTGGAAAGGTTCCATGTTTCTCTACGTCTATCCCCTTCCAGTTTGGAAGGTCAGTTTGGGGCTTACCTCTGGGTAAGACGATGAGTTCCCTTCTGCAGTCACATACTCTTTTCATGGCAGAACAGCTTTGTTGCTTGTCCTTCATTGTCAAGAGGACCATGACATCAGGAAGATCAGCACTGCACAGTCTGCAGCCCATCCACCCCTTTGACAGCCCTTGGGCTACTTGCTACATGCCAAAGCATCTCTGGAGGGTGTGAAAAATGCAGAGGAAAACATCCTTTGTGGGTAAAGGAAATCCTCTGGCAGACAGCACATTATGCAGGCCTGAGGAAGATGATGCCATGACTTGAAAGTGAATTGGATTTAAGTAAGGGAAGACTGTGCAAGGTCACCAGCCTCACTTTCAAAGAACAGTGACCACTAAAATCAGGGAGTACATGAGTGGAATGGATGCTGATTGGAGTCAATACAAACATTAAAGTACCACATCATTAGGGTATCTCTACCTCATCTCTCCTAATCCTTCCTGCCAAAGGATTTCTCCTAAAGCACTGGTCTTACTATGTCATTCCCCTTCTCAAGAAATTCCAATGGCTCCCTCTTACCTGTAGAATCAAACATGAATTCATTTGCTTGGAATTTCAATCTCTTCAAAACCTGGCCCCAATTTACCTTTCTGGTCTAATTATGTAACTCATTTTCCACATAGCTAAACTGACTTTCGTAGCTTTCCCATTCTGTAGTACTCTAGCTTCTGTCTCTGTTTTCTTGCCACATTGTTTGTCCTCCATGATGCCTGGAATGCTTTCTCTCTCCTCCCCTCTACCTCTCAAGGCTCAACTCAAGCGTCTAGGAAGTCTTTCCTGATCTCTTCAACTCCTGGTATCTGTGTCAACTAAACATTGTCCCTATTTTATATACTTTACATACTTATATAATAAATGTAAGTTCTCTCCCAGGTAAATGATAAGCTCCTTCAGATTGTTTTGTTGAAGAATTTTTTTCAAATTAAAAAATATATTTTATTGATATTGTTTTTTAGCCATCTTAAACTCTGTATGTTCAAAATTGACTCATTATCTCTTCCCCAAAACTTTCTCCTCTTTTAATTTCCCTATTAACTACCATCTTCCCAATCAAACTAGGCTCACAACCTAGGTATCATACTTGACTCCCCACTCTCTCACTTCTCATATCCAGTCTGTTGCCAAGTCCTATCATTTCAATCTTTGCAACATCTGTTGTACATTCCCCTTTCTTCCTCGGTCACTGCCACTACCCTGGTACAAGCTCTCAGCAACCCCATCGCTGGACTACTCTGATGACCTCTCCCCATTCCAGTCTATCTTCCACTCAACTGTCAAAAAGCACAGGGCTCTCCCTGTCACACACAAACACACACACAACACACACACATATATACACACACATACACACACACATCATTCAATAAATTTTAGTGGCTCTCTATTCAAATATAAAATACTGTTTGATCTTTTAAAGTCCTTAATAACCTAGTCCCTTCTTACCTTTCCAGTCTTCTTATGCCTTCCTCCCTTTCACATACTCTGAGATTCAGTCTAGTCTAATCTCCTTGCTCTTCACACAAGATACTCCATTTCCTGACTCCAGGAACTTCCATTGGCTGTCCCCTATACCCGGGACTCTCCCTTTTCATCTTTGGCTCTTAGCTTCTGTGGCTTCCTTGAAGTCTCAGTCACTGGCCCACCTTCTCTAAGATGCCTTTCCCAGTCTTCAATTTTAATAACTTCCTCCTGAGATTATCTCTAATTTATCCCGTTTGTGTGCTGAAACAAGCAGTTATTAATGGAAAGTAGTGGAGGGGGAGAGAGTGAAGGGGAACTATATCTTAAGAACTCCCAGAAATGTCAAATGAGGATTGCTTATTTCAGATTAAGATCTAAATAGAACTCAATAATTCAGGAAGTGAAATGGGTCTTTATTGGGCTATCTTAAAGTCTTGGAATCCTCCCCATGACAAATGTTAACTCATTACAGATTTTCACTTCCTGAATTTGTTCTCACAGATGTACTCAACGTCCCCTTCCTCCAGCATACTAATCCTGCCTTCTGGACTTCTCTACAAATATATCATATGTCTGGAATTCCTTCTGTATTTCTGGTATCCAAGCTATGACTCTCTCTTCACATAAATTGCTTCCCAGAAGTCTTTCTCTTTCAGGAAGTCTTCCTGGAGTGCTGAGAAAAGAGCCTTCTCTGGCTTTGTTTAGCCTGGACTCACTACCTCCATAGCTACCTACAATTTACTACCCACAATTTCACTTACTCTGACATGTATTTGCTGTTAATGCTTTCCTAATTAGCTTTGTATTAGCCTGCTTTTATAAGGAAACGGATAGGTAAGAGATCTGTAATTGCACTGGTACGGAAAACTCTCAAAGGAGGAACTCATGGTACCAATGACGGTCAGCATCTTCTCTACAATTCATAGTCTTCAAGCTGCCTAGAGCACTAAGAGTTGATTGACTTGCCCAGGGTTACACAGTCATGATGCTCCAGAGGAAGGATTTGACCTCAGGTCTTGGAGGATATCCACTACTCCTGGTTGCCTCTTATCCTACTTTTATAGTGGCATAGTATACTCAGACTTATGAACTATAGCAATAGTGTGTCTCAGGCAATCTCCATCAAGCCATCAGATTCTGTTCTCTACAATAAGTCTAGCACAGCAGCACACACAAGGAGATGACAGCTTCTCAACATCTGTCTCTGTATCCCCAGCATCTAACACAGTGGTTGGTGCTAAGCTTGGTGCTTAATGAATACCTGTGGAATTGAACTGCCAAGGGTCATGAAGGCAGCTAGAAGGCTTAGAGCTTAGTCAGACATCCAAGATGCCAAGGTCATCTATTGTGTCCTGGGCCATTGCCCGTCTGACACAGGAAGAAAGAATATGGCTGACAATTTTGTACAGTCTGCCTCACTTAAATCCAACTCACCCCACAATGTCATTGGTCCTATTTAAAAACAAGGGCCAAAAAAGAAAAAGTGGGAGAATTAGCCTAAACATTGTGCAACTGACCATAGCTTATAAGGAATTTGCCCTCTCATCCCAAGGTAGAGAACCTGGAAGCCTGGAGAGGACTATGCAATGGGCAACCATCTGGAGGGTCAGACCACCCTCTCTGAGGAGCACATATTGGAAGGGCAGCTCCTTGGGCCTGTCCAAAGCTTCTCATACCTGATGGAAGGCATCTCCATTCTCATGCAAGCAGTCACTCCCTGGGTGACCGAGTGAACCTTTGTAGTTCAAAAAGTGTGGTTAGGGAGGGAGGAGGCAGGGAGAGAAGAGGCACAGAGAACATTAGCACATTATGGATCTTTGTGCCCTGCTTAAGTAGGATCCTATCCTTAACACCAAAGTACTTTATTGCTTTATCTCCCCAAGGATCTCCCAGCCGCTACCCAGTTCCGGCTGGCACAGGATCATGGGATTTAGAATTGACAGATACCTTGAAGATCATCGCAGTCCAGAGACCCTCTAAGGAGTCTGTGGATAGATTTCAAGGGCTTATGACCTGAATGGGGGAAAATAATTATATCTTTTTTTTGTATTACTAATCTCTAACTCAAATTTAGCATTTCCTTTGATTACTATTTTTAAAAAGACTCTTCTAAGAAGAGTCGTAGGTTTTACCATACTGCCAAAGGGTCCATGACACAGAAAATGTGAAGAACTCCTGGTCTAGGCCAGTGTCTTAATGCTAGATATGAGGAGCCTGAGAGTCTGAATAGTGAAGTAACTCATCCCAGGTCACACATGGAGAATATAAGCCCCTTCAAAGCAGGGATGCTTGTTTCTGTTGTTGCTTTTTCAATTTCCAGCACCTAGGACAGTGTTTTGTATATAATCAAATGTTTAATTAATGCCTGTTGAACTGAATTAGGAAAATTAGAATTTGAACCCAGGTCTTCTGATTTCAAAACCAGTATTCTTTCTATTCTATCACATTTCCTGCTTTCACTCATGCCCCTCCTCCTCTTCCTCTCCCCTTTTCAGTAACATAGCTTTCAGTCTGCCTATATATAATGAGTTCATATGCTGATTCATTACATACTGTGTACCAATTCAAATATTAGATATGATCACAGAGTGCAAAACTGAAATGAATGTTAGAGACATCAAATCCAACATCCATTTCTCAGAGAAAAAAACTATGGTCTGCTTTGAAGATTTTGGAGAAGACAGAACAAAATATAAGATATTCCTATCCCTACTTTCCCTAAAGACTTTCTTATAATTTAGACAGAAGAAGATTCCCGGGGCGGAGCCAAGATGGCGGAGTAGAAAGACTCACCTATGCTAGGTCCGAACCCATAGCCCATAGATTTCCTGTAAAAAGAACTCCTGACAAATTCTGGAACAGTGGAAGCCGCGCAGCAACACAGTGAAGGAGATTTCCGTTGCAGAGAGCCCTGAAAAACCGACCACAAAGGTGCCCGGGGACGCAAGCGGAGTCCTGTCCTGCCGAGCGCTCCCCTCCCCCAGCCCCGGCCACGCGGCACTGAGAGGAGCCAGCAGAGCCCAGGGGGCGGCAGGGACCTGGATCTCCGGGCGGCCGCGAAGGTCCCACCACCCACAGACGCACAGGTCAGTGAGAGAGACGGGCTGAGAGGGGAGCGGGGGATCTCCGGGACTCGGACCCCCTGGGAAGTGGCCTCTGCGGCAGACGCTGAGGCAGCTCAGCCAGAGACTCCCAGAGTGGGCTGGAGCTCCACCCCAGCTCCATTACAAAGGATCTCTGTATAAACCCCCTGAGGGAACTGAGCCTGAGAGGCA
>CM053769.1:670046084-670187889 GCA_028658325.1 Potorous gilbertii
TTAAAAAAAAAAAAAAAAAAAAAAAAAAAAAAAAAGAAGATTCCCAAAACAACTAGTCTTCTTTTTGTTCCTTGATGTGCTCATCTAATTATCTTCTCATTCCTGGATTTTCCAGAGTACCACATGTTGGCTTTGCCACTTATTTTCAACATATCCACCCCCAAACCAAGACTATGCTGTCACCCATTCAGCCCTACAGTCACTCTGCTTTTGCCTTCTTATCTCTTTCCATCACCTCCTCCCCTGATAAAGACTATCTCTTATTTCTAGCCTTATTTTCATGTTGCTCTGGATACTGTGAAGATGTCTACCAGGCTCCTATGATCTCTGATGCACAGATGTCTTAGAGAATAGGGAACATCTCAGAAGGGACTGTCAAGGATGATACTGTTACTGAATTTGTGATATAGTGTCATTATCATCTGTGTTGTGTTCTCTGTGTCTAAGACCTCAGGAAGTTTATAGACAGACAAATATTTAAAACAACAATCTTCCTTAGGAATATCTACATTTCAGGACAATGTAGACATAAATAAAGCTACCTAGGCACCCTCTGCCTTTGGGTTGCCATAACCTGCATAAAGATGTCTCACCAGGCTGACTTCTCATGACAACACAACAATCAGAACTACAGTCAGAAGGTAAGGCTTCTTGCACAGATCTCAAAAGCAGGCTCTTTATCTATCACCTGCACACAGCATCAGAGTCTACTAGTCACTACAGATATTGATTGGCAGGAGTTGCTGTCTGCCTGCTCTCCCAGCTCAATTGTCCAGTCTCCCTGATTGCATTAATAATAAGCACACCATAAGAAAAGGACCAAAGAGGCCAACAGTAGAACATCCTTTGGTAAAGTTTGTGGAATTAGATATTGAGAGAGTCTGTAGCCACCTTCTTCCCCCCAAAAATGTAAAAGACAGTCAGATAGTCCCCTGAGTTGGTTTATTCTAAGATGGATACCTTGAGGTCAAAAGAATAGACCAGATTCTTTCCGAAGTTTCCTGGATTCTCTTGCTCTAATAACTTTCCTATGATCCAGTAAGATCTCTGGTCATTCCAAGTTCCCGTTGGAGAAACTTTAATTCTCCAGACTGTTTCCTGAGAAGGGATTCAGAGCTAGTTGTCCTCTCACCTAACCCCAAGGTACGTTTCTCATCTCTGAGCAAGATTTCCAATCTAGTTGCCCCATCTATGGTACACAGTCAGAAACTTGCCAACATTCCTCAAAAAGAGAGGAGTGTAGCCCACAGTGACCCCAATCTCCTCCTATCTGCTCAAGGACTTTACGTTACTGTGCAGTGAATTATATGCTTCCTTCCCTCCACTCCAATCAAAGCTTTTACTGTCAATAATTCCTGCCCTCCCCCTCATCTGCACACTTATCTCAAGGCCCAAAGACAATGAAAAGAAGCTCTTCCAAACAAGGGAAAGGACTCCCTCCTGTAGAGCATGGAACTATCTCAGATTCAGATGAGGGAGCTTCCAGGCAACACTTACAGACAAACAATCCCAGCATGCAACTGTTGCACCTAATGTGGCCAAAATAACATAGCAACCTCCTTTCTGTAGCAACAACATTATTTCCTAATCAAAGGAACCTTTTTTTTTTAACGGAAAATTCATGTTGACAACTTATAAATACCTTGTATTCCTCAAGTAGGTTCGCTTCTATCCACCCCCTCAAAATCCATTTCAACCAATGGTTAATCAGTGCTTACTTAACACAGTGCCTTGGTACCTGTGGGGTTTTTCATTGATTCATCTTGTAATTTGATCCATGTAAGATGTTGGGTCATGATAGATCAGGGAGATCTGTTACAATAAAATTTCAAGAAGTACAACATAATTGAAGATTTAGTGTGGCACATAACACAGGTCACCATCATTTCTTAGTGCTCATTATTAGAGAGTATAGTATGGTGAAAAAGAACGCTGGATTTGAAGCCAACAGACCTAGAGGCTGCTAGGTGCTACACACAGTTGCTAACCTGGGGGGCTTGGCATGAGGAAGATTTGAGTTCAGATCTTGCCTCAGACACTTAGCTGTGTTACCACAATCTCTCAGCCATAGTTTCTTCATCTGTTAAAAGAAAGCGTTAGATAGACTTGACAGATTAGAAGAGTGCTTTTAGGTCTACCTTTGTGATTCTGGATTCAAAACCTAGGCTTACTGTTGCTTGTTATTTAAATAATTTGGGGTTCTGTTACCATTTCTATAAAAGAAAGAAATTGAACTAGACCAGAGGTGTCAAATTTGTAGCCTGGGAGAGAAGAAACCCTCGGCAAAATTTCAAAGAGTAGAGAGTCATCACATTAAAATGTAATTGAGAAATATTTAACAAAATAAATAAAAATAAAACATCGAAAATGATAACTTATGGTTTCTTATGTCAGTCACAGGGATCTGTTTCAATTTAAGTTAGATATCACAGAATGAGGTCTACTAAGGAAGCTCTTCATGGAACTTCTTTCTAAGGGAAATAAATCCTTTACCCCTCAATTCCTGAGATTTATAGGTGATGAAGGAATGGCTATAGATACACCTATGGGGGGGTTATGTTCCAGGGACACAGCACAAGGCACTCGTCGTCCATTTGTGTGAGGTTTCCTCCTGTAGTTAGAACTGTTTCGAAGCAGATCTTTTCTGGTCCTGCAGAGTTTGCACAGCATGAGATGAAGTGGCAGGTGATAAGAAAGAATGGTTTATAGAATCATCCTGCCCTAGCACAGATTTGGAAGTTGACAGCAGCTGGGCTTTACCCAGGGTCCTCATACTCCAGCACCCAGCTGCATACTTCACCCCCATCTTTCTTGTGAGCACTGAACCCTTTCAGCAATGATTACCATTCATGAAGGAAAGTTAAAATGTAAATTGTAATATAATTACAGGAAACTGAATGACCACAGGATGGTTGGAAATTCTTACCTTATTTTGAGGTGGCCAGATCTTGCATTAAGAGTAGCTCTTTCCTTGAGAGGATGAACTACCAGCAGGATTGAGGTGGCTGCCAAAGAAGGTCACTCAGGAAGTTCTGTTTTGACCACTTGATGGGTCAGAATGACAAAGGAATTCTAGTGCCTATAGAGTACACCATCAGGATAGCCTGGAAATATGGCAACAAACCTTACATCCTAGAAAGCAGAGAACAGGATCATTGATTGACAGCTGGGAGAAACCTTAGGGATCATCTCCAGGGTATCCATCTTCATCTTTTTGGGGTGTCATGATCCCCTTTGTCAATCTAGTAAACTCATCCTGCCCTTTCTCAGAATGATATTTTAAAATACGTAGTACTATGAAGGCAACTAGTTGTATATGAAATAATGATGTAAATGATCAATAGCTGTTGATAAACTATATCCCATCCCACCCTATAGACCCCCAAAACCTTTGTAGCCTAGGGTATGTAGGGGCTGAAAAACCCCAAAGGGGAGAGAGTTATCAGATTAAAATGTGATTGTGATATATTTAAAAAAATAAAAATACAATACAACATAGATAATGGCAATTTGTGGTTTTCTAAATCAGTCACATGAATCTGTTTCTATTTAAGTTATATTCTGCTGAATGAGGTCTTCTATCAGGAATGGCAAAGAGACAACAAATTGCAAGCAGTGGATATAAATGCCACTACCTCTGTTCCATGGCAGTGTACTTGTAGCCTCTACAAAGTCACCATTAATGTCACTAAATGTGTGTGTGTGTGTGTGCTGAAGAAATTAGTTTGATTCAATGCTCATGTTCTTCTTCAGCTTGTTTCCTTCATGGGTCCTCTCATTTCCCTAGAGCTTCAATGTTTACAAAATATTTTGTCACCATCATTCCTATTGGCTAGTTATTATGCTCATTTTAGAAATGAGGAAACTGAGACTTAGAGAACAGGAAGATGTTCAAGATCACATAATGAATAAGGTTAGGACTGGAATTCAATCCTAGGTCTTTTTCTAGGTCCACAGAAGCCCCTTTCCCATGATCACAGGAGGGCAGCTTTCTCCAAGATCAAAAGAGGTATACTTAGCTTCCAAGTGTATTGATTGGTTCACTGGCTAGAACCACATATTGATATTGGCTTCCCCTTGTAAGCTCCCACATGGACTCATACCAGCTCCCCTTAGAAGTTCCTTAGAGAATTCCCTGGGAAATTAGTTGACAAAAAGACCTTTGGACTTGCAGTCACAGGATCTGGATGTGAATCTCTGCCCTGCCACTAACAAAAGCAAAAGAACTTTGGGCAAATCATGCGATTTTGCTGAGATTAATTTTCTCATTTGTAAAATGAAGGAGTTGGATTTAATTGATCACTGAGGCGCCTTTTATCTCTAACACAAGGACTCTTCTTGTCACTGGATTGTCCTGAGAGGCTTTTCCATCCCCTACCTTGCTAGTTCACTTAGCAGCCCACGATGTGATTTAGTTGGGTCTACAGATTGAAATCATTTTAACTGGTTGGATGCTGTCTCACTATCTCCTCTCCTAGCTTGGACCTCATTCTCTCTCTTCATTCTACCCCCTTCAGATTGGGGAACATTTCTCTTCAATGAGAAGAAATGAGGAATTATTTTGCTTTTGTCGTGGTTCAATCATGTCCAATTCTTCATGACCCCAAATGGGCAAAGATACTGGAGTGGTTTGCTATTTCCTTCTTTAACTCATTTTACAGATGAAGAAACTGAGGCCAAACAGGGTTAAGTATTCAGGGTCAAATAGCTAGTAAGTGTTTGAGGCCAGATTTGAACTCAGGAAGATGAGTCTTCCTATGCCAGGCTTGGTACTCTATCCATTTTGCTACCCCCTGCCCTATTTAGCTTTGCCTTCTCTCTGTTACCCACCGACAATACATTATCTTCCAATAGCAATAGCCTATACCTTCTTTGCTCTTTTCCATTACAGAAATCTTTGAAAGGTCCTTCAATTTTTTTCCCAGAATCTCAGATCATTCTGGTTGTTTCTCTTTCTGATATAATTTTTATAGGATAGAGTCACTCTTTTATATTCAACCTTGGCTGTGTCCCCTGATTTCCATGTTTTACCAAACAGCTCTTTGCACAGCTGTACTGATTCATTTAAATGCCTCCTCCACTTCCTTCTCATTAAGATAATTTGTGATTGTGTTGTTGGAATTTCATTTTTCAGGATCTTCCATCCCATACTGGAAAGCAGAATGGAAAAAAGGCTAGAGAGCTGACAGAATCAGAAAGTTCTACTTAGCTAGGTGACTGTGGACAACTCAATCTCAACACTTCTAGGCAACTCCAAGATGGTAGGTTGCAGAGAAGATGTTGGTCTGCATAGGCAGAGAGTTTACTCCCTGGGAATTCTTAATACTAGTGACATTACTAAGAGAAAAGATTATTAATAACGAATGATTTGGGGAGATCCAAGTTATTTCAAGTCTCTGCCTCTGAAGGACAGGATTGATGATAGCAGATAGGGTTAATGTTCTCTGTAATCTAATATTGCTGCTCTACCCGATTTTACAAAGTATTTAATCCCACTGTATTCAGGTTTGAATGGGGGACATAGATCCTTTATCTGGATTTGGAAGTAAATGACATGATCAAAGTCATCTAGCCCCTCATTAGAATAGGTCCACTTCTCATTGTAATATTCATTCTCATTAATTGATAACCAATCAGAGTTGATTGTTGCCCTCAGGTACACCACTCTTCCAACCACAATAAAAACTTGGAGACTGCCATAATTTGTCTTTGGCACTCAGGAACTTCACTGACCCATTTTTATTGGTAATATGCTAGCATTATTAATAAAATAATCAATTACCCAAAAATTATGTTCTCAAAGTCTTTAAGCATCACCTTACAAATCAAGTCCTTTCCTACCTTTTATAAGCCATACTCCCTTTGAAAAGATCTACCCAGAACAGGGGTTGGCCAACTATTGCCCACTGGCTGAATGAAACCTGCTGCATGTTTTTGTAAAAGCTGCAAGTGAAGAATGGTTCAGCCATTTTAAAATGACTGGACTTAAAAAAATAAAAGAAGTATGATATTTCATGATGTGAAAACTATATGAAATTCAGATTTCAATATCCACATATTTTTCAAATTTTTAGTCTTTATGACGAATTATTCTAATTTTCAAAAATATTAAATTTATTTTTAGTTTTATTAGAGGACAGTCACATCCATTTACATAATGTCCATGACTGCTTTTATACAGAAGCACAATCAAATACTTGGGATAGGGAATGTCTCATCACTTCACTGTCAGTAATAAAAACTTTCATCTATGGAATCCCTTTAAGAGGAATTGAACCTAGATCTTACTAACTTCAAGTCCAGAATGCTTCCCACCATGCCTTGCTACCTCTAACAGTGAGAGATGGCAGCCAAAAAGCCAATGGCAGCCTAGGCTGCATTAGGAGAGATGTAGTCTGCAGAGTGAGGGGAGTGGCAGTTCCACAATTTTTCCTTGCTCAGACTACATTTGGAGTGCTGCACTCAGTTCTGGCTCTCTCCTTCAGAAGGACTTTGACAAACTGGAATATATACAGAGGCAGGTGATCAGGACTGGTGGGAAGACCAGCGACTGTGCACATAAAGTTTGAAGGAACTGAGTATGTTCAGCCTGAAGAACATTAATACTTCTGAAGGTGGAGGGAAGGGGGACCAACTGTTTTTAAGTATTTGAAGGGTTGTCCTGGGGAAGAGGAATTTGATGTATTCTTCTGGGACCCTAATGGCATAGCTTAGAGATAAAGGCAAAAGTTACAGAGGGGCACATGTAAGGGAAAAATTCCTCGCAATAAAATTTATGCAAAAGTGGAATGGCCCATGAAATATTAGATTCCCTCCGTTAGAACAGACCTCCTTTTACCACCTTGTCGACGGGGGAGTCAGAACAGCAAGAGATTAGAAGGAGAGAAATCAAGCTGGCCCTTCCAACTTCTACCCAAAGTCCCTTTTAAAAGTCATTGCTGAAATAGATTTTAATGAATGTAAAACTCATTTGGGTGGTAGATTCCTACTGTTGGATTGTGGGGTCATTTTTCATGTTGTTTTTTTTTTTTAACTGGTACAATTAATTATTTGAATATTGCTAGCCTGGTCATCATAATGAGATAATACTTTGGGACTAACACATTACTGAAAAGGACAATTGATTGATCAGCCCCAAATGAGGGTTCTAACCCAACAAGGACTTTAATAGCCTTGCTTAAAAGGGCCTGTTTTAAGATTCCAGGCCATAAGCAGTTTGAGGCAAGTCAGTCAATGTTAACACAGTACCAAAAAAAAAAAAAAAAGAAAATTCACAATGGTTAACTTTAAGAAATCCCTGGAACATCTTCTTCATAATTAATAAGTGAAAAATGTTCCTGCAGCTAATCAATAAAGTTGTTAGAGAGAATTGATCGGATGGGGAACTCTTTTTGTGGGTACAATTTTTCACCTATTCAGAACAAAAGACTCCCTAGGGTGCTATCAAACTGATAGACACTTAGGAGTCTGACCCAAAAGAAAAAAGGGCGATTAATTAACATCTCAGAGAGTAGCTTGTCCCACTCTGGGGGACAAGGGCAAATTCAGGTGTGGCGACTGCTAGAGTGAGACCTCAAGAGGTCTTGAGGAAGGAGACAGGGACATGCAGGAGCTATGTGGCTTCCATAGTGCCACTCCTTCTCTGCCCTCAATAAAGCAAACTCTCCAACAATTCCTTCAAGAAGAGAAACACAGAGGCAGCTTTATTTCACATGAAACTTGAAAGCCTCGTCAATTCAGGAAGTTATTGCTAGATGTTGTTTAAAAATAACCCCAAATCTATCCACAGCTGAAGCACCATTTTCCAGACTTATTCTCATTTCCCTACTGTTTAGAGTGCTAAGATACTCTCTGATTTGTCATTTAGGGCATCCCCCTTCCTCCAAGTACAAGTCTATACAAACCAGCACAGCAAGTTACCTAACCTCTTTTTACCCCCAGTCAGCAGACCCAAATTGGATGGCTGACCCAGGTGTTAACAAAGAGCACACACTATTGCCGGGATTTCTCTGAATATTACCAGAGAGTTTTTGTGATGCCAGAAAGGCTGGAGAAAGTCTAGCATGGTTCACTTAAGTGAACTGTGTTCTAACCAGAGCTTTCCCATTAACCTAACTATGAGACCCTGAACAACTCACTCCCCATCTTGGGGCTTCAGTTTCTTCATCTATAAAATAAGGGGAGGGTACTAGTTGGTTTCTGAGGTCCCTGCTAGTTCTGCTATCTTGTGACATTCAAAAGGTTAAGATCCAACTCCATGGAAAAAGATCTGATACCATTACAAAAGAGAAAATGACATTTGTCTGGTGCTTGGTAGGGGATGCTGATTTTTTTCCTAAGTGCCAAAATAGCATAAAGTGCAAGATTGGGTAACAGAGTCAGGGAAACATTACAGCAGGAGCTTTATCTATCTGATCTCACAGCTACTGTCAGAGTCTGCAGGGTTGAGCAGATGTTGATGATTAGGGCCATCATTAGTCCTGAGGGGAAACCCCTCTTGAGGAATGATCCAAACTGAGATCCAGGAGAGGGAACAAATCAGAAGTGATTAGGAAACTAAATCTCTCCCTCCTTCTTCTCCCTTCCTCCCTCTTCCTTTTTCCCTTTCTTGCTTCCTCTCTTGCTCCTTTCCTCCCTTCCTTCTTTCCTTCCTACTTTCTTTCCTTCCTTATTTCTTTTCTTCCTTCCTTCCCTCTCCTTCTTTGAATGTGAATATGATACACTCCAGCAAGAGTTTCAACAAAATGGTGGTTTTTCTGATGCCACCCTGCCACTCAAAGTTCTGTTCTTTTATGTTGATGTATACATTGTTTTCCACCTTCTCTGATTTAACCCAGCTGTGTGGGCATGGGCTGGCACCTGCAACCTAACTCCCATTTGCCCTGCCATATCAATGATACTGGCAAATCAACAATTACAGAACGATGGCTAACAACAGGTATAGGGGGAAGGAGCTCACTTGGGTCTGTGCACCAGAGATAAAAAAAAAATGTTACTCGCAGAAACAAAGAAGTTGCTCTGAGTCTGTTCACCAGAAATGAATTTCCAGGGCTCTGCCCAGACAAGGTTAGCATTTAAGCCACTTCTGCCTTTCAGCACCTTCAGGCCAAGCATATTCTTGTCAGAAGAGCCTCACCTGGCAATGGGAAATTGTAGCATGATGAGGTATGACAGAGTAGAAGAGTAGGTAACAAGCAAGGCTCAAAAAAGTCAGTCACTTGGCTGCAGTTAGTCTGGGCTTTTTCTTCATCCTGCCTTCTTCGGTATTGCATATGACCCTAGCTGCTCTACCTCTGAGAGGGGAGTCAGTCAGCTCATATAGTGTTTCTGTTTTTCCTGTGGCTTTTATGTGAGAAAAAGTTTTGTTGTATACTGCATAGAACCCAGGAAACAGAAAACATCTAAGACCGGATCTGAGTGATGCTGTATCCTACAAACATGACTGAAACTGTGCAGTTCAGCTCCCCATAACTGGGAGAGAAGAGGACATCTTTGTGACAAATAATTTTGGCCAGCAACTTAGCTTCTGTTTTTTATTCTTGTCCATTATTTGGAATTGGAAAGGTCTAAGGAAGGATGGCAATATTCTAACTTCCTTAGCCATCAAAAAGAATTCTTCTGAAAGCAGCACATGGCTCACGGTGCAATGGTGTATGGTGTGTATGGTGTAATGAGCAAAGGACAAGGAATTGTGAGAACTTGTTTCTCAAGTGAGCTATGGCATTAATAGCCATGTGATCAGGGAAAAGTCACTTAATCTCCCTAGCTTCATTTTCCCCAATCTGTCTTAGGAAACTGAATTAGTTGATCTCTGGATTTTTTCTCATGGGGCAACTTGGTAATGCAGGGGATAAAGCTCCAGGCCTGGAGTCAGGAAGACTCACCTTTGTGAGTTCCAATCTGGCCTCAGACACTTACTAACTGTGTGACCCTGGACAAGTCATTTAACTCTGTTTATTTTAGTTTCCTTACATGCAAAATGAGCTGGAGAAAGAAATGGCAAACCACTCCACCATCTTTGTCAAGAAAACTCCAAATGGGGTCAAGAAGAGTCAGACACAATTAAAACTATTCAACAACAATAACGAAAATTTGTTCTCTGTTCAAAATTCTGTAATTCTATAGACAAACTGGAGTTGGATACTGCAGGCTCAGGCAACCACTTTCTCTGCAAGAGCCTTCTCAGCTCTCTAACAGTTAATCTTATATCCAGATTCCTTCACATGTGTCAGGAATCTGTCCTTAAGGGATTTATTTAGTTTGGCTGTGACTTAGGTTTGTTTCAGCAATCCCCTAGTGTTTTAAAGGGGGCTGGAAACTTACTTAGCTACCAGCATAGGCATATTTATGCCTTTCTCTCCACCTCCCCCATTTCTCCCCAATACAAGCTGAGAGAAAATCTCCCAGTATCTTACTTGGAAACTCAAGGTCAATCTTCTGGAGAAGGTAAAGAAAAGGATAATTTCTTTGCTGTTATTTCAGTCCCATACTAAGCTGTATATTCCATTATATTTCATCACATTAGCTGAATACAGGTGGGACAGGAGAATCAGTCAACTAATTTTATTTCCTTGTTCTAGCAAAGAACAATGTATTTCCACAGCAACTTCATAGTGTCTTAAAAATAGCAGACAGGGAAGGGGTCAGGTTCCATAACACCAGCGTCTAGGGTTCACAAACCAAACAAAAGGCTGAGTAGATTGCCTGAGGCTGGACTGGTAGGTTCCAACACATCCCTAGATTGTGGTGCCAGAAAGGAATTACAAAACAGTTGGTCTATTTCATCCAAAGGATAGTCAAACTGATGAGTTCTGTCAAGTGCACTTACCATCTAGAGGATTGACTAAACTGATGAGATGTACACTGGTGGTAAAGGCATAGTCAGACATTTTTTTCAGTAGGTGGTTCAATTAGATCAAGTTGGGGCATCAACCTCCAATGGGGCATTGGTTATTGACCAAGGGCTTCAGGAGATTTCTGAATGAAGTTAGGGGATTGACAGAGCAGAGAAAGCTGAGACACAGTTCAAAAAGAGAAGACAATCATACATTTCTTAGGACCATAGATATAGAGATTAAAGGTTTTAGAGGACATTAAATTCAACCTCATTATTTTACAAATAAAGAAATAGAAGCTCAGAGAGATTAAGTGATTTTCCTAAAATCACACAGCAAATGACAAAGTAGGCAGGGATTTGACTCTTCATTCTTTCAGTTCTCACTTGGAAATGTGGGAGTAACTTTCACAGATTTACATTTCTTTAAAAGACAGCAAAATCCCCCCAAAATTGTGTGTGGCATGTTTTTGTAAATTATATCCTATTTTAAATGAGTGAAAAGAGATGGTCATTTTGTAAAGCAAATAATCACTTTCAAATATTCTAATGTTGATATATCATGTTTACGTGATTTCCCCATTGATAAAATGAAAAGATTAAGCTAGGTAATCTCTAATGTCTCTGATAGTTTATGATTCAGGTTGCTTTGAAAATAAAATACAGCTCTATTTAAAAGAGCAGACTAACATTGTATATTAGAGCTGGAAGAAACTTTGAAGATAATATAGTTTTGAACTCTGTTGTTTTACAGATGAGGAAACTGAGACCCATAGAAAAGTGACTTGCCTAAGGTCATATAGCTAAATAGTATTGCAATTAGAACTACTACTTTCATTAGCATGGCTCACTCTTTGTGGAAATTAGAATACTTAACTAAAAGAACCAGACCAAGAAAGAGGCTTCCATGAACCAGAATCTTCCTCCTCCCACCCCCAACATTCAGATGAGAAAAGGACAAGTCACTAGAAAACAAGCTCGTTTCAGGATATGAGTCAAAATGTCAACTTTTATAGTACATTTTAAGGTCAATCCTCAGTCAGATCAATCTCCTGTACCTTCTATATTTTGAATGTTGTGTCATGGTCATTTATGTTCAGTAACGTGACCCCTCAGCACTTCAAGATCCAAGATATTAAATTATGTTCACTAGACTGGACTTAATCACAGGGGAGGAGTAACCCCTGAGATGAAGCTGCCACCATTGTTACCACCAAGGTGTTGGGAGGATCTGGGAAGAAAACGCCTTCAGAATGGTGCTGCGTTTTCAAATTTTGTCACCCTGGGGCAAAGTGCCAGTTGCTCCCCCCTTCACTTATGACTGCTGTTGGGGGTCATGTAAAGAAATGATTTCTCTCATTAGGGGCTTAAGGGATTAAAGTGACTCAATGTACTCAGAATTCAGAGAATCTGTCTAGGGGTGATATGCTGGATGAGGACACCTCAGGTTTTAGCATCTACTATCCTTTTGTTTTTTTTCATGCCTTCCAGACAGTATTCCAGAGGTGAAGGGTGGTCCTTATCCAAGGAAAAGAACACTAAAATAGGATGTCATATCTGGATTCTAGTTCCAACTATGCCAATATATGTAAGTAAATCACTTCATCTCCCTGTACCTCAGTTTCCTCATCTGCAGAATAAGGGGGTTGAACTTGATAGTTTCTGAGGTGAAATCTCAAATCTTTAGATTCTATAATTCTGGAAGGCAGCCCATTCCTAGGAAGTACTTGCTCCTCTGTTAATGTCAAGGACAAATACAATGAGCCTACAGCATACTATGTATTCCTTCCTCAGCTCTTCAGCTAAATTCTATTTAGAACTTACATTTAACTATACATGAAATATTGAGACAACATGAGATCAAAATGGATGTATGGTTTTTAGGAAAAGTTGCTATTTTTAGAAAACAAATATAATTTAGCCTCTCTCCCTCTAACACAAATAGGAAATCTGATTATTCTTTGATCTTACCTTTCCTTTTTAAAATTTAATTCACAGAGAGATGACTAATTATGGATGACACCACAGTTTAATAACATATCTGTTAATGTTCCAGAAAAAAAGACAATGAATTAAATTATGTGTTAACGGAGTTTGAATTGATTTGTGGGACTGACAAAAATAGCCATCATAAGCTGTTATCATCCAGTTGAGGGTAAATGGACTGCTGAGATGGAGTTCAAGTTTGAAATTGAACATGAACTCTTCTCTTCCATTTGCAGCATCTTTCACTTAGTGATCATGCTGATTGGCACCGGATTCGTGGCTAAATGCCTATAGTTATCAACAGAATTTGATGCTTTCAAAGACCTGTGATTCCTTGAGTACAGATGCTTTCTGTGTGAGTCAGAATGGCATAACAGGTACAAGGCTGTTGTAGGCTCAGCTCTAACACCATCACCCTCTTAGTAAAGAATCAATGTTGGGACAAAATGAGGCACTAACAGGTCACCGAACACGTAACACAGGAGGTTACCTTTGCCCAGACACAACAAGGGTACACAACAATGATACTGTGGTACTTAGCTTCTCTGGAAGCACCTCCACTTGTCTCCATCTGAAAACACATCAAGTCAATCAGTCATTATAGCAAATTATGTGGTCTTGGGCACCCATCATATCTGAGAGGGAGTGACCATATAAGGTTGGGACCTTTAATGCCTCTAGATTAGAAAACTTTATCAGGATGCTGGGGCCAATTGGGTTGTGTAAAGGAATACAGTTGTGTCCAGTTGTGAAACTGCACCAGAAAACTACTGCCCTACCACAAAGGTCAACTTTGGAATCAGAGAATCTTACCTCTGACACATTCAAGTCAAATGACCACCGGCAAGTAGTGACTTAACCTATCAGCAAAGTAGGGAATCCCAGAGACTAAGTGGTATAGTAGAAATGGAACTGGGTTTGGAAAATGAGAACCTAGAAGGAAATAGAAATCATGCTACTTAATATCTATGTCCATTTGGGCAAATCTTCCTGGCCTCAATTTCTTCATCTATAAAAGAAGAGCATTTAACTAGATAAACTCCAAAACTCCTTCTAGCTGTAGATAGAGAATTCTATGATCTACCTATGTCAGGGGTTCTTACTCTGGAGTCCATGGATGAATTTTGGGGCATCTGTAAACTTCCATGAGAAAAAAACTCCAACTTCATTTCAATATAATTGATTTCTTTGTAATCATATACATTTTATGTTATATATCCAAAGTATTATTCTGAGAAGTGGTTCAGGGCTTCCCTAGGGAAGTTGATAACTTCCCTAGATTGTGTGTCCATAACACACACAAAAACAAAGGCTAAGAACCCCTCACCTATGCTGACTTGCTGACCTTAAGTCCTCGTTGCCTTGGAATGTGAGTCTTTATGAGTTGCCATGGATAAAGGAGACGTTACCAGGTAATCATCCACAGTGAAAAGTAAAGCACTCCAAACTTAGTTGACCTGGTGCTCAGAGGAAAATGCTGACATAGCCTAGGAGCCTTAGGGACCCATGGTTTTTGTCAATAACACAATGAGGAAGTAAGTTCACCTATCTGATCATTTAACTTTGGTGTTCAATGCTATTAAAGTAGCAATAATAAAAAAAACTCAGTAGAAGGTTGACCTGTGTTGCTCAGTCATGTCCAACACTTCATGACCCCATTTGGGACTCACTTGACAATGATCCTGAAGTGGTTTGACATATTTGTCTCCAGTTCACTGTACAGATGAGGAAACTGAGGCAAAGAAGGCTAAATGAATTGCCCAAGGTTACACAGCTATTGTGCATCAGGAAGTTGCTGACTCCAGAGCTGGAGTTCTATCCACTGAGCCACCTGCTGAAATTGACCTAACTAGGACCTCAGAGGAGTGATGGGTATTTAATTATAATCACTCCATTAAAATCCTATCTAATCCAGCTTTCTGATTCCATAACAAGTTTATTATTTCATTGTTAAAATGCCATAGCTTAATAGTTAAGGAAGTATGTTTGCTGTTGCTATGACCTTGGGCAAGTCACCTTATGCTGGGCCCTGGCTCTTCCATCTCTAAAATCAAGAAATTGGACAAGTAACATCTGAGTTTTCTTCAAGTTTTAGATCCATGAGCCTATAATCTTATGATGTATATATACCATATTAGCTTTTCCTCCTAGGAAATTCAAAAGTGAAATATAAATCAAAAGTAGAAAGGACTTACTTAAGCAGAGTTTGTATTCAAACTGATAAAGGACAAACATTTGAGAATCTGTTCCCACACTAGCACTTTACAGTTAAACTAAAAAGTTTCATAAAGTTAGTGGTCATATCTGAATTATGCTGTCAAAGGCTAAATGAATTTGTAGTGAAAAGGCATAAAATCTGAGAATATCAAGTTTCATTTCATCCTCAAAATTCAGGAACTGGCTCGGGAATCCAATTGAACCTAATTGGATAGAACTTATTAAATGCTTATTCATCTTTCGAAAAAGAACATTGCTGGGCATCTGGGATACAAAGACAAAAAAAAAATCACAAAATAATCAAGTACTACCCTCAAGGAGCTTACATTATGCTGGAGGAAGACAATATACACACAAATAAGTATAATACAAAGCAAATGTCAAAAGTTCAATTATAAAAAGGCAAACAAAAATATTAAGTAAATATTTAAGATTTTAGCTAGCATATTGATTTCAGGTCATATTGGAGGAGGAGGAGGAGGAGGAGAGAGAGAGAAAGAGAGAGAGAGAGATTTTCTAATGCATTAGGATTTTCTATAATTATTGGGTCCATTTTCTAGAAGTTGGAGCATAATTTTACTACTTTAAATGACTAGACCTTAATAAATATCATAATCTCCTTATATTTTATTTGCTTTCTTTTATACATACTCCGAATAGAAGAAGTCTCCCAGAACCATAGATTTTTGGGGAGTGATAGAAATTCCCAGTATTGAGAAGCATCCTGGCCTGTTTCAGTTGGAATGTTTTATTCTAGATGGTAGTTGATTTGTTGACATAGAAGGATGTCTCCAAGCTCTTCGCGTCTCAGGAGATTTGACACAACACTGTAGCCTGAATTCATATTTACTAAGGACACCCTTTAAACTTAACTCTGGACAGCCTTCACCCAGAACAAAAGACAAGATTCAGAGGGAATACGGTAAACCCCAGCACTGGTGAAACAACTTCATCAGGAAGACAAATACTCATCCAAGAAGGTTAATATCAGCCCAGTCTGGGGTTGACTAGAGGTAACCAACATGTGGAAGGATAACATGGAGAAGAAAGCATCCTTGTTCCAGGATGCCTTTACTGGAGCCAAAAGGAGTGAAGGGAGGGCTTTGCTGAGCAGAAAAGGGAGGTCTCAGATTCAGGTGACCAACTCCTACATAACTGATTCTTTCTAGTTGCCAGTTTTTACCTGAAAATATAGTCTGGAGTAATGGTACTTTACTTGCTCAAGCAGCCCAGCACAGGCCAGGCAGGAGCCATTCAGAACAAGAACACAATTTATTGTAACTAATATTTAAATGTTTCTTAACCATTTAACATGTATAAAACTGTGCTACCATTTGGGTAGATTTTTATGTCACTGACAAAATTTTTGAGGGTTGTGCTCCAATCCTATTTTCCACATAAGACCTTTGAGGTTTATTGAACGATTTGCTTAGCATGGTGCTTTTGGCAGATTCATGCTAGGTAGAGCAGAACTGATTTACCTCTCTTTCACTCTATGCCCTAGCCCATTTGGCTGTACTTTTCTCTGGTACCTCTGGGGGCAAAGGCTTCATGAGCAAGTTGACCCTACACATAGACAGAATAGAGATCTACCTCCATGATGTACTTTGTGGGGCACTATAAGGTCTTGCCCCAAAATACCTCGCCTATTGGTTTGCCTGTGGTGTCACCTATTCTGAGATTCCTAACAGCATCACTGCTGCTCCTTAGGAGGAGGAATTGTCTCCAAAAAGTCCTCATAACCCTTTGACCCAGCAATACCACTGTATGTCTATATTCCAAAGAGATTTTTAAAAAGAGGGAGTAGGAAGACCTACTTGTACAAAAAATTTACACCAGTTCTTTTTTGTGGTGGCAAAAATTGGAAACTGAAGGGATGTCCATCAATTAGGGAAGGACTGAACACATTGTGGAGCATGATTGTGATAAAATACTATTGTGCTATAAGAAATGATGAGCCGGATGGTTTCAGACAAACCTGGTAGTCTTACATGAACTGAGGGAAAGTGAAGTGAGGAGAACAAGGACATCATACACAGCAACAGCAATGTTGTTTGATGATCAACTATGAATCTCAATTTTCAACAATGCAATGATCCAAGACAATTACAAAGGATGCTTGATGAAAAAGCTATTTGCTCCAGAGAAAGAACGGATAGGGTCTGAATACAGACTAAAGCATAATATTTTTCACTTTATTTTTGTGCAGTTTTTTATCTGTGTCTCCTTGTACAACGTGACTAATATGGAATATGTTTTGCATGATTGCACATGAATAAGCTCTATCAAATTGATCATCCTCTCAGAGAGAGGGAGAGAAGGGAAGGAGAGAATTTGGACCCCAAGATTTTTAAAAATGAATGTTAAAAGTTGTTTTTACATGTAATTGGGGGAACAATAAAATATTATTTTGAAAAATGTCCTCATAAGTCATGTGTTGCTTGGAGGGGAAGAAAGTATCTTTCCTATGGAGGTTTAGAAATCTACAGAATTCCTCCCCTATTAGAAGACTTTATTATAATAGCAAGTTGTCACCTGTGAAAGCCCACAGAGCTTGGATCAGGAGGGATTAGGGACAATGAAAATAAGATGACGCTATATCTTTCTACCACTCTTCACAGAAAGCGTCCCCTGTATTCTTTTATTTGAGCCGCATAATAACACATTAAGCAGGTTTTTATCTTTTTTTTTAATAGACAAAGAACCTGAGGTTTAGAGCTGTGATATGCCTTGCCTAAAGTGAGTTAAGTGGAAGAGGATAATGAGCTTCTGAATAGGATCCATTTCAATAGCCAGGCAAAACTGCAGCGATAGAAAGAGCTTTGGGTGGTAAGATACTACAACCGCAGTGCAGGAAGGGACCCTAGAAGAACTGTCAAACCCACTCCTGAATTCAAGGAACCAGACTAAAATATAGTTGGGAAATATTTAACAAAATAAAAAAAAATACAATAAAACATAGATGATGTTTGTGTGTGGTTTTTAAAGTCAATATGCAGCCTGCAGGGATCCATTTCTATTTTCCCAAGGTAATGAGGGTGGGGGATGGGGATGAGCAGGGCAGTTGGAAGCAAAGGTGGAGCTTGAACTTTAGCCCAGTGACTGAGAACCCAGGGCTCTTTACACTTCTAGGGCCAGGGACGGCCTAACTCAGCATAGGAGAAGCAAAGATTTCCCCAAGAGTTTGAAGGTTCTATGGATGGGCCAAGTTTGGGAGTATCTGACAGAGGGCTCAGTGGTAGTAGTGACTATAAGCTTTGTATCTGAAGGGAAGCAGCATAAATGTCACTGAAAGTCAATTTTAATTTTTCAAAAACTCAGCAACTGTTTGGCCCTGAACCCGTAGCTCCCTGGGTACATGAGTGAATCTGCAATTGTCCTTTGACAAAAATATACTCTTAAAAAAATGTTCTTCCCCAAGCAGCTGTCACTTCCTAACCTCCTGGGACTGGCAAAATGTGTCTGAAGTCTCTGCAGGGTTCAAGAAAGAAGGTGATTTCTGACATCTCCAGGTAGAGAATGACAACAGAAATGCTGACATGACTTGCACTTGACTGTTTTGAGTGAGGGAGGGCTGTGCAAGGTCACCAACCTCACTTTGTCCTCCTAAGCCATAGAGCAGGAAAGTCCTTCCTGGTGAGAGGAAGTTTGCTACTGTCCTAGGGCCATGTCAAGGTAAGACGAAGAAGCACATTTGGTAGATTCATTTGGTGATGAAGATGTTAAATTCCAACTTGAAAGTTCAGCCTCCTCCTCCTCCTCCTCTCTCTACTGTAGATATTCATAACATTCATTCATTTAAGTTGCTTACCAATAGACATGAAGAAAGTTAGAGATGGAAGGAGCTTCAGAAGCCTCTAAAGCTAATTCTCTTGTTTTGCAGATGAAATAATTTTACAGATAGTAATCAACTTGCCCAAAGGCACTCAAGCAGTAAGCATTACATTTGGGATGGGAATCCAGGACCTCCCACTAGGGCATGCTATCGTTTCCTGTTCCCTTTTCTCTCATTCTGGCATCCTTGCCATCACCACTCAGATACCTATCCTAGTACAGCCCTTACTTAGAAATTCCCTCCCCCAAAGCAGTGGCCTGAGCTCCAAAATTATGCCTCCTTCCTTACCCACACCAAAACTTTCCATTCCTCTCTTGTGATTTCAGATAACCAACAGAAAGGAAAGCGTTTATCCTTCACTTAGGGGTAATAAGGGAAAAATGACATGTTAAGATATTTGAAAAAATGGATGAAGAAATGAAAAATTTAAGAACATTTGTTAATTAGTTGCTCTGTACAAATCACTGTGTTAACCCCCTGAGATGCAAATCAAAATTAAAACAATTTCTATCACTGGGGAGCACATATTCCAATAGAAGAGACCAGGACAATGGATCTTCCTTAAGGCACTTTCCATTGATAAAACCATATCCTTGTGTGATTTCATGTTATTTGACAGGACTTTGGTGGTGAAAATTTTCTGGCTCTTCAGTAGCTCTGGCCCCTGAGGAGGTAAAAGTTGCCTCTTTGTAGAGGATGTTGCCACACCTGTTTCTCTTGATCATGATTGTAAGGTCTGTCAAGCACTTCCATTCTTGGGGATCTCAGGTTTACTCATCTATTAGTAAAATTTGTCAGTAGTAGTAGGTGGTAATGGTGGTAGTGGTAGTGGTAGTGGTAGGAAAGTGAGCTCCCTCCTTTGCCAAGTTTGCTCATGTTGACAATATTTTCAGGGACTGGGCTAGAAGTAAAGTTGATGATCTTAAATGTGGAGTCGCTGTCCTCAGGGCTCTTGACCTCAAGGACCTGGGTCTGAGAAGAGGCTTCAAAGAGAAGAAGATGCCTTTTCCTAAAAGGGGCTCTCCTAAATGATAGAACTTCAGGGTAGGTGGCAGGGTTGTAGCAAGATATTTGGGGATTCTAATCATATCACCCAGCTTCCTGGATCCCCTTAGGTTACAATATATAGAGATTATATGTGTGTGTGTGTGTGTGTGTGTGTGTTTATGTTATCTATCCTATTAGAATGTAAACTTCTTGAGGGCTAGAACTCTTTATATTTTCCAGTGCTTCTATATGTACTCCAGCACAACACCTGGCTCTTCTCAAGATCTTTTAAAATCCTTTTTGATTGTTCCATGCATGGAGCAGTGGACAGAGAGCAGGCCTTTGAGACTGAAAGACATGGGCTCAAGGCCCAGCCCCTGACATATACTGACTGTGGAACTCTGGGTGAGTTATTTAATCTCTTGGTGACCCCAGGCAACTCTCTCATAAATTGCAGAAATGTTGATCTGAATTGGTAAAGTAAGTGCTACTCTGAAAATTCCCTATACCATATTTTTGTATGTAAATACTTATGTGTGTGTGTAGTTGTGGGAGTGTGGGGAGGAGGGAGATGGTCAATAGCTACTGCAAGGGTAACCATCCACTTTGTCCCTTTAGGACTTTTGGTCCCTCTGGCTCTTCAGATGTTATCCTTGGCAACAGACAGTCTAGAAACTAATTTTGAGTTAGTACTGAAGAACAGCTTGCCTTGGACAGTTCCAAAACGTCCCTGGAGATGCTTCCCAGTCTGGCTTTGGGCTATGTGGTAACTAAACCAGAGTAGGGGTTGGGGGAGGATGGGAAGTAAGAAAAGAATGGAAAAGAAGGAAAGAACAGGAACAGAGATACCAGTAAGGCTGAATTAGCCATAGCCTAGCTTTTCCAATCATTTAGTTTCTTATGTTCATCGTGAAATCAGAGCAAAGTTCTGAAATGGGCTGTGTTCCATGACCTTCCCTTCTCTCTAACATATCCCTTCTTCCTTTTCTCATTTTTCAAGAACAAAGCCTGCCACATTTGAGTTGTCCCAGCTCCTCCTGGGGAGGGAAGAAATCTAATAATTCTCACTAAAGTATTGGTTTCCCTACCTCAAGTCTGTCCTCCCATCCATCCTCCTCTCAGCTGCCACATGATGTCCCTAAAGCACAGACCTGACCACGTAATTCCCCTGCTTTAGAAGCTCTAGGATCAAAGACAAACTCTTCTTGGTATTTAAAACCCTTTGCCACCTGGCTCTAACACACCTTTCCAGTCTTATTATGCATTACTCCTTTTCATCATTCTATGCTTCCACTGACTTGGCCTATTTGCTGACCCTTACACAGGGCAGCCCATCTCCTATCTGTGCCTTTGTGTTATTTGTTCCTGAGGCTTGGAACTGACTTGGAACTTGAGCTCAGCGCAAGCTCTACTTCCCATACAAGGCTCTTGATGTTCCCCTGCTGCTACCTCAAGTAACTTTGTGTTTCATTATATATATTTTGTATCTACACCTATGTGAGCATGGTATGTCTCCTCACACACGGAGGGCAGGGATTAGCTAATATTTACCTTTGGAACCCCAGAACCTTGTACAATCCTAGCTATATAATAGGTGCTTAATAAATGCTTATTGATCAATTGATTGACTAATATATTATTCCTACTTCAAAGCATTGGCATTTTAGAAGAAAGGATAGCAATGCTTAAACCAAAGGAATAAATTTCTGGTAAAATGCTAGCCTTGAATCCTGACTAACTAGAGACTTCTCCCTCCGCCAATACAGATCAGTATTTTTTTTAAGAGAGAGGAAGAGGGCAGAGTCAAGATGGCAAAGTGAGAACCAACATTTGATCTAGTACCCCTCCATAACAATTAAAAGAGTTGGAATCATGAGTAAGAATCTGCATTTATAAGAGAAGTGGCCCAGGTAAAAGCTGAAAGTTGACCTTGGATTCATGAAGAGACCTTGAAAGGTAAAATGGAAAACTTTCAGAGGCAAGAGAAGGTAGGAGGCTTGAATATCTTAACTGAGTATGGAGGGGATATCAAAACAAAGAGCATATCTTAAAGGGCTTAAAGTGAGTTCCTGCCATCCTCCCTAGCCATTCCCAGGAGACCTGTGGAATTAATCCATACAGCCCAGAAGCAGAGCAGCCTGTCTGGCAGAACAACTTATAGTGAACTTTGTGAGGCCCTGAAGTTCCAGGGCTATAAGTTGCTCAGGTCATGTGTATCCCCTACAGGTGTGGCTTACCATCATTATACTCTGGACTCCTGCTCATTCTTTCTCTCTCCTTGACTTTTGGGTTATTTGTGAGGAAATGTACTTCTATTGTGGAGGTGAAATGATTTATAACTGTTCTTGCTATGCCTTTTGAGTAAATGCTTTTATTTAAGCTCTAAGTCTACTGGCTGATTGTTAAGGAAACATACTGGTAGGGGCTCATGAGTTAGTGTTTGGAAGGATAGCTTCTCACAAAACCCTGAGAGTAGTAATAGACTCCCCTGTGGGAACCTAGGGAGGAGTGGATACAATACAGGGTCTGGAGGCAGGAAGACTCATCTTCCTGAGTTCAAATCTGACCAAAGACACTAACTATATGACCCTGGGCATCCTGTTTGCCTCAGTTCCCTAATTGAGAAAATGAGCTGGAGAAGGAAATGGCAAAGCACTCCAGTATCTTTGCCAAGAAAACCCCAAATAGGGTCTCAAAGAATGCGACACAACTGAAAATAACTGAACTGCACCATAGGAACCTAAGCCACCATTGAATGAGTCCTCAGGAGAGTCATTCATTGCATATTCATTTACATAAACTTGCGGGGGGGAGAGGATGATAGAGAAACTATTTCCCGTAAGAGAAAATGTAGGGCCTTGGGTTCCTTCTTGCAAAAGAAAAGGTGCCCAGGGGTTTAAGGAAGTGTCATTTGCTACTAGAGCTCATAGCCAGACCAATGGAGTTTGGTGCTCTATTTGTGTCTGCCTTCCCCAAGCTCTGATTTTCATCCCTATTCCTCATAACTGATACAGCTTCCCCTTCCTCTTCTCTCACTGTCTTCTAAATCCTTTGCTGTCCAGCTTTGAACCTCATTATTTAATTGGAATTACTTTCTCCAAAGTTACCAATGATCTCTTCATAGCCAAATATTATTCTCAGTTCTCTTCCTTCTTGACTTCTCTTCAGCCTTGGAACCAACTAATTTCCATCTGATCCAGGATACTTGTTCCTTTCCAGGTTTCTATGACACTACTTTCTCCACATTCCCTTCTATCCTTTTCATCACTCTTCTGTATCCTTTGCTGGATCTGCATCTAGGTTTTATGTCCAGTAAAGACAGGTATCTCCCAAGGCTCTGTACAGAACCCTCTGCCCTTCCCACTCTATACTATCCAACTTAGTGATCTCATCGCCTTCCATGGATTCAATAATTATCTCTAGATGGCTGATTCTCATATCTACATATCCAACCTTCATCTCTCTCCAGAGCTCCAGTGCTACATTAATGACTGCCTTTTGGACATATGAATTTGGATATCATGTAGGTCTCTCAAACTCAATATGACCTCATCTTTCACCTTAAATTCTTCTTTCTTTCAAGCTTTCCTATTATTTTTGAGGTCATTGCTAGCCTCCAAGTCACTCAGGTTTACAACTTTGTTGTCATCCTCAAGTCCTCACTTACATTCACATTCAACCTGTTGTCACACCTGTTCTTTCTGCTTTCACACCATCTGTGACACATTTCTTTCCATTCATGTGACCACCATGCCCTCATAGGATCTTACCTAGGCTATTGCCAATAGCTTTCTCATTGACTTCCCTGCCATGAGTCTCCTCTCATTCTAATCCATCTTGCACTAAGCTATCAAGGTGATCTCCCTAAAATGTGGATCTGACTTTGTCATCCCCTCACTCAATAAATTCCAGTGACTCCCTATTTCCTCCAAAATCAAATAAAAATCCTCCGCTGAATTTTAAAGCTCTTCATAACCTGATCTTTTCCTACCTTTCCACTCCTTACCCTTTATGACCTAGATGCATTGAACTACTTGATTTTCCTTTCACCTGGCTGCCTCCATCCCTGAAATGCTTTCTCTTTTGACTCTGACTCCCACCTTCCCTAGGTTCTGTCAGCTCAGCTCAGGAGACCTTCCCTATCCCACTCTTCTCTGCCTTCCTGTTGCTTTCCTCTGAGATTACCTTCCATTTACACTATTATATAGGGCAGCTAGGTAAAGCAGTGGATAGGGTACCAGTCCTAGAGTCAGAAAGATCTGAGTTCAAATCCAGCCTCAGACAATTGCTAGTTGTATGACCCTGGGCAAGTCACTTAACCCTATTTGCCTCATCTTCATCATCTGTAAAATGAGAAGTAAATGGCAAACCACTCCCATTTCTTTGCCAAGAGAACTCCAAATGGGGTCACAAAGAGTCTGAAGGAACTGGATATCAACAACATAACTTATGTGTACGTAGTTAACTGCATGATGTCTCCCTCACTAGAATGTGAGCCCCTTAAGAGCTATAATATTTTTACCTTTCTGTATATCCTCAGTCCTTAACACATAGCCCAGCATACAATAAATACTAAGTGCTTGTTGACTGACTGACCAATCTTGACTCACTAGCCTATGTTCCAGTCCCTCAGAGCCTTGTTAGATGTAGCTAGTAGGATAAACCAATTCACCTCAATGTGCTAGTGGCCCATAGTGACTTATTGTATTAACAGAATGATAGATTAGAGTGAGAAGGGTCCTTAGAGATCATTTGAGTTCAATTCTCTCATTTTACAGATGAAGGAGAAGCTAAGTGATTTGTCCAAGGTTGCAGAATCTGCAGATTCAAACTAAAGTCCTCTCGTATCCAAACTAGTGCTTTCCCACAATAGCACATGACCTCCCAGAACGACAACTATCTTCACCACCTGCCAGATAAGAAGGGCAGGGTGACCTGGACAGAGAGCATGCTAAAAACCTTGCCCTAAAAGAAACAATGGAAAGAGCTAAGGATGTGTAAACCGGAGAGTAGAAAACTTGAAGGGAGACCTAATAGACGTCTTGGAATATTTGAAAAGCTATCGTACAGAAGACTTACTATCGATGGTTCCAGGGAAAAGAACTAGGATCTATGAATAAAACTTACAGGGAAATTTATAGCAAATTGTGTTTAAGTGAGGGAGGGTTGTGCATCCTAACGATTGGAAGTAAGATAAGCTGCCTCATCAGGTAATGAGCTTCCTGTCCCTCCATGTGTTCAAGCAGAGGTGAGATAAGTACTTGTTCAGAACATTATAGGGGAGATTCCTGCATTATGTGGGAGATTGGATTATATGTGACCTTCATGATCCTTCTCAAATTCTAAACTTTAAAATTCTCTGGCTTAATGTGTTATCCTTCCTAAGTTAAATATTTGAGTTTAAACAAAGACCATCTAGAATAAATAGCTTAAGCTTGGAGGAGCAAATATAGTAAAAATAAATAAAAATCATGGACATTACAAGCCAGTGAGAGAGCTATTTCAGAGCCGGGTTCAGTTTCAGTAGCTTTCCAATATAGGCAGCTGACTATTTTGACAATAGGCTGGTCCTGTGCACTGGGAGCAGATCCACTGCCTGGTGTTCCAGTCATATCTCTTCCTCTACCTGACTATTAAGGATGCTGAGAGCACTAACTAACTAAATGAGGCAGAAGGCCTGATTCTAATCCCAATTCTTTGGTTAGATAAATAAGCATTTCTCTCTGACTCAATGTCTTCTTCTGTAAAATGAACATGAGAATACCTTCCTTACTTCTTTGAATATCATCAAGATTAAAGAACATAATAAATGCTCCTTGAATCAGAAGACTTAATTTCAAATTCCACTTCTGATAGAGCCATATAAACAAAACAAAACTATAGAACCATGCAAAACAAGTCCCATTGCTTTTCCATATGATAATCTTCATATCTTCCAGGATAGTCATGATCTCTCCTCAATCTTATTGATCAAGTCATTTAACCTTTCCGGGACTTTGGTGTCTTCATCTGGAAAATAATGGAGTTGTCCTAGGTGGTCTCAAAAGTACTTTCCAGCTCTAGCTCTGTGAACTTATGAATCTATAATATGTTTATGTGAAAATATTCCACAAAGAATAAATCTGTATGCAAATGTAAGACACATCTGCATCAAATAATCACCAAAAAGAGGCAAAATAGGATTTCCTTCTTCCACCAGGAGTTCCTTCAATATGACCATTCTCCTAATCCATTGCTAGCCATTTAACAAATATTCAATGAGTACCTATCAGTCAACATGCATTTATTAAGCTCCCATCATGCTCCAGACAATAGAGAATACAAAGAGTCCCTCACAATTTCTGCAACCTTTTAGGCTAGTGAAACAGAACAGATAAAATACTCAAGCAGATCTGTGATCTCATCATTGGATGTGCTCTTCATTGATCCATATTTCAAACTCTCCATCCTTGCCTATGAGGCCCATGAGGACTTCCTCAATTTCTCCTTTCTTTCTCCTGACATTTCCTATATTCTAGTGGAACTTTTTTGCCATCTACTTATCATCCCTCACCCTCACCATGTGACCATCCTATTTTGTATCATAGATTTCCCTGGAGCTACCTTTCACTTCTCTTCTATGAAGCTCCCCATTTGTTATATGTGACAGTCTGCTTACATCTGTCATGCACCACTCTACTGTCCCATTTTTGATACTGACTTTAAATTCTTTGGAGGCCATTGGGTTTCATCTCTTGTGGAGATCTCTGTAAAATGGGGATGACAATAGCGCCCACCTCCCAGGGTCTTTGCAAGGATCAAGGATCAATTAACAATTGTAGAGATCTTAGTACAGTGCCTGGTACATGATAAGGGTTATATAAATTTTAACTATTTTGTAAAAGATATTAGTAAAAGATAGAGAGCTGTGTTTCTGGAGGAAACTCAGGGTCATAAAAGAGAACTTTGTAATTTCCTGAAGGTAATCCAGTCTAGTGCCTCTTCTTCCTGTTTACTTCTTGGCCCAACTCATCCATCTGTACTGTCTTTCCCTGACATACAAAAGGATGAACAAGACCTAGAGGTTGTTCATCTCATTGCAGGTCATAATCTGGGCAATAATTACATGTATTGTTTCTATAGCACTTTAAAGTTTGTCAAGTGCCTTTCCATATATTTGCTCCTCACAATAACCCCATGAGCTGGCTGCTATTGTTACTGTCTATTTTACAGATAAAGAAGCAAGATGACAGGTTATGTGACCTGCCTAGAGTCACACATCTGGTAGGTGTCTAAAACGGAATACAAAATCAGGTCTTCCTGACCCAGCATCTGGCTCTTTATCACTTAGCTGCTGGACTGGCATTCTTTATCCATTGAGTCTTTCTGGTGTATATGGTCAAGTGAATCTCTTCCAAATGGTTGTTGATCTCATTCAGAGCAGCCAACATAATGTCATCTGCAAACATAAGCATCTGGATCCCTCTTCACTTTGAATTCTATATGGATTTCTTCCATTATAGTGCTAAGCTTTTGGGGGGAATATACATTTCTCTGTTTTATCCTTTGAAGATTCTGATCAGAAGGTCATTGACGAGGACTAGTCTAATGACATTCAAGATATATACGCAAAAAGACATCTGTTGTTTGTCCTTCATTTTCTAAGATCAATAATATCACAAGGTGATGTCTCGATCCATGCATGAATTGGATTTGTGTGGCAGAGTTGCATAAAGTCATCGGCCTCACTCTCTCTTCCAGAGTCATTGAAGTCCGGTGGCAAAACAAAAGTCAGGATGACTGGTAATGACCCAGGATGGAGTCAGTGACCATGGTATCTTTTATGTCTGACCAAGCTCTAAATGTTCCACAGTGCCTGCTTCAGCTGCCTTCATGGCTGTTGGAGTCAACTGTTCTCATCCTTCCATTCCATGGGGGAAAGTCTTCACATGCTTGGGATAGACACTCCCAACTCACCAACAGGTTTATGGACTATTGTTTACCCTCAACCTGGGTTATAATGCCTGTCTGCCAAGACAGTTTGCTGAGTGGTAGCTATTGCACCTGGTAAAGTTTTTTGGAGACCCAGGTGAGAGTTGAGTGCCAGGTAGACATCTAAGGTGAATGAGCATCCTTGAAACAAGCTTGGAAAACCCTCACGCCAGAGGTGCTAGAGCTCCTTGAACACCCATATATCCCCCAAAAAAGAATCTATCAATACAAAGTAACATATAAGTACCAAATTAATTGTACAAATAATAAATGGTATTAAATGAAAGTGATATTGTTCAAGGTAGGTTGAAGAGTCTTTAAATAGGCCTCGAAGGATGAGTAAAGCTGAAAAGGAGAGGTAGGGTATTCCAGTTAAGTGACCAGCAAGAAATCCATTAAATACATCATAAATAAGGAATATATGAGGACAGGGGATCCAGGAAGTCATGGAGTAGAGAGTTAATGTGGGTTAGGAGGGAGGGAATGTGTGTAGAAGACAAGTTCCATAATAAATCAATATAGCACAACTGTAGACTATTTAGCAGCTTGAGCAGATAACAGATAAATACTTCTTCCTTTCCCCTCCTCTCTTCCTTCCCTCTACCTAAGATAACTTCTATTGAGCCAAGGAATTGGGCATCCTGCTATCCATAGTCATAGACACATAAAATCTCAGAGGTGGAGGGGACCTTAGAAAGCACCTAATCTGATAGTCACTTCATTTCACAGATAGGATAACCAAAGCCAAAAAGGTAAGTGACTTGCCTGATATACCACCCAGTTAATTAGTAATTAGTTGTTGACCTGTCAAATTTACCATTAGTTATTCATTCTTTTGTTTGAAACACTGCCTCCCTCTGTCTTCTTTAAAAAAAGGCAAACACTCTTGGGCAAGGCAATGAATTCATTACCTATCTTCAGTAGGAATGACTGCATCAGATTGCTTCTTGGGAAAGAAGGTAGGTAGCTTGCTGAAAGTAGGTAGAAAGTATTGGGCAGAGGGGAAGGTGAGGGCAAAGGAGGGAAGAAAATAGTTGTAGGTAACCAAACAGCAAGTCTACCCACTTCACAGTTTTACTGAGCTGCAGTCCTGGCTTCTTCAAATACATGTGCAGGCCCCAAAACAAAGACCCTTCTTTACTCCTAAGAAATTGCAGGGCCCAAATGTGACATTTTTGGCTTCACACCCCTTCAGCGGGAGCTGCCCCCTCAACAGGGTAGGTTGCCGTTGAATATGAAGACTGCTTAATTCACCTTGGAATAGTGCCCTCCCAACTTCAAAGAACTCAGGCCAGCCTCCAAAGGCACCAGCTTCTGGATCTTGGAGCCAAGCAGCCCTGGCAGAAGCAAGCTTAATCAATGTTTCTCAGTGACATTTGGGGAGCTCTGACATCTCACTGCTCTTTCTGAGGTGTTCTTATGACAGACTCTACCTGGGGGAAGCCAGCCTGAGCAATCGCAGGGGAGAGGTGGTGACCTTCTAATTCTGGTGCAGTTAATGAACCCACCAGCCTGGGGAGCCCAGGAGAGTTGAGTCCACACCAGTGGCTCCTGCCAACTTTCTCCTGTTGTTTTTGATTCCCTTTCCTTCCTTTGCCCCCCTTTCCCTTTCCATTATGCCTGACATTTCTGAGACTGGGCTTTGTTACAAGCAATTAGATGGTGTCAGGGAACTGGGGAGATGAGCCTCTCACCAAGACACGGACAATGAAATGGGAAGAGAGTGTAACCTTCCCTAGGCTGGAAGCAGGGCTGTGGAGAGACAGAGCCTGGCCACTGGCATGCTCTGCTGGAGCAAAGGATCCCCTGAGTTTGCCTTGCCTGTTCCTGCTTCTATAGCTTCTATTTAAAAAGCACTTTTCAGTTTACAAAGAAGTCTCCTCATTACATTGTATGTATCCATTGATTGTATCCAAAGTTGATAAAGCCAGTAATGTTCCCACTTTTGAGCTAAATAAATTGAGGCCCAAAGAGGTTTAGATAGAAATTTTTCCAGTCATACAGCTAGTAGTATTTGAGGTGGGATTAAATACAGAAGTAGTATACCCAAGAGACTGGGTTAAAGCACCTTGGGCTAAAACTGAAGAAATTCAGATTCTATCTGTTCATCTGCCTCTAATTTATTGTATTAGCTTGAGCAAATCACTTTCTAGATTCACTTGAGAATACAATCTGCATGATATCTATTATTATATAGCTTTCCAGAGCAAACCACTTTCCCTTTCTGTTCCTCAGTTTCATCCTCTGTTTTAAAAAGTGTGTGTGTGTGTGTGTGTGTGTGTGTGCGCACGCGCACATGTGTGTGAATTAAATGATCTCTTCCAATTCTGAGCAAACTCTAAGCCTGGTGGTCTTTCTCTTTCCTATTGATCTGTCTCTTTGTAATGTCTTCCACCATGCTCTCTGCCTATGTGGATGCTATTTCATTGTTGTCCTTCCTTCTTGAAAAAGGACCAAAATGTTAGTCAAGTTACAGTGTGTCCAGCTGTGGCTGATCAGGCGATATGAGCTTGGAATACTCTACCACAGGTCGGGCACAAATAATCCATCTGAACATTTGGGGTGAATTCTCTAAATTTGTGCATCTCACATTTGTTTTAAGCTATTGCCATTCTGCTTTATTCATAGAGCATAGGACCTTCTCTGATGAGAGCATACCCTGCTGGATAGTCCTGTGCCAGTGTCTCCCACTTTAGAGAGACCTTGAAAGTGTTCTTATATGATTTCTTCTCACCACCATGTGAGCATTTGTCTTGTGTGAATTCTCCATAAAACAGTCTTTTAGGCAAGCGTCATGTTTTGCATTTGAACACTGTGGCCAGTTCATCAGAGCTGCGCTTTCTGCAGTACAGTTTGAATCATTGGAGTTTAGTTTGAGAAAAGACCTCAGTGTCTGATACCTTACCCTACTAGGTGATCCTCAGAATCTTCCTTAGAGTTCAAATGGAAGCATTTCGGTTTCCTGGCATGGCACTGGTAGACTGTTCAGGTTTCACAGGCATACAACAATGAAGCTCTGTGAACTTTCAGTCTGATAGTCAGTCTAATACCTCTTCTCTCCCACACTTTCCTTTAGGACCCAGCTTTATACTTTAGGCTACACTTTAGGCTAGCTCTGACAATGCCTATCCCAACCTTATTATCAATATGTACATCTCTGAAAAGTACACTACTAAGGTAAGTAGATGCTACCTGAACTCAGACTCATGTTCCTTCTCCTCCAAGAAACCTTCTGAACCACCCTAGCCCAAAGATCTTCCCATCCCCAGAACACTCAAAACACTTCTTATCTAGAGCACTTAATAGACCTTTAGCAATTACCTCCAGAAAATTCAAAATGACCTGCACTTTCACTTCAACTCAATAGTTATTGAGGTCCCTGTTATGTGGAGGGCACTATGCTGGCCAATAGCCATATATAACAAGAGATATGAAAAAGACTATACTCTCAAAGAATTTACAAACTAATGGGTGGATGGGAGGAGAAGGAAAAAATTCTCTGTTGGAGCAAAGGCTCCTGGTAGAGCAGGTGGCCCCAGTTGATTAGCAGAGGCCTATGATTGAAGAGCCCTCAGTTCTTCAGGGCCCAAACTGAGCCCAAATGGAGATGCTGGTCTGTCTTGCCGGGCCTTTTCCAACCTTCCAAACTTCCTAAGCCCTTAATTTAGTGTAGACTTATTGCTTTTCACAACTTGTCACTTCAGTTGACTGAGTTTAGTTGTTGATGTCAAGAAGGGCAGTAGGACACATGAGGACAGAAGAGGCAAGTGCTGAAAAACAATAGGCAGGCACAAAATTACCTCTGGAGAATTCCAAGTTATGGGCACTTTCCTTTCAGCTTGACAGCTATTAGACACTTGTGTGCAGGACACTGTGCTGCCCAATAATTATATAACAAGAGATGTGATGAAGATTCTTAATTCCTCTTAAGGAATTTATAAATTAATGGGTAGGTGGGAGGGGAAGGAAAAATTCATATGTAATGAACTATGATACAAGGAAGATTGTGATAAGTATAAGGCAGAACACTAAGAAAGTTACTGTAAGAAATACCAGGAGAAAGAGAAATCACTATCTATTGGGTTAAGGGAGTAAGGGAAGGCTTTATGAAGAAGAGAGGTGTAGATTGGGCCCTGAAGGAATAGGGGATGCAGACAAATGTAAGAGGGAGGTAAGGGAACCCATTCCAGAGATAAGAGACAGTATGAACAAAGATATAGAGGCAGAAGACAGCAGAGAATGGTTTAAAAATGAGAACTGAAACATGGACTTTTAGATTCAGTGATACTGGCCTCCTGACTGTTGATCAATAAGACACTCCATCTCCTGACTCTGGACATTTTCTTTAACTATCCCCCACACCTGGAATATTCTCTCTCCTCATTTCTGCATACTGGCTTCCTTTAAATCTCAAAGAAAATCCTATCATCTGCAGGAAATCTTTTCCAACACCTCTTAATTCTAGTGCCTTTCACATCTTAATTATTTTCTATGTATCCTGTATGTAGTTTGTTTTTATATTTGTTGTCTCTACTAGTTGTCCCACTAGATTGTGAGTTCCTAGAATACAGGAACTGTCTTTTGCCTCTTTTTGTATCCCTAGCACTTAGCACAGTGCCCTGACATAAAGCAGGCACTTAAATGTTTATTGACTCGAACTGAGAAAAGAAAGGAAGACAATATCAATTAAAACTGGAAAGGAATATTGGATTCATATTATGGAAGGCCCTGGATGCTAGGATCTCTTTATATTTTATTCAGAAAGTTATGGAGAATCATCAAAGGTTTAAGATCAGTACTTTGGAAGGGTAGTATAGTAAAGTTGAAAGGGCACTAGATTTGGAGTCAGAGGGCAAAGGTTTGAATTCCAGTTTTTCTACCTCCTACCCCTGTGACTTATGTTAAGTCATTTCACCTCCAAATTTCATATTTCTTATCTATAAAATGAAGGGGTTCATCTAGATAGCTTCTAGGATTCTTTCCAGCTCTAAATCTCTCTACATCCAAGTCTCTTCATGTCCAGCAGGATCACCATTCAGACAGACAGTAGTGTGATGGCATCATTGAACATGAGATACACTTAAGGCAAGAAGACCTAAAGAACAGATTATAAAACAACATAGACAAGAAGAGAGAAGCGGATGTGAATTTGGGTGGTTGACACAGGAAGATAAAGAAAGGGATGAATGTTAGAAGGATTTTGGAGGTAAAATTGACAGGACTTGAAAAGGTGGAGTGAAATCTGGGTCTAGAGTCAGAAGGCCTAGGTTCAGGGCCCAGTTCTGCTGCTTATGCAGAATCACACTTATCATTGTCATTATTTAATCATTTCTCAAACATGGCTGACTCTTCATGATCCCATTTGGGGTTTTCTTGGCAAAGATATTAGAGGGGTTTGCCATTTTCTTCCCCAACTCATTTTCCAGATAAAGAAACTGAGGTAAACAGTGTCAAGTGACTTTCCCAGGGTCACATTGCTAGTAAGTATCTGAGGTCAGATTGGAACTCAGAAAGATGATCTCACCTGACCTCAAACCTGACACACTGTCCACTGCACCACCCACCTTAGGAAATGTGATTTGGGGAAAGTCATATCTCACAGAATCACAATCTCCTCATCTGTAAAATGGTGCCATTGAACTAGATGACCTCCAACATCCCTTCCAGCTCAAAATCTATGCTGTTTCCCTGACTGAATTGTAGATTTATTGAGGGAAGGTATCATGTCCTAATTGTTCATATATCCAGCAACACCTCTTAGCAAATATTAGGTACTCAATAATAAATATTTGGCTTTTTGATGAATAAATAATTTCAGCACTAAACCCGGAGTAATTTCTGAATATTAAACCCTGCTTGAGGTACAGAATAATAGTGTTCTCCAGTAGCTTCCCCTCCCAGGAATCTAAGACATATATAATTCACAAGATGGGAGCTATGGGGAAAAGGAAATAAACAATTTTCTATTTCAACTTGATCCAGGAATTGCCTGAGGATCTGGACACTGTTTTTCTAGCTAGTTAGTCTCCTTTCCACTCTGCATAGATTACAGCCTCTATGCCTATTGAATACAAAAGACTAAGGGGTCATCCCTGGATCTTTTCTGTCTGAGACTATAGAAGCCTTAGAACATGAACCCCTTGTTGTTTTATGCTGGTTTTAAACTCACAAGTGGTCCATTTCAACCTAGGATCAGATAGCATCCCAAGATCCACCCATGATACCAGCTCCCAGTTTAGGTAAAAAGAAGACCCCAGGGATCACCCTTGATCTGGGATAGGTTAAAATGAATATTCTTGTATAGAGGGTGGAATTGAAAGTTGAGAGGGTAGAAAAAAAAATGGACAGTTTGAATCGTGAATGTCACCCATTGGCTTCTTTGACATTAGGCAGACAATGACTATTCATCCATTAATAATTCTCTCTCTGGAGCTGTTGGTAGCCCATGCTGTTCCCTTTCACTGCTCTCTCTGGGGCCCTCCCCCTGCACTCGGTCAGCCCAGTAGGGTTTAGCAAAGAACTGTTCTCCCATTGTTTCTCCTGTGCAAGAGCTGTTTCATCAGCTACTCTGAAAGCTTCTTAAAGACAGTTTTCTTTTTAATTCCCCTCAGCACCATGGACAGTGCTGAACACACAGTAGGTACTTAGCAACTACTGGTGGGTGGCCAGTTTTAGGATTCCAGAACTTTGCTGCTCTATTTGAATTTTAGCAATTGTGGAATTATTCCTCAGGGACATAACTTGTTTTTAAAAGCATGATTTAGGATCTTTTTGCCTTACTGCAAAGATAGATGCCAAGAAAGTCTCCAGTTTGAATGATAATAAATCTCAGAAACAACTTAGCTGCTTTTTATAAAAAGGAAAGTTGGCAAGGAATTAAGGTGGAAGAGGGCCTAACTGCTCTTTCCTACTTTGAAAGAAACAATTAAAATTACTTTGAAATTAAATTCTAAAAAGGTTGAGAGTGGGGTATGTGAATGTAGAAGCTCTTTATTATTAGGAAGGTAATCCCTGGAGGAATGACTAGAATTCTTAGGATGCACTGAGAAAAATTCTTGTCTTCTTTCCCCAGAGTGCTCCAAGCTTCAAGAACACCCCCCCCGACTCAATGACAGACTCAACAAACTCCAAGTTACACACTTGGTTGTGCTTATGAAAAACCTCTTTCTCCCATAAACTATAAACTAGAAAGGCAGATGTAAAGAAGATTAATTTATTTGTTTCAGGTCACAAGCATCCAAGCAAAACTAAAAATACAAGCGGATATGGAAACCTCATCAAAAGTTAAACCTAAATTACTTATTTTTCTTTTAAAAATCAATCAACAGAAGCAGCTAGTGGTACAGTGAATAGAGAAATAACCCTAGAGTCAGGAGGACCTGAATTCAAATCCAGCTTCAGACACTTACTAGCTGTGTGATCCTGGGCAAGTCATTTAACCTCATTTGCCTCCAAAACAATATATTAATAAATAAACATTTATTGACTATCTATCAAATAGAGGGCGCTGTACTAGGTACGGGAGACACCAACTTGCATTGTAAGACACAGTTCACATTTACAATTTATAGCCTAGTTGGGAAAATAAACTAGTTAACCAGATTTACCAGTACAAGGCAATATATGATAATAGTGGAAAGAGTACTGGCTCTTTGTCTCGGAGGAACTGGGTCCCAATCCTATTTCTGATGCCTGAATAACCTTGAGCAAGTCACTTAATCTCACTCAACTGTTGTTGCTGCCTGTTCTTTGCTCTCAAAGACCAGGACCTCAGGGAAGTGATGCCATGGCATGCAAGTGAATTGGACTTAAGTGAGGGAGGGCTGAGTGCAGGGTCACCAGCCTCACTTTCTTCTTTGGAGCTATCTGGCAAGGAGTTGATTAAGGCTAGGTAAGAAATGAGGCAGAGAATGGCCTCTTTACCTGGTCAAAAAAAAAAAATCAGTCTGGGGGAGGAGGACCCTCAGGGTTTCTGGCCAAAACAGAAACAAGTGCTCTTCACATTCACTAAACCTTAAAATGAAAAAGTTGGACTAAATGGTTCATGAGAAAATCTTTTAGTTCTAAGTCTATGGCCTCAGAATTAGTGGTTGATACAAAGTAAAGGGACATCATAGGAATTCACAAAGGAAGGGTACCAAAACGATCAGAAAGGAAAGGAGGAAAATGTAGGAAAAGTTGAATGGGACTGAATCAGAATGGATTCTTTTTTTCCATTTAGTTCAATGAGTGTTCTTTAAGCATCTACTAAATGTTAGGTACTCTGCTAAGCGCTGAGGACACAAAGGCAAAAATTGTCCCCAATGATCTGACATTCTTCTGGTTTGTTCAGTTACTTCAGTCCATAATAGATAAGCCTGTAAACTTGTCATCCACTGATGCTGCCAGCTCCTATGGTTCAGGGACAAAATCTATTCCCATTTCCAGATATGCAACATCATCCCTTAGTTTAACTTTTACCAGTGACAAGGACGATAATGACACAACTGAGTTTTTTAACTGTGTATACTAAAAAAAAAAATCTTGAAAACATTCAAGGTCTCTACTTCCTCTTTTTCTTTGACTAGCTTTAAATGATATTCTGGGATTGTTTCCCAAAAATGTTCAATCCTTTGTTCATTGTAATATTAGTAAGTAGAATTCCTATCCTTATTGTGTCACTTCCCATGAGCATTTAGGACTCAAGACGATTCCTAGTCTTGTCTCTGTCTGGCTTCTCACACCTCTCCCTGAAAACAGGAAACCCATCTGAGTAAGTGAGTTGACCTCCTGCTGACCTATGGGAATCAATGAACAATTAATTACTATCATCAAGTAGTACCCTACTGGAGAGGGGGTATGGAGACAGGGAGATAGCATGCTTCTATTTCTCCATTACCAATTAGGAGTGCCAGGCTTGCTGACAGCTGCCTGTCAACCCAGCCCAAGCACAAGCCTAGAGCGGTTTCTTCCCCTCTCAGGAAATTGTCCGACAGTCTGCTCTCCACTTCCTTTTTGGAATCATAGGGAATGGTTTTCCCAAGGCAAGGTGTGGGCATTCAAGGGAGCCTCTAAGATTACCTTGAACTTGTCCTCTTTAGACCTTGTTTGTACTAGGTGTCTGCATGTTATTTCCCCCATTAGACTATGAGGTTCCTTTGAGTAAGAACTGGGATGTTTTTCCTTTCTTTGTACCCTCGGTGTTCAGCACAACACTTGGACATAGTAGGTAATGGTTAAATCCTTACTATTGACTTGACTTGAGTGAACACTAGGGAGAACTTGAAGTTTCTTGAATGAGTCTTTAGGAACAAGAATTTTGGTTGAGAGTGGGTGAGATAAGGTAGGAGAGCTTTCAGTACCCTTAAATTTCACCATGTTGGCATCTGCCTACTCCATCCTTACATAAAACTGCCTTGTTTCATGGAGTTCCTTAGGAGAAAAACTCTATACCACACGGACCCCAAATCTTTTATCTTTTCTTTCCAATATACAGTAAAAATCCTCCTCATACACGCACACATACACATATACACACATCACTTTATGTCAGAGAGATAATCCAGCCCTGCCCCTGCATATATGTAGAAGGTTTATCCTAAAGCTTGACTCAGCAAAACTAGTAAGGCATTAAGGGAGACTTTCAAATGTGTAGCTTACAAATGAAGTTAACATCATAGTGTGGCTTGGTGCCATGTTGGCACTATGCCAAACCCTTGACAATTCCTTCCTATACTCATCAGAAGCCTTCCATTTTCCTACACCAGGTTAGTCTGTCAAAAACATGGCCTGAGTGCCCACTTACTAATTGATTTGGAGAAGGCCCAAAACAAAAGGAAAAGCAAAGCTCCCACAATGAAGGACTGTCCTATTTAGTCAGGTCCTTGGGAGTTAAGCTATCTCAGAGTGCTACAAACCCACTCCCAGAAGAAAGGAAACCATTTAAACCTAGGTTTTTTTCAGATTTCTCCTCTTAAGTGAACATTAGTCAATTTCACTAAAAGGAAAAGGGGCATGGTATAATGTACAGAAGATACTTTGGAGGCAGACTTGGATTCAAGTCTCAGTCTCTTCTTTTTGCTATCTGACCCAAGTCATCCGTCTTAGCCTCCATTATCTCATCTGCAAAAGGAAGGGTGGGGGGGACTTGCAAAAGTGAGAATACCTTTACTATGCCAAGCACTTGGCCATCAACTCCTCTCTTCTAACCTAGAAGGGGTAAGGTATAGGGATGGCATCATACTTTCATTTTCACACATGGGGCCAGTAAAGATAATCAGGTAGACAAAGTCTGACTAGGAGCTCAAGATTTTCCTTGATGCTTTGGAGGAGACCCAGAAAAAGTAGAGAAAATGTTTTCTAAGCTTTTTAGCTCAAAATCCTGTGATCCAAAAGAGTAAAATATAGATCTGAAGATCTAGTCATTCTAAAGTCTTGCAACTTGCAAAATAAATGCTCTTCCTGGCATCTCCAGATGCCACATTCTTCCATTTAGTTCAGAAACATTTTCTAAAGATAGAAAAATCCTATTTCACAAGTTTTTGTCGAACTACCTCTCTGCCCTACTACCTCCCCCTCCCCCCCACACACACATATTTTATTTAGCCTATTATAGAGACTTCTTTTAGTCCAAATATGCAGGCTCCTGTTCCCACTGAGCTATCTTTTGCTAAGTTTGAACATTAATGAACTGAGTACCAAAGTCCTCAGTCATTTACCTCATGCCCTAATCTGACTTTGCAAAATTACCTGGCTCCATGTCAAGTAGATTATTGATACAGGCCATCAGTCACTGTACCTCCTGCTGGGGGCAGGTGAGCCAGAAGACACCCTGGGGCGCCAGACCAAGTCAACACGTTATCTCTCCACCCACTGTTATCAGTTCTAGGAACAATGGGTCAACACTAGTCTTCTGTCTATTCCTGTTCCCAATCTCCAAGAAGGAACAGAAGTAGCTATTGTTTGCAATTAACTTGATCAAGCAAAACCCATATAAATCAATCACCCTGGGGCTAATAAATAAATGAATGATTATCTTCTGGTAAATGTGTAGACAAGGGTTGGTGGCCTGGATTTGCTACTTTTCTGGATGAAATGAAAGCTCAGGCATGAGTAAAGTTGGCATACTGGGAAGAGTATGCCTGGGAGAAAACGTATTGTTGAAAACAAAATTTCCGCAGGACTCAGCCTTCAGTCCTGGATTTTATTCCACTGTTTTTGGGACGTTTGGTTATCAGTTTTGTTAATGACTTCATGTCTCTCTGGTTTTTCGGTTGCCTGTCTTTTATCTTCTGAGCACCTCCGTCCTCTTGTAAAACCTTCTGACTCCCCAGATGCAGGCCAATTCCAAGCATCACTAAGGTATATGGGAAAAGTTAGCCAGGCCCTGTCCAGGTCTGCTTTAAGGACCTGCATCAGTTTAGTAATGTCCTTCCTCTCTGGTTTCCTTGCAAGCCCCACCCCAGGGAGCCATTTAGGGATGTGCACCCCCCACCTTGGCAGATCATGCATCAGACTAACTCTTAGACTTCATTTCGTCATCTAACTAGTAATTCCAGGAATTGAGCCATGTACTCTAATGGGCCATTGTCATTAGAGACTTTCCAAACACTTACATTTCCGGCTCCCCAAAGCATAATAATTGCTAGCCCAGAAGCTAGAGGGCCCAAGGACCGGCTGCTAGGCACCAAGGCCATTTTCAAAGCTAAAGGGCCCCACATTATCCTAGGCTGGTATGTCAAAATTCCAGTGACGATGTTTATGTGATAAATAAATAAATAATGCACAGTAACAAAGAATAAGCTGCGCTGTGTGATAAATATATAAACAATCTAGCCCTACCTTGCCTAGTCAACTTTATCTCCTATTTCCTTGCATGCAATTCAATTCAACATTTGTTCAGCCCACTATCTTGCAAGGCACTATTCTTAGGGACAGTTCTTCAGTCTCCCAATCACAAGATGTTCATTGCTAACCCTAACACTCAGTTCTTTAGGTGGTACAGTGGGTACCAAGCCTGGAGTTGGAAAGACTCATCTTCTTGAGTTCAAATCTAACTTCAGCACTACTTACCAGTTGTGTGATCCTGGGCAAGTCATTTTTTGCCTCAGTGTCCCTATCTTGCAAAATGTATTGGATAAGAAAATGGCAAGGCATTCCAGCATCTTTGCCAAGAAAACCCCAAATGGGATCATGAAGAGGTGGGCATGACAGAACAACAATCACTCCATTCACCTCCTTCCTCCTGTCTAGAATGTTCTCCTCAATTCTTCTACTTGTTCTAATTCTATATATTTTATTTAAACACAAAAGGTCAGGTCACATTTGGAGAACTGCATTCAGTTCTAGGCAACATAGCTTGGAAAGGACATTAATGGACTGGAAAACAACCAGAGGAGGGTAACCTGGAGTCCAAACCATGTGAGCACTAGTTGAAGAAACTGAAAATGTTTAGTCTGAAGAAGAGACTGAAAGCCTTTCACACACACAAAAAGGATGAGATTCGTTCTGTTGGACTTCAAAGGTCCAGAAATTTGAGCAACTGGAGAAAGTTGCAAAGGAGGAAATTTAGATCTGAAGTCAAGAAAAGCATCCTAATAAATACAACCTTCCAGAAGTGGGGTAGGATGTTTTGGAAGGCTCCCTCTTATGGGGGTCTTCAAGCTGGACTGAATGAATTGAGTATATTGTAATAGTGTTTGGGAGGCTGTATAGGTAGAAGATGGTGGCCATGAGGTATCTTCCAACTCTAATTTTCTGTAGTTTTAGGACCTATCTATCTTTCAAAGTCTATTTCAAAAGATACATCCTGGAGGCTGTACAGTAGAAAGGCTGCTAGATTTGGAGAATTGTGTAATCATACAATTTTAGATTTGGAAGGAATTTCAGTGGTCAGTTATCTATCTGAATCATACCTGAAAGAAATCTGCATCATATCTGAAAAATTATTGTTGTCACCCAATCTCTGTGTGAAGATTGAGGGGGATCCTACTTATTCTCAAAGATAGTCATTCAGCTTTTTGTCAGAAGGCCTGGGTTCAAATGCTGGCTTTGCCTCTTATTACCTCTAAGACCTTGGTAAATCAGTCATCTTACTTAGGCCTCAGTTTCCTCATTTGCAAAAATGAAAAAGTTGAATAAGATGATATCAGGGCTGCCTCCTAGCTCTAACTTTATGATTCTAAGATCCTCTACAATGCCTTCCCTGACAACTACAACCTATCGCAGTCTCTCTACTTCTACAACTGCTATGACAATTACCATCTTAGCCAATGATTTTGGCATTTGACCACATGCCATTTTGAATTGGTTATTTGTTTCCTTTGCTCATGTCTTATCTTAAAATGGGACTGTGACCTCATGGAGAAAAAAAAAACCTTTTCTTAAATTGGTTTCATTTTTATCTTGCCAGAATATTATGCACATAATAACCACTCAATCAATGGTGTCTAATTGGTTATTAATATGTAAAATAATAAAAATTTATATTGAGGGTGTACCATAGCTGATATTTGCTGTTAGTGTGACCCTAGGCAAATCACTTAATATTGTTCAGCCTCAACTTTGAGAAAACATCTCATTCCTCAGAGGATGGGGTATACCTGTATGGAACACTAAAAATAATTTTAGACTTTCAGTAAGTTGGACAATTTTGGCTAAGGATTTTTTCTCCATGATATTATTTGTTATTAGGGATGGCTCTCTGTAAAAGAAAAGAGGAAATGATACGTTGGAAAATATAGGTGATTTAAAAAGAAGATATGATTCTTTTTTAAAATAAAATGTTTTTTATATCAGTTATTAGTCTGTCACTTTCCTTCCAAATTTCAAGGTGTGTGTGTGTGTCTGTCTGTCTGTCTGTCTCTGTTTCCCTTTCTGTTTCTCTCTTTCTTTCTCCCCCTCTCCATCTCTATCTTTCTCTCCTGTTGATACATCATCTCCTAATTAGAAGTCATTTGACAAGAACTAGAAAACTACAAACTTCCTCCACTAGAAACTATGAGCATTTTATAGGTATTAGCTAATTCATCATCTTAACATTTCAAGAGAGATTGGATATTAAGCATCTACTATATTTTATTCTAGAAAAGATGACATACCACTCATAAATTTCACTGTGGGAAAAAACTCCTAGATCCTAGTCCATTTCTCAATATCAGGAGGGCCTATCCCTGATGTGAACCATGGTATATAACTAGGAAAAGGGTAGAATAGTCTTGGCAGATCAACTCAGTAAGGTTTCAGAATTTACTGGTAAGTTTCAATCAACCTGATGGAGACCTCTGTAGACTGTAGATCATACTAATGGTTCAAATAGGCTAGGTAGAAGTTTTCTGATGGGATTCTAGTTTTCCCTGTAGGCTCCCTAGTCATCAGAAACTAGATCTAGAAGATCTTACATTGCCCTTTCTTCCCTAACTTTCCAAACTTTGTCCTTCCTATGAGTTAAACTATTTCACAAATCCTACTTTATCCATGGTTTTCCCCAATCAGTTGGAAAGATGACAGTAATTCTTGTGAGCACATGACTTCCAAAACTTCCCCTTCACTCATCATTTCACTTTTCCTTTCTCTTTCCACAAATGTTGAATGTGGATTGGGTTTATGTATTTATGGGATGTATTATTAGAGCCTATTAAGTCCTACTGTAATGGCTCATTGTGGTTAGAGGCAATGTTAAGTTCTCAAAAGGTTTGCCCTTAGAATGCAATTCCTAGTAGGTCTGCCAAAGCTAGAAAGGTTTTGCGTTCTAAAACAGGAATGGATTATGTGTCTGTAGTTCATGGATCACTCTAAGTTTAGAGAGACTGTTTACAAGAATGTTGACAAAGTGAATGATTTTCTTAATTTTTTGGCCCAAAACCCTCTAAAGACCTACTACTAAGTTATAGGGAGTATCTGTTCTGACCACATTACAGATCCCTGAAGTACTGAAAATGATAACGATGATGATGAAGAACAAGGTGATGGTAATGATGATATCAGCAACAAAATGATATAGAGAAGAAGCTGTGGTGCAGTTGATAAAAAGTCAAGCTCACAACTGGGAAGAGCTGGGTTCAAGTTCTGTTCTAACAAGTTTGAGTTCTAACACATACTTCCTATTTGATGGTGACCAAGTCACAGTCTCTCAGCGCTCTGACAACCTGAAATCCCAAGTCCACTCTGTACTATGTGTTATGTACAAATGTGCAAACAGTACTTTGTACTATGTCTATGTATTATGTCACACTATTACAGATTTAAAGCTGTTGTGTAGTAAAACAACCTCTCCATTTATTTGACAAATGGGGAAACTGAGGTCCAGGAAAGTGAAGTAATTTGCCCAAGTTCATACAGTTCTAAATGGTGGAGGTCAAGTTCAGTGGGAAAATACTGCTCTTTCTGTCTGTCTGTCTGTCTGTGTGTGTGTGTGTCTCTCTCTCTCTTTCTCTCTTTCCACTGTAACACATCATTCCCCAAGGTCAATCATTTCTTAATTTCTATTTGATCCTATATGTGAATAATTCCAGGCCATTACAAATTCTTTACATGGAGGATTATGCAGTCTTAGCAACATTCCATTATCAAAATCATATTCAACTTTTTATTGCCATGCAGAGCCCCCCATTTTATATAATTTCATATCCCATACATTATATATATATATATATATATATATATATATATATATATATATATACACTCTATAATATAGACATGTATTGCTATGCAAAGCCTGCCATTTTATATCATGTACATATACATAGGCTTGGGGGAAAAGTTCAGCAACTATATAAAATAGAGAGTATATAGTTTATGAACCAAGTTTCTTCTTAAAAATATTCTCTTTTCTTTTCCTAAGATATGATTCATTTTTAAGAATCATTCCTTATGAGGCATGCATTTGATATAAAAAGGGATGAGTCATGTAAGATGATTTGTTAGTGACCCAGAATTTAAGAACCTGTAGGTGAAACTTCCCTTTTTTAAAAAAAACAAGCATTGTCATTTCAAGGAATGTTCATATTGCCAAAGCAATAATGGACTGAATCTCTTTTTAAAAGAGTTAAGGCATTATTAAGTAAATAAGTCCATCAAAAATATTTAGTACATGCTAAGTTCTAATCATCATGCTGTGAATATAGAGAAAGAAAAAAAAAACTTTGTCCACTCTCAAGGAGCTTATACTGTAATGAGGAAGCCAACATATACATAAATATGGCCACTTAATACCACCACCAACAGGGAAGTTATTCCTGATGCAAGGATACTAAATTTTTGAATTCCTACACCACCTTACTTCTAGGAGAGTTTATCCAATATTATTGTATAACTTGTCCTGAATAGTTTTTTGTGTTGTTGTTGTTTAAAGCTTTCGATTGAAGAGGAACATGATGGTTCCACCAATTTTAATGGAAGTCTATAGGCAGTAGTCAAAAGGGTATCATAACTTTACATTAAAAAAAATATAATTATTAAAGATTTCCTGGCTTATAGTCTTTCTGTCCACTGCTTACTTCTGCCCTTATCATTTATATTTATGTCTCCTCAAAATATCCCAACTTGCAATTGAACATGTATTTTTTTGCATAGTCATTTATTTTAGTCTCTTGCCCATTATTGAAGGTGTGTTTGCAATCATTTATCAGGGATAGCAAGCTGATAGTGTTTACAAAGAACTTTAAATCACCTGGAAATGCTAGATTTGCTGACAGAATTCAAGCAATGGGTTCTTCACTTTATCAAATGATGTTTTTAGGATTTAATAAAATTGTAAATAGCATTTTGTTAGTATATGAGTTCCTTGATTAACCTTATCTGATGTGTCCTCATTCATTCTCTTGGTCCCTTAAGCTCCTGTGGGAGAGTAAACATCTCCTTAGCCATTACCTTACCTTTTCAACCTCCCATAACCTCCCAGTAGCTTACTTAGCCTGTGCTCTAAGGAGGAGTCAGTGAAGCAGTGAGAAAGTAGAAGGAGGGATTAGTCTTATGAATATAATCATCAGAAGGGAGAGGATAAGGGGCAGAGAGAAAGAGGGTTTCCCTGAATTCTAGAATGTGCCTTGAGGAATCTTTCAAATCTGGTGGTCTTTGAAACTTATTAAACATATGTACCAAGGGCTGGCACACTTTCCACAATGGCATGGCATGTTTCCAATCCCTTGCTCTTCCGGCATGCTGAGAACATGGCGACCATGTTCCAAGTCTTAACAATTACTAGAGGGAATCATCAAAAGTGATTCAGCAAGAGCAGGCAATGACTCTTGAAAGTGGTAGAGGTACTGAAAGGGACCTCTGAAGCCATCAAGTCTACACTTGTTCCCATTTTATAGATACAGAAACTAAGACCTGAAGAGATTAAGTGATTTGGTTATGCTTCATGATGCAAAATGCCATCCACATCCAGAAAAAGAACTATGGAGTCAGAACACAGAATGAAGACTATTTTCTCTTTTGATATGTTTGATTTGGTTTGGTTTTGCTCATGGTGTCTTCCATTCGTTTTAATTCTTCTATGCAACATGACAAATGTGAAAATGTGTTTAATAAGAATGTATGCGTAGAGCCTATATAAGATTGCATGCCATCTGAGGGAGGAGGGGAGGAAAAAAGAGAGGTAGAAAATTTAAAACTTATGGAAGTGATTGCTGAAAATTGAAAACAAATTAATAAATTTGGGGGGGAATTATTTGATCATACAAGTAGCAAGTGTCAGAGATGGTATTTGAACCCAGGTCACCTGACCCTATAGCTGATGCTCTTCTCATTGCACCATGAATGTGGTAGTGGTAGTGGTGCCACTGAAAATTGATCCATATGCCATCTTTGGAAAAGATTGCAAAGTTTCACCCCTGATATTTACTGTAGTACCACTTACCTCAAAAAAGAAATGTCTCCACTATTCCTGCAATTTAACTTACACATTTCATCTACAAAGACTTAAGATACAGATGCCAGTCTTCAAGCCCAAAGAGAGCACTCCACAGCTATCCACAAGTCAAGCTCCTGCTTTTCTCCTTTCCCCAGTAAAAACCGCTAACAAGGCAGTCATGTTATTGAATCTGATCTCAATTTCACACCCTCTCCCTTACCTCCTCTTCCCTTGACAGAGCTCCAGATAATAACTTCTTACCTTTTACCTTGTGCTTATTTACTTTCCCCCATCCTACCCCAATCTATATGATCTTTGAATAAACCTGGGGGAAAAAAAGATAGGACAGATGAGAAAATGAAGACAGGGAGTAACTAAGGGCCAAAGGTCACATAGCAAATTAGTTTCTTGAGATGACAAAAAAGGGGAGAAGGGGCAAAAATTGGATGTTTAACAAATCACACATATAAATTCCTAATTTTTAAAATTTTTTATACCCATCCTCCTCACCTATACTTAAAATGTCTGTTGAAATTGGACATCTATGTCATCTTTCACCTTCAGGGAGAGAAGAAACCTCATTCATCCTCTGCCGTGGTATTGGTTTTTATCAGTGATTCAATGTGTAGAGAAGGATGTAAGATGAGATCGACAACAGCAGCACCAGTCTACTGATTGCCTTATGAGTGGATTGTGATGGTAGTTCCTGAAGATGCAGAAAGAAATTCTGGGCTTAGAGTCAGAGAACATTCATTTAAATTCTGTATTTACAGTGTGACCTTAGACAAGTCACTTTACCTTGGCCAATCTCAGTTTCTTCTTCTCTAAAATGAGGAGGTTAGACTAGATGACCTCTAGTGTGGATCTGCAATGCTCAAAAAGAAAATGAAAAAGCAAAATAACAATGACTGACCATATCACCTAAAAGACAAGAAGTATGATCCCTGTAGCTGGGCCCCAAGAATGAAACTGAGAAGTTCTTTCACCCTTGGGGTAGGGCTATTTGCTAAGTCACACAAGACAAGTGGAAATTGGTCCTTCCCCCCTCCTTTTGTGACAGCTTATAAAAACTTTAAAAGCAAAATCTTGGTACTTTCCTACTAAGGCTAAGTAAACTCCCAAATACTGGGACCCAGAATGGGTTTAGAGGTTTTCTAATACCAATTGATTTGTTTCAAGTCATTGGCAGAAGAGCAGAAGGCCCATGACAGGCCCTTAGTGCTGCTGTTCTTTCAACCTGCTCTGTCCAGCTTCATCTGTCTCATCCCATATGAAGGTTACGGTGTCAGTAGATGACCTTTGTCACACCCCAGTGCTTTCTGGGATGTAAATGAAGGGTTTCAGCATCCAAGCTGGGCAGATAAGATATACTGTACTTGAGCCTCTGAAAGCAGATATTTATTTTAAATCTGGGAGAAAGAGAAAGGTAATGTTCTGAAAAAAAATTTTTTTAATATATCAAGTATGCCAAGACCCATCTGATATTATCAGCCTTTACAGGATAGGGCAGTTGTAAAGAGACTCTATAAAACAGTCCTCCCTGATTCTCAAAAGAGGTATTGATTTTTAAGTGCAGAGGGGGTCAGCATCACATCACCAGCACAAGTAAAGCCACTGTACCTCCTCTCCCAGCCTTTTAACAAAAGAACAAAATCAAGAAAAGGCAAGGAAGATAGAGTGATGGAAGGAATGATGAAGAAAAAGAAAGTGATTGTGTCGGCCCTGAAGATCTCCCCTGGACAGTGACAGGAGCCAGTTGAAGCTCTATACAGTTGCAGGGCATTCCCCTTTCTTTGTTTTATTTGACAGAAGCCTCAAGGGACCTCTGCTTGGTGACCAGCGGCTTAGCAAGGAGGAAAGGTCAAAAGAGTAAGGATATGTTCCAATGGAACTGGAGGCCAAATATCTCAGATGTTTATCAACCAAATGCTCTAAGTGTGAGACAATCTTAGGGGGAGCTGAATATTTTCATACCCCAGCACTAACAATGAAATTGGTGCTATAGAATCCTGACGGCTGAAGTTTTATAGCTAGTGAGTGATATCAATGCTTGTTGATGTTTGTTGATGTGGACCATAGGCTCATAGAGCTAGATCAACATCCTCCTCATTTTACAAATGATGAAATTGAGACTGAAATAGGTTAAGTGACTGGTCATAGCTGTTGTTCAGATGTGTCTGATTCTTCATTATCTCATTTGGTGTTTTATTGGTAGAGATACTAGAGTGGTTTGCCATTCCCTTCTTCAGCTTATTTTCCAGATGAGGAAACTGAGTCAAATGAGGTTAAGTGATTCACCCAGAGTCACATAGCTAGTAAGTGTCTGAGGATGGATTTGAACTTAGGAAAATGAGTCTTCCTGACTCCAGGCCCAATGCTCCATCCGTCCCACCAACTAGTTGCCCCCTACAGAGAATGCTTTATTTTCCTCTGGCTAGAGAAGCTATTGATCTTTCTGTTGTGCCATGTTACCACTCCAGGACATGAGCTCAGAAAGGACAGGTGAATTTTAAAAGAGAAGTTCTTGTACAGCTGAAATAATTGCAGTGAGGCAGTGTGGAGGACTGGTCTCTTGGTTCAAGATTCTAACTGATATTGCCTAGCTTGGTGAACTTGGACAAGTACCTTATCCATAAAATACAAATGTTTAAAACTATTGTACCTCACAGGGCTGTTTTAAAGAAAATGCTTTGTAAATATTAAAGTAATAAGAATGTGTGACATTATTTGTACTTTTAAGTTTAAATTTGTAGATGTGTGAAAAGCTTATAAAAATGGTTTGGCAGTAGGTAAAGGGAGGGGGAAGAAGGAGGATATTTTCTAGAATGTATCAAGACAGCATGTAGGTGGCTAAGGGTCACTGGTAAAGGTGAGGAAGTGGAACTAAGAGAGTCCAACTCCTGCCAAGGGTCAGCAGTAGAGGGAATGAGCAGACAGCCAGGCAAGCACTGATGTCAAAAGTCTCAGCAGTCCCAGAGTCAGGAACAGAATAGATAAACAGGCAACAGAGAGCATTGGAAAAACCAGAAGCAAACTACCACAGGACATGAAATCTGAAGAAGTTGTACAGAGCTTGGGTGGTTAGCAAAAGTGGATATCACAGGCTAACAATAGTGTGTCAGACCTCCAAAGTTCATATCAACATTAAGTACCCTGCTCCTAGATGTCTCTATGGTGCCATTGGGGCAGAAGCCAATCCCCATGGCTAGGTCTTACTCTGGGTGAAGAAGGGAGCACAAAGCGGGAAGAATTAGTAGCAGTCCTTTGTGAGAAATTCTGACAGCAGTTAATGTAATCATTTAAATGGGGGAGGGGGAATGATGATTCACTAGCTGTGTGGTTATGTAGAAAGAATGTGGGTAGGAATCTCAGCTCTGCTTTCTACTTTCCCTGAATAAACTCTGGCAAATGGAACATAAAGGAAAGGAAGAAAAATGGTATAATTATATATTTATTATAATTTGCCATGTTTTCAGTTGATCATCATAGAATATTGCTGTTACTATGTATAATGTTCTCCTGGTTCTGCTCACTTCACTTTGTGTCAGTTCATATACGTCTTTCAAGGTTTTTTAAAATATATAATTTATTTATTTTTCAGTTCTTAACTTAACTTTCACAAAAATTTGAATTCAAAATTTTCTCCCCATCTCTCCCCACCCCCACCCCAAGACAGCATGCACCCCATCCACCCGTTCCTCCAGTCTATCCTCCCTTCCATTCTTCCCTTCCATTAACCACACTTCTTCCATCCCCCTTTCCCTCGATTTTCCCGTAGGGCAAAATAGAATTCTATACCCCATTGCCTGTATAGCTGAATTTCCAGTTGCATGCTAAAACAATTTTTAATATTCATTCTTAAAGCTTTGAGTTCTCTCCCTCGCTTCCCACCCACCCTCATTGAGAAAGCAAGCAATTCAATATACATCATACACATGTAATAAAGCAAAGTACTTCCATAATATTTATGTTGTAAAAGACTAACCACATTTCCCTCTGACCTATCCTGCCTTTCATTTATTCCATTCTCTCCCTTGACCTGTCCTCCCACAATAGTGTTTTCTTCTGATTATTTCTTTCCCCAATTTGCTGTGTAGATGATTCTTGGTTTTAATCCTATCTCCTTTGACCTCTGGAATATCATATTCCAAGTCCTCTGATCCCTTAGTACAGAAGCTGCTAAATTCTGTGTTATCTTGATTGTATTTCCACAATATTTGAATTATTTTTTCTGGATGCTTGTAATATTTTCTCCTTGACCTAGGAACTCCGAAATTTGACTACAATGTTTCTAGGAGTTTTCCTTTTGGGATCTCTTTTAAGAGATGATCAGTGAATTCTTCCCATTTCTATTTTACCCTCTGGTTCTAGAATATCATAGAAATTAACAATTTCTTGGAAGATGATGTCTAGACTCTTTTTTTTGAACTTGGCTTTCAGGTAGACCAATAATTTTTACATTATCTCTCCTAGACCTATTTTCCAGGTCAATTGTTTTTCTAATAAGATGTTTCACAGTCTTCTATTTTTTCATTCTTTTGGTTTGTTCTACAATTTCTTGGTTTCTCATAAAGTCATTAGCTTCCATCTGCTCCATTCTAATTTTTAGAGAACTATTTTCTTCAGTGAACTTTTGAACTTCCTTTTCCATTTGACCTATTCTGCTTTTTAAAGCATCCTTCTCATTGACTTTTTGGATCTCTTTTGCCATTTGAGTTAGTCTGTTTTCAAAGGTGTTATTTTCTTCAGCACTTTTTGGATCTCCTTTAGCAAGCTGTTGACTTGCTTTTCATGATTTTCTTGCATTGCTCTCATTTTTCTTCTCAATTTTTCCTCCACCTCTCTTACTTGATTTTCAAAATTCTTTTTGAGCTCTTCTATGGCCCGAGACCAGAGCATATTTATTTTGGAGACTGAGATGTAGAAGCCTTGACTTTGATATCTTCCTCTGATGGTATGCTTTGTTCTTTCTCATCCAAAAGGATGGAAGGTCACCAAGAAAGTGACCTTCTATAGTCTTATTTTTTTCCCTTTTTTGGGCATTTTCCCAGCAATTTACTTTACTTTTGAGTCCTTTGTCAAGTGGAGGGTACACTCTAGGGACCAGTAACTTCTCAGTTCCTCCAAGGTGGCACAGTCAAGGGAGAGGAGGTTCCTCTGGTCTGGGAGCAAGCACAAGCACTCTTTTCTGCCCAGGATCAGCAAGTAGCATTCCCTCTCCAGAGCTTCCACCAGCTCCACTGCACCAGTGCTCCTCACTCCAGGACTGCCACTCAGGACTGAGACTCAGATCAGCTGCTTGATTTCCCCAAGGTCATTAGGCAGAGGACTCTAATAGTGGATACTGCTGCCACCTTAGAACTGGGGCCAGGGGCAGACTGCACACCCCTCTCACCCAGGTGAAAAAGCTTTCTCACTGGCCTTTGAAACTGTCTTTGGCATTTTTGGGTTGAGAAATCTGGGAACCACAGCTGCTACCCATGAGTCTGTGCCCTGAAGCCTGCTCCTTGACATATGACCCAGGCTGGGCTGCACTTTACTCCTAGCCCAGTGTGATAAATCTTTCCTGTTGGCCTTCCAGGCTATCTTAGGTTGTAAATCTCTTTCACTCTGTCGTTTTGTGGCTTCTACTGCTCTAGAATTTGTTTAGAGTCATTTTCACAGGTATTTTATGGACTATGGGGGAGAGCTAGAGCAGGTCGGTCTTTCTACTCCCCATCTTGTCTCAACCCCCCACCAAGGTTTTTCTGAGAGCATCCTATTCATCTTTTCTTATAATATTTCTTACATACTATTTATTTCATTAAACATAACTATAAGTTGTTCAGTCATTCCCCAGCTGATGGGCATCTCCTCAATTTCCAGTTCTTTGTAAATCACAGATTTACAAAGCACTTTCTTCAGAATAATCCTATGAGTAGGTCATGGAAGTATTGGTATGTCCATTTTACATATGTAGAAAGGGAATATAATATAAATATGAATATATTTATATTTACATATGTGTGTTTATATATGTTAGTAACATATTCATGTAATATTTTTAAGGTCTGCAAAGTGTGTACATTATCTCTTTTGAGCTTTGCAATGATTTCATGAGGCAAATACTATTAATAATATTATCAGTATTCTCAATAAGCAAACCCAGAAGCTAAACATCTTTCACATGGTAGCACAGCTAATAAATGTGATAGGTGGAATTTAAACACAAATCTCTGGGCAACTAGGTGGTGTAGTGGATAGAGTAAGAGCCCTACAATGAGTTCAAATCTGATCTCAGACACTTGTTAGTACTTAGTACCTGTGTAACCCTGGGCAAATCACTTAACCCTGTTGCCTCAATTTCCTGGAGAAGAAAACGGCATGCCATTCCAGTATCTCTGCCAAGAAACCCCAAATGGGGTCACAAAGAGTCAAACATGACTGAAACAACTCAATAACAACTCTGATTTCCAAATTGGGTACTCTTTCCATCATATCACATTGACCAAAGTTTTCATCAGCTTTATTTCTCCCCTTTTATCAGAAGGGAAAACTGAGTCCCAAAGAAGTGTTTTGCCCAAGCTGTGTGACCTTTGGCAAGTCAGTTCATTTTTCTGGGATTGTTTCCCTTGCTGTACAATGAGGGGGTTGTAAAAGCTTTCTAAGGTCCTATGTAGTCTAACATCCAAAAGTCCCACATCATTTCTACTGAATGTAGCCAGAGTAAAAGAATTCTAGACAGGACATGCTCTGTCTCAGCAATGTTCCCAACATGCTGTCTATCAAATTTTAAGTACCACAGGTGGCAGAGAAATCACCAGGCATAACTCCTCCATACTTAGTTCTAACAAAGCATATGTAGATGATATTGTTACTCAAATATCATTCAAATAGGGATTATTTGACAACTGTGACTAGAATGCAGAATCAGTTATGAGTTTGGTGATTGATTTTTAAATTAAGATACTACCATTCAATTAATCAGAAGCATTTATTGATCATTTGCTATGTGCCAGCCACTGAACCAAGTAGATTCAAATACTAGAAAGGAAACCATCCCTTCTTTAAAAGGAAAACAAAAACTTTGATTCTATTCAGGGAGACAACATGTACACATATAAGCTTTTGTTGTTGTTTAATCATTTCAGTCATTTCCATGACTCCAATTCAAGATTTTCTTGGCAAAGATACTGGAGTGGTTTGCTATTTCCTTCTCCAGCTCATTTTGCACATGAGGAAATTGAGGCAAACAGGGTAAATGACTTGCCCAGGATCACAAAGCTGGGAAGTATCTGAGGCTGGATTTGAACTCATAAGGCAGCATGTGCCCAAGCATCTGAAGATAGCTGTAATATTCTGCTGTTGCGTTGCTCTGGGAACCCCTTTCAACAACACAAAACAGTGTTGTGAACCCTCAGGGTTATCTACCTTGCTTTTAAGGGAAAATCATAGCAATATTACTGCTTAGAAGACTAATTAATGCATGAAGTTATCAGGCACATTCTGAGTCCTTCAATTAACTGCAGCAACATGGCTTTTAAGTTACTCATAATCTTCTTTTAGATTTATTCATTAAAGGCTTACAGTAACTATGATGAGAACTTCTGTACAAAAAAACTTAAAATTAAGATTCATTTTATGTAGCAGAATTAAAATGCTTTGACCATGTACATGCTTATTGTCCAAAAGAAAAACATATTGATAACCCAATTGGGTTTACTACTTAAGGCATCATAAAAGAATTTTTCGCACAACCTCTTGGACTACTATCCTGGTGATCCTCACTAAATGAGAACAGCTAATACAGAGGATCAGCGATACTGGAGCTCCTTCAAAACAGGGAGAGGCCGTTTGAGACTAGGGTGGTCAAGTAAGGTTTCAAGAAGAGAAGGGACTTGATCTGAACCTTGTAAATTAGGTAGGAGTTGAAGAGTTTCTGTTTTCTTTGTCTTTCTTTTTGAAGACAATACCATGGGTAGTATCTGAACTTGAGATACTCTCAAGAAGCAATCAGCCAGTCATTAGCCCAGGGGGACTTTTCATATTAATGGACCTAAGGGCATGGGAGGGACCAAGACAGAAGGGCTTAATGAGGTCCTTTCCAGCACTAAGGTCCCATCAGTCTACGATTCTGGGTGCTCCAAGCCTCAAGGAAAACTGAATCACTTCCCTGTTTGAACATCTGGGTTGAGACAGTTTTAGATTCAGGGACATTAAAATACCTGGAGTTTGTGTTGAGATATTGGCCATGACCATCATAGCAGGAACTCTACATTACTATTTCTCATAAATTTTTCAATCAATTAGACCTGTGCCAAATTGAAAACATAGTATAGGAGAAAGATCACTGGATATGTAAAGTCCTGGTTTATCACTTAAATAGCTGTGTGACTTTGGACAAGTTATTAACCTCTCTGAGCTTCAATTTGCTCACCTGTAAAATAAGGTAAATAACCCTTGTCCTATCTATCTCTGACAGTTATTAAGAGAATCCAATTAGATAGTGTTCGAAAGTGGGGTTTTTTTGAAGCTATATAGTGCTATACATAAAGGTAAGCTACTGTTTTGTATTGTTATTGCCAAGGTACACTTGACAGTTTTGACTTCCTATGCTTTTTACCAGGGAACCTACCACCTCTGCTTTCCACTTTTCAGAACAAATAGTGACAGGTTCATAAAGTAAGTATTTGATACAGGACTTAAAACTCAAATCTCACAGGACTTCCCAGGCAAGGTCAGGGAGTTAGCCGGGGATGAGCTGCCGCTGTCCACTCCTTCCCTTCCCACTGCTTCCCTTCCCAGAGTGCCCTCTGGAAGACGCATGTGATAGACCCATTCACGCTGAAAGAATTGAGAGACAGAGTGGACAGAGGAAGATGTTTATTTTTATGTTTCTCTGGAAGAAGTGAGTGTGGTGCTCCCTGAAACATTCACACTGATACAGAGGCAGGAGTGAGGTTACACAGTCTTGTCCTTCCTGTTAGAGTTCGGATTAGTCAAATTCTTCAAATTCTTGACTTTATTTCCCTACATTATCTCCTTACGCTGCTTATATAGGTGCAGTAGTTCCCCCCCACCATTCTAGTTCCCCCACCCCAGACCAAGATGTATTTGACCATCATCCTTGCAGAACAGTTACACATGCTTATCTTAACACAAGCTCTCATTGGTCTAGAATTTTCAAGAACTATTTTTCAAGATCATTTGTGGAAGCAAAACAAGAGCAAAAAAAAATCCCCTTTTACATTCTTGACTCCAAGTCATACATGTATCCACTAGGACACCTAGTTGCTAGTGTGGAACTGAGGATAACTCTTAATAAAGTGCATTCATTAGAGTCTTTACACTTTAGTAATGAACTCAAGATTTTCTAACAGTCCTTGGCTTATTACCATTTGTCCGCAAGAGGTAATGGGGCTCCAGATTTACAGAGTCCAGTGAACAGCAGGGTTTACCTGTCAGTCACTGTTTTCAGAGAATGACAATTCTCAGGGAGGTCCAGGGGCTTACTTAGGCTGATAAATGATTATCCTTCACAAAAGAACTACAAACAGAACCTTAGGGAATGATTTTGCTAATGGCTGGTTCCAGATTAGGGGGATTAGCACTAGCCTTGTTATCTCCTCTATCTGTCTGGGAAACTAGCCTCTCCCTCAATTACCCTCTTGAGCAAATATCAGCAAAGGAAACAAGTAAGCCTAAACTTCTCAGGTCCCTGTCCTGTACCCCAGGATGTCCAGTGACCATATACTGCCTGTGAAAGAGCATTTCATTCTTATTTAATGGGTTCATTCTTCATCCTTCATGTATTCATACATCCAACAAATATTTATTGAGCTTCTACTCTTTGATTTCATGCATAATACTGAGATAGACATTGTGGGTACTGCAAAAAGGAAAAACACCATCACACAGTGCTTGGCACAGAGAATTATCTTCCATTTTGTTGTTCAGTTGTTTCAGTTATGCCTGACTCTTTATGACTCCATTTGGGGCTTTCCTGGAGTAGTTTACCATTTCCTTCAGTAACTCATTTGACAGATGAGGAAACTGAGGCAAACAGGGTTAAGCGACTTGCCCAGGGTCACACAGCTGGGATGTGGCCAGATCTGAGGCCAGATCCGAAGTCTGGAAGATGAGTTTTCTTGTTTCCAGGCCTGGCACTCTATCCATCTGGCCACCTGGTTTCCTCCATTACCTACACACATCTCATCTATTTTTGTAGGTACCTTTCTCTGGACAGCCTCAACAACTTAATAAATAGTAATACTGGTAACAACAGACCTTGAAAGAACACTTTAACATTGGAAAAGCACTCCACCTGTATAATTTCTCTTGAACCTCGCAATGTTCTTGGGAGGTAGGTACTACTATTATTAGTATTTCTATCTTATACATAAGACCCAGAGAGGTAAAGGGACTTGTCTATCACCACATAGCTAGTAAGTACCAAGGAGGGGGGTTTCATTCTCAGTGAAAGCTGTCTATGGGATGTGAAGTCACAAATGAAGCAGTCTCTGCCCTCAAAGAGCTTCCATTATCAGTAGGAACTTAACATCATCAGCTTTGGTCTTAGTAAATGTAAAGGGAAAAGCAAATTCAGCAAAAGTTCAACTTGAAAAACATGCTCTGTGACCTTTGACAAATCAATCTATTCCTCTGGGCTTCAGTCTCCCCCTCTGTACAGTGGGGTGGTTGGACTAGCTTTCTAAGGTCCTATGTAGTCCAATATTGAAAGGCTCATGTCATTTCTACTTAATATAGCCATAGTAAAAGGAGCTTAGGTAGGACATGCTCTGTCTCAGCAGCATCCCCAATATGTTGTCTGTCAAATTCCAAGTACCACAGGTGACAGAGAAATAACTGGGCATGACTCCTCTACACTTAGTTGTAACAAGACATATGGCAACGGTGCTTGTTTGGTGCTCCAATCAAATAGGGGTTATTTGACTATTGTCTTTCTATCCTCAATACAGAAAGAGCAGGGCCCAATGCATCTTCTGTCAACTATGGGAACTTGCCTGGTTCATTTGTCTTAACGAAGGACCTCCGTCGCAATGTTGTTGCGATCTTTCTGGGCTGTTTGTTGTAGAAGCAGAGAATTCATAATGCTTTGAAATATTTGGATAGGTTTAGTGTGGGTAATTTATGGCAGCAAATAAGTATCATACAGCACAGAAGCAGGTGCATATAGAGGGGGTGTAAAAGGTTCCATTTTTTTGTGCAAGTGAGTGCATTTGGTAATAGAACATTTTGCTGAATGGCTCAAGCCATGATTTGTAGCTCTGACTTCCCAAAACCATCACAATGAATCTGAGAAAAGTATCAAGGGATTCATGAGTCAAGAGTTCTCAAAGTCTTTGGGGACCTAGTTACAAGATCCTCCTAGCTGAATGGTAAGTCCTCTCAGGTAGAAGTTGAACAGCTGCTCCTAAGAACTGTTTTCTCCAAGTCCATGGCCAGGGAATACCATTTCCCTACATCCCCTGTTATTTTCACTTCATTGTATCAGTCATCTTTCCTTCAGAAGGAGAGATTTACAGATTGAAATCCAGAAGGATTAGGGATCAGTAATTCAAGTCCTGAAGTTTACAGAGGAAGAAATTAAGTCTCATAGAGATGATGGATCTTATATAAGAGCACAGACGTGAGGAAACTCATATCATTTTCTAGATCAATGGACAAAGCATTGACATTGGGATCGTTCATATCTCACCCAACTCCTACTCCCACCTTTGACTCTACATGTATAACCTTAAGCAAATCTTCTAAACTCCCTGGGCCTCCATTTTCTCAAGGAATTGGACTAGATGGCCTTTCTAGATTTATTCTAGATTCTTTGATCTTGTGAATCCTCTGATTCTTCCAAATCAGAAATTCTGTGATTCTGTCTATTCTATTGACTGCTCATCAGCCGCATCTGAGTTGTAATTTCCCATTTAAGCAATACACATTTTCATCCAGGTTGTTCTTCAGTGTGGATAGCTGAACTGCTTTTTTCATTGCTACAGATCACACTGAGGAAATTCTATAGTGTTCAAATTCAGCACCGTTAATATAATGTCCTCTGTGAGTAGAAGTATTTGCAGGAGTTCTTCATTGATGGACGAGTTCTTCGTTGATGGACTACGTGGAAGATATTTTGTGACACTGAAAAGCAGAATAAATAAACATACATCTAACATCTAATCTGAAAGTCAATATTCTGCAAATTATTGAATTTTGTCTCCATAGTCCTATGTCAAGAGTTTTGTATTTTTAAGTATAATTTTGCAAAATCACAGATCTATGGACTTGAAAAGTCCTTAAAGGTAATCTAATCCAGAACATTCCTGAAGAGGAATCCTTTCTATAAAATCAACAAGTAGTTATTAGACCCACACTTCCAGTAAAGGAGATACCTTGTCTGAGGAAAACCATAAAGGTTATCTTTTTTTTTCTGGTCAAGAGAAGTACTTTTTTCCCCCATAAGCACACACATAATGGATTCTTCTTTTGTCTTCACCTGTCAGTCAATTATGTCATTGCAGAGGTGTGGTCTTCTATAAATGATTGCCTGTGGAAATTTTCTTGTTCTCTTCTCATGTTTCTTTCATGGACAACTTTAACAAGTATATATGGCATTCTTATAAGAATGTTTTATTGATAATAAGTGAGTTACATGGGTTCATAGTTGCTAATGAATTCTCTGCCATCTATTTTCTAGTAAAACATTGTATGGAACCTTTTCCATTCTTTTGGAACCTTCCCTTCTTTGAGGTATATTGGAAATTGATCAGTTTTTTTTTTTAAAGTATGACTCCATATAAATTGCTTTTCTATATAGTTAATCAGGTCCACTTGCTCTGACTTTATCTTAAATATTATGGCCATTTTCCCACATGGTTCGGAGGTGGTAGAGTCTAAATGTAGTAGTCCATTTACTGTCATTAGTGAGAATAAATCACTATAAGAATGGCGGCAAATCAACTCCAGTTCGTATAGGTTGCCTTCATTCTCTAAGAATAGCAAGTTTAGCTAGATCTCAGTTCAAGTATCCTATGAAATAATATGTGATTTAATTTTAAATTTCCCTTGCTGCTTTGTGGGATAAAATAGATGAAGAATATCAGTTACTCACATTTCAGCATGCATTTGGATGGACAAGCTAGAGAGATTGTCTATCAGTAGGGATACCTGAGACAAACGGCACAATGAGCACAGAACTGCTCCTAGAGTTAAATAGGAGCAAGAGAACAGGTTGGGCTGCCTTTAAGAAATTGCAAAGTTCCTTTTCTGATCTGAAGCTTCCAAAGGAGGCAAAGGCCCATCTTTCTGATACCAATATCTACTGGTGTAGCTGAGATGTAATGACAAATAGAATACCCAATTGCAAAAGAATTAAAAGTGTACATCACACAGAGGGCAATGGAGTGGTATACATAGTGGGTGTCTACAACATATAACCAGTGAGGAATACTGAAGAACAGGAATAAATCATATCTATCAAGAAATTGTATGATGGGAAGAAAAGATGGGCTTGTAATGTAGCAAGATTGAGGAATTGCAAATTTACGCCCTGAGTATCCTTAAAATGTCAGGAAAAGGCAAAGAAGCCCTCCAAAATGTTGGGAGGATCCCTTGAAGAGAATTTATTTTTATAAAGATATTGATAAGAGATTGATATATAGGACAAGGAGTCATGGATGGATTGAGATCTGCATCGTGGGAGGCAACTCCCTATTCAAGGAGAATACATATCTCTGAATATTTGAGTAAAACGACATTGTTTGTAATCTATTGTCGCCATCCTCTGAAATACTTTTTAAATGTTCTAGAACTCAAAACTAGTGTTACCCGTAGTTTCTATGCCTTTTTATAGCACAGAAATTGTGTTTCTGGGCTTTTTTGGCCTTCTCATTGTCATGACGATTGTGCATCAGCTAAATTTCCCTTGGAAATTATTATAAAGGCAATGTCTATACTTTGGCCCATTTCCCCAAGATCCAACAATTTGGGTAAGTGGGTCAATATGGACTTGTTAAAATGGAACACGGTGTGCTCGTTTCAACTTTATCCTTTCTTTCAGTTTGTTTTGTCTCTTGCTTTGATCTTTGTTCTAACTAGCCAATGATCCAATTGCATGTGGATGACTGATTTTGAGATGACTAAAACTTGTATGTCAGGGTAGAGTTTATTTTATTTATGTGTCATTAAGTGCTAACCATATCCAACACCTTATGGCCCTATTCTTGAAGAGCAAGTCTTAAATCTTCTTAATCTAGAGGCTTTGATCTCTTTCTTTCTTAATTACAAAATATCTTATTCAATATAACTTGTGCTTTTCCACTTGTGTACCAACATCTCCAGTGATCAATTTTTTTGTTTAGCTTGAAGGATCTTAGCAAATCTTTATAGAACATGTCTATTTCTTCAACTTCTTTAAGAAATAGATTCATTAGTTGCAATTAGCTTTACAGTGTTCTATTTGCTTAGGTTTATTGTGAGCACTAGAAGGTAAAATGACCCAGTATCCTACAAAATACTATTTCTTGTTTTGGGCCATAGGTTGAAACCATCTCCACTAACTTGCTGGCTGTGTGATGATAGGCAAGTTGCTTGACCTGTGTAGGACTTATTTTCTTTATCTGAAGGATAAGAACAGTAGTGGTGTTTATTTTGAAAGGGTTATGAACATCAAATGAGGTAGATTGTGGAGCATTTATGAAATTCAAAAAGACATATTCGACAACTGTTATTATCACAAAGAGACAGTATGGGTTCACCTATCAATAAATAGTCAATCAACACGTATTAAGCACCTCATATAAACTTCATTTCTTTTGCAGATAGGATTTCTGGACTAGTAGATGAAGTCTTAGGAGTATAAATGGTATTTTAGCAAAATCTTTGGCAGTTTCTCATACTATCCATTTGAGGAAAATGGACAGGTATGCAGTATGGGACAAAGTAAGATAATTAAATGTATTGATATACAATAAACTTAACTTTTCATACTTTAAAAAAAACTGTTCATCTTCAATATACCCTTTCTTGTGATCATTTGTTTTGCCCTATTTGACATTAAATTCACAAGATTTTTGATATATTCATTAATTCTTCATCATGAAATCACATCCCATTGGATTTTAGGTTTACTTTTGATGGAGTCCATTTTTTCCCCAAATATTGACGTGATTATATAATCTATAGGTTTTTGATGAGTCAGATTGGTTCCCAGGCCATGAATGCATGTTGATCTCCATCTCTTGAATAAATTTATTCACTTTTTGTGACATTTGGCATGTTGCAAAGGCATGATGCAACAATCTATCTCCATTTGGAAAGTTATGCAATTCAATAATAATTCTGCTTCTCAATATGTAAATATATTTGTCAGAGTTCACTATTTCCTTAATAGTCTAGTAGAAATGAAAATTCCTCAAAACTTTACTGTCTGATAAAGAAGCCCAGAAGGTCATCAGTAAGAATTACCTTTCCCAATCTTCTATACCCCAGTCTTTATAATGTCTTTCCTATGACAACATTTTTTCATCAGAGCAATATTTAACAATTTTTTTTAAACTAGCCTCACTATTCTAATTTCAAGAAACCTATGCTACATTGTAGAACAATCATTAATAAGATCTCTAGCTTCCAGGTGCTCTGAAGTTCTGTGCTTTCTGGGAATTAATCAAGCTGTTCTGAATTAAGAATTGGACAGTTCTTGGTGAGTTTTTGTTGTTTTTTCGTTGTCAACCACATTTTTCTTTGCATTTCAATTCAGGTGAACTTGAATGATCTTTAATATTTTTAATATTATATTATAATATTATATATAATATATAATATTATAATATAATATTATAGACTTGACTTCATACCAACAGCTGCTACAATATCTCTAAAAGTAAGTAAAGTGTACTTTTTCAGAACTGCAACTTTTGCATGTTTCTTTGGAATATTATATCTTCTTAGAAACTATGGAATTCAGAACATAACTAAAGAAAACAATGAAACACATGTACATGGCATGAAATGTGGCCCTCAATTGATAAAGAACTAGCTTACAATAGGGAAATATCAATCTAACTTCATCAGGTCATAGATTAATACTAGTAGAAAAATACGTTCATGATCATTTTCACCAAATGAAACAATATCAAAATTATTTGTTTAATCAACTAATTCTCATACCAGTGTAAACTAGATCATAGTAGAGACAAATTAGTTTGGACCTCATTGAATGACCCATCCTAAAATATAGGAAAATATTCATTTTCTCTTTCCACTATATATTTCTCTAATCATATCTTTTCACTCCTATTTTTTGAAGTTCCTCATTGATACTGTCATACCTACTCTACCCACTTTATGGCTCCCTATTACCTTCTATGAAATATTTTCATTCTTCATAGACCATGGTATACCTGAAATAAAAATATTGGTATTACAAAGATAGTCCTTTGTTTCTGGGATCATTGAAAAAACTTTGTAGTTTCCCAAAGGCAACTCAGCAACCTTTCTTTCTCTTATTTAATCCTGGGCCTAACTCAATGTCTATTTGTTCCCCTTGTTCCAGATAAATCTACTGATAAATAAGTTTGTCCATGCAAATACATATCATAATCTGGGCAATAGACATTCTTCATCCACTTAGGTTTTACTGTATGAATGATAAGGCCAAAACTTTTTGAAATATTATAGATTTTTCTAGGAGGTTCTGGAAAGTGCTGTGATGTTATGCAACCAAAGCAATACCATCTGCAAAGGGGAGTCTTCTAGCCAATTTCATCATCCATAGGGAATCCTTCTTCAATTTGATCCTACATCAGAATTGTGAATGGCTTTGGTGAACATATCTGTCTCTGTTTGATACCTTATCAGACATCTATGATCAGAGAGTCCTGAACAAAATTAATTGTTTTTCTATCTTTCAAGGAAATCTTGAATGATTTTTATGAATGAATGGGTACAAATTGCTGGAAGAGAACCTTTAATGCTGCTGAATCTTTTTGTTTGTTTTCATAGCCAACAAATAGTAAACAGAATCATGGATTCTCTAAATCTTTCACTTTTGTAAGAGCAAAATGTGTTCCATTATAGGATATCACTTATAAAAGTCTGCCTTTCCCTACTAATAATCTCATTGAAGATGCCCTTGATGTAAGAATGTGTAAAGAAGTCTCATAATGACTTTGTAAATGTAGGAAAGCAGAGATAAAGTTTGGTGGTTGTGTTATTCTTTTAGGCCCTCCCCCAAAAAATATTAATATGATTGAAGGTTTTCCTCCCATGACTTTAGCATCTTCTTATTTAGATACCTTGTGAATTGCTCTCTCAGCACATTAATAATTGTTTTGTCTCTACCACAGATTTTGTTGATAAATAATTGGTCCAAAACAAACTGCTTTTATCACCTTGTTTTCTTTCTAGTATCATTGCTCCCAACTCTATAAGTATATCTGAGACTAATATTAGAATCTCAAATGTGGGAGCTCTGCTGTCTTTTATGGTAAAAAAAAATAACTTGCTATAAATTTTCCTATTTTTCTTCTATTTGTTGTTCTTCCATTTTCAACCTTAAATATCCTTGGGATGGTTTTGCTACATTGCATCCCTTGCCAAGATTTCTTTAAGAAAATTTTACTCTCCATTGCTTCTTTCTGACTTGTGACATTGTTCATGACTATCCATCATCTTTCTTTGTAAAATTTTATAAATGAATTTATATTCTAAATCAGTGTTGTCTTTGGCTGCCATTTCCTTTCCATTGGCAAGTAAATCAAATACATCCTAGGCAAAATGCTTTTCAAACTCTTTTGGTCTTTGTTATTACAATTGATTTGCATTGGTTAAATTTCTCTATAAAATATTATAATTCACATTTATATATTTTTTGCTAATTTGAAAGTTACCCATTTTCATTATCATTTACTTCTTTGAATAATTCAACATTGAGTTGTTCTCATTCTTTCTTCCTGATCCATCATCTCTATAAACATCTGTGACCATTGAGGATGCAGGCAAACAATTTCTTCCATATTCTTCACTTCCCTGAAAGCTCTCCTGTGCATTTGAACACCTGGCACAACTTCAGGCCATTCCCAGAATGTTTGGGGACTAGAGAATGGATCCCATAGATAGCCTACAAATGTAGAACAGTTCCAATGAACAAAATATTCCTTCACTCTAGTCACACATCAAGAACTAGAAAGGACCTCCATGGTTATTTATAATCCAGGTTCCTCATTTTACAGATCAGCATTCTGAATTTCAGGGAGGTTATGAGATTTTTTTCCCAAGGTTACACAGGTACTAAGTGTCAGAGGAAGGATCTGAATCCCAGTCCTCTGAATTCAGAGTCACCATCCTCTCCAGTGAACCCAGATGGCTCTGGAGGAGAAAGAGAGGCTGGTAATTTTGCACAGCCCTCCCGCACTCAAATCAAAGTCAACTGCAAGTCATGTCATCATCTTCCTATTGGTCCTCTTTGAGAATGAAAGACAAATACAACCTGTGAGTAGTCTGAGCTACCTGAATGGGGAACCAGCCAGTTGGGTAACTCAGCTCTCCAGAATGGTTGGATCAGCTCACAACTCCATCAACAATGAATTAGTGTTCCAACTCTCCCATGTCTTTTCCAACATTTATCATCATCCTGTTTTGTCATGTGAGCCAATCTGATAGGTGTGATGTGGTACCTCAGAGTTGTTTTAATTTGTATCTCTCTAATCAATAGTGATTGAGAGCATTTTGTCATATGACTAAAGAGAGCTTTAATTTCTTCCTCTGAAAACTACCTGTTCATATCCTTTGACCATTTATCAGTTGGGTAATGATTTGTATTCTTGTACATTTGACTCAGCTCTTTTTTAGAAATGAGGGCTTTATCACAGACACTAAAAACTCTCCCAGTTTTCTGCTTCCCCCCTAGTCTTGGTTGCATTGGGCTTATTTGTGCAAAAACTTTTCAATTTAATGTAATCAAAGCTATCCATTTTGCACTTCATAATGTTTTCTATCTCTTGTTTAGTCAAAAATTCTTCCCTTCTCCATAAGTCTGATAAATACACTATTTCTTGCTCCACTAATTTGTCTATAGGATCCATCTTTATACCTAGATCATGTACCCATTTGGACTTTATTCTTGTGTACAGTGTCAGGCATTGGTCTATGGTATGTCTAATTTCCGTCACACTGCTATCCAGTTTTCCCAGCAATTTTTGTCAAACAGTACTTATCCCAGAAACTGGGGTCTTTGGGTTCATCAAACAGTAGATTGCTATATTTATTGGCTACTATGTCTTGGGAACCTAACATATTCCACTGGTCTGCCCTTCTGTTTCTTGCCAGTACTAAGTTGTTTTGACAATTGCTACTTTATAATACAATTTGAGATCTGGTAAAGCTAGGCCAGCTACCCTAGCATTTCTTTTCATTAGTTCCCTTGATATTATAGACATTTTGTTCTTCCAGATGAATTTTGATAGTATTTTTTCTAACTCTACAAAATAATTGTCTGATAGTTTGATCGGTATGGCACTGAATAAGTAAATTAATTTAGGTAGAATTGTCATTTTTATATATTTTATATTGACTTGGCCCACCCACAAGCAACTGATGTTTTTGCACTTAGATCTAACTTTATTTGTGCAAAAAGTGTTTTGCAATTGTGTTCATGTAGTCCCTGGGTTTGTTTTGGCAGGTAGACTCCCAAATATTTTATAATGTCTACCTTAGCTTTAAATGGGATTTCTCTTTCTGTCTCTTGCTGTTGGACTTTTTTTAGTAAAATATAGAAATGCAGAAGATTTGTGTGAGTTTATTTTGTAACCTGCAACTTTGCCAAAGTTGTTTATTATTTCAAGTAGTTTTTCACTCTGTCCCCTCTATTTTCTTGTAGGGAAAAATAGATTTCTATACTTCATTGCATGTATGTCATTTCCCAGTAGCATATAAAAACAATTTTTCACATTCATTTCTAAAACTTTGAGTTCCAGCTTCTCTCCTCCCTCCCTCCCCATCTCCACTGAGAAAGAACACTTTCTGATATAGTTTATCCATGTGTAGTTATGCAAAACACTTCCATATCAGTTATGCTGTGAAAGACTAACTATATTTCCCTCCATTATATCCTGCCCCCCCCATTTATTCTATTCTGTCTTTTGACATTGTCCCTCCTCAAAAGTATTTACTTCAAATTACCTCCTCCTTCCATTTGACTTTCCTTCTCTCATACCCCCAATCACCACTTATCATCCTCCCCGCTACTCTCCTGTAGTGTAAGATAGATTTTCATACCAAATTGAGTGTGCATGTTATTCCTTCCTTAAGTCCAATCTGATGAGAGTAAGGTTCACTCTTTTCCTCTCACCTCTCTCCTCTTCCCCTCCACTGAAAAAGCTTTTTCTTAACTCTTTTATTCCCTTTCTCCTTTTCCCAATATATTCCTCTCTCACCACTTAATTTTTTAGATATCATCCCTTCCTATTCAACTCACCCTGTGCCCTCTGTCTATATGTATATAATCCTTCAAATTACCCTAATACTGAGAAAAGTCTCAAGAGTTACAAATATTATCTTTCCATATAGGAATGTAAATAGTTCAACTTTATTAAGTCCCTTATGATTTCCCTTTCCTGTTTACCTTTTCATGCTTCTCTTGATTCTTGTGTTTGAAAGTCAAATTTTCTATTCTGCTTTGGTGTTTTCATCAAGAATGCTTGAAAGTTCTCTATTTCATTCAATGACTACTTTTTCTCCTGAAGTATTACACTCAGTTTTGCTGGGTAGGTGACTCTTGGTTTCAATCCTAGTTCCTTTAACCTCTGGGATGTCATATACCAAGCCTTCTGTTCCCTTAATATGGAAGCTGCTAGATCTTGTGTTATCCTGATCTCAAAATTAAAAATATTTTCTCCTTGACCTGAGAGCTCTGGAATTTGATACAATATTCCTAGGAGTTTTCCTTTGAGGATCTCTCTCAGGAGGCGATCAGTGGATTTTTGTAATATCTGTTTTACCCTCTGATTCTAGAATATCAGGGCCGTTTTCCTTGATAATTTCATGAAGGATGATGTCTAGGCTCTTTTTTTGATCATGGCTTTCAGGTAGCCCCATAATTTTTAAATTGTCTCTCCTGAATCTTTTTCTAGGTCAGTTGTTTTTCCAATGAAATATTTCACATTATCTGCTATTTTTTCATTCTTCTGTTTTTGTTTTATAATTTCTTGATTTACTTCACTCAAAGTGAGAACCTGAGAAAACCTTAGCTTAAAAAGTTCAGGGTCTCCAGAGCATTCTTGGCTGTCTTCAGATGTCCTGATGCATATCAGGCCACTGGACCCAGATGGCTCTGGAGGAGAAAGTGAGGCTGGTCGCCTTGTACAGCCCTCCCTCACTCAAATCAGTCAACTGCAAGTCATGTCATCATCTTCCTGACAAAGAACAAACACAACCCATGATGTAGCAAGTTGAATTGAGCAAAAAAGAGTGAAGAATAGTTATATAGGTAGGAAAGGAAATCAAAGAAGAAGAAACTCTGTATCTAGTATAGTGTTTTGCATGCTTAATAAATGTGTACTGACTTGAATTACTTACATAAGTATATATTACATTGCATATTAAATATATTACCAAAAATATAACATATGGTAGGTTACATTTATGTAGTATTTCCTATGTACCAGACACTGTACTGAGAGTTTATGTGAGTTTCCTATCTAGTAAGTGAATGAGGACAAATTTGATCTCAGGTCTTCCTTAATCAAAGTCCAGCACTCTATCCTCTGCACCACCTACCTGTCTAGGCATGATGCATGCACACACACACACACACACACCCTTACATTATGTTCTTGCTAGTTTCTGATCCCTACAGTGCAATTTTAATATTCTTCTGCTTAGTTACTCTGTTCAGTTGAGGCTGCCATAATTCTGACTCCTGAATGAAGAGGTCATAACTATATTACTGCTGATGAGAAGTCTAAAAAAAAGCTCTTTTACTGTGCCTGGCACCAGAAACTATGACCGTGCTTTAAAAAAATTCTGAAGAAATGGGAACAAAGACCAGAATTAAAACATTCCTAGTTCCTCTGGCACATAGCATTCTACCCCACCCACCTACCCACCCTCCAGGATAGCAAAGAACCTACCAGCTCAGGGGTCCCAGAGGAGAGTATTTAGCTAAGGAATTAGTTCGAAGAAGTCATGACTCCCTCTCTTAATGATCTGGGCTACATGTTCTTGCATTATAAGAGAACTCAGTACTTTGGCCATACTTTCTCTCTTTTTGATCCCCTTTCCTCACAGATATCATTAGAGAAGGCTGGGGTAAATAATCCTATGCTTTCCAGATAGTTTCTGCTTCCTATGTTAGCTTAGAATCATAAACTTACTTAGATGATCTAGAGGAACCACTTCGTTTTACAAATAAAGAAACTGAGTCCCAAAGAAATTATATACCTAAGCTTACATAGATATGTAAGTGTCACAGCCAAGACTGGAACCCTGGTTGCCTAATCCAATGCTCTTTCCACTAAATTAGAATAACATTAATAATAAGAAGCATGGTATATAATCTGATTTTGAAGTTAGGAAGATCAGAGTTCAAGTCCCATCTCTTACACACCCTGGGCAAGTCACTTATACTCTTAATTCCTCAGACAGCTCTCTAAAATTATGTCTCAGAGAAAGTAGCTATCTCATTGGTAGAAGTTCCTCACTGGCAGCTGCCAACATAGGTGAAATCACAGGTACATTCAAATGAATAAAAATAACAACTAAAAAATGTTGACATCCTGAATATTCATTATCTCCAAACTCCCACCAGTTTCACTCTCTTGGGCTGGATTCCATTATGATAATGCCCCAAGGAAAACACGTCACCAAAAAACTCATTATCCCCCCAGACTGTATCAGCTTTGGTCCTCATATCTGATTGGTACCCTCAGTACCCTCTACCCATCTTTGACTGGAAGGCTGGAGGTCAGAGCAAGAATTCTTCCCAAAGCTTCCATTAAAAAGGGCTTCTAGACCAGGCAAATGTTCATTTCATTCAGTCATTCCTTGATCTGGTCTCCACCATCTCTCTCCATGTCCCTGCACCAGGCACCTTCTTTGCCTCCCCCAGTCTCCCACCTCACCATCCCCTGCTTTTTAGCTTCTTTTTGTGCATTGTCTTTCTCCATTTAACTGTAAGGCATTGACTTAAGGCATGAACTGTCTTTCTTTTTTGTTTGTATCCCCAACACTTAGCACAATGCCTGGAATATAGTAGATGCCTAATAAATATTTATTGGCTGACTGAAATGGTTTCAGAAGAAAGCAACCTGAACAGGAACAGGATGAGATAGATGTTCTCCTGTCCACTCTAAATGTTGTCCTGAAGATGTTTTTGAACACTCTACAGAAGATGTACTCTCATCTTGACACTCATTCAATTACAAAAAGCCATCATTTTAATCATCTGCACATCACTGATAGAACATGAAATACAAAATAATGGTAGCGGAGTAATGGCTTGTCCTTGGATCATTTCTATCTGAACCCCATCAGAAAAGAAGACTGAAATACTAAGTAGAGAAGAAAAAGGACATAATCATTTAAATGCTTAGCATATTCCAGGTACTGTACTAAGTGATTTACAACTATTATCTCCTTTGATGTTCACAACAATCTTGGTAGTTATCATGATCTCAATTTACAGTTGAGGAAATTGAGGTAGACAGAGACCTTTGCCCAGGGTCACAAAGCTGGTAAATGTCTAAGGCTGGATAAGCCTTCAGTGGCAGCTCTCTCCCCACTATACTACTTAGCTGCCTCAACAATATTTGAATAATTTCTGAATTATTTGACATTATTTTGTTCAATACCATAAGAAAGGGCAGTTTATCACATGCTTTCTTTTTTCTACCTCTAGATTACAGGTGACTTATTTTTAAAGTGCTTTGAGATCTTTAGATACATAGGCCTTTATAGAATGGGAAGGCTTTTCATGATGTCTTTCTTTCAGTTCCCTTCTATCCACATGGTTGCTCCTTTTCAGATTCTTATGCTGGATTAAGGTCATGCCCTCCAACTGTGGATGTCCCACTGAGTTCTGTTCCAAGTCTTCTTCTCTTCTCCCTCTACACTATTTCACTCAGCAATCTCATCAGCTCCAATGGATTCAATTGTTACTTCTATCCTGAAGTTTTCTACTCCACTTATTCAGCCTTAACATCTTTGCTGCTCTCAAGTTTCACATTACTAACTACTTCTTAGACATCTCAAATGAAATGTCCTATAGACATCTTAAACTCAGTGAATCCAAAACTGAACTCATTATCTTTCCTCCAAAACCTTTTCCTTTTCCTAACTCCCCTATTGCTGTGAAGGATAACTCCCATCCTCTCAGGCACCCAGGCTCACAATATAATATCTCAATGGCTCATTCTCTCCCAAATCTCATATTTAATCTATTGACAAATCTGTTGATTCTGTCTTTGTACCATCTCTAGTGTACATCCCACTCATTCCTCTGACACTGTTACCTCCCCTACCCAGGTGGAAGCCTCTTCCACCTCATGCCTAAACTATAGCAGTATCCTGATGCTTGGTCTCTCCTCATTTCTATTGATCCTCCACTCTACTGTCAAAGTGATCTTCCCAAAATGAGTTCTGACCATGTTACTCCCATAGTCATTAAACTCCAGTGGCTCCCTATCACCTCTAGGATCAAATATAAAATCCTCTGGTATTCAAATCCATTCACAACCTGTCCTCCAAACACATAATGTTTCAGTCTCCTCATACCTTGTTCACTCCTCCATACTCAGCCTTCTGGTGACACTGGCCTTAAGCTAGTTCTCATACAGGGCATCCAATCTCCCAACTCCAAGAACTCTCCTGAGTTATCTCCTATGCCTGGAATTTTCTCCCTCCTCATCTTTACCTCCTGGATTTCCTGGCATTCTTCAAGTGCCAGATAAAATCCCTTCTTCAGGAAGTTTTTCCTGCTCCCCTTTAATTCTAGTACTTTCCCTCTGTTAATTATCTTCAAAATATTTTGTATATAACTTGTTTACCTTGGTTGTTTGCACATTGCTTCATCTGTTAGACTGAGAGCTCTTTGGGAACAGGGACTGTCTTTGCCTTCCTAAATATCTGTAGTATTTAGCACAGTGCCTGGTACATAGTAGGCATTTAATGAATGTTTATTGACTAACTTACATTTTACAAGATATGAAATTAGTGTCTTGTTGCCCAAAGTGAATGCAAGAGAAAAAAGTGTTTACTTGCTGATGTTCACATAAAGGGATATTCTTATGATTCATTGGCAGAAAGTGTATGTCTTTCAGTAGCAAATGTCTTTGCAGCCTGTTGTCTCTGGCTATATTACTGTAAAGCAGATAAAGACCGTGCTGTGAGGCCCAGAGCACTTATTTCATAATGTCAGGGGTAGAAATTCACCATCCAAATTATTTCCCCACAGGAATACTTAAAAATGTTTCCTAGACACAGTATAACGGGAAGTAATAGTCATCTGCATGAGAAAATAAAATGCAAATGTGCCACTGACTAAGGCTACAGTTAACAGTCAGAATACTCTTCTCTCGGGCACCCAAGAAAGATACAGGGAGAGGGAGGACAAGTTTTTTTCTTTCCATCTTTTCTTTCCATCTGAAATGTTCAGCATCCCCTAGTACATGTGTGTACAGAGATAGAGGATAGATAAAGATGATGGCTATAGATAGATAATAGATTGGTAGGTATACATAGATATAGATGATGGATATAGATAAATGAGAGATATAGATAAGATTGATGTAGAAGATAGATATATAGTTTGACATAGATGATGAATATAGAGAGATGACAGCTAGGTAGAGATAAATACATACAGATAGATAATAGATTTAGGTAGATAGATATAGATGATAGATGGATAGATGAGAGATAGATGACAGAAAATAGGTGATAGATAAATAGATAATAGATTAGATAGATGATAGATAGTAAATAATTTCTATATTCAGTGAATTCTCTGCTAATCCAATCTAGAAATTGGATTTTAGGATTTTAGGATTTTAGGATTCTAGATGCTAGGAAATTACCATATATGTCCAACATGGAAGATCAATTTGTATTAAAAATATATATTTGGTTCTAGGAATAACATAACCTCATTTGTCTTTGGTAATTGTCATAATTCATTAATTCTTTTTAGATTTCTGATGTCTAGAAATACAAGCAGACTGACCTTCGAATGCCAAAGGAATTGGCATATCAGGAATATAGAAAGACATCTCTCCATGTTTGAAGCAACATGAAATAAATAATAATCACCTATTTGTAATGTGTTTTAAGGATTGCAAAGCACTTTATATGCATTATCTTCTTTGATTTTTTTCTCTTTTCTTCTTTATCAATTTATTTGTTTTCAGTCTTCTACAATCATTTCTATAAGTCTTAGATTTCCTCCATCTCTCTCCCTTCTCCCTCCCCTAAACAAAGAACTTCATTCTTTATTTCAATTCTATTAGTTCTTTCTCTGGATATAGATGGTATTTTGCATCGAGTCCTTTGGAAATGTTTTAGGTTCTTGCCTTGCTGTGGAAGACTAAGTCTATCAGAAACAGTCCTCACACACTGTGGCTATTACTGTGTATAATATTCTCCTGGTTCTGCTCATTTCACTCAGCATCAGTTCCTATAAGTCTTTCCAGGTTTTTCTGAAGTTCACCTGTTCATCATTTTTTATAGCACAGTAGTATTCCTTTACATTCATATATCACAACTTGTTCAGCCATTCCCCAGCTGATGGACATTCCCTTAATTTCCAGTTCTTGGTCACCACAAAAAGAGATGTTATAAATATTTTTGTACATGTGGTCCTTTATTTTATTTGATTCTTACACTTACTTTCTGTGATAGCTAGAGAGTGGATAGAGCACTGACCTTGGGAGTCAGGAACACCTGAGCTCGAATACAACCTCAGACACTTATTAGTTGTGTGACTGTGGGCAAGTCACTTAATCTCTGCTTGTTTCAGTTTCCTCAAATATCAAATGGGAATCATAATAGGAGCTCCCTCCCAGGGTTGCTGTAAGGATCAAATGAGGTATTTTTGTGAAGCACTCACAGAGTATTAAGTGCATTAGCATATGTATTAAGTGCACTAGCATATGTATTAAGTGCACTAGCATATGTATTAAGTGCACTAGCATATGTATTAAGTGCACTAGCATATGTATTAAGTGCACTAGCATATGCATTAAGTGTATTAGCATATGCATTAAGTGTATTAGCATATGCATTAAGTGTATTAGCATATGTATTAAGTACATTAGCATATGTATTAAGTGCCACGTAAATGCTAGTTATCATTAGTATTATATATTATCATTCTCACTTTGCATGTGAAGATACAGGTAAAGAGAGGCCGAGTGATTTTCCCCAGGTCACATGGCTAACAACAGTCTGAGACAGGACTGAGTCTCAGGTCTTCCTGACTCCAAATCTAGCGTTATCCACTATACCCCAAATCATCTGCAAAAAATGGTGATAATTCCAGTCATGGCAGTGAATGAGATAGCGAAGAGAGAGCAGAGACAGAAAAGAAGACCAAGGAGAGAACGCTGGGGAATACCCAGCTTAAGACGCAGAAAGAGGATGGTAGGTGTCCAGCAAAGGAAACAGAGAAGATACGTGTGACATAGAAGGTTGTTGTGTTTGTCCTTCGTTCTTGAAGAGGACCATGACATCAAGATGATGAAATGACTTGCAGTTGCCTTTGTTTTGAGTGAGGGTGGGCTGGGCAAGGTCATCAGTCTCACTTTCTCCTTCAGAGCCATCTGGATCCAGAGGTCGACCACAGGAGATGATCCAGGATGCAATGTAAGACCCTTGCCATTCTAGACAGGTCTTATCACATTCTCACTTTGAGTGAGATATACCCATTCAATGAATAGGCTCTTTAAGTAGTCACTCAAGGGATGGCCCCTTTAAAAAAAAAAGAAATTGAACTGGAAGGGGAAGACCCATCCTAGGGAGTGCCTGGGTAAAAGAAAAACAGTTACTATTTAGTATCAATCACTCTGTGTTAGGTGGGCAGGGACCTATTGTCCAATCTATGTCCAATCACTCCAGAGTGAATTGAGTTGAAGCTTGGTCTTTGAGCAAGAAATCTAGCCAGTAAACCCAAAGGAAAAAAGGCAGCTTGTGGCCATGGAAGTGTACCTTCCCCTGGGTAGAGCACCCAGGAAGGAGAGAAGGGAAGAGAGGCGGGGAGGAGAGAGGAGAGGCTCACAGGCTGTGTTTATCCTTCATTCTTGAAGAGGACCATGACATCAAGATGATGTCATGACTTGCAGTTGACTTTGATTTGAATGAGAGTGGGCTGTGCAAGGTCACCAGCCTCATTTTCTCCTTCCGTGAGATAGAATATGATTGAGAGCACAGTCAGAGATACAATAAGAGTATTAGAATCAAGGGTATTGGTGAGAGGGACTGCTTTGCCCAGAAAGAGGGTGATGTCCTTGCTATAAAACTGAAGGGGAAGAGGAGAAGCTGGCTGAGGACACACAACTAGAGGAATGATGGAGAGAAGGGGAGCCAGATAAGCTCATGACCTCATTTGCTTATCCAAACATTCAGGGGTTGCCTGTGGATTTCATTTCTCCACCTGCACCTTATATCTATAGGTCCTATAGAGTCATTTAAAGACAGTATTTATTTAGAGAATAAATGACACATTAAAACATCTCCTTCCAAAGGAGCCCTTCATTTATACCCCCAGGGATCCATGCTTCTATTTCAAGGATAAGTCTCCAAGCAGACTCAGTCAAGTCCAAGTGAATTCCCGAGTGCTTACACTGACTGGGAAAAATCCATTCACTTTAACCTTTTTTGCTTCTTCAGATTATGGGAAATGATGTTGCTTTTTGGGTCAAAAGGATTACAAATGTACTCTTTGCATGTATTTTTCCACTGGAACAAAGACCTTGTTTATTCCTGCTTTGGATAGTTACAGCTGTTAATGTTTTCAGCTGTGACTTTCAACTCCACCCACTGACTTGTTAAAAATACATACTCATCTATCTGATTCTCTCTTAGCCCCAATATGAAAGAACTATGCCAGCAGTATCTGGTGGAAAGTAAAAGTAGTAACAACAGCACAAATCACAGATAGCAGGCTGGCCTTAGCATCATGACAACCTGGATTCAAGTTCTGACTTTCATGCCCACTAGATGTGTGGCAAATGACAGATGACTTACCTTCTCAGCATTCCAGGCAACTCTCTAAGACTGTAAGTTATGGATTAGTTTCTAGTCTGTATCAGCAGATAGATTTGTTATTTTACAAACTCCCCACATCAGCAAAATTACGGATCTAATCCAAGATAGGTAAATAGATACATACACACACATACACAAACATGCATGCATGTATACCACCAACATGGCATTGAGAAATTACTACTGGTACTAAGATAGATTCACAGTAAAACAAAAAGCTACACTACTATGCAGTGAGTGTTGTAAAATGGAGGCAAATATGGGACGTTGGAAAGTATTAGATTTCGAGAAGAGATCCTGGGTTTGAATCTTGGCTCTGCTACCTATATGACTGGTCACATTCACTTCTCTGGACCATCTCTAAAATGGATGCAAGACTAGACAATTTCTAAGGTCCCTTTTCTCTCTAAATCTATTATCCTTCATATTTATAATTATGTTGCCTTATTTAGGTCAATGTTAGTTTAAAAATTCTTGTGTTGAATTCCAGATTCCAGGTCAACTCTCCCTGGAGAGACAGAAAACTTCAAATCAATTGGGATTCATGACTGGGCATCCTAAAGACCAGGGAGACTGGTTGAATGATTTTCCTAGGCTACTGTGTAGCTGAGTATAGTTATCCCAGAGGCCATGGTAAAAGTATTTTTTTCAAGCATTATGTTTGAGCCCATAGTGCATCCTGCCTTTGTAGATAGTCTTATTGAGGTATCTTTGATCAATAAATAAGCTACATGTACTCTTCCAATAAATTAGGAGCTGGAGTGCCTACATGGCATCTCCACATTTATCAAATTAAATACAACTATACTTCTTGGGTATCATAATGTGACCCCCCCCCATTAACTATTCCTACAACCATGATTCTCAAAGGATAACTGTCTCTCTCGATCCACAGCTAACAAGCCCTCATTTGCACTGAATCATCTTGGTCAAACCAAAATAAACCATGTGACATCATAATAATATATAACATATTTACTTAAAATGAAAAGCAAGTAAAACAAACAAACAAAAACCAAGGATGTTCTCATCATGCTTTTCCCCAAACTGTCTCTGCCAAACTCTCCAGGAAGTAGAGGCTGCAATTCCACTTGTCTGTGCCTCCAAAGTTGCTTTTAAGCATGACAGTGAAGGCTAGTAGATGGGAAAAGGACATTAACAACTTGTTTAAAGGATACTCAAACCTCAGATTCCAGAAAACTCTTCTATTCGCCCTAGGAAGGTTGAAGCATTGCAGAGAATTTTCGTTCCCTCTTAGGGACAAGAGGGGCAAATACTTCCGAGTACTACTTTTACTGGGAAGCTGGAGTGCCAGCTTAATGTAATGAAAGGGAAAGCGTCATTTCTACTGAGATGACAGCACTGTCACAAACCAAGCTCCTTCTCTTCTCTCTTCTTCTCCTTTCTCCCTCATTTTTGTCTGTAAGACTTAAACCCACATACATCTTGTCTCCACCATGAGATTCAAATTATCCTGGATAACTGGAAACACTGAAAGCATCTGAGCTGCTCAGGTAGGGGGAGAACATGAGACAGACACATCATTTCCACCTTTCCCAAACCCTCAGTAAAAAAAAAAAAAAGCAGTACTTATAAATCACACTAGGTACACACCATCTCTTGCCATACTTGTTTTTGCTATGAGCCCATAAATCTCTGTCTTTTCCATCACACCCCAGGAAGCTTATTATTGGCGAAACATCATCATCCTGCAAGATCCCATCAGCCTTGATGGAAGTACCTTTCAATTTACCTCTTCACCATTCTGATTGGAGGGTGGAGCCATTGATTCCAAAATCTTCATCTGAAGAGTGAGCTCAACTAACACATCTTCTAATCTCTCACCTGGTTGCACTACTCTGGGACTTTGCTGACTTCTATCATGCCCCAGCTTTAGGTACCTTCCTTGTCTCCCATTTTACTGTTTCATATGTTGTCTTCGCCCTTTAGATTGTAAACTCCTTGAGCTGAGGAAATGTTTGTTTTTTTTTATTTGATTCCCCAATTCTTGACATGTAGAAGGCTTTTAATAAATGTTTATTGACTGATTACATGTGTATGTATGTATATATGCATATATAAACATATACATGTATATATACACAGAGACATATACGTATATATGTATGTGTATATACATATACATATATACACATATATATGTTTCCATCAATAGGGGCATCTAACTGAAAAAATAACCTTCTCCCCTATTTCTCCTGAAGAATTATGTTACATCCCAGTCACTAGTTGAGTAACAGTGGATCTTAATAGAATCACAGGGCAATTTAAAGCTGGAAAGGACCTTAGAGGCCACTTACATTTTACAAATGAGAAAACTGAGGCCCAAGGGGTGACATGACTTATCTGGACCTAAATTCTCTGACTCCAAATACAACACCTGTACCACATAGCCTCATAGATTAAAGATTTACTAAGGACTTCAGTCTCCCTGGAAGCCTAAAGATTTTTTCTTTTCAGGGTTCACATTAAATAGCAGATGGTTAGGTTTATAATTATGGTCAAGTTATTCCTGAGCTAGTAAATAGCTAGTAAATATTGAGACAGACTCTCAATATCACCAAGTCCACTGGCTTACAGTCCTAATCCTGACTTCATGATAGACCAAGGTTGTCTATCACATTCTCCAGCCTCCAATGACTTAAGCTCTAAAGTGGACTCCCTACTCCCTTAGGACCATCAAATCTGGAGTATTAGCAGTTTTTGGGTATAGTTCTGCCCTCTGAGACTGAGACGATCTTCCTTGACTTATTTGATCTCCAGGGAAAGCAATTTCCTCTTTCAGGAATCATCCTCAAGCCCTCCTCCCTGAGCCATTGTCTAGCTACCTCTATTGGTGCATGTGCAGTTGGTATATGAACCCTGGTTCATCAATTTCTCAGCTTCCTGATCACCAGAGCATCTGACAAATTGCTCTATGGGTCACAGGGGATTACAATACACTGTCTTTCCATGGTCCCAACCTTTCTCACGGGACCTTTTGTAGTTTAGTAAATGACCCAGTCTTTCAACTACTTAGTATATGGTGGCTTTTCACCAGTGTGTTACCCTTTGTCTTCCAAGATTTCTTAGCAGGACTGAATCCTTTGGCTGGAATTGGCAGAGAAATGGAACATGATGTTCTCACATATTATTCTCTGAATTTTTCTGATTATTGACTAAAGTGGACAGTGGACTTCTTTCTACCCAACTCTGAGCCCAAAGGTGTACTATTGTGAATCTGACATTGAAATTCACTAGATGCTTTTTGTATACTTTGTTGCAGTTGTTTGTGCTTCATTCTCAAAGTGGACCATGATATTAGGAAAGTGATGCCATGACATGCAAGTGAATTGCATTTAAGTGAGGCAGGTCTGTGCAAAGTCACCAGCTTCACTTTCTGCTCTAGACCATCTAAGCATGACAAGATAAAGATCAGGATGAATGGAGATGGCCTCAGTTTTATATACCTATACTTTCCCTCTAAGTCTTAGGATTCTGAAACCTAAGACCACAGAAAGGGACAGAACAATGTAGCATCAATGGTTCCATGAAAGAAAGAAACTAACACAGTATTGGATCCATCAGCGTCTTCAGAGCCCACTCTTCTATCACCTAGAGAAATAACATGGCCTAATCATTGGAGTATTGCTTGTGAAGAATTTTTGTTGTTGAGTTGTTTCAGGTATATCTGACTCTTTGTGACCCCATATGGGTTTTTCTTGACAAAGATACTGGAGTGGTTTGCCATGTCCTTTTCCAGCTCATTTTACTGATGAGGAAACTGAGGCAAATAAGGTTAAATGTCAAAGTCACACAGCTAGTAAGTTTTTGAGGTCAGATTTAAACTCAAGTCCTCTTGACTCCAGCGCTGGTGCTCTCTACACTGTGCCACATAGTTGACCTCATGAAGAATAAGCAGATCCAGACATATCAATTAATACAAATACTAGCTTCTGGGACTGAAAAATAATCAGAGGTTCACAGCTTAGAAAGAATTTGAAGATAGAACTCAGAGGGGAAACTGTTGCAAAGCTTAGCAACTTCAGGCCAAAGTCAGATTCCAACAGCTTCTCAAAAATGTAATTTGTATGATGATGGTTATTTCATTTAGTCACTTAGTATATCATAAAATGCTAGAGCTGGAAGAGATGTTAGGAATCAATGGTCTTCTTTACCCAGACATATTATTTCACACATCAGGAAATGGAGGACCAGAGATATAGAGAAACCAGTTCAACCTAACTGAGCTAATGGATGACAACAAGATTTCAAACCCAATTCTCCTGCTTTCCAGGTCTTTCCCCTGCATCACAAACTGTAGCAAAGTGCATATAGTAAAGTAACAAAAATGGAAATTCATTCATAATTAACAACCCAGATCATTTACTAAAACCTTTAGAGTGTAGTTCACAAATACTGATAAGCCCCATAGTGGAAGTTTGGGTAAACAAAGGAAATGATACAACCCAATAATAAATAATGCAACCTCATTCTTCAGTGAGGGTGGAGGTCAGGGGTTTGGAAAGCATTATAGAGGTAGCATCTCTAGGCATCTCTGGTTAGATCATTAGGTATTCACATTTGATAGTGACTTCGGCCAATGATAATGTTCCCTCACAGTCCTAGTCAGCTCTGTGATTGTGGACCAGTTCCTGACTCAATGTCTTATGACTTCATTTCTGCTTTCCCATCTCAGAGGCTTCTTACTTGGTAATTAATTATCTACTATATCCTTCAACTCACAGTGTTTCAGGAAATGTTGTCTTCTCTATTGTTGCCATGTTTTGCTTGCCATGTATATTCTCTTGCTCTCTTCCCCACTACTCCTGCATGTTCCCTCTCGCAAGGATACAAGAGAGGTCAAACAAGCGTTTAGGAAAAGATGCTGGGAGCTGCGGCTGCCCAGAAATTCAAAGTCTTTATCTTAGTCAATGGTTTTCATTTTTCCCCAACTCAAGCCTGAACTAAAAGGAATCTGGATAAATCTGGGGTTTCTCCTTTTGTAATTTTCCCTCCCTATGTAGTGATGGATTAACAGAATGTTGGGGTTGGAAACCACCTTTGAGGCCATGTAGACAAGTCTGATTTTACAGATGAGGAAACTGAGGCCCTGAGAGGTTACTTGCTCAAGTTATGAATCATGGGAGGAGATAGAACTCAAATCTTTTCATTCTAGGTTCAGTTCTCCATATACTATATCATGAAGGGCTTAGGAATAGTGAAACCACTATAGGGAAAGAAATAGGAAGGTTTGTAGGAAAACCAAGAGGCCTAATGATTCCCAAATAGTGTAATACCATCAGCTTCTAATAAGTGAAAGAAGTCAATACTACTGCACCCAGTTTAAAAAGTACATAAAGGCAGAACCTGGCCTCAACTAACGTAGAAATAGACCATGAAATTAACCTCTCTTGTGACAAGGGCTACTGCAGTCATCATCCTGGAATTTGAACTCTAGCTACTTGGGACAAATAGAAGGTCTCAAAAGGAACCAATTCTGGAGAAAACTGTGAAGCACATACTTTTTGTCTTTTATTCCTCTCCCAGCCAGCTCCTCAGTCTACGTTTTGTAGCATTCCTTCCACCAGACATTCTGTGCCCTCAAATTGACTCCTTGCTGGCCAGGATATGCACCCTCAAAGAGCGTCACCTACCTCCCTCCCAACAGTGCCAGCCTCTAATCCCTCAGACCTGTCTCTTCTGAATTTCATCCCCTAAGGGCACTTCTCTCTCCAAAGTCAAAGTTGGGGTGTTGATAAAGAAAGCGTAGTGCTAAATCAATAACATAAATTTAGGTAATGAGTTATCCTCTCTGTAGGAGAATATTTTCTGGACATTATACCTTAACCCAAGTTAGAATTTAATATTGTAACAGGGCATTTGGGTCCAGGAAAGCCTTTTGTACTTCTTCTAATCACCTAGTCAGCTTACAGGAGACTGGCACCCTCTCAGAGTCTGGCCACAAAACTCCTTTGCTACTATAGTCATTACCTCATCTGGGGGTACAAGATAGGAACTCAAGTTTGAGAAAAGGACAGCAGAAGGAGATATGACTCATGGAAGCATGTCTCTCCCCGGAAATGGAAAGATTAAAAAAAGAGTAGGTTGAGGGGAAGTGTGCTGGTAAATGTTTAACAAATGGATCTCCTAAAACAATGTACACACGACACACTTTTAGTTTAGTCTGTATTACTAAGATTTTCTCCATCACTTTCTTAAATCTAAACAATCAACAAAAGAATAAGTCTTTTTAGATTTTTAGAATTTGCAACTTCTGAGAGGTAAATACTCAGACTGAAAATTTAATAATTTAGCAATTTACTCTCATCATGGGAATAGTCAAAGATTTCTGTTTTGAACATGAAGTTTTAGATGCCTAAGGGACTTCCATATGAAGATGTCCAGAAGGCAGTTGTTGACACCTGGACTAAATAAAGACCAGGGGAGAGATGAGGAATGAATATGTAACTATGGGAGATATTTGTATTAAGATGATAATTGCACCCATCACAGTCGATTTAATCACTGAGACAGAAGAGAAGTTGAGACTAGCGTTTTAAGGAAAACTCATATGTGTAAGACGATAGACTTAGACCTGGAGGGTCTACTCTCATCTGTTCATTTTACAGATTAAAAAAGCTGAGTCCTCAAGATGTTAAGTGATATGAGTGGTAACCCAACTAAGTATCTGAGACAGGATTTGAACCAAGGTTTTTTTGACTCCAAGTCCAGGGACCCATACATTTGGTTATGCTGCCTCTTACTGTGAGAAAGGCAGAGGAGTCTAGAATAGAGGAGATGGGGAGTATTGAGACAAGTTAGAAGATAATCAAGATCCATGGCATGATTTGGGGGAGGTAAATGTGGTCAAAAGATTTAGAGGGGCCATGTAGGAAAAAGACTCAGAGAAAGTCATTGAACTTCACCAGAAAATGGAAATAATGTGAGAAGAGGAGATTTAGGATGAAGGGGAGCTTGCTAAAAGAAAAAAAAAAAGAAAGAAAAAAACCAATAACCACTTCTAGGGCTGTATCCCAAAGAAATCATACAAATGGGGAAAGGACATTTATAGCAGCTTTTTGTGATGGCCAGAACTGGAAAAAGAGGAGATGCCCATCTGTTGGGGAATGGCTGAACAAGTTGGGATACATGAATGTAATGAAACCCTATTTTCCTATAGGAATTAGTGAGCAGGAAAAATTCAGAAAAGACTTATATGAACTGATGCTGAGTAAAACAAGCAGAAACCAGGAGAACATTGTACATAGTAACAGCCATACCATTTGATGACTGATTTTGATAGACTTAGCCCTTCCCAGCAATGCAAGGACCTAAAACAATTCCAAAGAATTCATGATGAAAAATGCCATCAACATCCGGAGAAAGAGAGTCTGAATGTAAATCGAAGCAGAATATTTGTTCTCTTTGATTTGTTTTGTTTTGTTTTCATTCTCATGTTTCATAATGCTTCGTTCTAATTCTTTTATGACTGATGTGAAAATATGTTTAATATGAATGTATATGTAGAGTCTATATCAGATATCACACCATCTTGGGGATGAGAGGAGTGGAGAGGCAGGTAGAAAAAATTTAGAACTTATGGAAGTGAATGTTGGAAACTAAAAATAAATAAATTTATTTATTTTAAAACTAACACTATCTTCCAGAGGGCACAGTGGAAAGAGAGGGCAGCAAAAGATAGGCCTGGGTAGGGCTAGAGCTAAGTTCAATAGGGATGAGGAGAAGTAATTGAGAGGAAAGAGGTAGGTAAGTACTAGTCATATGGCATGGGGTGCCAAGTACAGAGAAGTTAAATTTATTCCAAAGTTCTAAGTCTGAACTCCAAATTGGAGCCCCCTTACTTGATTATATGAAGAGACAATGCAGATTATTTCTTCCACAGGAACCATATCCCAGAAACTGGACCTATTTGTTCATGTTTGGAATATACTGACCGGATATTTTATTTTGCACACCTTCATCAGATTTCGAGGAAACTGCTTTTCAAAACTGAAGGTGCAACAGACGTAATTTCATAGTTGAGATCACTGGTAACCTTGGAGAAGGAGTTTCATTTCATAGGAACATAATATCTTACATAGGAAAGAAGGAAACAGCCATATATTAAGCATCTAATACGTACCAGGCGCAGGGTTAACTGCTTTGGAAATTTTCCTCACAAAAACATTGTGGGGTAGGTACTACTGTTATAGTAATTTTACAGTTGAAGAATCTGAGGCAAGCAAAAGTTAAATGAGTTAGCCAGGGTCACGCTGGAAATAAATATCTGAAGCCAGATTTGAACTGACATCTATCCTAACTTCAGGCCCAGTGTTCAAAGGAAAGCTGTGCCATCTAGGTTCCTCATAGACTAAAGTGCTAACAGGACATGGAGCCTGGTGGTGTGAGTTTGTCTATTTCTTTTCTTGCTTTAATTTGCTTTGTTTCTTGGACAAGTAATTTATAGCTTGGTTTTTCAACTTGATGTGAGAATCAGAGATCAGATATAGGACAAAGGTTCTTCTTAGGATCCCTTCGGCAGCCTGAGGAAGCCTACTGACCCTGGTTACCTACATTCACAATCAAAATAAATACTAATTTTCAATTAGAGGTAAGTCAAAATAAAGATGTAGTTACTTTCCCATCCAAGTTCATAAACCTCCTGGAATCTGTAAAATTTAAATAAAAATTAAATTTAATCTGTAAAATCTAAAGTAATACCTTCACAGGTATTATCACAGAATGAGGATACCTCCATTTGCCTAACATGATGTTTTCACAGAACCAATTAACAGCATTAAATAAGAAATGACTGCATATGAATGTGAAATGCTTTGGAAGATATATAAGACAATACATATATAAGGTATAATAATAATAGCTCATGGGACTGTCTGACCTTAAGGTAGTGGCAGGACAGGTCTAGAACCTGAGGTTCCTATTCCCAGTCCATCCCTTAGCACTGTGACAGGCTACTTTATCACTATTCAAGCAGAGCACTGTTTGAAAGCAGTCACCTTTGTGGGGTTGGGGAAGGGGGAAGGGGAGAAGGAAAGGAGATAGTTTCCAACAGCTCAGCAACTGATGACCCTCAGAAACACTTAATGACGAAGAAATGGGCCAAAGCCTGTTTTCAGTTGAAACTCTAGGAGAGACTCAGGAAGCCAAAATCTGTGACTCATCACATGACTGTAATACCGTAACTAAACTTGAGCGATGGAGTTGAAGATGGCCCAGCATCCTTAAGTGAATTTCCTTGCTTTTGTGGTTTTCCATTAGCCTCTTTACTGTCATCTTAACACAGCCCTCTTATTTGTTAAGGTCCATAGATAGTCATTGATTAGGTTTCCTTGTGATCCTTACATCATACCTGGATTATATTTGCAGAGTGATCTTCTGGAGCTGGATTAATGCCATCTTTCCTGCCTGGATCTAAGCATCCCCCACCTGCATCGCCAATAAGTGACTGCTGGGACCCTTCTGCAGACTTCTAAGAATCTGAAGAGTAAGCTGAAATACGTTAGGTGACTGGCTCAAGACAGTGGGCCTCATAAACAGAAATAAAAGATAATGATGGAAAAAACTCAGGCCTACAATTCCATCTGCCTAATAAAGCAGAATGGGAGGTCCATCTTTTAGATAAAGAATTAAAGAATGAAAAGAATGAAAGCCCAAGAGGGGGCTACTGAAGCACAGGAGTGAGAGCCCTTTGGAACCAAACCTAGCCCACTTGCAAAGTGTCTTGAAATCCCTCACCCCCCTGGGGGCCTCCAGAGTAGCTGCTTTTTTTATTATTAATAAAGCATTTTCAAAAAAAGGAAAAAAATCTGCAGCCTATTAGTATGCAGACCAATTTTTCATTCATCTGGAATCCACGGCAGCATTTTAATGTGCAAAATCCTACTATTCCATTTCTCTCCCCTGAAGAAAAATAGCTTAATTTCTCCAGCTGATAGATTTTTCTGGTCCTTCAGACAGTAGAAAAGGACTCTGGAAAATCTGTGTCTGAACCATCCACAGGCATTTTATAATGGCTGTAAATAGGTCTCTACAGAAAGGCACTCTGAGCATCCCTAGGAATGATGTCCTTGACACCATTATGATCAGTCTCTGCTAAATAAATAAATAGATACATAGAGAAATAAACACACAAACATATAAATAAATAAAGCAAGCAAGCTCTCCAGTTTCTCTTCCACTTGCACTTTTCTGAGCTCCCAGACACAGCTAGCTAGTACATATCCCAAAACCAATGTGTCTCCCTGTCTGCCCCACAGATAGGTGGATCAGTCAAACCCATCCTGGGCTCTACCACATCCTCCCACCCTGCCCCCTAAATGGAGACAGATTTCACCAGCATGAACACAATCTAATTAGGTAGGAAATTAGAGCCAAAATTGGGGTTAATCATTTTAGCTGCCTCTCCTCTTGTCAACCCAAGCGAGCGGCACTCTTTCAGATAAATGCAATGAGCAGGCTCCTGTCTCCAGCCCTTCCTGTCCATGAGTGTCCCCTCCCTCCAGTGGAATGATGTCTACTGCGACCCAGGGCAGCCTATGGGCCTCAGAGGAAAACTGTCCCACCAAGGAAGCAAAGGAATTCAATGCTGTGACATCTGCACTATATCCATCATCCACCCAATTTTCCAAATTTGCAGGAGGGAAAGAGAGAAGCAATGAGATTAGGTGTTCCTCCTTTGCCTGGCCCCCAAATACAAACTTTTTGAGTTCAGAGTGATTCCTTCATTCACCTGCAGTTCTTAACAATTAGGAGTTGAAATATTTGTTGAATGCCACTGAACTGACTGACGTACTCAGGCTAAGTTTATTGAACTTAGAATCAGGTGACATGGATCTTGGTCCAGCACTAACTCTGGAGTAGGGGCAATTCAAGTCCTCCCACTGCTGTTTACTATGTGACTTTGTGTTCAGTCATTTAATCTCCCTGTTCATCCAGTCAGTCAACAAACATTTATTAAGCTTCTACTATCCTGCCAAATACTGAGGAATCCAGAGGAGGTGACAACACACGAACTACCATGTACAAACAAGTTATATACAGGATAAAATGGAGATATTCAACAGAAAAAAATCCCTAGCAATAAAGGGGGTCAGAAATTGTTTCTCATACAGGGTGGAATTTCAGCTGGGCCTTGAAGGACATCAGAGGATCCAGGAAGCTCAGATGAAGAGAGAGGGAATCTCAGGCATGGGAGACAACCTAGACTCAGGAAATGAAGTGTCTTGGAGGGGGAAAGGAAAGGATGTCTGTCACTGGATCACTATTTTTATGGAGCTAAGTGTAAGAAGACTGTTGGGGGTTGAGGCAGGGATAAATGTGAAGCAAAGAATTTAATATTTGATCCTGGGGAATGATAGGAAACCACTGGAGTTTATTGAATAGTGAGTGACATGATCAGAGCTAAGCTTTTGAAAATCAATTTGATTGAGTAGACTGGAGTAGGGAGAGACAAGGCAGGGAGACCAACCAGCAGGTGATATTCCAGGTGTGAAGTGGTAAGGGCTTGCACCAATGTGGTGGTGGTCTGTAGGTCAGTCAATGAACATTTATGAAACAGCTACTATGTTCCAGGCACTGTGCTAAGCACTGGGTAGCAACATCAGAGGAGAGAGGGAATGTAAAGTGGGGTTCAGTTTGCTCATCTATAAGATGGAAATAATCATATTTCCATAACAACCTCACAGTAATGTTGTCCTGGATGGTCTCTGGGATCCCTTTCAACTTTAGATCTGTGCTCTATCCTAAGCATCCCAGTTCTAACATCTGATTAGCTGTGGTAGGTCATTACCACAAGATCCAGATTTGCTCACCCAGAAAAAGGGAGAGAACAATACCCATACTATTTCATAGGACTATTGTAAAGTACTCATATAAAGTACAAGTTATTGTTACAAAGCCAGGTCAAATGTCCTTTCTTGAATACCAAAACCACAAATTACTTATTCAGGTCCAAAGAGTGTGTGCATTATTTTTAGCATGTTTTGCTTTGCTTTGCCATAAACTCCTTCCACTTACGGCAAACAGAGATTAGCCATCTTCCCCGCTAAACTTTCCACTCTCCAAAGATAGAAAGCCCATCTCTTGCTTCTCAGTGTGAGACCTTCTAGTGAACAGGGGAAGTTTGGGAAGACAAAATAAGGTTGGCAGTCTGGCAGAATTTCGTCGTGTCAATAAGCCTTCTCTTTCCAGTCTTTCAGTTTACCAGGTCCCTTTATCTTGCCTTCCCAAACAGATGTGCAAAGAGCTAAGACCAGGAAGGGGGAACACACAGAGGCTAGGGGGATTTGCACAGCTCATGCTTCCCACATTGTGCCCAGACATTTCACTCATTTTCCCTCAAATAATTTTCCCTCAAAGGAAGAACCAGATTCAATATCAATAGTAACATTTCTCTAAAGAACACCAGTCTCACATCAGTGACCTACTTGTTAAAGCTAGAAGAATAGCTTACTGTTTCTGTGCCCATTTTGCAGATAACATCAGGGAGCAGCTATGGCCATGGCCAGCTGGTAACAGGGTTAGGTCTAGAACTCATGTTTCCAAAATCTCAGCCCAGGGCTCTCCCTATCAGAATACACCTCACTTATCCTTCAGTCCACGTAACATACACACATCCATATTTCATCCGAATCACCAAAGAGAAACCATTTCACAGTGAAATACAGTGGGTCTCCTATAAAACGGGCCAAGTCTTTCCCCCCTCCTCTCATTTTCTATGTGTGCGATTTAGAAACTAAACAAGAAAGCCAACACAAATCAATTCAATTGTCTTTGAATATGACAGGTTGACTTGCGACCTGTCTCATCTGCTACCTGACTGTGTTGTTTGCATCCTATTAAAACAGATGACTGGTGTGCTATTTATATAGTGCTAGAGCTCCCAGCTATGACAGCTTTTGAATCATGGGTCTTTCTTCACAGTACAATTCACTACAAAACCCTTCCACCAATTGACATTGTAACAGGAGTGTCACGATAAAAAGTCGTTTATCCTTCAACACCAACAATGCTTTGGTATTTTTTCCTCCACCCTGTTACTTGGGCTTCTCTGTAGAGCACTTTGTAAGAACCACATTTCAGTATTAGAGTCAATTCATTACTTTCTGTCACATGTTTTATATTGTCAGCTTCCTTTCTTAGCCATGGTAAGTGGATGATGAGCCTCTGCAAAGTTTTAATGGGCCCTTTAGATGACTTAGTGAAGCCTATGAAGCCTTGACCATTGAGTGGAAGGCACATTTGCCATACGAGAAATCTGTCTCTCCACCACTCTTGATGCCTGGCTCAGTTTAGGGGCAAGGATCACAGATTGTAGATGGATAGCTGGGAGGGACATGAGAGACAGTCTAGTCCAACCCCATCATTTTACAAATGAGGAAACTGAGGACAATTAGGTTGAGTGATTAACCCAAGGATTATATGGGCAGAGAATGAGATCTCTGATTCTAACCCCTGAACCATTTCCACTAAACCACAGTGCTCCTTAGGAGTCAGAATCCTGGCTTGGAGACCCAGATCTACAAGGGGAGCTTCTCCTTTTTTGTCAAGGGAACCATCATCTTTTCAGTCACCCTGGTTCATAACCTTGACATTATCTTTGACTCTATCACCCCATATGCCCCATCCAAGTCACCAAATCTTGTTTCCATGTCCATAACATCTCTAACACCTGCTTTCTTCTCTCTTCTCTCCATTCACATGGCCATAGACTGTTATAATAGTCTCCTATTTCATCCTTCTCTTCCCTGCCTTCACCATGCCATGCCTTCTCCCCTGGAACCATCACCTCTACTCTTCCCCACCAGTAAATCTGAGATTCATGGGTGCCCTGGCTTTGATAGGTGAGTTTTGTCCTTCTTTTACCAAGCTCTATATCTATTTCTTTTTCTTCTCTATCCCTTGCCACCATGTGTGCCAACCCAAGGCAGCTGGTGGCATAGTGCATAGAGCACTAGGCCTAGAGTCAGGATGTTCTAAGTTTAAATCCAGCCTCAGATACCTTCTAGCTGTGGTGTTTTCATGCAAGTCACTTAATATCTGTTTGCCTCAGTTTCCTCAATTGTAAAATGAAGATGATAAGAGCAGCACCTACCTCACAAGGTTATTATGAGTATTAAATGAGATGATATTTGTAAATAAGTGGCTGGCACATAGTAGGTGCTATATTTCTTTCCTTCCCTTTACTGTTTCCCTTTTCCACTCTTACCAAATAGAATATAAGCTTCTTGGAACAAGTACTATCTTGCTTAATTGAATTTTCATCTTCAGTACACAGCATCTAGAATACAATGTGTCTTTTTTTCTTCATTGCCGAAGAAGACCACGCCATCAGAGAAATAATGACATGACTTGCACTTGACTTTGTTTTGAGTGAGGGAGAGCTGTGCAGGTCACCAGCTTCACTTCTCCTCCAGAGCCATCTGAATTCAGTGACCAGATATTCATCAGGATGACTGGAGATGACCCAAGATGAGGCATTTGGGATTAAGTGACTTGCCCAAGGTCACACAGCTAGTGAGTGTCAAGTGTCTGTGCTTAATAAATGATCTCTCTCTCTCTCTCTCTCTCTCTCTCTCTCTCTCTCTCTCTCTCTCCCTCTGGAGTTTCTCCTTAGTTCTCCATCTATCTTCTAAAGTAATTTTCCTAAAGCACAGCTCTTACACATTAGCCTCCCACTCAATAAATAAATTCCAGTAAATAAATAAATTTTAAAAAACATAATTCCCAGCAACTCCCAGTTGTTTATAGGATCAAATATCTCCTCTTTTTGTCTTTCATAATCTAGCTTCAACCTACCTTTCTAACTTTATATGTGCATTATTCTCCTTCCTACATTCCATGGTTCAGCCAAGTTAACCTTCATGCTGTCTCTCACACGTGACAGTCTCTAGACCACTGATTATCCCTCATTCCTGGAACACACTCCCTGCTCCTCTCCATCTCTTAGAATCATGTTTACTTGAAAACTCAGTGATGCTTCACCTTCCATGTCAAGCTTTTCTTGACTGCCTCCATCTGCTAAGTGCCATTCTACTGTTGCACTACCCCAAATTATTTTGAACATTTTTCATATATGTTGATTTATCCCCTAGTAGAATGTAAGATACCTGATGGCAAAGAGTATTTGATTTTTTTCTTTGCATTCCCAGAGCCTAGCAGCGTGCCTTGTACAAATAAACAATTAATAAATTCTTGTTGATTGAATTAATGTGTCCTTGGGCAAAGTCATTTTACCACAATAAGACTCAGTTTCTTACACGGTTAATGTGAGGATCTCCATATGCACCTTGTAAACTTTAAAACTATAAAATCCAGCTATAAAATTCAACAAAACAACAAAACTAGTCATGTATGCAATGAAAATTGTAAAAAGATCATGCACAGAAATGAAAAGAAGCATCGTTATGGATTATCAGTCTGATGTAAGTATCTGAGAGAAGCAAGTGAACCCAACAATGACCAGCCTTTTTATTAAGCACCACCTGTGTGCAGAGCTCTAAATTAAAAATGGCACTGGAGAAAAGAAAGACTCAAGAGAAGTCAGACAAAGTCAAGTATACCAAAAGAAGAATAGGGCAAAATGTTTACATTATACAAAGATAATATTACTACCAGAAGAAAAGTGATTCAGTAGATAACAAAAACTGCCACTCTGTGTACATACTTTCTCATCTTTACAAATAGTTATAAGAAGAGTCTACATATGCATTTAAAGCATCCTTGATGAAGGGATGGAAAGGATACAGGCAGGGTTTCACAAATGATGTTCTATAATAGACCGCATTTTTATAGTCACCCAAAGGACTGAAAGGAGTATCAAATAAAAGACTCTACCCCATGTCCTTATTGTTTATTGTATGAGAAAGCATTTGATTTGATTGAATAGCATGCCCACAGGTAGACCCTCCTCCTGCAAAGTATATCCTACATCTATGAGAGTTTATTAGATTCCTTGAAAGCTATAACAAGAGAAATAACTGTTTGGTGACCCTCTGAATATCAATCAAACCATAAAACAGGGAATTGCATTTTCTGCCACTGTCATGGAGAAGCCAAGACAAGAGTCCAAATTCAAGAGAGCTTTCTTGTAGAAGGGGAGATTTTTCAGATGCTTCAGTTTACAGAGGAGAATGTGAAGGCAACATCACATCCTAGAACACTGCAGAGCCTCCTCCAAGAGATTTGCAAAGAGTTCAGGCTACCTAACTATTCACATGGGAAAAAATTGGATGCGGAAAGTCATCATCCCTATTATGACACACAAAAATTAGGTGCTGTACCCATAGAAAGCCATTACTAAAGATATTTTATTTTATACTGTATGTGGACAGTGAACTGGGAACTGAATTTAAAATGAAAAGAAATCAGGGTTGGATTGAATTTGGGACTTTGAACTATGTTTTCAACAACTCAAGTCTCTCACTAAAAGAAAAGCCCAACTTTTTACATATTTCTATATTCTTCTGGTGACATTATATGACTACAAATCCTGGACTACCACAATATTTATGTCTACATTTACATCTACATCCATATCTATATCAGGTCAACCAAAGGAAAATGAAATTGTGTACATAAATGGACTATAACATAAATGTATGTGTATATGTATACACATATGTGTGTGTGCCCCTTTCCCATACATATACACCTATACCAACAAAATCATAGATACTGTCCAAAGAAACACACACACGTATACACTGAGAGCCAGGCAGACAGACTGGATCCAGATCTGTGATGGAGAAAACTCTGGGTAAAGAAAATCCATGTCTCATCAAGATTACCAATTCTTCCTCACTTTACAGACTTAAAGAGTTGCCTATGTTACTAAGAGGTTAAAATAATATCTATAAATACATTTAATTATGTATTATATACTGTCTATAATTATATATTATATTTATATATCTATTATTTACAATAATTTATGTAGTTTTATAATGATATATTATAATATATAATATAATATAATATATAATATATATAATATAATAATAATATATAATATAATATAATATATAAAATAATATAATAATGTAAAATAATAAACTGCCCAGGATCACACTGTCACTGTCTCTCCTTCTACATAATATCACCATTCTCAAGCAAAGACTAGATGACCATTTGTTTGATATTGTTTAGAAAGATTATTTTGGACATATAATTCAGTGAAAAAAGTCACTGAGGTTTCTTTCAACTTTTTGATGATGTGATTCTTTTCATCACCCCAGGGATATGAAAGGGGAAAGGCCTGTTGAAGTCCTAGGCCCCTTCACTCATCACGGAGAGCAGTAGGAATAGTTTTCAGCACAGTAAATCACAGCTGCCTAGCCAGCAAGATCTACAACAAAGAGATCAGAATGTAAACTCAGTAAATGCTTGTTGACTTTGTACCCATATGTCCCTCACCTAGCACATAGTAGGTGCATAGTCATAAGGATTGCCTTTCTGTGACATCTTAAGGGACAGAAATCCCTTTACTTATGTTAACTCATTTAATTCTTACAACAACCCTGTGAAGTAAATTCTATTATTATTCTGATTTTATAGGCAAGGACACCAAGGCTGAGAGAGATCCAGTGACTTGGCCAGAATCACACGGCTAAGAGGTGTCTGGGGTTAGAAGTCTTTCTAACTCCAAATTCGCCATGATATCCACTATGCTACCTAGCAGCCTATTAGAAAATACTTGAGTGATGGAACTAAAAGTGAGGGACCACTAAGATCAAATGTATTGGGTAGATGAAGCAGGAAGGAGCTAAGGAAATTAGATCAAATACCTTGTTGTTGTAGTTGTTTTTTAGTCTCTCAGTCCTGTTTGATTCTTTGTGACCTATTTGGGGTTTTCTTGGCACTGGAGTGGTTTGCCATTTCCTTCTCCAGCTCATTTTACAGATGAGGGAACTGAGGTAAACAGGGTTAAGTGACTTGCCCAGGGTCACATAGCTAATAAGTGTCTGAGGTCACATTTGAACTCAGGAACAGGAGTCTTCGGACCAGGGACTCTAGACCCTGTACTTCCTCATTACCAAAATACCCAATAACTGATTGCAAAGAACAGGACTGAAATATCTTTAGAGTTTGTAAGAACCATTTCCCTTTTGTTCTATTACTACCCCTCTCTTTGCATCTACCCCTACATGGCATGTTTCCCAGGAAGTATTTCATAGTAAATTCCCACTTTTAAATTTCTAAAGAGTTTAGTGCTCTAATAGTAGAAAACAAGAGAAAGGGAACAGATAAGGGAGGATGCCTTAGGCTAGTGATGGTTGCAGGGACTCAGACCACCTGACTGGCATGAAAGAAGTTGTCTCCTAAGTCTGGATGGCCAGGGGTATGCCACAACCTGGTCCTTGAGAAGGTGGTGCTCCAAAGAGTACTGCAGTTAACATTTCCAGAACTGCACTTTGAAAGCCTGCATGACCATACTCTAGGACAGTCCACTCAAAACCACCCTCTTTGAAATTCATAAACAAGGGAGGGAAATGAAAAATTCAGAAGATGATCTCATATCTCTGGGCTTCTCCATCAAACAAGTCGACTGAGATGGTACTTCATAGGCATATGTATGCCCACTGTGTGGTCCATAGCAATTCCCCACATTAGGAACTAAAATGTTCTTTCTGGAAGTATGGTGTAGAAGAAAGAACCCTGCCTGGTTTGAATTGGGTTTGAATACCTTAATTCTGCTATTTTCTACCCATTTTATCTTGGGCAAGTTATTTACTTCCATCAACCTCCATTTCCTTAACATGTCAGTGTGGCATGATATGCTGCATTTGAGTGAAAGGCCAGTTTCTACCCTAGTTATGAAATGGGCTACCTGTATGACCCTGAGTAAGTTCATCTCTTCAGGTCTAAAGTCTCCTCATCTAGAAATGAAGTGAGACCTCAAAGGTCTCTCCCAAATTTAGATCTATGCTTTTATGATTCCAAAAATGAAGAAAGTAGACTAGACAATTTCTAAGATCCGTTCTCATACTAAAAATCTTGTGATCTTTAAGGAAATTTTTAAGAGGTTGGCTATAGACTTTAAATGCAATAGATCTGAACTTCAGCAATATTCTCCAAGCTCCAGACTGCCTTGGTGCTGAGCCATTGTCCCAAAAGAATAGTAAAAGATAAGCTCAACCTAGGCCCATGTTCTCACCCACATGTGTTTAGAATCATCCATTATCTCATCAGTGGTGAATTTTTGTGAAATCCAGTTTCATGTTTCATTAATTCCAGTCAATGAATGACCAATTTCCTTGGACCTTGATACATTAATCTCTATTTTCAAGGTGGAGGATATTTCTTATTAGAGACAAATTGAAGCTAAAGTACACATCTTTCAACTGTTCCACTAATTTATATGGATTCTACCTGTGTAAACATATGTATATATATATATATATATATATATATATATGTACATGTAACTATGTGCATTATATGTTCCCACATTTATCTATAGAGAGAAAGACCTTTTTAATGCCCTTTCTGCTCTAATTAGCAAGCAAAATTTTTGATGACACAATTGGCATGAAAATGAATGGCTGGTGTTCAATTTGAAATTAATTGAAAAAAACTAATTATTTAAAAGACTATGAAGCAACACTAAGGGCCCAGTTAAAAATAACTATTGATTTAGAGACCGAGTGACTTGAGCAGTTGACATCCTCTCTTTCTTTTTCCTCAAAAATTTCATCCTTAACTTCATCATCCCGATGTAGAGTGGGAGGAAAAGTGATTTTCAGAGGGTCCAACCAGAATTTCCCCTGACTGTCTTAATTCATCTGAATCCCTTAGGAATGGCTTTGCTTCCTACCTCCCCTACCATCCCCTCCAGTCACAACAAATGAATGGTGTCTGCCCCCCAAAAAAGAGTACAATTCAATTTTATACAACTAATATCTATTGCGCACCCTCCTTTGAGTTTCAAACTTCAGTCCAGTGATTGTTCATAGAAATATGCTTGCCCAGAAAGATTCCTAGTGTCTGTTTCTGGGCCCTTCACCTCCTGTGGATGTCATGATTTCTCCCTGGCCTTTTGGTTTCCTTTCTTTGTCCTTCAGTGATGGGTCCTCCTTATTCTGGCTGGTTGCTGCCTGGATGCTGACTTGCCTTGACCTCAACTCTCAGCATTCACCCTGACTTCTTACCTCCTTGGTTTCTGAAGCACTATTTCACCTTGATCTGTCCTGCCTGCTGTTTCTACACTGCTGTTTCTACACAGTATCTCCTGGCTGCTGTTCTGTTTACCTAGACCAGACTTTCGTTGGCTCTCCCAGTCTCTACCTCCCACCCTGTCTGTCTCTATGCTCACCAACACATCCACAATGCACCTGTTTGCTTTAGTGTATGTTTGATGGACAAAATAATCACACCAAGGAAGCATGATTCTTCACAGATGAGTGTAGCTTTTAAATTCCCATCCCCATCCCCCAGTGCCTCCCCCTGGTGTTGTCCTGTGACTGGAAGTTCTCAGTTCTAGACTTTTGACATTTTATCCTGGAAACATGGACCTCCTGTCCATGAAAGTTCTGAGCTGCTGGGGGAGAGCTCCCTTCTGTGAGAAATGTGCTTTTCTTCCAAAGATTAAAGGGCAGGGTGACTCTTTCAGAAATGTTGACTGAGGCATCCCGTCTGTCTCAGACACCTGTTGAGGCCTCACTTTGCTTTTAGGGGTGAAACATCCCATTTTCAAGCCCTAGTTTGAAGTGGAGCTCTGTTGAACTAAAATTATTTCCATGACTTGATGAATAATGGACCCAACGTGACAGTGCTCATTGATCTGACATCAATTAATCCTGTGGAATGAAGAATCCAACAGAACAGATGCTTTCACGAGTTCCAGGCCTTGGTGCAGCCAATCTCTTTAACAAAAACCCTGCTGTTTGAGACCAGCGCTCCAGGCTACACCTGAATTTGCACATGGGGGTCTTAGTGGGTAGGAGGAAGGAGATGGAAATGGGGTGGGGGCAGTTAGCAAAATGATGGCGAGCAAGGAAGAGTTTAAGTCAAAAAAGAGAAAATGAGATTTCAAATGATGAGATTCAAGAACTCCTTACCTGGAAAGAAGGTGCTGGCAAGAAATATAAATGAATGTTTACAGTTTTTGAAGTGACAGAATCATGGTTCTGAAAAGAAATGAGAAGGAACACTCTTGCAGCTGACATCAAATAATACAACCTTATCCCCTCAGATATGGCATATCCCTAGGGGTTTCTGTTAGTAACCCACTACAGGGCTGAGTGGACCCAGAATAGCAAGTCTTACATTCCAAAGGAAAGGGCAGAGGTGGGGGAATCACACTACTAAAAGGGGTTTCACTTGAACATAACATACATGTAAGAAATCAATTTTGATCTGTTTTTGAGACTCAAGGCAAATGTAGAGTCATAAAAGAGACTTTTTCTGATGACTCCAGTTACCCACGTTGTCTAACCAATCCCAAATTACTTTTGTAATTGAGGTGATTGGGGAAGCCCAAATTTACTAACCTGGGACATCTCCCAGGGAGCTGGATGTATATACTTGGATTCTTTGCTAATGGACACATTGAATGCTAGGATGGTACTGCACCCTCTTCATTAGCCCACTAAATGGACAATGACTCAGGAACTGCTGTGTTAACCCAGTAGAAAGTGAATGCCCTCTAGCAAGGAGTCCCAAGTACATGTCCAACTCTCTGGGAGGTTCCCTAGGCCAGTAAATCAGGGCCTTCCCAATCACCTTCATGATGAAAGAAATTTGAGAAGGGTTAGAGAACTAGACGGCACAGTAGATAGAGTGTTGAGCCTAGAGTTAAGAAGACTCATCTTCCTGAGTTCAAATCTGGCCTCAAATCCTGGGCATGTTTGTCTCAGTTTTCTTATCTAGAAAATGAAGTGGAGAAGGAAATAGTAAACCTTTCTAGTATCTTTACTAGTGGGGTCCCAAAGAAAATCCCAAGTAGAGTCACAAAGAGAGGAATACAACTGAACAGCCAGAAAGATATAGAACACTAATAACCATGGTATTCAGGAAAAGCTTCTAAATATTTTGTGTTTATTTTTAGGTAATTGATATGTAATTATCTGTGTATATTATTTTTCTCTCATAAAGTATAAGCTCCTAAAAGGCAGCTCATTTCTGTCTTCATATCCCCAGTGCACAGCACATAGTCTTCCCTTAATGAAAGACTTGTTTATTTAATTAATGAATGAATCACAGTCATTAGGGCAGCAGTTTCTCTGCATGACTCATAAAAGTCTGCCCTTGTTCACAAGTAAATTTTATGATATGATACATGCCAAAGAGCTCCCCTCTAGTCACATCATCTATCCCAGCTGGTTCCTGAAAGTCCTCCATCAGTGATTCATTCCTTTTCCTTTAAAGAGGCCCTCTTTTAAAATGAAAAGTAAACACACATTCTATCTGAACTTCTATTGCAAAAGCATCTATTAGGTAACTATTAGAGCAGGAACTTGGAGGGTGAGAGGAGAAGACACTGAAAGGAGTGGAAGGAAACCCCAAAGACAAGTTCTACCTCCTATTCAAGGTTTGTTTGTCATTGGGGGGCTTCCTCGAATCCATGAGAAATTAGTGTGGCCACACTGTCAAATAAAAAGGTTGAAGATCTTGCCAGGAAAAGAAAGACTGTGTAAGGGGAGGCAGCTATCTTCTCTGAGATGCATTTTCTTTAAATATGTTTGTGCATCTTGTTGTTTTTACATCACCTAAAATTTCCCATGTCCTTTCCTTCTCCACTTTGCAGTCATCCAAAATAGAAAAGAATCAGTAATTTCCCAAATACTCTTACTGTCCTCCAAACTGATCATGCACACCATGGCTTCCCTCACCAATGCCATTTCCCTTGGAGTTACTCAAGCCTTCAAATCAAAGCTACTCTCTTTCATTCAAGACATGTTAGCAGTGATGTCAAAGTGCCTGCTCACTCATAACTCATGTCATCCTACAAAATTCTTTTTCTTCCCTTTTATACAATCTGTATTTTGTGCTTTCTTCCATTCCTTATCTCTGTGACCAGACTCCCTTCCCTCTTCCTCTCTGTCCACCCCACCCTTCCTTCACCCTCCCTCTACTGTCTGACTTCTTCGTTTTCATATTTCTGCCTCTCCCTTTGCTCTCTGCATGAGGTCTAAGGCTCTGATTCACCCTCTTGCTGGAGCCTGACATCTTTTCATCATGTCAGAACACCAGAGAATTTGCCAGCCTCCAGCTCTATCCTGTTGTCTTCTGATACAGTTGTTGTGAAATACAGGCCTTCTGAAGGGCACCCTGTCTTGGGATAACATTCTGACCCAATTCAGAGTGGGAATGACACAAAGCTCTCGCTCAGCATGGACTGTGTGCACCGCTGCATAACAAGATAATGCTGCACGATTACATGGGTACCACACTGAGTGTTGATAAACTCCATAGGATTTGTTTCCTTCATCACTAGAAAGTATGAGTTAACAAGAAATATTGCTGTGGCTCTATTTACCTAATTTTATTAATAATAAAAGCCCCTTTGTGCTCTTAGAGGAACTTCAAGTCAGAAAGATCCAGCTGCCCAGTAGCCTGGGGTTTGCTGGTACCAAAATTAAAGATGGGGAAAGGAGTGACTGGGGAAGCTAATTGATTTCCCTCAGGACATGCAGCAGGTCAGCACATATCAAAATTAGATCTTGGAAAGCTTGATGGATTCAGCACAGTAAAGTGTAAAGAACTCTAGGTCTGGAGCCAACGACCTGGCTTTGTATCCTAGCTCCTCCACTCACAACTGACCTTTGGTTAGAACGGGAGACAGCAAGTTATGATGGGTATAGTGGAAAGAGCACTGGCTTTGAAACTGGAGAAATCAGGAGAGAAACAGGAGAAATCAGAGGAAGCAGAAGACTTTGGTTTGAATCTTTACCTACTATGTACTAACTCTATGACTATGGACATGTCACTTAGTGTCTCAGTTTCCTCATCTGTAAAATGAGGGAGTTGGATTAGATGATGCTTAAAAGGTATCCTCTACCTCTAAATCAGTGATCCTCTGTCATGACTAGTTCACCTCTCTGTGCCTCAGTTTCCTTATCTGTAACAATAAGGGTGCTACAAAGAAGCTCGAAAACAGAAATAAAAGTTCAACAGATAATCTACTCACAGCAACTATTCTTTGCTGTTTACAAAAAACTGGAAGCAAAGGGAATGTCATAATTGGAGACTGAGCAAGCTGTGGTATAGGAGTGTAATGGAATGTTACTGTGCCATCAGAAATAACAGATAGGAAGAACTCAGGAAAAAAAAACATGGGAAGATTTCTATTAACTGACACAGAGTGAAACCAAAACAAGGTAAATGCGAAGATTATTATTAAATACAAATTAAACTCTAAGAAACTGAAAAAAACCAATATTGATCTTGAAGAACACACAATAAAAACTATTTCTTCTCTTTAAAATCAGAAGATTACATGAGAGGCAGAATGTTGTACACCTTGCCAGTTGAAGTCAAGGCGTCAGGTATATTTGTTTTTCATTTTTCTTTCTGGTACAAAGGAGGCTTCGATTCTTTGGACTGGGTAGAGGTAACAGAAGAGGAAGATTTTTCTCACAAATCATGGTGATCTAAAAACAAAAAATATCAGTAAAACTTTCTTATGATGACTGAGCTGTCTAATCTTTGAGGTCCCTTCCAACTCTAGGTCCTGTGGTTGCCCATTATATCTCATAGTTTATACTGTTATTAAGAATTGGGAAGGAAACTTTGAGATCATGTAGTAGCCTCCTTATTTCATAGATGAGGAAGGTGAGGCACAGAGAGTTCAAATAACTTGTCAAAAGTCACACAGCTTCTAAAGGACAGAGCTGAAATGAGGACCCAGACATAACACATTTCTAGCCCAAGAGTTTTTTCCTACTGTACCAGGATAGCCAAGGTCATAGTATATGACTGTGATGGAATGCTATTGTACTATAAGAAATGATAAGTAGGATGCTTGCAGAGAAACCTGGGTAGTCTTCCATGAACTGAAGCAAAGTGAAGTAAGCAGAACCAGAAGTACATTGAACACAGTAACAATATTGTAGGATGACAAACTGTGAACAACTCAGCTTTTCTCAGCAGTTCAATGATCTAAGACAATTCAAAAGGATCCATGATGAAAAATATGTATTAAAAATGATAGTCAATGCAGATCAAGGAAAACTATTTTTCACTGTCTTTACTTTTTGTACATGTTTGTTTTTTAGTTTGTGTTTTCTTTCACAACATGAGCAATATGGAAAGATGTTTTGCAGGATTGAACATATATACCTATATCAAAATACTTACTATGTCAGGGAGCTGGGAGTGAAGCTTTCTTTAAGTTCCAGTTTCTTCAGTCAGTTATCCTATGGCATTAACTTAGATCCTTGGCTACTGTGACTGAATGAATAAAAATTATTCATTAAATGCTTACAATGAGATGAGTACCAAAACTACAAAGAGAAAAATCAAGACACACCCTGCTTTCGAGTAACTCCCATCCTAACTAGAGGAGACATAAAGGAAAGGTGAGAAAGATGGAAAGACCTAGTGGTCCTAAGTGTCCACTGGGGATCCTTGGCTTGCCTTAATAGATCAGATGACTGTGCCCAGAATCTGTGGGACAAAGAAGGAGATAGTAAGGACTGGAGGTCCTCCTGTTTACTGGAAGGAATAGAGCTGGTGCCTCCTATTTTATCTAAGCCCTATGAACCATCAAGTACCTGGATGGTATCTGGAGAGAAAGACAGGAAAGGCTGGAGGCTGGCATCTCTGGAGGTTTCATTTCTCTGAATATTCTCCAGCTTATTTTAATGTATTTCCTAAAATATCATTAGTACACAGAACTGAAGGTGATATTACAGATATGATTAGAAAAAAGCATGGTACAGTAGGAATATCAGCTCCCTGGTCTTGAACATTATGTATCTTTCAATGCAACCTAAGATATTAGCCTTTTTGGCTGACAAGAATGCATTGTGTTGTAAGGGACAGTACATAAGACTTGGAGTTAGAAAAAACTAGATTTGAATCCATGCTCAAAATCTAGATTATAAAATGAAGAGTGAAATGAACAGAATCAAAAATAATATTGTGCATAGTAAAAGCAATATTGCTTTAAGAGTAACTTTGAACAAATTCATTTGTTGGTTGAAATTGAACAAATTCAAAATCTGAACAAATTTTGACTATTACAAACATCCAAATTAACTACAAAGGACATATGAAGGAAGATGTCATCTGCATCCAGAGAAAGAAGTGATAAATGTATGTATAGAATGATTTTATATGTATATATATATATATATATATGTACACACATATATTTGTGTTTAATGGCAGCTATCTCTAGAGAGGGAGGGGGAAAGAAACAAAAGGGGGAAAAAGAAATTTACATGACAACTTTCTTGTATATTTAAAAGGAATAAGCAAATTATACATTAGATTTGCAGTTTCATGTGCCATCATCTTTTTTCATTATACTATGTTATTTTATTTTACTATGTAATACCATATTATACTATTGTACTCTATTATGAAAATACTTTATTCCATAAATTTAAAAAATTAAAAATTTTTAAAAAGAATCAAATGAGATGATATATACAAAGTACTTTACACATTTCAAGGTACTGTATAAAGGTTAGCTTTTATTCATCCCCCTACTCAAGCTCCAGTGGCTCCCTATTGCCTCCAGGATCAAATACAAAATCTTCTGTATGCTAAGGGCATTCAAAGTCCTTCATAACCTATCCCTCCACTACTTTTTCAATCCTCTCACACTTTGCTCCCCTATATGTACCCTTCAATCCAGTGACTGGCTTTCTAGTTCTTTCTGAAACAAAACACTCATCTCCAGACTCTGGACATTTTCTCTAGCTGTCTTCCATACTGAAATGCTCCCCCTCCTCATCTCTGACAGTATACTGGCTTTACTCACTTCTTTGAAGTCCCAACTAAAATTCCATCTTCTACAGAAATGGGGCTTCCTAACCCCTCTTAATTCTAATGCCTTCCCTATCTGTTGGCTTGTCATCTAGCCCATGAAACTGTAAGGTCCTTAATGGCCAGGATTGTCTTTTGTCTCCTCTTGTATTGTCAGTACTTAGCAGACAGCCTTTCACGCTGTTTCTGTTCAGTCGTTTCAATCATGTCCAACTCTCTGTGAACTCATTTGAGGTTATCTTGGCAAAGATCCTGGATCGTTGTGCCATTTCCTTCTCCAGCTCATTTTACAGGATGAAAAAGTTGAGGAAAACAGCATTAACTTGCCCAGGGTCACACAGTTAGTAAATTTCTGAGGCTTGGTGCTTAATATATGACTGCCTTTTAAACACCAATATAATGAGATTTGTAAAGCGCTTTAGAAATATTATCTCATTCAGTCCTCACAACAACCCTGGGAAGTAAGTACTATGAGCATACCTATTTTATAGACGAGGAAATGGAGGCAAATGGAGGTTGTGATATTTCGAAGGTAGATCTTCCTAACTCTAAATCCAGTGTTCTATCCACTATGCCATCTAGCTGTCTATAGACTCCTATCAAACTTAGAGTCCACTAAAAACTCAGAGTCCTTCTCTTCTTTAACTTTTCCTCTCTCATTTTGTACTTGCACAAAGAGCCATTCAATAACCGATTTCTCATCAGAGGCAAAAAATATAAAATTGCAACCCCCTCCCTTTACTTTCATAATAGTTATTTGGTCTATTATCTTGGCTCCTTAGCTTTGCATACCCAAGGCAAATGTCTCACTAGCCTTACTCATAATGGCTCTGCTTTTGAAGTCGGTTTCTTGAAGCCAAGTATAAGACTTGAAATTTAATAAAGATAAATGTAATCTTATTGGATTTGGCCCAGTGCTCTAGCCTGTTAGGATCTTATTGAAGTCTGACTCTGCCATCCCTCTCTCCTAGCTTTGTGTCATCTGCAGATCTAATAAACATCATCTATGGCTTTATTCAAGTCATTGATAAAAATGTTAAACAGAAGAAGGCTAAATACAGCTTCCTAGGATATCCCACCAGAAACTTCTTTTCCAGGTGACATCCAATCATTGGCTGGACCTATTCTTTGGGGCCTGGCCCTTCAATCAGCTCGGAATCTACATAGGTGTTCTGTCATCCAGCTCACAACTCTCCCAAACCATAGTATGACAGATATTGTCAGATATTTTGTTAAATCTAGATAAACTAAGTCTACAACAGTCTCTGATCTATTAGCCTAGAGACCATGTCACCCAGGAAAATGAGATTAATCTGGCATGATCTATTCTTGAGCAATTCATGTCTGCTCCAATTTCTGCTTCCTTTGTTAAGTGCTCATTGAAACCATCCCTTTAACCACACCATCCAGAATTCAGCTAAGAATGCAAATTAAGTCTCTTCTCCATAAACCACAGTCTTCATCCTTCCCCCCACTCTATTCCCACTTTTTTTATTGGAACATTTACTCCTCTCGAAGTCTGCAGTAGCTCTTCCCATTCTTTCCGTAGCTCTGATCACGACTGTCAGTTTTCTCAGTAATGCCCCCAGAAGTAGATCATCCTGGAGGCTTAAATCACCCAAGGCAGCCAAGTACTTTCTTGGTCTCCTTGCTTATGGGGTATCAGATCCCACTAACCATTTCTGTTTTATCCTTCCAAATCCAAAAAGCACATTCCTTGGCATAGAAAACAGAAATAAAATGAGAGCTGAGCATCTCCAGTTTTTCTCTGACTTCTGTTATCATTTTTCTATCCATCTCTAAGCACCCTGGCCAGTCTTTATTTCATCCTTCTATTTTTCCCAATTTGGCTTTTGAAAGTTCCTTTATATTACCCTATGTTTTCCTCTCTAGTCTTAGCTTATTCCAAACTTTTAACTTTTGAATACTATGTATATCAGGATACTGCCATGTGCGTACATCTCCTATTATCTGCCCTTGCTTCCATCTTCTGTAAATGTCATTTTGAAATATCCATTAATGGGGGGGGGGTTCCCTGTCTATCTACATTGAACTCTTTAAGCAGGTCCTCCTCCCTGGAATTGTTTTCCTTTTTATCCTCTGAATTTCATCCTTGAGAGCTTCCCATCTCCTGTGGACTTTCTCCCACAGAATTGTCCATCCATAGAATCTTACCTTATCCTTTTTCTGAAACTTTTGAATATGCTCTCCCCAAACTTGAGGTAGAGGTTAGTTTTTTTTTTCTTTTCCTTCTCTAGTACCAACTCTAAAAAAACTTTGTGGTCCTTTTCTCACAAAGTTCTCATCATTTCCACCCAGTAGTGTTTTCCCGTAGAATTTCAGCTTCAGAGACACAGAAAAAAACCAAAGAATGAGGAAGTCAGGATCAGCCCAGTGAACAGAGATGATGTAGGACAGGACCAGAGAATGGATTTTAGGAGAAGAGTTGGCAAAGAAAACAGAATTGTATGTGTAAGGAGAGAACCTCCAGATAGCTCTGCAGTCACTTTTCTAGGATAAGACTGTGACAGAGGCAAGTCACAAGCTAAGTGAGTGATGAAGCAGGGGAAACTAGAGGGGAAGGTGGAGCGAAGAAGCCCAAAGATAGGGTCAGAGGAGAAATTCACATTGAAATCTGGAGTGCCAGTGGGTGCTCTTGAAGGGAAGACAAAGACCAACCAAGATGCCCCAGATCCTGAGTGCCACAACTAACTGGATATGAATAGTACAGCATTTGGGGAGAAACTGACAAGGGGGTTGTTCAGAGTCTAAGCATCTGAACAGTCATTCCTGGAATTTTGAGTGTACCTGTACATTCACTAAGCATTTGTGGGTACCTGTAGACATCATTAATCTAGGTGTAGGAGAAGCCAACTGCATACACAAAATTGTTTGGTTTTTTGGTCATATGGAAAGAACTATATATACAAACCATACTTAGGTGATCCACTCCATAGTTTAACATTCAGTGATTACAGTCTATTGAAATACAATACAGAAGAAAAGAGGGTTAATTCTCAGGGATGGGGCGGGGTAAGCTAAGAGACTAACTGCATAAATTTATATACCCACAACACCCCAGAATAAAGAGAAAGGGGATAGAGAAATGGCTAGCTTTCTGAAAACAATAGAGACCTTGCCATTTCCCCTTGAGGACCTAGGGTCCTAGATTTGGTATATGAATGCTGGGGTGGCAATGACATTGTCAATGTGGGGGGGGGGTCCTTATTTTGAGAAAGGTACAAGCAAGTGGCCAGCAGTGGCCCCTGGTGGTTGAAGAAGGATGAAATTATCATTAAAGCAAGTCAAAAAATCCTTATCTACTCTGCTTTCTGGCAGAAAGTCTAGATAAGTGAAGTCCATCAGGTTACTAGATTACGTTCTGAATCAGGATTGTAATTTGTTTCCTGAGCTCATCTATTTCCTGTTTCTGTTTAGGTAGCCTATAGCATACCTGATGATGATATCGTTTTTTTCTGATTACAATCTTTTCTGCTTCTGACCTTTAACCAAATATTTATTACATTTCTTCTTCTATGGTTCCTGAGTTTTTTCACAAGTGTGTCTTCTTAATATACAATGTGTTTCTTCCTCCTTACTGCCATTTTCACGTGTCTTAGAAGCAGCTAGATGGTGCAGAAGATAGATCTGGGCCTAGAGTCAGGAAGACATGAGTTCAAATCTGACCTCAGACACTAGCTGTGTGGCTCTAGGCAAGTCACTTAATTTGTTTGCCTCAGTTTCCTCAACTGTAAAACAGGAATTAATAATGTTGTTTGTCCTTCATTTTCAAAGAGAACCAATGCAGTTCACTCTTTCTTTCCGAATCATCAGAGTCCAGGGGCAATGGCCCGGGATACAATGGATAACCTCAGTGTCTTCTATGTCTAAGCTCTCCAAGGTGCCTGCTTCAGCCAGCTTCATGGTCATTGAAACAAACAATTTACATCTGCCTATTCCATGAGAGGAAGTCTTTACATGCTTGAGGTAGACAATTCACTGACACCTGATTTAGCCCAACTGCCAATATGGTTTTACCAGAATGTGGCTGCTGTACATTGTTCAGCTTCTCAGAGCCACAGATGGGTGTCAGGTGGACACCAAAGGTGGATGAGCAGTCCCAAAAAGCGCTCAGCAAGCCCTCACATCAGAGGTGCTAATCCTCCCTGAGCACTCTCATACACCCCTGAGATAATGATAGTACCTGTCTCCCGCAGTTTTTGTGAGTCAAAGGAGACATTTATAAAATACTCAGCACAGTGCCTAGTACATAGAAAACAATAAATGCTTCTCTCCTGTTTCTTTTGAATATGATTTGCCTTACCAGGAGAGGCAGCAAGATGTAATAGAGAGATAACCTACCTGGAAGATCTGGATTCAAGTTCTGACTCTAAAATAGTACCAGCTCTGTGACCCAGGGTGAGTCACTCTCAGTGCCCCCAAGCAATTCACTAAAACTTAATGTTGTAGAGTCAGTCAGTCAGCTAGCATTAATTAAGCACCTACTTGTGCCCAGAACTGTGCTAAATACTGGGGATACAGAGAAATGCAAAAAAAAAACAGTCCCTAATCTCCAGGAGCTCACAATCTAAAGGGGGAGACAATATGCAAATGACTATATGCAAACAAGATGTGCACAGATTATGGGGGGGGTGGTTGGAGTCTCAGAGGGAAGGTACTAAAATTAAGGAGGACTGGGAAAAACTTCTGGAAGAAGGTGAATCTTTAGGTGAGCCTTAAAGGAAGTCAAAGAAGCTAGAAAGAGGTGGAGATAAGAGGAGAGAATGCTCCAGGTATGTCTGGCAGCCGGTGGATATGCCTGGAGTCAGGAGATGGACTGTGATGGGTAACAAAGAGTAAGGAGGCTGAAGTCACTGAATCACATGTGGAGGGGAGAAAGGAATAGAAATCTCCAAAAGAAACAAGCGTGATGTATGAGAGACACAGTTCTGAGTAATCAATCATTTTATTAATTATATGAATGAATAATTAATTAAAGGGATCAGTAGTATTCTCAAATGCCAAAGACCCCTCCTGGAAGCCACTCAGTGTTTATACGCTTTGAAAGAGTGGGTGTTCCTGAGGGTGGCAATCAACTCTGATTGGTTAATAATTAATGAGACAATGAAGTTACAATGAAAGATAGACCTATTCTAATGAGGGGCTGGGGGACCCTCGACTCTGATCACTCTTGCTCCCAGACAACTTCCAGCCTTGGCAATCTAGACAAAGGATCTTACCACTACTCCCAACCTGAGTAGAACACAATCTACTTTCCCAATTGGGTAGGGTCTGAACAAGGCTGAGGAGAAAGTTAATCCAATCTCATTAGAAGCATTGTCCTTTCGACCTGGTAGAGAATGAGGATATAGGAAGGGAAAAAATGCTGAATCTCCCTATTAATATATTATTAATTATCAGTTCTCTCACAAGGCACCAGGTGATGAAAGGCTTTAAAACCTAGACAGAAAAGTTTCTATTTTATCTTGGAAGAACTAGGGAGTTGCTCGAGATTATTAATGACATGATCAAACCCTCATTTTAGGAAGATGATTTTGACAAATGAACAGAAGATGGACTGGAGTGGGGAACGATGAGGCAGGAAGACCAACCACTAGGTTCTTGCAATAGTCCTGGGAGTGCAGTGGATAGTGAGGACCTGAGTTCAAATCTCATCTCAGACACTTGCCACTTACTACATTACTTGCTTACTTACATTGCTTGTGGGCATTGAGAATTTAAGTGACTTGCCCAGGGTCACAGAGTCAGTATTGTTTTGGAGTCAGAACTTGAACTCAGATCTCCCAGGCAGATTATCTCTTTATCACATCATGCTGTGTGACCCTAGGCAAGTCATTTAACCTGACTGCCTCACAAAAGAAAAACAAAAACATAGTCATGGCAATAGGTGATGTAGGGTCTGTACCAGGGTGGTGACAATATCAGAGGAGAGATGGGGGTATATGCAAGAAATGTTGAAAAGGCAGAAATAACAGAATTTAGCAACTAGTCAGATATGGGGGATAGGTGCAGGTGAGAGAGAGTGGGTACAGATGACACCTGGTTATGAGCTTGGAAGGTTGGTGGTGACTTCAATAATAATAGGGGAGGACACACTCAATATGGTGGAGGACCCAGAGAGAGGACCAGGGAAGGAAGCACCAGAATACAAGTAGATTCCAGCAGACTCCTGAACTAGTGTTTAAGTACAGGAACAAACAGACAGGATATAAAAGAAGAGATGCTTGGGTCAGACATCATCCCACTCAGCCACCCATGTGCATAGAATCCAGCCTTAACATAAACTCCAAAATCAAGAAATAGGAAAAATGAATAAATAAAGAATTTGATCATAAAGACCTACTATGATGACATGGAAACTCAAGACACACACATAGGAAAGAATAACTTGAAAACATCTACAAACAAAGTCTTGAATAAAAATGCATATTGGCACAATAAGAATTCCTAGAAGAGTTAAAGAAAGTGTTAAAAAAAATTTTTTTAAGCTACATGGGAGCTATGGAAGAAATATACAAAAAGAAAACTAACAACTTGGTAAAAAGAGGTACAAAACTTGAAATAACTCCTTGAGCAATTATGCCCCAAGGGTTATAAAAAATGTGCATGCCCTTTGACCTTGCAATACCACTTCTAGAGTTGTATCTCAAAGAAATCATAAAAATTAGAAAAAGACCCACACATACAAAAAATATTTATAGCATCTCTCTTTGTGGTGGTCAAGAACTGGAAATTGAAGGGATGTTCATCAACTGGGGAATGGCTGAACAAGTTGTGGTATATGAATGCAATGGAATACTATTGTGCTATAAGAAATGATGAGCAGGTGAACTTCAGAAAAACTTGGAAAGACTTATATGAACTAATATTGAGTGAAGCGAACAGAACCAGGAGAACATTATACACCATAACCACAGTGTTCAATGACTGATTTTGATAGACCTAGCCCTTCTCAGCAATACAAGGAACTAAAACAATTCCAAAGGACTCATGATGGAAAGTGCCGTCACATGCAGACAAAGAACTTTGGAGTCTGAATGCCGAGGGAAGCAGACCATTTTCTTTTTTGTTTTGTTTTGCTTTCTTTCTAATGATTTCTCCCATTCATTATAATTCTTCTATGCAACATGACTAATGTGAAAATGTGCTTAATAGGAATGTATGTTTAGAACTTATAACACACTGTATGCATTCTTGGGGAGGGATGGGAGAGGTAGGGGAGAAAATTTAAAATATATGGAAGTGAATGTTAAAAACTAAAAATTAATTAATTAATTAAGAAAGAAAAGAACTCCTTGAAAATTAGAATTGGCCAAACAGAAACTAATAATTCCATGAGACATCAAGAAATAACAAAAAGCAAAATCAAATAACTGAAAAAAATAGCAGAAAATATGAAATAACTCAGGAAAAGCAATTGATCTGGAAAAAAAGATTTAAGAAAGCCAATTTAGGAATCACGGAATTACTTGAAAACTATGAACAACAATGACAACAAAAGAACCTAGACATATTTTAAGAAATCATGAAAGAAAATTGCTCAGTTTTCTTACAACTAAAAAGCAAAGTGGAATTTTTTTATAGCCAAATATTGGTTTCTAGGTCAAGAGAAAAATACTCTGAGCAGCCTGAAAGAAAAAAGAACTGAATAGTAGGGAGCCATAGTCAGGATCACATGTGATTTAACAGCCACAACTGTGAAGAAATGGAGAACTTGGAACATGATATTCTGGAGGACAAATGATATAAGCTTTCAATCAAGAATAACCTACTTGGCAAAACTGACTGCAGCCGTGCCATACCCCACAAACTGTCCCCAATCCAACAAATGGCCAGCCTGTCAGGACAATTTTCTGAACAAAAAAAAATCAAAATTTGTCTCTTTAATATTTGGAACTAAAAAGAATAAGTCAGGGGGTAGAGGCAAGATGGCAGAATAGAAAGATGCATATACTCTAGATCTTTCCCCCAAAGCCCATAAATTACCTGTAAAGAATAACTCTCAACAAATTCTAGAGCAGCAGAAGTCACAGAACAACAGAGTGGAGGAGACATCCAGCCCAGGGTGACCTGGAAGGCCAATGGGAAAAGTCTGTCACACTGGTTGTGGAGAGGAACCCAGCCCAACCTTGACTGCACACAGCACAGGAAGGAGGATGGGAGCAGGCCTCAGGTGTGAAATCCCCAGCAGCAGCAGCAGTGGTTCACAGATCCCTCAACCCACAGGTGCCAAAGGTCAGTGAGAAAGATTTTTCAGATGGTAGAGAAGGGAGCAGAGTGCCCCCCATAGCTCCAGCCCTAGCTGGTGGCAGCAGAGGCTTCAGTGGACTGTGGCTGCTCCCACAGCAGGCAGTAGCTGGCATCCATTGTTGGAGGCCTTATCATTAAGCCCCTTGGAGAATTGAGCAGCTGATTTGAATCTTAGCCCTAAGTGTGGCCGAACTGGAAGCGAGGTAGTTGTGGAGAGGACATTCTACTACTCACAGATTCTGGGCACAAAAGTTTTCTGGTTGCTCCCAGACCAGTGTGCAGACTTAATTGTGCCACCTTGGAGGAGCTGAGGGCAAAATAAATATGGAAAGAATCTACCAATCACCTCCAGAAAGAGATCCAAAAAAGAGAAACTCCTAGGAACATTGTAGCCAAATTCCAGAGTTCTCAGCTCAAGGAGAAAATATTGCAAGCAACTAGAAAGAAACAATTGGAGTATTGTGGAAATACAATCAGGGTAACACAAGATCTAGCATCTTCTATATTAAGGGATCAAAGGGCTTGGAATATGATATTCCAGAAGTCAAAGGAACTAGGATTAAAACCAAGAATCACCTACCCAACAAAACTGAGTATAATACTTCAGGGGGAAAAAAATGGTCATTCAATGAAATAGAGGACTTTCAAACATTCTTGATGAAAACACCAGAGCTGGAAAAAAAATTTGACTTTCATACACAAGAATCAAAAGAAGCATGAAAAGGTAAACAGGAAAGAGAAATCATAAGGGACTTAATAAAGTTGAAGTGTTTACATTCCTCCATGAAAAGACAATATTTGTAACTCTTAAAACTTTTCAGTATCTGGGTAGTTGGTGGGATTATACACATGCACATACACACACACACATACACACAAAGAGAGAGACAGGGTGAGTTGAATAGGAAGAGATCATATCTAAAAAAATAAAATTAAGGGGTGAGAGAAGAATGTCTTGGGAGGAAAAAGGGAGAAATGGAATGGGGCAAATTATCTCTCATAATAGAAGTAAGAAAAAGCCTTTTCAATGGAGGAAAAAAGAGGGGAGGTGAGAGGGAAAAAGTGAAGCTTACTCTCATCACATTTGGCTCAAGGAGGGAATAACATACACACTCAATTTGGTATGAAAACCTGTCTTACAATACAGGAAAGTGGGGGAGAAGGGGATAAGCAGTGAGGGGGGGATGATGGAAGGGAGGGCAAATGGGAGGAGGGAGAAATTAGAAGTAAACACTCTTGGGGAGGGACAAGGTCAAAAGAGAGAGCAGAAGAAATGGGGGGCAGGATAGGATGGAGGGAAATATAGTTAGTCTTACACAACATGACTACTATGGAAGTCATTTGCAAAACTACACATGTATAGCCTATATTGAACTGCTTGCCTTCTCAGTAAGGATGGGTGGGGAGGGAGGAAGGAAGAGAAGTTGGAATTCAAAGTTTTTGAAAAAAATGTTGATAATTGTTTTTTGCATACAACTGGGAAATAAGAAATACAGGTAACAGGGTACAGAAATTTATCTTGCCCTACAGGACAAAAGAGAAGATGGGGATAAAGAAAGGGAGGGATATTAGTAGGGAGGGCAGATTGGTGGAAGGGGTAATCAGAATGCTCAACATTTTGGGGTGGCAGAGGGGAGAGATGAGGAGAAAATTTGGAGAAAAATTTTGTGGAATTGAATGTTGAAAATTTAAAATTAATTAATTAATAATTTTGTAAAAAGAATAAGTCAAATCCCCTTTTCACATGACAGCCTTTCAAGTAGTTGAAAATGGTTAACATGCCACCCTTGAAGTCTTCTCTTTTCAGGACTTTTTCTTTCCTTTCCTTCAAAAAGTCCTCCCATGGCATTGGCTCAAAGTCCCTTCCCATGCTGGTTGGCTTCCTCCAGAAGCTCTCCAACTTATCAATGTCCTTTCTAAAACGTCACACCCAGAACTGGACAACACTCTGTCTGTTGTCTGATCAAGCCAGAAGACAGAGGCATCATTATGCCTGGAAGCCAAGTTTCTTTTCTTATAGTTCAAAATTATATTTTCAGGTTTTTTGGGGGGGTTGACATATGACACTGTTGACTCATGTTGGGCAGACAAGATTAATATTTCCCACTCCTCCATCATTCCAAACTACTATCTAGTCCTCCATCTCTCACATAATACTTGCGCAGTCCATTCTCAGAAACCTCCTTCAGTTCTATCATTTCTTCAGTTCTAATTCATATCCTTTTTCAGTTAGTTAAGCTTTGTTCCCAAATGACCAAAGGGAAAAATATAATGGGGCAAAGGGCAAAAAAAGGTTTCTCCCTACTTGCTTCCCTTTGTGTAAGTCATTCAGTTCCTTTATCTTGGGAACTCATCGGATCAATTCCATTGCCCAGTTACGAAAACATTGCCTAGTCTTTTTATTAAAATTCTCCGAAGACATTTCCGTCACTTTCATAAAGTTCTTGCTACCTAAGTCCATCAACGGGAACTTGGGAAGAGACAATCTCTGAAGTAACAATTCTGGAAAGTTACGGAAATGATGGAATAGGTGTGGCTGAGAGGTTTTGAGTAACCAGAGGGCAGGAGTACTGGGCTTCCAGAAGGAAGAAAACAAGAGAGGGAACAGAGATGAGAGTTGAGGGACCTTGCCTACCTGTTATTTTATTTGGGGCTAGTCATAACAGAGTGTTAATGTACCCCCCAAAATTCTACTGTAGCGACTATTCTCACTTCTGAACCTGACACCAATTGAGATAGCTCAGCCAACATTAAAGCTCCTTCTCCCAGAGGATGCAGCTATCAGCTAGGCAATATGTCAGTTACCCCGGCAAAGGACAGGGTAGGACACTTGATTGGGAGAACTGCATGTTGCCTATTTTGCTGGAGGCTGAGAGGCCTTCCTTTAGCTTCTGTGTGTTGCTGATGGAACCACTGTCCTGACTTCAGTCTCCCACCCTGCGGGGAGGTTATGAAAGCAGTGGACAAAACCCAGGGCTCTCTGGGGAATCAGTGATTCTGAAGAGGGCTCTGAGGCTGTGGGGAGGACAGGTCAATCAATAAATAATAATAGTGCAGAGATGGGAGAGGAGAGAGCAGGGAAAGAAAGTGCCTGCATGTCAGCCTGTAAACACAGATGGCTTTTTTCCCCTCCTCCTTTTCTTCCCTTCCCCCTACTCCCTTCAGGCATTTAGGAAGGAAGGCTGTGGGATCCTCAGCTCACATCTGCATGATGTACACATACACACACACACACACACACACACACACACATGCACAGAGGCATGCATGCACACATATTACTGGATCCAATCCTGAGCAGCTAGATTTTATTTTGCCATTTTCAATTTTCTCATTATCAACATTTAGCTTCATCTCTTTTTCCTCACCAATTGTTAAGCTTCTTCCTTTGAGCAGATGTGGAAGAGGTACTGAAAAGTCCCTCCTTTCTGGGATAGTAATTGCCAGACATCTTCTTAGCTATGCAAACAGCTGTTTCAATTTTTCTCCCAATTGGCAGCTTTTAAAATTCTCTCTGGCCTGGGTTTCTCTTCCCCTTTTTCTGCCCCTGTTATAATCAAGTCAAAATTTGCCCTAGCATCTCACTACATAGTTTTTCTTCCAGCCCCATTTCCAAGGCCTCACCAGAGCCCTACAGAGATGGCAAATCATCCCAGAAAGCTGGGAGAATGGGAATACCACCTTTGAAAAGTCTCTCTTCTCTTACTGATAGTGAGGCCCTCCTCCCTACTGAATGGAATCCTCTAGCTCTTGATCTGCCTTTGACTAAAATGTCGATATTATGTGGGAGGCATAATCCTAGAACCATCAACACATATTTGCACCTACCATATGAATAATGAAATGAAAATGAAAATGTCAGGTGATTAAAATGTATAAAAATATTTTTCTTCCTAGAGTTTTCATTGCAAGTGTAGATTACATTAGCCATTTATACTTGAAGATTTTCATGCATCTGGAATTTCATCCATATGCACCAGACCAGCAACCAGAAATGAAGCCCAAAGTGAACTCATTGTCTTTCCTCCAAATCCCTCCCCTCTTCCCAATTACCTGTTACTGTTTAAGATACCCCTATCCTATGAGTCATTCAGACTCATCCCTCCGGGTATCACTCCTCATATCCAGTCACTGCCAAGGCCTGTTGATTTGACTTCCATAACACCTCCTTCCTTCCTCTGACATGGTCACCAGGCCAGCACAGATCCTCAGCACATCCCCCAAGGACAGTGGCAATAGCCTCTTATTGGTTGTTCTTCCTGCCTTAAATCTCTTCCTGTTCCACTCTATCCTCCAGTCAACTGTCAAAATGATCCTAAAGCATAGATCTTCCCCCAGGCTGGTGCCTTCCCCTGAGGTTAACTTGAACTCCCACTGAATATATTCTGCACATAGTTGTTTCATGTTGTCTCCCCATTAGAAGATGATCGTTTTGAGGGCAGGGGAAGTATCTTTGCTTTTTACTGCATCATAGTAATCAATTCATAAATCCTTATTGATCAAGTGACTGGACAACACTTTGGAGAAGTTTACCACAGTGCAGAAAATATCCACACGTGTGCTCATTTAGAGTCTAAATCGGTGCATAGTGAGAATGAAATGGAATTGGAGTTAGCTCCACATTCCCAGAGCTTGAGGGGAGGGAAGGCTCTGAACTTTAGCTAGGCTTAGCAGCAGGGAGAAAGGTCAGGCTAAAACCCCTCAGACCTGGAAACCCAGGATCTTGAGTTCTAGGAGTCTGGGAAGCAGGTGAGGAGATAGGAATGGGCAGAGCATGAAGTTCCTCTTGCTTACGTGGGAACTGCCTTGGGAGGGACCCTTCTGTTTATCTGCAGACTTCAAGTAAGGGGACCAGGGTCTGTGTTCCTTCAGGGGAGCCACAGTCACTTCTAGGAAGAGAGATTGTCAACTACCTGACTGAAGGAGGTCTGGGGTAAAAGTCAGGAGGCTTGTGTTCTAGTCTATACCCTGACACCAACTTTGAGCATCCACTTTCCCCTCCATAAAAAGAAAGAAGTAGACAAGGTGGTCTCCAGAGGTCCTCCAGCTCTGTCTGTCTGTGAGCCTGGGAGATGCGGGATCTATCTGCCTCCCCCTCAGCTCAGTCTCAATTTCTCTTCTATGATGCTGAGAAAGTTACCTCGCTCAGGGACTCAGCATTCTTTTTTGAGGGGTGGAGGAAGTATCTGTTACTTCAAGTACTTTTTCATCCCACTTGTGTGTACATAGTTGTTTACATGTTGCGTCTCCCATTAGATTATAAGCTCCTTAAGGCCTCCTTAAGGGCAAGGTCTAGCTTTTTGCCCTTTTTTGTATCCCCATGCCTTAACATAATGGCTGGAACATGCTATTATTTTCATGTCCAACTCTTTGTATTGGATCTTTGTGATCCTTTTTGAGATTTTCTTAACAGAGAAATTAGATCTCTGAGAGATTCTGGGCTACAATTGGAGAGATTAAATCTCCAACTGATTTTATACATGAGTAAACCGAGGCAAACAGGTTTAAGTGACTTGCCCAGGGTCACATAGCTAGTATACTTCTGAGGCTATATTTGAACTCAGGTCTTCCTGACTCTAGGTCCGGCGCTCTATCCACTGTGTCACCTAGCATGAGGTTCTCTAGAGGAGTGATTTGCTCACAGCCATATAGCTAATTCAATTCAGAGTCAGTATAGAATTCAAGTGTCCTCCCTCTCAGAAATGAGAAGACTTCTGAAATAACCAAGTTAAACACTTTTATTTGACTGTTTGACTTCCTTTATCTAGCTCCCCCTGAAGATGGAGAAACTTTCCTATTTTTCTTTCCCAGTCTCTTGAATCTGCAGACTTTTATTTTTATTTATTTCTCTGAGACTGTGTCTTCTACTCTCAGCCAAGCTGAAAGGTCACCAGTCACCCCTTCTGTGCCGATCAACAGTTTTTACCTGCTCTATTCCTAACCAAGGCACTTCTATGGCTTCTTAGACCACCCAAGTGGCCACTGCTCCCGCATATCGTGTTGGATTTAGGTTCTAGCCCTACTGTAGCCCAGAACTCTAAAACCCAAGCAATGCACCAGTTTTAACTTCCTCAGTATCAGGGTTAATAGGCCTGAACTGCCATGTCTAAAAGGTTTATGGTTTTTTAGCTCTCTTTATGACCTCTAGAACTGAGCCAGTTATTCGCATCATTCAAAGATTCAGGATTTCATTCACATGGGAACCCCCTTTCTAGACACAGATTTATTACAGTCCACCTATGCTCTAGTGACATAAATGTCTGTGGCAAAATAAAAGAAAACTGTATTCATTGGTAGCTGACTTTTTTTCCCTTCTGGATTAATCTAGATCCCATATAGGAGGCCTTTCCAAATCAGTGGGACTTGTCTGAGCTCATGTTCTACAGGTGTAGTTCCCAGGACAAGAAATTCAATTTTTAAAAGAAAAATGTATCTTTAGCCAAGAAATCCAGGTTTCTTCAAGGGAAGCGAGCAGGTGGTACAATTTACCGGGACAGAGACCAGATTTTTACAGACAGTAAAAGTATGATCTGCTTCTCACCCTGAAACTTTTTCCCACCTTGTCCAAGGTCAGGCCTGATGGTTCAAACTCAGTATTGCACCAAAATTAGGTGCTCAGAGACAGCCTCATAGTTAACAAAGGAAAGTTTACTTAGCAATAGCACAGAAAAGGTATTCGACAAAATATTGATTCAGTTGGGTGCAGCTTCCCCCCTTCTGAATTCCTTTCGGTGGCATATCTGTCAGAAGCTTATGCCAAGTTAGGGGGGCTGAGCAACCTTATCTGCATGTCCTTATATTTAGGCACCCAAGAATCTATGCTGATGAGTCAAACTTTAGTCCTAAGTCTCAGGGACAGTTTGAAATAAAAACTAAGTCAACTTGAGTGGGATATCTGTTGCTTCTAGGACACACCTATTTTTGAAAGACCTTAGTCAGAAAAGGAAATGAAATTCCTATGATATGACCTGAGGCATTATGCAATCACCACTTTCTTTCATAGATGTTCACTAATTTCTTTAACAAGAGAGTTCTTACAGGAGAAAAAAAATGAAATGAGAATACCTGTGGGAAAGATAACACAGACGACTAATTCATACTAAGGTATAAATGACTAACCTTGGAGTTAGTCAATAAATATTAGGTAACTGCTATGGAACATTGTGCTAAGCACTGAGGGTACAAAAAAAAGTCTAACAGGGAAGACAGTACACAATTGTGTACAAGCAAGATATATACAAGATAAATTGGAGACCATCTCAGAGGGAAGATGCTAAGATTAAGAAGTGCCTGCTGAGGTTTCTTGAAGAAGATGAGACTTTAGCTGAGTCTTAAAGGAAACTGGGAGGCAAAGACGATGAGAGAAAAAGTTCCAGGCATGGAGGGCAGCCATGAAAGGGACCAGAGTTAAGAAATGGAGTATCTTGTGTGAGCAGTAGCAAGGAGGTGAGTGTCACTGGAGCTCATTGTGTGGAGGAAAATATGGCATAAAAAGACTGGAAAGCTAAGAAGGGACCAGGTTTTAAAGGGCTTTGAAAAGTCAAACAAAAGATTTTATTTTTGACCTTCAAAGTGATAGAGTCAATAGAATTTATTGGATATTGGGGTTACACGTCAGCCCTGGTTTTTTTGGAAGAACAATTTGACAGCTGAGTGAAAAACGGGTTGGAGTGGGAAGGGACTTGGAGCAAGTAGACAAATGAACAGGGGATTGTAAAAACACAAATGTGAGGTGCTGAGGGCCCACACACCAGGGTAGTGGCAGCATCAGAGGAGAGAAAGAAGCACATTCAAGGGAATTCATAAAGGTGAAATTGGCAATAAATTGGATATGTGGGGTGGGGGGCGTAGTGTAGAGCCAAAGATGAAACCTAAGTTTCCAGCATGAGGACGAGAAGGATGGTAACGACCTTGATGGTAGATGGCAGAGTAGATGGAGTAGCAGGGCTAGAGTCAGGAAGACTCATCTTCCTGAGTTCAAATTCAGCCTCAGACTCTTATTAACTGCATGACCCTGGACAAGTCACTTAACCCTGTTTGTCTCTGTTTCCTCACCTGTAGAATGAATTGCTCAGGTATCTTTGCCAAGAAAGCCCCAAGTGGAGTCACAAAGAGCCAAACATGACTGAAACTACTGAACAACAACATTTTCCAGGAAAAAAAATATGTGCCCAATATATTTTTAAGTTTAATCTGTCAACATTTTCTTCATTACTTTCTCAAACCTAGAAAATCAGCAAAAAATAATAAATCAAGCTCTATTTTGTAGCACTCTTCAGTTTCCAAGTGTTGTTGGGGGTTTTTTTTTTTAACACCTCCATAGATGCTGATCTCAGATCAAATTTGGGAGCAATTTTCAAAGAGGTGGGAGTGTGTGTTTACTGAGCCTCTCAGAAACCTTTAAGATATCAGGCTGTGTTATTCTCATAGATCATACATTTAGAACTAGAAGGGACTTTCAGGGTCTACTCTAACCCCTTACTTTAGAGGTGAAGGGTACTGATGGCCAACATTATGAAGGGACTGGCTGACACAACTACACAACAACACAATTACAGTTTTGGAGTTTGCAGAGGATTCCAATCCTCTCACTTTAAAGATGAGGATGCTGAAGCACAGAGGATGGGAACATTTGGGAGCCATTTCCTCACTGTTTACAAAGGGCTGAAGCCCAGTTCTTCCCTCTCCAGATCTAGGATTTTTCCTGCCTTTGTTCATTCCCCCAACCTCCCCTCATCTGCCTGACACTCTGGGGCTCTGCCCAGCAAGAAGGCTCCTTTCCTCACTCATGGACCACCATGGTGCTGCCTGGTGCCAGGCAGACTCAGCCACCTCCTCAGTATCGGCTGCATACTCTCAGATAGGAATCTTCCACTTCAGTCACTTGCTTGACAGAAGCCCAAGTGTGAATGACCTAAAAAGGGGATGGGAGGGCTTGTTGCTCCAAAGGACTGCAACCTCCCTAGACATTGAGGCTTCAAAGTACTCTGCCCCCCACCCTTTCCAGTCAGATCATGTCGGGCAGACCAGAAGATGCCCCTTTTCTTCATTCTTTACACAGCACGGCAGATAGCCTCCCCTTACCCACTCTGACAAGGAAAGGACCCAGAGATGATTAGCACTGAGTTCATTGAAAATCTGGTTCTCTCCAGGAAGCTGCTAAAAGAAGGTGCTAATTCACATTTGTACTTGCATCAGTCACTGACGGTATTGAGGCCAAACCACAGAAGCCCAGTGTACAAGACATCATACAGTCATGTGATGTACTCCACCTTCAATTCTCTAATCTAAGGACAGGAGCTGAGGAAGGCAGGGAAAGAAGATTACTAGGACAGATAACAGCATAGAATCAATAAACTCTGATCTGGAAGGACCCTCAAGAGAGGCAACATGATGGGATGGAACGAGCTCTAGACTTGCAGTCTGAGGATCTGGGTTCGAGTCATTTAGACTCTCTGAGCCTCAGTTTCTTCAATAAATCATCTGTAATGTCCCTTCTAGCTCTAAATCCTCTCACTTGACCTGGATAATAATCCTCTCTACCTGCAACATTCGTAATAAGTGGTCACCTGAAACCTAGTTATTAGAAATTCACTCATTCCTGGGACATCTTTAACTGTCAAGAAGTTTTTTCCTTGTATCCAGTTGAAATTTGTCTCTTCAGCAATGTCTGTCCAATGTTCCTCCTTCTGCCCTTTGGGACCAAATGAAGGAAAGAAGGAAGGGAGGGAAGGAGGGATGAGCAAATGAAAGAAAGAAGGAAAGAATGAGTGAAAGAAGGAAATATGAACAAAAGAAAGGAAGGAAGGGTTCAATAAAAAAAACAAAAACAGAAAAGCCAATCCTTGCTCTCACAGTCTAACAGGGGAGACAATATCCTAACAGACACATATAAATTATCTTTCTCTGTGTATATACATGTATGTGTGTGCGTGTGTGTGTATATATGTGTGTATACACACATGTATACATGTAACACACACATATATAAAAAACTAATCAATAAACAAATATTTATTAAATTCCTACTATGTGTCAGGCACTGTGCTAAGTGCTGTGGGAAGACAATAGCCAGGGAGCAGACACAGGAGGCTCAGTCAGGGGCTAACCTATGTGGCTACTCGGTGAACCTGCTTCTGGAACTGTGCATTGATGGGGAATAGACGAGTCTTACTCCTGAGTCTTGTCAGCTCATGGAATGCACAGAGAACTGGACACTCATTGGCTAAAAATTCCACCACCACCCCATCCATATACACACTCATGTCCAGCTCAGCAGCCAATCCAAAGGCTTTTCTTCATCACTCAGTAATCAGATAGGAAACAGCCACAGAATACCTATTCATGCTCCAAAGTGGAGAGCCAAGCCTATATCCATGCCTCACCCTCACAGACTGCCAAAAATAGGTTCCCAAACATCTGCATGGCAGAGCTACTTGAATATGTTCTCAAGACTGTCCTGTCATTGGCCAATCCCTCCCCTCTTTCCCCATCACATTGATAACAATAGCTGACATTTGTAGAGTACTTTCTGCAAATTGCTTTATATACTTTTCATCTCATTGGATCCACAACGAACTTGTGAAGGATTTATTTTTTTTTTCACTTTACAGGGTAGAAAACTGAGACAAAACAAGTCTAATTTTTCTTCCACATATTTGAAGACGTTTCATAGAATCCCCATAGTTTCTTGTTGCTCAGTCATTTTAGTTGTATCCAACTCTTCATGACCCCATCTGGCATTTTCTTGACAAAGATTTGTCATTTCCTTCTCCCGCTCAAGTTACAAATAAGGAAACTGAGGTAAATAGGGTTAAGTGACTTGCTCAGGGTCACACAACTAGTAAGCGTCTGAGACCAGATTTGAACTCAGGAAGATGAGTCTTCCTGACTCTAGGCTCTATCCACTATACCACCTAGGTGCCCATTTTTCTGGAGATCAGTTTGTTATACATTTACCAGAACAGTCTTGATCACAAACCTCCATTCATTCTAAGCTTTAGCATAGCTTAATTTTCTTGTATGATTGCAACACTCTTTATCCATAGTGGATTACACTTGCCTACATCTTCTTTACATATCTTCTAAAAATTTCAGTTAGTTGAAAAGTCCACTAGGCAGTCACTGATCAGTGTCTGTAACTATTACCTTTTTGAATCATCTAGGTTTGTATCAGCAGAATTTTGTTCTTAGGAGTAGCCCATTCATCTTGAGCTGATTTCCCTCAGAGAATTTTTGTCCCTGGGATCTTCCTTGATCATACTTATCCCTTATGTAAATGTTTTGACATCTATCTTTCCCCAATCTTGGATGCATGCTAGACTGTATCCAGCTTTCCCTTCCTTATTGTTACCAACTCTATAGGAAGCAACCACTTTTTCCCATGGTTCTTACCATTTCTCTTTCATAGGTCAACTCTTCCTTATTGAACAGAATCATCTCATGAATAACAGTCTTCTTTAACCTGATATAAAGGATAGAATATTGACCTTGGAATCAAGAGACCTGGAATTCAAATCCTGCCCTAGATACTTACATGAGAAAGTCACTTAATCTCTCAGAGCTTCAATTTCCACATCTATAAATGGGAAGAACCAAGCCTATAGAGTCTATTCCACAAAGTGGCTGAGGGAAGTGCTTAACAAATATTAATCAATCAATCAACAATTATTAAGCACCTATTATGTGACAGGCACTGTACTGAGAACTGGAGGTATTCTGCTAAGCTTGGGTTTAATGAATATTGTAAAGAGAGTTATTCTTATGTATTCCTCTACTTTTTGCACAATAAAATTTTCATTGGGTGTTCTGCTTTTAGCACAGAGATCCAACAGATTTCTCACTACCTATATTTTTCCATCACTACTATATCAAGACTCTTGTTTCCTGAATACATCATTTATACCTTTCTTTTTGTCACATGGTTTAATATATTACCACAATACTCTTGTTTCTGTTTGTCTTTTCTCACGTAAATATTCTCTACCATACTTCCCTTCTCCATTTTAAAGGTTGTCTTATATGGAAGTATATCTTCTTTATGAAAAATGCCACTCACTGTCCCTCTTATCTAATATATACATTTTAATAAGATATGACTTCCCTTTTCTAAATTCCATTTCTCCCTGAAACTTGGTGACATGAAATTCCTGATCAAGGTGACAAGTATTATTGTTGCCCTTTTCCTTATATATTTTCCCCTATATCATCCATACCTGCAATTTTCTGTGGTATGAGTAAGTAGATTATGGGAGTAGGGTTATTTTTTTTCTTCTCTCCCCTTTAATTTTCAGCTTAAAGTCCTCTTGATCATATCCCCAAGTCTTTAGGTAAATACGGCTTTTACTGACCTAGGATGACCAAAAGCCCATCTCTCCAAATGACACATGGTCCTCCTATATCATTCTTCATTGACCAACAGGTCCTGAATTCCAGAGGCAGATGGATGTACAAGGCTAAGAGATGCACCAAGTTGGATTGCAGACTCCAAGAGAGAATGAGGTGCATCGATTTAACTCCGCCTTTTGCCTTTGTTCTCACTTATCCTCTTTTAAACTGCTCATTTTGCAAGATGAAGTGACAGTTACATCGCTGAGAATGCAATACAATCTTCATGACGGGCAAGCCAAAAACAACAGACGAGGAATAGAGCTGGAAAAACAAATGGGCAGAAAGTTTAAAGAAATTCTCCACCATGCGGATAGGGAGCTCTGGGGTAATATAGCATTGAACGGAGATGATGATAACGATGATGGCAATAGCTTACACAAATATAGATAGCATTTTAGGGTTTGCTCTGGATACTGCACGGTATAAATTAGCCATACACGGAGAAGTGGCACTAGCTAGATAGGATACAGAATGACATAACAAGAAGCCTCTATCTCCTTTTTTTCCATAAATTAAATGCAATTTATGGTTCCACTCATTTACTGTGAAATAGAGCCATTCGGTTAAATTATGGAGTTACCTAGTTTTATTTCACTGCATTGTAATAAAAAGCCATTAAGCAGGATAGCATTTTCTCTATGGAAGGAAGGAAAGGAGGGAGGGAGTGAAAGAGAGAGGGAGGGGGAAGAAAGGCAGGCCAAAATAAAGGAAAGAAGGGGTGAGAAAAGAAGGAAAAAAGGAAGGAAAAGGGAGGGAGGGAGAGGGAAAGGGAGGAAGGGAGAAAAAAGAAGGAAAGAAGGAAGGAAGAAGGGAGGGAAGGCAGAAGGAGAAGGGTGAGAAAAAAAGGAAGAGAAGGGGAGGGAAGAAGGAAAGAAAGGAAAAAGGGAGGGAAGAAGGGAAAAAGGAAAAAGAGAGGAAGGAAAGAAAGAAGGAAAAAGGGAAGGAGGAAAGAAGAAAGGAAGGGAATATATAGGGAGGAAATAAGCAGGAAGAAGTAAGCATTTATTAAGCACTGATGATGTACCAGGCACTGTGCTAAATACTTATATAAGAATTTTAAAATAAGAATTTTCTCATGTGTCACACAGGTAGTAAGTATCTGAGTTTAGAACTCAGGTTTTCCTAACTCGAGGCTCAGCTCTCTATCCACTAGCTGTCTCAGACATCAGCCTATCAACAAGTAGTATTTACTATGAGCTGGTCAATGGAGATTCAAAGACAAAGAATCAGACATTCCTTCCTCCTCATGGAGTTTATCATTCTAATTGGGAAGGCAAAAGGGTACATACATGTCAGAAAAAAGGATGACTGAAAAAGGACTCAAACTACAAAATTACCCTTTTAATACTCTCCTTCCCTCTCCCGTGATATTTCCTGGGGATAGTTTATTGTTCTCTCTAGTCTGAGAATTTGAAAATGACCTGCATGACCACACGTAACTTGACTGTCTACGGAGAAGAACCAGGTCAAACCTACAGATCAATAGGACGGGAGCTCCTAGAAACAAGAGACCATGGTCACTTTTGTCTCTGCATCTGGAACATGTAACACAGGGCAATAATAGGTGATTTTCGTTGCATTTACATCTGAACCAAACATTCCAATGATTTTTTTCAGCCTGCTCTTCCTTGAGAAACAAAAAGGTATAAGGCAAAATCTTTGAAGTCAGAGGTCCTGGGTTCAAATCCTACTCCTAACACATTACCTCTATGATCCTGAATAACTTACTTAAAGCTCTCTGTGTTTCAGTGTTCTAGTCTGCAAAAATGAGGCCATTTTTAGAATTACTTATCTAGAACTGGAGTAGACTTACAGGCCAGTTAATCCAATCCCCTTAGTTTACAGATGAAGATAACGAAGCCAGGAGTCACTAAGTGACTCATCTGACATCACATGGGAAGTTGACATCAGAAGTGGGATTTGAACTACTGTCCTCTGACAGCTAGCTATTGGTCAGCCTTCATCTAGGATCCTATTATCCCAAATGGGGCCGTTTCAACATGAATGAAAACTCTCAATCACCTGCAAATAGTTTCAACTGATGTATGTGGTTTAAATCATTGTTAACACCGAGGTATTGGTTCGTGCCCTTTAAGGACCAGTCCAGCGCTCCAATTTACATGTGCACCTCGGGTGGACTGCCCTGAACCCAGAGGGTTCTATTCAGTCTCTTTGTAGAGGCAGGCTCCCTCCTCAGGGCTCCCTTGTCAAATCCTCCTCCCAATCCTTCTTCCCAGTCTGACAGCTTTCTCGCTGTCTCTATCTCTTCTCTGTATCTCTTAGTCTGTCTCAGTTTCTCTGTTATAGTTTATCCCCGATTCTCTCTGCATCTCTGTGTCTTTCTCAGTCACTGTCTCTGTTTCTCTTTCTCTCTCTCTGTTTCTGTCTCTTCTCCCTCTTTCTGTCTATCTCTGTCTCTTGTATCTGTCTCTGCGTCTGTATCTCTCTCTGTTGCTCTGTCTGTCTGTCAATCTCTGTCTCTGTCTGTGCACGTGTGTGTCTGTCTCTGTCCCTGTCCCTCTCTCTGTCTCTATCTGTGTGTATGTGTCTCTCTCTGCTTCTGTCCCTCTCTCTTTCTCTGTCCCTCCTTCTGTCTCTCTGTCTCTGTTTCCTTTTATCCCTCAGTCTCTCCCTGACTCTGTCCTCTGTCCCTCTGTCTCTATTTCTCTCTCTCTCTCTTTCTCTCTGTTTTTCTGTCTTTCTCTTTGTCTGGCTCTCTGTCTTTGTCTCTGTTTCTTTGTCTATCTCTCTCTCTGTCTATCTCTGTCTCTCTGTCTCTGTCTCTCTCCCTCTCCCTCTATCTCTCTCCCTCCATCTCTCTCTCTGTCTCTCTGTCTTTGTCTCTGTTTCTTTGTCTATCTCTGTCTCTCTCTGTCTCTCTCTCTCTGTCTCTCTGTCTCTCTCTGTCTCTGTCTCTCTCTCTGTCTCTCTCTCTGTCTTTGTCTGTTTCTTTGTCTATCTCTGTCTCTCTCTGTCTCTCTGTCTCTCTCTCTGTCTCTGTCTCTCTCTTTGTCTCTCTCTTTCTGTTTCTCTCTCTCTGTATCTGTCTCTCTCTCTGTCTTTGTCTCTGTTTCTTTGTCTATCTCTGTCTCTCTCTGTCTCTCTGTCTCTCTCTGTCTTTGTCTCTGTTTCTTTGTCTATCTCTCTCTCTGTCTATCTCTGTCTCTCTGTCTCTGTCTCTCTCCCTCTCCCTCTATCTCTCTCCCTCCATCTCTCTCTCTCTGTCTCTCTCTGTCTCTCTCTGTCTCTCTCTCTGTCTCTCTGTCTCTCTCTGTCTCTCTTTCTGTCTCTCTCTCTCTGTCTTTGTCTCTGTTTCTTTGTCTATCTCTGTCTCTCTCTGTCTTTCTCTCTCTCTCTCTGTCTCTCTGTTTCTCTCTCTCTGTCTCTGTCTCTCTCTCTCTCTCTGTCTTTGTCTCTGTTTCTTTGTCTATCTCTGTCTCTCTCTCTGACTCTCTGTCCCTTTCTCTGTCTCTCTCTCTGTCTCTGTCTCTCTCTCTGTCTTTGTCTATCTCTCTCTCTGTCTCTCTCTCTCTCTGTCTCTCTCTCTCTCTCTGTCTCTCTCTCTCTCTCTCTCTCTCTCTCTCTCTCTCTCTCTCTCTCTCTCTCTCTCTCTCTCTCTCTCTCTCTCTCTCTCTCTCTCTCTCCCCCTCCTTCTCTCTGCCCTGTGTGGAAGGAGCAGAACACAGCAGCGAAAGTGGTTCTCATTAGACAATTCACACTCCAGGGGGCAGTGAAGTGTGAATAATCCTGGAAGGATGTCATTATCTCTTGAGAAGCTCATCCCCCCAGGTTCCTTGTTTCTGGTTATGGGAAATCTTTAGTGAGAAGAGGGAGGGTAGAAGAAGGGAGATGGGATTTTTTTTAAATTCTGAGCAGAGGATGGAGCACAAATAGTTTAAATGTTTCCTTCCTAAACCAAAAATGTTTTAGCATTTCAGAAGTAAGAACCTCATTCGTTAGGTCTCACCTTTTATTTCCCATAATGCTTAGTGTTTACTACTATAAAAAGTAAGACTTACAGGGGTGGAGAACCTGCAGCCTTGAGGCTACATGTGGCCCTCTAGGTTCCCAACTTTGGCCCTGTGACTGAATCCAAACTTCTTCAGTCAAAGGACCACACTTGATGACCTAGAGGACCACATGTGGCCTTGAGGCCATCCCTGCCTTAGGATCTCTCTGGCTCCATAGGTAAAGACTAGGTATTTGGAGAGAGGACATAGGAAAGGCTTTCCTCACACTAACACTAAAGGAAGTTAGATTGTGACTGTCAGGAAGTAAAATTATTGAAGTTTTTACCAAGCTGGGGCCCCCACATCATGATCTCATAATCACAGAAACTACCATTGTGAAGAAAGGCCCAGAGACCATCCAGTCCAACCTGCACCTGACACAGAATCCCCTTCCCACTATTGCTAACAAATGGTCATCCAGTATCTGCTTGAAGACCACTGAAGAAGGAGAAACCATCACCTTCAAAGGGAAATCACGCCTCCTGAGGAAGCCTATTCCACTTTTGAACTGCTTTGATTATTAGGGAATTTTTATCCCCCCAAAATCAGCCACTCTGTAACTTCCACCCTTTCAGGTCAAGTAGAACACCTCTAATTCCTCTGCAGGTAACAGCTATGTTTCTACTAAATCTTTTTTTCCACACTAAACACCCCTACTTCAATCAGTCATTCCGGATGCGGCGTGTTCTCTAGTTCTCCTGTTATCCTGGTCCCCCTCCTCTGGACAGACTTCTAATCAGAGAAGAAAATAATGGAACTAGTGCCTCCTTTTTCTGAATTCTATGTATCTCTCTTAATGTGGCTGAGAATTGCATTAGCTTCTCTTTTTTTGACTGCCATATCAGAAGTGTTCATTTACATTGGTGCAATACATAGAGTACTGAACTTGAAGGCAGGAGAATTGAATTCAAACACTTATTAAGCTAGCTCTTCTCAGCAATGCAAGGACCTAAAACAACTCCCAAGGACTCATGATGGAAAATGCCATCCACATCCAGCCAAAGAAATATGGAGTCTGAATTCAAATTGAAGCATATTATTTGCTCTCTTGTTTTGTTTTTTTCTTTCTTATGGTTCCTCCCAGATGTTCCAATGCTTCTATGCAACATGACTAATGTGAAAATATGTTTAAAAGAATATATATGTAGAGCCTTTTTTGGATTGCATGCCATCTTGGGGAGGGGAAAGGAGAGAGGTAGAGAAAATTTAGAAGTTAAAGAAGTGAATGTTGCAAACTAAAGATAAATAAATTTGTAAAAAAAACTTAAAAATTTAAAAAATACTTATTAGTCATGTGACCTGGGCAAGTCACTTATGGCTGCCTGCCTCAGTTTCCTCATCTGTAAAATGTTTAATAACAGTACCTAATTCCCAGAGTTGTCACAGGATCAAATGAGGTATTTGTAAAATGTTTGGCCAACTCTAAAGTGATGTTTACAAATTCTACATTGTACTCAGCATCCAGTATGCCCTCCAAATCTCCTTCATAAACACTGTTGCCTAGCAATGATGACTCTTTCCATCATGTACCTGAAGTTGACTTTTTAACTCAAATATAGAATTTTGTATTTGTACTCATGATCTAATATTTTTGGATTCCTGAGTCCACTTTGTAGAGAACACTCTTCCAGGGTTTTAGAGCAATGCTTCAGAGAAAGAACTATGATTTCTGCATACTTACTGTCTCTCCTACCTATTTGGAGCTCGTGTGTGTGTGTGTGTGTGTGTGTGTGTGTGTGTGTGTGTGAGAGAGAGAGAGAGAGAGACAGAGAGACAGAGACAGAGAGACAGAGAGAGAGACAGAGAGAGAGAATGACAGAGAGAGACTGAGAGACAGAGAGAGACAGAGACAGAGAGAGACAGAGACAGAGAGACAGAGATGGAGAGAGAGACATGCTCTAAGGTAATACCAGAAACATTGGACTTAGAGTAAGTAGGTCTAGAATCCAGTTGTGGTGCCACCACCTATTAGCTGTAATATTTGGGGCAAGTCACTACGCTATTCTAATCCCCAGTTTTCTCATCTGCAAAATGGGGACACAATCCTTGCACCACCTTCCTCATAGGAAGATATTATAAGAATTGACAGAGGATATTGTAAGAATTCCATGTATATAATGTGCTCGTTAATTCTAAAGTACTCTGTAAATATGAGATTATTATTTTATGCCTTTCATCTTTATGTTCTTTAGAGATCAGATAAAATCTTCTTGGGACAATTCTCTATCCTTCTATTATAATTCTGCTATGTTTAGTGTTAGGTGAGTTTTTATAAGTGGATAAAGTGATTAATTTTTTAGAATATAGTAAAAGTATTGGGAGGCAGGTTCATCCTTTGTAGACTCATTGAAAAGCCCCAGTTTACACTTAAATGGCCCTGGAACATTTAATAAAGAGCCTTAAATGAGTATAAGGAAAGCTTCCTTCCCAATTGGGATGGGTAGGACAGTAAACAAAGTCTCTTTATGTCCCACAGAGACTATGGAGGGAACAAACTAGGGGAATGATAAAACAAAAAGATGATGAAGGGCATGAATAAAAGAGAGTCAGTTGTGATGGAAAGAACAGTGGATTTGGGGTCAGAAGACCTGAATTAAAAACTCAAATCTGATAATACTTCTCTCTGGAAAATTACTTCAATTACCTAGAACTCATGTTTTTCATCTCTAAAATAATGAAAACACTAACACTCCCTTTTTCTCAATCCTAGACATTTGTGTTCATAGGTTAGCATTTTTTTCCATCAGTATTATCTGCCATCTAGCATCCTACTTGAAACAAAACCATGTCTATGTTTCTGTCATCTTGGAATTCTTGTACTTTTTGTCTATTTTGCTCATTGAAATATTAGAGCTAGAGAGTATCGGAGAAAGCATCTAGTCTAACTTCCCATCTGCCTGATGTTTAGGATGGAGTTAGGCTAGACACAGCTAAACCATGTAAGATAGAGCTGTTTGCTTGTCTGATGTGCTGCCCATCAGTGTCACTGGGGTAGGTACAGAAAGCATGATTGAGATCACTCTAGACTAATCAGAGAAGCCAAATGTTTTGTTCCTACATCAATGGTGTCTGACACAGCCCTTGGAGTAACTTTGTCAAGGCAGGCCTCCTAGTCAGACTGAAACCTTAGTAAGAATATGGTTGATACATGACCTACAAATCTGACATTTGTAGTTCAAGTCATCAGTAACACAAGTATTTGCTTCACATTCATCTAGGGTCCTTCTAGAAAGGCTCCAGTTTATAATTACACTTCAAGTGGCAGCTAGGTGCCATGGATAGAGCACCAGTGCAAGAGTCAGGAGGACCTGAGTTCAAATCTCACCTCAGACACTTGACACTCACTAGCTGTGTGACCTTGGGCAAGTCACCACCCCAATTGCCTCATCCTGGGTCATCTCCAGTCATCCTGATGAATATCTGGTCATTGGATTCAGATGGCTCTGGAGGAGAAGTGAGTCTGGTGACCTGCACAGCCCTCCATCACTCAAAACAAAATCAAGTGAAAGTCATGTGATTATTTCTCTGATGGCATGGTCTTCTTCAGCAATGAAGGATGAACACACACACTTCAGATGAATTTCCCTGGAACATTTGATAGATAATCCTAAAAAGGGAATGGAATTGGTATAAGGAAAGCTTCCTTCCCACTTAGATTGATTAGGGCATTAAACTTGAGTGTAGAAATTCCTTATGTCCTATAAAAACCATAGAGGGAACTGTAATGGCATGTAAAGGAGAATCTTTTGCTGTTTTTGTTTTAGTATAATCAAGAAGTATAATGTCTCTATTTGAATGTGACTGGGGAGGATCTTTCCTGCCCATTGCAGGACTTGGGAAGATGTGTAAGAAGATCCATGCCTTTTGTTAATGAGGCCCTGGTTCTGAAGGAACGTGATGCCCTCTGACTCTAAAAAAACTCTGAGGTATAGGTTTTACTTTGGAGTTTAGTTTACGTAAAAGTGTTTGTTGGGCCAGATGAGGACTCTGGGAAGCTGCTAAGGAGCCCCCAGCTTTGAGAACCCAGATGTTGGGCTTCCCTCTCTGGTTACTGTGGTCAGGCAGTCGGGGTCCAACTGTCTGTTGAATTCTGGCAGAGGAAGCCATGTCTGTTGACTTTTCATTTCTCTGTAATTTCCTTGAAGTTCAAGGTGTTGGTTCCCGTGAAACAGGTGAATGATATATGTGTTTGGTTAAAGGAATGATACATGTGCTTGATTAAAGTGATCAAAAGTCACCTTTCCTTTTATGAATATGGATCTAAGAACCTGTGATAGCAGGACCCCCTGTGTATGTTGGGGTGCTTCATGGTACAGGAACAATTAAGGGAATGATAAGACATGAAGAAGAGTGGAGGACATGAATGAAAGAGAGTCATCTGTGATATAATATGGAAGTAATAATGTGGTATATATTGGAAAGAAGAGTGCATTTGGGGTAAAAAAAACAAACCTGAGAACACTTCCCTTGGAAATATCACTTCAATTATTTGAAACTTAGTTTCTTCAACTATAAAATAGTGATAATACCTGCATTACCTACTTCACAAAGTTGTTTTGAAAGTCAAAAGAGAGAATATATGTAAAAGACCATAAAAATTATAAAATGCTATTTTAAAAATTTCACCATCAACAAATTGAGCTCTGAATTCTAAGACAGATATAGTTGAGAAAAATAGCCAAAATTGATTGCTTTACTCAATTTTCTTATTTACCTGCTCGTACTTTTTTAGAATAATAGACACTTATATTTGGGAGGGACCTCAGAGTTCCTATTCTTACTCCAGTCATGCCTTTCTCTACTCCATCCACAATTCTTTTTTCTAATTTCCTATTTCATTGAGGCTTCTGATGGCTTATTTTCTTGTTTTTGTGTTCCCAGCATTTAACACAGTGCCTAGCACAGCAGAGGCATACAATAAATATATGTGCTTCCCTGGGTACAAATGGTATTTCCTGAGTTGAATATTTCAAGTTCTTTGAAAGCAAGGCATCCCGTTGTCTCCCTTATGCACAATTGGAGCTTGAGGAATGTTTATCAAATGGAATTTAATTCATAGAACATGGCAGAAAGGCTTATCTAAAACAAACCTCACCTAGATAGCTGGACTCACTGGCTGGAAATCCTGCCTACTTGAGCACAGGCCTAAATGAGCTTCAAACTTCAAATAACACAGGTTTGCTGCTGAAGCAAACCTTTTTTTTCCCCTTTATGCCCCACTCACCCCCCACCTTCTTTGTTCTCTTTCCCCTTATACAAGCCTAGGCTGCCCATATTAACCTATTTAATGAAAGCAATTACTGCAAGGCCCTTTCACGGTAGTTAAGACAGGTTAATGATTGTCTTGCTACAATATGAGAATGTTCCATGTAGAAAGGATAAAAATGTAAAATAATCAATTTTTTTCCATTTTCCCATTCATTCATTTGTTCATTCACTCATCCATTCCATAGCTCAATCTTCTAGTTGAGCACTCAGTTCACATAGAAAAGACCTTTCATTTTCCCATTCTCCTCTTCAAAATGTATTAATTCAAGGAGGAGAAATTTGGAAAGAAAATGAGTGTGAGTGAACCATGATGGAGGAGAATAGGGAAAGAGAAATGTAAAAAAAAATAAAAACACCAGGAAAACTGGAGGAAATGGAACGAAAGGGGAAAGCTGGGATATATAAAATGAGAAATAGAAATGAATTATGGAATGAGAAGAGAATGAGAAAAAAGGAGAAAGATATAGAGACTTAAAAGAACAGAAAATGAATAATGATGGGAAATTACAAATGAATTTGAGAATGATGAGGTAAATAATAAGCCCCTGGAGGTATACTTGAGATTTTTCCTTATATCAGATTTGAGAATCCTTGACAACTCCTCTCCAATCCCATTGTCACAAACTGGTACCTAGAAATCTTGGGCCTTGTATTGTATCTAATGACATATGTATTTTACAAATGGAGTTCAGAAACCATTCGTGTCCATCAACAAGCATTTATTAAGCAAGCCAAGTCAATACATTTATGAAGTATTTATTATATATGTGTGGCAATCTGCTAAGGCAAAAACAGTCCCTCAAGAGCTCACAATCTAACGGACAAAACAAAGAACTATCTACAAATGATATACACAGGATAACTTGAATATAATCTCAGAGGGAAGGCAATAATATGGAGAGGCCAGAAAAAACTTCTTGCAGAAGATAGGATTTTACTTGATCCATGAAGGAAGCCAAGGAAACTGGGAGGCAGAGATAAGGAGGGAGAGCATTCCAGGCATGGGGACAGACAATGAAAATGTCCAGAGTCAGGGGATGGAGTGTCTTGTACTAGGAGCAATAAGGCACCAAGTGTCACTGGATCATAGCAGACATGGAGGGAAGTCAAGTATAAGAAGACTGGAAAGTCAACAAGGGGTCAGGGTCTTATGAAGGTTATAAAGTACTTTAAAGGTTAGAGGATTTTCTGTTTGATCCTGGAGATGAAATGGAACCACTGGAGCTGATTACATAGGAAGGTGACTTGGTCAGACCTGAACTTAAGGGAAATCATTTTAATAGCTAAGTCCACTTAGCATGGATTGGAATAGGAAGAGGTGAGGCATGGAGACCACCCAGCAAGCTAATGTATTGCAATAGTCCAAGTGTGAGAGGATGAGGATTTGGCCCAAGGTGGTGGCAGTACCAGAGGACCTACGATGTACCAGGTTCTAGAACTACAAGACAAAATTGGGGACAGGGGTTGAATATGACATCTCTCTAATATAAAGGCAAAATAGATAGGAAGGGAGCACAGATCTACAATAACATTGCTGTGGGAAACTCCTAGTTTAAAAAAAAATGTTCCTCCCTATGTGGATCAGTAACTATTCTGCAAGTTATAGTCTTAGAGATTTAAACTGAGAGTGTAAGGAATCTTCCCACCATCATAGAGATAGTATATTTCAGAAGTATGTCTTTCTAACTACAAAGTGCTTCATCATTGGATCATAGATTTAGAGTAGGAAAGGACCTCAGGGGATATCTAACCCAACTACCTCATTTTTATAGGGGGAAGAAAATAAGTATTTATATAGCACCTACTATGTGTCAAGTACTTTCTACAATATTATCTCAGTGTTAAGTTAAAAACTTCCAGAATGGGTGATAGGAGTTTGACCTTCGTCACACGTATTTCTTACATGTGTGCCTCTGAACTATTTTGGTCTAAGTTTAAGCTTACTCTTTCCATGGATGCTATATGTATTTGTGGGAAGGACTAAGGGAAATTTTCAGGAAAACATTTTGTATTAACTGTGTTTACATATTATCTGAACAAAAATCTTTGGTAAAAACGAATTGAGACTATTGGATAACTGCTTATTCTCCTCCTCCTGCTTTCCTTCCTCCTCTTCTTCCTCCTGCTCTCCCTCCTGCTCTTCCTCATCTTCCTTCTTCTTCCTCTTCTTCCCTTGCCACATGTGGTCCCTATCTCCATTTGGGGTATCGTATCCTTATATGTGGGTGCTCTGTCCAAAAGAATGTAATTTTTGATCACTTACATTTTGTTAGGTATTTGGGGGCTTGGGAGCTCAACTTTTTATTTAAATTTTTAAATTTAATTTTTAAAATAAATTTATTTTAATTTTTTTTCAAGAAGTTGGGACAAAATACTTTTTGTCCTATGTAGTTTTCATTTTATGATTACTTGAAATATAGCTCTGAAAAAACAGGTTTAAAGAAGCCTATTGTGTTTCAAATGGAGCTACTTTATACCCAAATCAGTCTGGCTTCACTGAATGGCCAACAATAGCCTCCACCTTGAATCTCTGGGACTCCTTGTTTAAGTTTAGAGAGTAAGTATATATAGCCATTGTTCTCTCTTTTAGTCAGAAGCTTTGAGGGTCATCCTCCTCACAGACTGATATTTTTGTGACTGTAAGTTGGGCCATCTTTTGTCTCAATTCTTACCTAGTCCTTAGTTATTAAATGGATGTTGCCTTGGGCAAGCAGAGACATGAGAAAGACCTTAATTTAGAAAGGCCAAGGTCACCCACTGCATTGGCCGACATTCCAGTCCTCTTGATTTTTTTCTGGCCCCTGAACTGTGAAGACTGGAGGACGTTGCACAACAACGCCTCCCTTAAATCCAATTCATGCACAAATCAGGATGTCCTCTTCATTATATCCTTGCTCCCCTGAAGGACAAAGAATGCCTCCAAGTCCATCTCTCTGCAGCTACTCTTCCAGAGTGCCTGAAATAGGAAATCTTTACAAAATAAACGTAAGGTAATTTGGGGGCTGGAGAAAGGCACTAGGAGCTGTGGGGTGGGCCTCAGGTAGAAAGAAGATGGTACTTCAGTTGTACTTAAAAGGAGGATAAGGAATTAAAAAGACCAAAGAGAAGAGGGAGTGCACTCCAGGCTCTGGGAGAATAGCCTATACAAACCACACAGAGGGGAGATTGAAAGTCATGTGTGAGAAATAGCCATTCAGCCAATTCTACCAAACTATGAAATGGAGGAAGAGTAGTTATTTGTCCTGTATATAGCTTGTTTATATTTGTTTGCATGCTTGTCTCCCCTATTAGAATATAAGCTTCTTGAAGGCAGGAACTGTCTTTTGCTTCTTTTAATATCTCTAGCTTTTTGCATAGTGCCTGTCACATAGTAGATATTTTATAAAAGTTTATTGTTAGTAAGTTTAGAAAGATAGTGTGGAGCCAGATTGCTAAGAGTATTAAATGCTGAAGAAGGGAACCCGTATTTTGTCTTAGAGACAATAGGGAGCCACAATAGGCTACATAAAGTCAAGGTATGGGGGGCACAGGGGTATGTTTAGCTTTTTTTTTATTCTGTGGTATAAAAGATAGAGTATTGACCTTGGATTCAGGAAGCCTTGGATTTGAAAGCTACCGCTGACAATTATCAGTTTGGACAAGTCACTTAACCTCTCTGGGCCTCAGTTTCCTCATTTGTAAAATTAGGCCTCTAAGGTCTCTTCCAGGTTTAAATCTATGATCCTGTAGTCAACGATTTCATTGGTGTGGAGAACTCCTAGGATAGGAAACTCCCAGTACTGATGCCAATTGGCAAATATTAAATAAATTGCCTTAGTTGTCTGGTGCACTCAAAGGTTAGTGAAGTGACTTGACCACCATCACAAAGCTATATATGTCAGGGGCAGGACTTGAACCCAAATTTTCTTTGCTCTGAGGCCAGTCCTCCCCCCACTATATCATACAACCTCTTTATTCAACTCAATAAGGATAAATATATTTAGATAGAGAATGATTGAGAACTCATGTGATTTGCTTTGCTCTGTTGAATTTGTAGTCAGGAAGCTGGCTCTTTTCTCTTGAGTATGTTTCTACAGTTAGCAAGTACTCCCAGGTGCCAGTGTTGGTCTTGTCATGATTACATATGAACAGCAAAGTTTATACTATAGTTATCTTTTGTGTGCAACAGAAACAGGCAGTCTCATCCCTCTCTCACCTCCATTACAAAGAGCTTGGTCCTGAAAGCTAGGATGTCTAGGCCTGGCTCTTTCTAAATAGCTCGTTATATCACTTTGGGTGAGTCACTTCATTTCTCTGCCTAGGAAAGGAGTATGGCGTCATGAAGGGGACCTGTGCTCTACTCCAACTTTTGCTACTTCGCCTCTGTGTGACCTTGAGAAAATAATTTCACAACTTTGGGCCTCAGTCATACGTGTGCATAATGAATGAGTCATATCCTGGGGGAATATTCTCATTGGTCTTTACCCTAATGGGAAGAGGAAGGGCTAAAGGAGAAGCCCCCCCCCGGGCTGTGCTAGCTCATCTGCTCCACAATCTATAAGAGGTTATCTCAGTTTACTCATCTCTGAACGAAGTTGGGCTAGAGAGTAACAAAATTTCCTTTGAGCTCTAATTTCTATCTATTTTCCTCATTTGTCAAACTGGGCAGCTGGGTGGTGCAGTGGATAGAGAAGGAGTCAGGAGGACCTGAGTTCAAATCTTACCTCAGACACTTGACCCTCACTAGCTGTGTGACCTTGGGCAAGTCTCTTAACCCCAGTTGCCTCATCCTGGGTCATCTCCAGATTCAGATGACTCTGGAGAAGTGAGGCTGGCGACCTGCACAGCCCTCCCTCACTCAAAACAAAGTCAACTGCAAGTCATGTCATTATTTCTCTGATGGCATGGTCTTCTTTAGCAATGAAGGACAAACACACACACACACACACACACACACACATTTGTCAAATGAAGGACTATGGTTCTGTGCAATGTTAAGAATAAATCTATTTTTAAAGATAATAGCTATTAAGCAATCTTTAAAAGAAACAAATGCCTCGGGGCAATTTGATCCCTTTCTCATTTTAACCTTTCTGTTATAGAGGCACAGCTTAATCTAATTCTAGATAAAATTATGAAATAGGCATAAAATCGGAACATATTAGAGTCACGGGGGAACTTTAGAGATCACCTACGATATTCTAACACCCCTGTTATACAGGAGAGAAAACTAAGGCCCCTAAGAGGTTAAGAACTTGCCCATAGTTACATGGCTAATAAGTGTCAATGGTACCACTTGAACCCATACTTTCTGATTTATATGTGCAGTATACTATAGCACACTGCCTCTCTTATTTTCAGACATTGATTTGATCATTCTTTACCCTAAAGGCTTGTATTCCTCTCCATAAGAAAAAAAAAACTGGGAGTTCCTAGAGAAGCAACTTTCTTTCCCATTAGACCTGCACTGTGTCAATAATTCACAGGCCTTCTAGAGGGCAAAGTCAAAATTTTTACTCCTCTATATTATAATTTAATCTCTGGCTGATCATTCAACTCCAGGCCATATGATTGATTCTCTTTTTTTCAAGAAGGTGGCATCATCAAGACATTCTTCATTCTTTCTCTAGGAGGCTGGGCTCCCTTCTTTCCTGGGACCGTATTGTTGAAAAATTCTATTGTGACACTTTTGTGACTGTGACCTCAGGATGAACTGGAGAGCACATGTATACAACATACCTCTTTAAGGCTTCTATTAGTGGCTTGCAGGGTTGTGGAAGGATGGGAGAGAGGGAGGACAAGACTGTTCAGATTCATTTGCTTTCCTTCCCCCACACCTTTCCATGTACTCAGGTCTTAGCTCTCTGTCTTAGCACAGTGCCTTGTTAATTTAATCTCTAATCCATTTCAGGACCTCTAAGACTCTATCCTGGTAGAATAAACTTTATTCAGACCCTTTTTAGAGACCCAATTCAAAGGGATGGTGCCAATGACAACGGCCTGATTCAGTCAAACCATTCCCAGACCTCAGATTTAACACCCATATTTAATAAGATGTGAATATTTCAAGAATCCAGGTTCAGAAGATGTCTTGAACTCTCTCAACAAGGGATCAGTGGGTAGGTCCATACCTCCACCAGGAGATACAATCAAAGTCAGCCAAAAATGGCTTCCCTACCTATAATTTTATCAAGTAAGATCAGGTTACTAACTGCTCACCTCCTCTACAATAGAGATGTGAGATCTCTACCAACTTGCCGTTCCCCAGATTGGATAAGAATGGCAATCTATTCCTTCATCCAAGCTAGATAAAAAATATTTTAGAAATTTGCATCTAACTTTGTTGGAATTCATATCACTTGCAAACTTCTGAATCATGTGGGGAGTGAACATAGATGAGCCATTCCCAGAGGCCAATAGGAGCTTCATGGAGAGTTGCAAGGAATAAGCAAAATTGGTAGGAGGATTTCTGAGCCCAAGCCAGATGCAGATGTTTATCTCCAGACTTCACAAGAAGTTCTCTATACTCACAAACTTTCATCAGTCAGCTTCCATCTATCACATCTAGTCAGCTGAATTTTGAAATGTTAAATGGTTCAAGGCCATCAGAAGCCTCCAGAGGGCACAGGGGCTCTACCTCCCTAACAAGGTAGAAAAGGCATTGGTAAGAAGCGTTTGTCCTGATTATATTTCACATTCATCTTTATTCGTCTTCTATAGTCTCACTTCATTCATTAAAGGTTGACTTGAAAGAGATTTGACATCCACAAAGCCTTTTGAGTCCCTTAGTCTTTTCTCTTTTAACAAAGAAAATACAAATGTAAAGCCCTAAAGCAAAGTCAGAAACATAGAATCTATACATTTTGTTTTAAAATGTCTCCACTGATCTCCACTTCAATTAACCTTGGATACTGCCTCAGCAATGACCAAACACTTGTATTCTTCCTCAGCACTGGGAATATGTAAAAGGGTGGGGAAAGAAGTTAGAGACTGTATACCTTAATGCCTCCTCCCCAAGTATGGGTTATAACAAATCTCCCCCTACATAGCACTACTCTGTGGCTAAGGGTGGGGGCCCATTGAGTGAAAGTAGGGGGGCAGTTGTAAAGAAGGCAATTGCCTTCTCCTGGGACAATCTTGCTCTAGCTCTGTTGACAATCAGCACCCGGAAACTGCCAAGTAAGTAAAGAGGGAAAGGCAAAGACCAGGGACCAGCCTCCTACAAGAGGAAGAGCCAGTAGGCAAAGATCTGACTCAGAATTAAATTGGTACTCAGAACCAGGATGTCGGGACATTCAATTCAATTCAACAGTCATTTGTTTAGCATCTACTCTAGTGTCATAGACATTGCGCTAAGTAGTAAGGATGGAAACACAAACATGAAACATGTTTCTCTATTACTAACAGGAATTGCTCACCCATTCTTGTCCTGACTCTTCCACATCTATGCCTTTCCTCATGTTGTCCTACTTCTCTGGAATAAGCTCACACCCCCACCCCCTTCTCTTCCTGTTGAGATATTTTCCTTCTGATAAGACATTGCTATATAGTTTCCACCTTCTCTTTAAGATCTCCCCAAATTCTCCTTCCTATCTTCTCCTTCCCCCTAAAAAAAAGTGAAAATGAGCTCTTCTTCCTCACATCTAACATTGCTCATAACTCTGTCTAGACTCTGCACTTGGCGTATTCTCCATTGTATCATAGTTATTTGTATACATCCTTTATCTTTCGATATCTTTCCTCTTGAGATCACTGCCCCAAATGAGCACTTGTACTTCCAGGCAAAGTCCCTAGAGGGGTAATTACTTTTTATTCTTTTTTGAGGTTCTAGGGGTAAGCTTGGTCTCTGGGTTTCTAATACTGTAGCTCCAGAAACCCAGCTGGAATGTTCTCCATTAACAATTGACTAACCAGACTTCCTTAGCTTTTAGAAAAAGGAATTGCTATTCCCTGAGTACAACAAAAAGAGTTGCTATATCTCTAGAGTTTAGGCTCATACTCCAGCTAATACACACAGAGTCCACAGAGCATTCAGTTAGAGTACAATGCAAGGAGGCACATGGGTAGAGAACCCACATGACAAATTGATACCTTTCAATTCCTGTCCCCAGATGCCCCTTTTCCCTCCTCGTGAAGTTTGCTCTGCTGGATGAGTCATTCTGTTGCTCAAATGACCTGGCTCCTAATAGGGTTCAGCATCTCTCCTCAATGGGCTGATCCATTTTGGGCCTGAACTGATCTTTTGGACCTGGCTGCTGCTGGGCCAGGTTCCTCTCCTAGACTGGGACACATCTCAGCTTTTCCACTGTTGCTGGTATTCTCCTCCCCATGCAACACAAGTGCCAGGGAAGATACCAGGGAAGAAATTGCCCTATGATCTCTGCAGACCTTGCAATGCTCACAAGGTTACTACCTGGGTACATCCATCTCAAAGTTGCTGCTCCTTCACCTAATCAGGAAAGCAAACACAAGATTCAGAGACAGGAATATGTTCACCAGTCAATGGCGGAGTGAGAAAAGTCCTTCACCCACCTAGTTCCCAGAGAGACAACTAAAGTAGTCCTGCCTTCTCATATCCTCAAAGAAAAAAGACTGACATAGGGGTAGGCCACTCCTTTTGACCCACAACCCCTAAGTTATCAGTTCTTTCAGCTCTATCATTAATTAGAGGGCTATGTTATCACACCGAACCAGCCCCTCAGTCAAAAGCAAGTTCTACCAGAGTCTCTACCTGGTGACTTGGATTGAAGCCATGAGGGTTTAGATGGTGTGTCGTTTTGATTCTGTCCAAGAAGGTACGTTTGTAAAATTTTACCTGTCCGCTTTTAGCTACTATTTATCGCAGTAATTGGTGAATGGCTACAGCTACATAGTGTTCCTAAGTTCACTCCAGCCTTGCATCCTCCCACTTCCTGTGCAATTGCCCAAATCCCAAGTTGTGCTGAGAAAGGCCAAGCTGTGGCCTCTGACAAGTGGGCTAGAGCCCTTGTCCCTGGCTCAGCCCTTGTTTGGCAGATTGATCTAGTGATCTGGGGAAGAAGGCAAGATTCAGTGGTCACCACTCCCTCAGGCAGAGTGGGAAGGTCAGGGAAGGATGGCCGATTCAGCTGCCCATTCTCCATTAGTATCCCTGGGTCCATTGTCTGAGTTTATGTCCTCAATTCATAAAGGTTTAAGAACTATGGGTTTCTGTCTTGCTTGTTGCACCTGTAACTGCCCCAACTTGTCTCTAGGGCCCCTGAGTGTCATCGGGCAGACTAGAAGCATGGGTAATATAGCACCACTGTAGAAGAGATGGGCACTCAGGGAGTAAGGACGTTAACCAGAGGAACAAGTGCAAATCCATCAGCCTTTTCCGTTTAGGGACTCAAGCAGGCTCTGCACTGTGCAAGGGACTTCTCTCCAGGAGCAAGGGTTGAGAAGTGGTTGGGTTCTGAGCAAAGGCAACTGGGGAACAAGGGTGACCAAACCCTACAAGGAGAAAACAATCAGATCTCTCTCTCTCTCTCTCTCTCTCTCTCTCTCTCTCTCTCTCTCTCTCTCTCTCTCTCTCTCTCCTCCAAACTCCAGTCACAAATCTATTGTGAAAATTCCATACCTTCAGTAAGTCACTGCCTGATCCAAGTTAATTTCTCCGAGCCTTTCACAGGGCAGAGGATGGGGCAGAAAGCATCACAGAATATGTACTACCCCCCCCCAACTGATCTTCCCCGCCCCTGCTCCCCATATTTTCTTTCTTTTTTATTTTTTTTCTTTTTAAAAAAATTTATTTAACTTTTTACATTCATTTTCACAAGATTTTGGGTTCCAAAATTTTCTCCCCATTTGTCCCCTCCCCCCTCCTCAATACACTGGACATTCTAATTACCCATATCACCAATCTGCCTCTCGTCTATCATCCCTCCCTTCCCTTACCCCATCTTCTCTTTTGTCCTGTAGGGCCAGATAACTTTCTATTCCCCATTACCTGTATTTCTTATTTCCTAGTAGCAAGAACAATACTCAACAGTTGGTCCTAAAAC
>CM053769.1:670188389-670271666 GCA_028658325.1 Potorous gilbertii
TTTGACTCCTATGTCTTTACCTGATGGTAAGCAGACCTCCTCGTCGTCAGAGACAAATGGAGGAATCATCTTCTCAAGAAAATAACCATCTATGGTCTTAGTTTTTTTCCCTTTTCTGGGCATTTTCCCAGCCAGTTTTTTGATTTCTGAGAGTCCTCTCCACCCCCTGGCCTAGATCCGCCCTGCTAGTGCTTGGGGTCTGAGATTCAAATGCTGCTCCCCAGCCTCAGGGCTTTTGGCAGCAGGCCTGACTGCTCTTCAGTGGGAGCTTATCTGCTGGTTCTCAGGTGGGGGCAGGGCCGCCTCTCAGGCTCAGTTCCCTCAACGGGTTTATGCAGAGATCTTTTGTAATGGAGCTGGGATGGAGTTCCTGCCTGCTCTGAGGTCCTCAGGCCAAGTGACCTCTGCCTCTGCCTCTGCCTGAGCAGCCTCTACCTCTGCAGCAGCCGCAGCCTCCCGAGGGGGTCTGAGTCCCGGAGATACCCCGCTCCCCTCTCAGCCCGTCTCTCTCACTGACTTGTGCGTCTTTGGGTGGAGGGACCTTCGCAGCCACCCGGAGATTCAGGTCCCTGATGCCTGCTGGGCTCTGCTCGCTCCTCTCAGTGCCACGCAGCCGGGGAAGGGGAGCGCTCCGCAGGGCAGGGCTCCGCTCCCATCCAGGGTACCTTTGCGGTCGGTTTTTCAGGGATCTCTGCAACGGAAATCTCCTTCACTGTGTTGCTGCGTGGCTTCCACTGTTCCAGAATTTGTCAGGAGTTCTTTTTATAGGAAATCTATGGGCTGTGGATTCGGAGCTAGCAAATGTGAGTCTTTCTACTCCGCCATCTTGGCTCCGCCCCCCAGTCTCTCTCCCCATATTTTCATTGTTATCTCAGAGAGAATGCCTGTTTCAATTCAACAAAGCTTATCAAGCATCCATTATATGTCTGGTACTGCTCAATAAGAACCTAAGAAGAATACCTGGCTTGGGTCCAAGGAGACAAATGTAGAAGTCAGTGCAGTTCTCCCACCTTTGCCTAAACACATAGCAATCAAGGCCAACCAACCACTGGAAGAATGACTAAAGCCACAATTACCCAGGAAAAGAAAGGCCAGATGGACAAATCAAAGCTGCTGCAGTATGTCCCATTCTCTCTGTATCAATGTGTGTCTCTCTCCCTCTTCCTAATCCCCTCTATCAGTCTGTTTCTCCATCTTTTCCTCTCTCTTGTCCCTGTTCACTCTCTCTGTCTCTCTGTCTATCTCTCTATGTCTCTGTCTTGCTCTGCTTCTCTTTTGTGTTCTCTCTCTGGCTTTATCTCTTAATCTCTTTCACTGTCTCTGTCTCTCTCTGTATCTGTTTCATTCTTTGTCTCTCTCAGTCTCTTTCTCTGTATCTCTGTCTCTATGTCTGTCTCTGTTTCTGTCTTTCTTGGTCTCTCTCTCTGTACTTCTCACTGGCTCTGTCTTTGTCTTCTCTCTCTCTGTCTCTTTCTCTGTGTTTCTATCTTTGTCTCCCATTCTCTTTCTTTGTATGTATCTCTTTGTTTCTGTCTTTCTCAGTCTCTCTCTTTCTCTGCCTCTCACTGACTCTGGCTCCCTCTTTGTCTTCTCTCTCTGTCTCTCTGTTTCTATCTTTGTCTCTATATCTTAATGTCTCTCTGTCTCTGTATGTCTCTCTTTTTCTTTCCATCCTCCTTCCATCCTTCCCATCTCCATATTTTTGCCTCCATTCTACCCCATGAACTTTTTTCTCACATACATCTATGCATTTCAGTAAATGACTGGACTTGGGGGACTGAAGGTTTCTTAACCATGATATATAGAATTTTTTTTAAACCACAAAATTTTAATATCTTTTCCATGAGAATCATACAAAGCCAGTGTTCTATGGAAGATTCATATTTTTCCCTAGAAAAGAAGTAAAAAAAAATGTGATTGAAAGCTCTTTAAGCTGTATTTCCAGGGCACTCAATGAAACTCCAAAATTGTTCCCCAGTCCCCTGCCCCCACTGATGGCCCATCTGGCTCCCCTACTCCTATAACCCTCTAGCAAGCCCCACATGAAGACTCCTCCTGACCCTAGACTATGGAAGCAATCCTGCCTTTAGGGCAGAGGGGCTCTAAGGACCCCTCTGGCAGCTGCTTACCAGTTTAGCATCCAGTTAGTCTGCCTCCTGGTCCCATTTTGGACCTTTGTGTTAAAGTCCCTGATGACCAGGCTTCCTGCCTTAGACTCCAGTGCCCCATGGTGGGATTTATACCTCATAACCCAATTATCTGGTAGATGGCTTTCCTTTTCCAGAATGTCCAGATTCCTTTCCTGAATCTTACTGTTACTTCCTCCTTGAACCTTCCCCTGACCTTCCTGCTATTTGGATCTCTACCATTTGTCTGCTCTCCCATAGCTGACTCTGTTCAAATGATATCTAATTCTCCTTTTCTTTTGTCCCTTTCTTCCTTGGATTTATCTGTAATTCAAAGCTCTTTCCTGGGCCAGGGTCAAAGTCACCGAATCAAAAAATCTCAAAGCTAAAAGGGAACTCAGAGACCATCCAGCCCAACTCTTACATGACTGAGTATACCTTAGAAAACAAACCTGACCTATTACAATAACTCCCTAGAGCAGCATTATAAGTACCTGGCCCTTCCTTGGCTGTTCACATAGCAGCACATGCCCAAGCTTCATGGGCAGAACTACAAGGAATTTTGTCCCTGAAAGTTCACCGTGCAGGCTTTGTATCCCTGGCTCCCCTCTCCCCCACCCCTTTGTGAGAGCTGGACATCTTTCTCCTCTCTTAAACCTATTCCTTTGATTTCCTGGATACTCATCTCCCACACACACTTGTTGATTTTTCATATTTGAATAGTCCCTTGTTCTTTCTTCCATTATGGGCCTCTAAGGATATTCGCTATCTCCCAAGTCGATCTATGGTGGTTTGAGATAGCTCCCCTTGTTAGAGTATTTTTCCTTCTGTCATTAACTTTACTTCTTTGCATCTTCTATGAGAATTCCTCCACACTCAAAAAAATATATAAACAAGAGGAAGCTAGGTGGTACAATGGATAGTGTAATAGTTGTGGAGTCAAGAGGACCTGAGTTTAATTCTAACCTCAGATGCTTAACTTAGCTGTGTGACCCTGGGCAGGGTACTTAACTCTGGTTGCCTTCAAAAAAAGAAAAAGAAAACAAGTTTAATTCCTCTCTCAAATGACAGCCTTTTAAATACTTTGAAGATAAGTCTCAAGTCATATGTACCCTATCCCTTTTTCTTCAACAGGCTAAGTATTCAACTTTCAACAATGTTCATATGGTAAGACCTTGGGGCCTTCATGGTCCCCTGGATTCTCACTAGTTGATTAACGGTTAAAATGTGAGGGACCATTGAAAACTCATTTTCATGCCCTTTCCTGGTATTACAGACCCCTGGCCACACTTTGCCAGGCTATCACCAGGTATTATGGCTCCATTCTGGTTTTACCTTCCCTGGTCTGGCCCTTCCTCTTGAGGTGGATACCCTAGTTATGAGATCTTGTCATTCTCCCTCCTCTCACTCTGAATCACAGGCTCATAGATACAGAGCAGAAAGAGAAAATGGAAGGCAAATACTCCATTTCTATCATTTTACAGATCATGAAACTGAGGCACAAGGACATTAAGTAACTTGTCCAAAGTCATGCAGGTAGTAATCATTGGATGTGGGATTTGAACTCAAGTCTTCTGATTCCAGAGCCTCTGGACCGTGAAAATAGTGACAACCCCTGGAACCCTAGAAAGAACTGGAAATCTCAATCCAGGGCTCCACTCCCTTCATTTTAGGATTCCCTCCTCTCTCTGCCAGTTCCCTCTTCTCTATCTCATGTTCCATTCCTACAAAGGTTTTCTCTTTCCACTAATTATCATGGTGGAGAACAAGACTTGCTAAGGGCATAACTTGCTTAAGCTATCACTCTTCTGGGGTATTTGAACCATCCTAGAGAACTAAAGAAAATAGAAAAAGATCTCCAAAACCTAAAGGAAAGACTAGCAAATGGTGAAATTTTAGGCACTGTGGTGGGAAGTGAGGGAGAATCTTTCTTTTTTGATGGGGCCCTGTGTGAATACATCCATCATTACAATATATAAATGACTAGGGTGGTTGTGTTTCTGTTTCTGTTTGCCTAGTGCTAGGCTAGTCCTGGACAACTAGATGATACAGAGGCCTAGATTCAGGAAAACTCCTCTTTCTGAGTTCAACTCTGGCCTCAGACTTTTACTAATTGTGTGATCCTGAGCAAGTCACTTAACCCTGCTTGTCTCAGTTTCCTTGTATGTAAAATGAACTGAAAAAGGAAATGGCAAACCAGTCTAGTATCTTTACCAAGAAAAGGCCAAATGAGGTCAAGAAGGGTTGGACACAACTGAAAAGGGACTAAACAATAGGCTAGTCCTAAAACTGAGGCATGGGTGCCTTTGGTATACAATTTGCTACACAGATAAAATATTTCCTCACCCCAAATACAACCAGCCAAGTGTGTAGAAATCCTAGTCACACTTAAGAATGTGTGAAGGAAGCAAACATTTAACTTGGTTTTTTGTTTTGGTTTGATTTTTTTTTTATTTGCAGTGTTTTGCTGAGCTTGAAATGGGTCAATGTATGACAACAAGGCAGTGGCTTTATCCCTCCTTGTGTATTTCAACCCAGTGAGATCTGGATTCAAATCCTGATTCTGAGAGTTTCCAAATGTGATACCATAGGCTAGTGGCATCATCTTCTGTTTATGGAAGGCATCCTCCAAATTTACTGCCTGTGTGGTCTTGAATTAGTCCCTTAAACATAGGGGTCTCAGTTTCCTTGTTTTTAAACGTAAAGAAAGAAGTTTTTATTTTTTATAAAATACAGAGTATCCTAGTACCCTAAATCCACTAATTCTTCACAGGACTCATAGGTGGAAAGGGAGCAGAGATTTAGTGCTAGAAGACATTACCAAAGCCCCTTAATCTAACCCCCTCACTTAACAAACTAGGAAATCGAGGTCCATAAAAGTCTGTCCAAAGGGCATACAGATCACAGGAGGCAGAGTCAGAATCTGAATAGATTTACAGAGCTCTGTCCAAGGTCTTTAAAACTTCAAAGAAGTTTAATTACTATGATTATTCTTTATTGTTTATTAGTAACTGTAACCTTCTGCTCGGGGTCCAGAAAGGACCTGGAAAGGTGTGAGTGGACATAGCTGTCTCCAGGACCAAGGTCAGCTCTCTGGTGGCTGCGATTTTTCTGTACCTGCAAAAAGCCAGGCTCTGTCATGGCGATGCTTGTGATATCTCTGGAAGAGCCTGGATTTATGCAGAAAGGAATACATGACAGAGTAACGAGGAGGAAAGAACGGAGCGGATCTACCCTGAGAACAATCATGTAAAGCTTTCATGTTTGGAGACCAATTAATTATCCAAACCTACCCATTTGAGGAGGAGGATATTTAATCTCTCTTTTTCCCCTGGGTCTCTGCTCTTTGACCCTGGATTCTTGACCTCTGCCCTCATACCTAGGCTGGCTCCCTAAGGATGGGCCGAAATATAGCACCATTGTTTTGTAAACAACAACTCCCACAAAGCTGGGGCTGGGGGGAAGTTTCTGGGTGGGGAGTGACACTGGTGACAAGGAGCTGTTTAGGCTAATGAAGCCACACTCTTTTCACGGGTGACATAACCTGGGGTGAAACAAAATGGGGGCTAGGAGGGGTTGGAAGCCAGCAAGCTACATTCCATTGGGTTGGGCCCCATGCCCCAAAATGAATTTTTTAGTCCCTAAGGCCTGAGAAATCTGTATTTCCCTAACACCCTTAATAGTGTGAGAACCTTCTCCTCCTCTTTTATAAGGGATTGTTTTGCAAAATTTAAAAAAAAAGTGATTAGCAGTCCTTCCTTTTGCAATGAAGGATGAAAAATAGGAAACAGACTTACAGCACAGCCTTGGGGATTTGGGGCAGATGCAAAGGAAAAAATCTCAACTGCTAGTACCAAGAATGCTAGATTTGGAGTCCAGAAGACCTGGGTTTTAATACAGCTCTATCATATACTATTGGTATGGCTTTGGTTAAGGCACGTAAGCCCTCCTGGCCTCTATTTCCTCATCTGTAAAATGAAAGGGGTGGGTATACTAAATGGTCTCTAAAGTGCCTTGGATCTGAACCTATGGTCCCATATCTAACAGCCTCCAACTTCTATTCTACACAAGGATGCCTCTTGGTCCATATGGAAACAGCACCAGGGGCCTTTAGTGACAGGAAATTGTCTCCTCTCTCTAGGATGGTGCAGGAGGAATGGTTAATAATTGAGGAGCAGACAAGGGAACCTCTAGGATTCATGCGAGAGCTGTGTGCTAGAATTACCTTACAGTATTACCAGGTCACCTCACCAATGCAAAGTATTTATACTGGCACTCCATAGATTACCAGCATATTTCAGGACAAGCAATTCTCTAAGAAAAACTTGAAGTTGCAGAATTATTGCTGATCTGCATTGGTATAAGGAGTGACCCTGCTTTGCACTGATGAAATCACAGGTACAAACTACATATTATATACAGAATCTGTCTATGATGTAGATTATATGCACTATATTTGTTAATATGTCATAATGTAGATATCTATGTTTTACAAGTGATCTATAATAGTCAAAAGAGATTCCCAGTTCAGGAATCCCATTCACCAGATTGCAATCCCTCTCTGACAACTCAAGTGAGTCCTAGGAAGTAGTCTGAGACATGCAAAAGTTTAGCGACTTACCAAGGATCATTCAGCTGAGCAAATATCAGAAGTGGAATTCTAACTCAGATTTTCCACACTCAGAGCCCAACACTCCACTTACCATGGGCCTCTCCAGATAATATGTATATGTATATATCTACATGGAGTTTAGTGATACAGTGGATAAAGTGCCAGTTCTACAGTAAGAATGATACCTCTTCCTGAGTTCAAATCCAGCTCCAGACACTTAACTATGTGACCCTGGGCAAGTCACTTAATCCTGTTTGTTTCATCTGTAAAATGAGTTGGAGAAGAAAGTAGCAAACTGCTTCAGTGTCTTTGCCAAGAAAACCCCCAAAGGGGTCACAAAGAGTCAGATATGACTGAAAAATGACTGGAAAACAACAAAAGCTGTATTATGTATGTATACATATATATGTCAATAACCAAAATTTTTAATGGCAACAAATTCTAAGCACTGCTTTGCCAATGATAAAAGTACTTCAATATTCTCAAAAAAAATGAGAAAATCTATTCATCAGCCCTCAGTCTGTTTGAATATCTATGACACTTTCTGCCTGTCATCCCAAGCCCTCATCAGAGTTGGAGGATGGAAGCTTCTTTACCTGAGATGGCCATGATCTCTTCAGTAGCTTACCCTTCAGTCTAATTCTTTCTAGGTCCAAGGATAAGATTTGCCTTCTCATCCAAGAGAAATGAATCTTATCACTTGGTTATATCCACCAGGCTCCCTTCTGCAGTGTGCCCAGAGACAAACCAAACCAGAGAACACAAGGACACTTTCATTATCTAAAATTTCCACAATCCTTTCTCCAAAATGAAGAGTCATTACAACTGTAAACTTGTCAAAAAATGAACAGCCTCTTCTGAACTCTATTTTTAAATACTCAGCTAACATTGTTATTCCATATGTCAATAGCTACAGTTTTATGACATGTGCAATATAATAATAACACTATGCTCTGAAAAGTCCCTCTATTTCCAAATCAAACCTTAATTTTATGCTTCTCCAAATAGTGTAATTGCAGGAAGTGCTAAGTATTTAAGTCCAAAACACTTCTTTTTTATATCTTTCCAACCGATTACCATGATATCTAAAAAGCTGACCATCCCTGACCATGAGCAGATTTCATCATTGGAGATGAAAGGGATTTGATTGTAGCCCTGAAACTGTGTGCAAGGCATATGACAAGCAATCAGACTTAATTCTTTTTTTCTTTAAGGAAAAAAAAGCAATTCTTTCAAAACCAATAGTCATTTGGGGTCACAAAAATAACAATGCACTTCCATCTCAAGACATCAAAAAGATATGGGTATTGTACACATAAAATCATTGTTCCCTATCCCCATACTGGGACCTTGATATAACAGAGTTAGGCTGTCAGGAGGGTATTGTTCTGAGCTCTCAATGCTGGCATTAGGATGCAGTTATAAGAAGGGGTACATGAGTATTTTCAACATTCCTTCTACACACCCTCAAACAATTACCTCATAATGGCACCAGAACATTCTGCAAAACAATAGCTCCAACTGGGAGGAGGAAGGGAGGAAAGTCAATAAATCTAACCTCTCCTTGGATATATCACATGGAACAAAATAAGTGGAGTTATTTGAATTTTCTATATTTCGACTAGTTATTCTGGTAATAGAGAAATATAACTAGAATCAGCAAAGCAATTTTCCAGGATTCTCCCACACCCTTCTCAGACTTCCGGGAAAATGGGAAACATGGGCACCTCCATTTGATAAAATAAGAACCTGAAGCTTAAAAAATTTTGTAGGCCTGATATTCCGCAAGTCAATTATCAAACCAAGAATTTCCAATGTTTTGTACTAGAAAGATCAGGGAATGGATCAGGCAAAAGGGAAAGGGCAATACTCTGCTTGGATTTAGAGGGTCAGTCTCAGACTGAGAAGTAAACAAGCACAAGCCAGGCCAAGTTGATATCAGGGCTTCTATGGAGTCCCAACATCTAAGAGATTGAGGGAGAAAAAGGAAAACTCATTGCCAGAACAGAGATTCAGGTGGAGGCATTGATACTCCATAAAGTGGAAAGATCTGGGGAGTACAAATACCTAACTGGACTTATTCCCCTAAGGTTTAATATTGACCCCTACCCTTGCTTCCTAACTCTCTGGTCAGCTGAACCCTCTGACAGCTCTCCCAGAAGGTCAAATTACCTTAAAGAGGCTGGACTGCCCCAAGGCAAGCAATCACACCCCACCTGTGCAGTCTCCTAAGTCACTATTGGTCTCTCCCAAGGCTCTACTTGACCTAATAACACAAAGTATATAGCAGGAGCCTATAAGTCAGTCAATGCTCCAGTCCAGGAACACTGTCACCTCATCCACATGACTCCCCAACCTGTGAGAACTGCTAATAAATATTATGCATCATTTATAACCTGGCTTTTCTCTGTGTGCCTTTCTTTCTCTTGAGTTTCTATATATTATCTGAATCTAAACTCTCAACACTGAGTTAGGAAACCTTGCTTAGACTATTGGCTGTTGTCCAGGACTGGACAGAGTCTTCTTAGCAATTATAACTACTTTTCAAGAATTGTCTTAGAGAAAGAGAGCAAGGTCTGGGAAGCTGATACTTGTGACACAACCACAGAGACTCTGCCTCAACATCAGAGCTGAGATTAGGGGACCCATCCCCACCTCTTGCACTCTTCAGATTCCCTTTCCCCAGTCAACAATATAAGTAGCTAAGGAAGTATAATGCCTTGTCAAAGGGCCAAGTTTATACTCTGCTCTCCCACTGGACTCCTAAAAGGGATTCATACAATGACCTTCTTGATAATCAGTCATCGATAACCGTTAGAGGCCAGGAAAACTGTGTCCTAGTTATGCCACCTATGCTAAGAATTGAGCCACTTATTTTTAAGTTATTTTTCTTCCTCAAGCCTAAAATGAGGAAATTGGACTAAATTTCTATAATTTCATCATCCTAATTAGAGATATAGCATCTCCATACTAGGCAGAAGTAAAAACAAAGATTAAGTTCCATTGTTGGCAGATACTCTCATACGTAATAAAGGTAAGGGTGTTTTCTTCAATTCAGCATCCTAATCACCACATAGCTCCTGCTGATTTTCTTAATTTTTTAGAAGAATACTCAATATAGATTTTGGGGTTGGAGGCAGGGTTAGATAACAATTACAAGGAAGATCCTAACCTTAAGTCAGATATTTGTCTGGGACTGTGAACTTCAATTAGCATTAAGAAACTAAAAGATGAGACTTATTTAAACCTGGGGCATTCTGCTAGGTTTTGTTGACTGCCACCTGCCTAGGTAAGGTAACTCACCACCCTCAGCTATTCTATAAAGGACCTAAAGCTCTGTCAGGAAAAGAAGCTCTAGCTAGGAGGCCTCTAGCAGATGGTAGTTGAGGGAGAATCCCTGAAGAAGATAGATTGCTGAAGTTCAGCAGATGGCATTGGAGAACATCATCTCAGCCACCATGCGTCACTGAAGAGGCATAAAGGAGACTGTGCTTCCAGGGGAGAGTATACATGTGGTATCCAGCAGAGAATAGCAGAGAGAACTTCAATGACAACACGGGCATCTATGTAGCTAACATCAAAGCTCTGAGTTGTCCTGGTTGCATATATGCTTTTACTATGCATGTACCCTGTGAATGAGTTCTGACCCACTGGTGGTGTGGTGATCTGATGATCTGGAGGAGAGAGAAGTCCATGAGTTCATGGAATGGGGACTGGAACACATCTTTTGTCACTTTATTTTCCTTAAAGTTTGATTAAATGTCTTTCTTTCCCCAAACTAATCTATCTTCTTGCTGTCTGGTAAAAATAAGCAAGCACACTATAGGGGCTCCCAAGCTAGGTGAGTTTTTTTTCTACAAGATTCATGCTCAAAGGAGCATCAGTTTGGAAGAATGAGTCCAACCCTTTTACTTTACAAGTGAAGACACTGGGTCCCAGTCAGGTGATGTGAAACCCAAGGTAGTATAAAGCAGAACTAGCATTCAACCCTAGATCCTCTGACTCCAAATCCGTTACACTGAGGAAAAAATGCTAAACTTTAGTTAGATGTTAGTCAAAATAAAGATGCAATTTTTTTCCATCCAAGTTCACAGGTCCTCTGAAATATATGCCAGTTTAAAAATCCCTAGTTTAAGGGATTTCCTCTTGGTTTCCTAGCTGGCAGGTGTCAGAGGAATTCAGACCCGGATTTTTCTGACTTAATTCCCCCTCTCACAGCACTGAAAGAATACTAATGCTAGAAAGAGGAGTCTTGTTTTTTCGGGAAGAAGTATGCAATCATTAAATGGTTGACAAAATTTTTTAAATGCAACCTAACCCAGTCCTCCTCTCATTCCCCTCACTGCTTGTTTGCAAAGTGTATCCAAGAATTTAGGCTGATGAGCCAGTTCTCTCTATTCTGCCTACTCAACTTCATAGCAAATCTAGGAAACTGCCACTCTTGATCCATTGCATTTTTCTTTTGCGGATAGTTAAGCTGACCTCTGAGTGGGGTTAGATTTCATTTAGAGACTCCTCCTCAGTGTTCTAGAGATTGATGAAACCAGGACCATGTCATCTACAAACTGGAGCATCTGGAGAAACTGACCGTCTACAGGGAATCCCTCTTCTATTCAAATGCCTATGATAGCATTCATGACAGAAGCAAACACCTTTGGTGACCATATGTCTCCTCTCTTTCATGCTCCACTTCACTGCAATAGTCAGAGGGTTGTCAAACAAAGTTATCTCTGTTATTTCAAGGAATTGTGTATGGTTTTGACACATGAATGAGAGACACCTTGTTGGAAGAAAGCTTTTATTGTGTCATTTTGCTCAATCAAATCAAGTTTACATATATATCACATATATGTATATATAGATATGTATATATGCACACACACACACATATATATACACATATACATATATGAGAGAGAGTTAAACGTTAAACTCAGTGGAACTTTGCAATCTTTGCATCTTTTAGTCAACTATATGCGTATTAAGGAGGAATTCTGCTAAAGAATATCATTTGTAAGAAGGCTTCCCTTCTCTTACTTTCCTCTAGGATGCCCTTTATACATCTGTAAATGCTCCTCATAAAGATTTTGTAGAAATAGAAAAATAGGTCAGGAGTTATTGATATTTTCTCAGGAAACAGCCCAGGCATGGTCTATCTGAATTGTTACTGTTTTCCTCCATGGCTCCGTGTAAAACTGACGATCACCCTTAACCCCTCTCATCAAGAATATCAAGAGGATAGCGTTAGAGTGCAGACAGCAAGATCTTAGTGTAGAATCACAGTGGGTAATAGGCTTTGTGAGGGAGGAGCCATGATTAATCCAATATCAGGGTGTACTTGCTTGCTTTCCTGTTTCTTTCTTGTTATCAACTTCTCTCCATCCTTGAGATTCAGTCTTTTTATCTTCCAGATTTGATCCAATTCAAGACTTGGAGCTGAGGAGGAGATGGAAAAGCTACCCCACTGGAGGTTTTTTAGAGAGTAACTGCTATGACTAGGACCAGTGATGGAGGCCAGAAGATTTGCAGAGTATGGAGCTCGGTCAGGCCACAACCACCAGCTCACCAATTGGTGAGGTCAGAAGAATATCCAGATCCCTAAAATCTTTCCCTCCTTACCTAACCTTGTTCCCTGTCCTTCAGAAGTGACCACAGGTGGGTCCCAGACATACAGGTTCTTTCTTTATCTTCCCCATGACCTTGAGGGGGCAATAAAAGGGGCATATGTTGAATAATTCAGAACTATCCCTCCAACACTCTGAAAAGGAAAGCTAGGAAAAGCTTTGGGAGAATAGGTACTGAGTGTTCCAAGACAAGGGAAATTTTTTTTTTTAGAATTTTGCTATATTTGTTAGTGTGGGTAACCATGTCTGTGTGATCATGTAAATATGGGAGACCATGATTGAGAACTGGACAGCTCAGAAGTAGGGATGGGGCCAATGATTCACCGAGATTTTCATAAATTTTAATCATTTGTAGCAGAATTCCATTTCCAAATTCCTGGAGTTCAGAAACAGGGCCAACAAGGGCTTATTAATTGTCCAATCTGAAGTCTGATGGGTTTTCACAACTTACATATAGGCAGAGAAGTCTCCCTCACTACATAATTGATGAATTAAAATGACAACCTATTTCCTGTGGGTATACAGAAAATAGGGCTTGAGCTGGGTGCAGGCTGCTATCCCTTCTGCAGTATCTAAGGTATCATCTGGAAAGCTAAAAGTCCCCTCTCAGTTATCATTTTACATTAGTGATAATTCCTGGAATTCTCCTCAAGCATTTAGTATCTTCCTCTCCTTCAGATACCTTGAGAATTGCTCCTTCATTGCCCTCAGAATGACTTTGCCTCTAGCATGGTTGTCCTCTGTTTATTTGTTTCCAGTCTACCTATTTTCTCCCTCTTTGTTCTCTTTTGTGTACTTCCACTTTTCCTGCAGTCTCATGACAACATTTGACTCTGATGTCATCAACACAATACAACACACCTGCTCCTTCCATCACAATCCCACCAACTCTCACTGCTTCAGATTCTCCTCATTTTGTGCCTTCTTGGGAGCACAAGCTTCCCTAGTTATCCTCCTTGCCTCTAGGACAGGGGTTCTTAACCTTTCCTTGGGTGGTGGACTCCTGGGCAGTCTGGTGAAGCTTATGGAGCCCTTTTTAACATGACGTTTTTAGATGCATTAAATAAATTACCTAGGATTACAAAGGAAACCAAAGACTAGTGAAGATAAATTGTAATTTTTAGCCCATCCACATTTCTGGGAAGCATATCTATAGACCTTGGGTTAAGAATCCCTGCTCTAGGGCTTCCTACCCCAAATCCATCCATCCTATTCCCCATGACCAGATTAATTTTTCTAACTTACATCTTTCATCACATGATAAAGTCTTATGTTCAGAAACCTTCAAGATTATCCACTGTATCCAAGATAAAGTCTATACTCTATAGAACGACATTGGAACTACTGCTCAATCTGAATACAACCGACCTTTTCAGCCTTTTCAACTATCGTCATTCTCATCAGAATGTCTGCCATGTATATATGTTACTTCAATAAAATGGAGCTCTTTGTTCTTGTCAAACTGGTCTACTTGTGTCTCCCTTCCCACTCACCTATACATATTCATACTTGTACACTTCAAGTTGAATCCCACACATTCTTGTTATCTGATTATCCTTGAATGCACCAACCCACAGCTCTCTTTCTTTCTTGGGAACCCTCAATGACTCCATGAACCTCTCTAGGCACTTAACTATTTATTGTCTTGTATCACCTATTCTTTTCAAATGCATATGTCTTTTCTCCACAGCTAGATTGTGATCTTGTAGGAAGAGCCCCTCCCTTGTACATCTTGGTAAGCCCTGTGCTACCCATCACTGGTTGGTGGTTGTCCTTCATTCTCTAAGAGGATGAAAATGACATCACTATGTTAGAGGCAAGTTTCACTGTGTCCAACTGGTTGATCAGATCAATACAAGCTAGGCATGCTCTACCACAGGTTGGCCACATATGAACATTTGGGGAGGCCCTTCTAAATCTGTACATCTTGCATTTCTTTTGAGCTACTTCAATTCTGCTTTGCTCATAGAGAGCACAGTAGCTTTTTTGATGCAGGCACACCATGTTGGGCAGCCCTGTACCAGTGTCTCCCAAGGCCCACAATCAATTCCAAAGTTCTTCAGAGATGACTTAGGGTTGGGGGCAGGGTTCCTTGTATCACTTCTGACCACCATGTGAACACTTGCCCTATGTGAGTTCTCCATAAAACTGTCTTTTAGTCAAGCATAAGCTTGGCATTCCAACACCAAGGCCACCCTATTATAAGGCCTTAGCTAAAATAGTTTCTCAATCAACATTTATTGATTGTTATTGACTAGAACTCATCACCCATCCTTTAGTTCAAAGCTCTTTCAATCATAGAATTTAATCAATAAATCAATATTGATTTCAACCATAGCACATCTACTACTACCCTAGCACAAACATACTCAATACAAAATAAGCCAGTCTTAGTTAACTAAGTGGAACCCCTGCCTGTATCTGACAGACAGATAAGAAAGGCAGAAACGGAAAAGAGTTGAAGAGCATCATTCAAGAGAAATAACTCTGGGCTCTCACTTCTTAGTGATTTCTATTTAAATATACCCCCTTAGACTGACTTTAAAAAAAAGTTATGCAGACACATATTACTTAGGAATGAAGATTTGGAGAAAAATGTTAACAACAGAAAACCCCTTTAACCTGACCAGTCACACACGCACAGCACAATTCAGAGAAGCTGATGCAAGTTTAGCTGTATCTGTAGCCATTGTTATGTGCTCCAGTGAACCTAGGGAGCATGGATTCTTTCTGTGTGATCAGCCTGCCTCAGGCTTCCCTGGGTAATGTTGCCTTCATGGAAATTCCACATCTGCGGCCAGTATTCCAACCCACTGATGAGCAGGTGAGGCCATTCAGGAAACTGAAAAATAGAGAAAATGACACTGAAATTAGTCATCAGGAGGGGACGACTGAAGCCCTCCCTAGTTTCCAGTTTTCCATAGTAAACATTCCCCAGAGAATCCATGCGCCTGACCCTAAAGTTTCCCCATTTTCCAAGTCAATGCACTTGATGGGAACTCATCTTCTCACCCTCTCTTTGATTACATACCCTGTAGATATTTAGCTGAAGAACACTTGCCAATTTAGGATTGGTTGAATTTCTTTCTTCATTTCCACATATGAGCTTATCAAAGAGATTGAGAGGGCCCTGAGATTTTTTTTTTTGTTGTCTGTATTCTCTCCCTATATGCCCTTCCCCCAAAACTAGTCTTCCCATACAGATAATTCAACCTCTGTGAGGTTAATGATTACACACATATTCCTGTTTTATGTCCCCAGATGCTCTGATATTTTAAATTTGTGTTCAACAAACTTGGGGCCATGGAATCCTCATTTAGGAAACAAAGCTTACTGTGAGCTTTTAAGTTGGTTTTTTTCTCCCAATTTTAGCCAGCTAGTAAAAATCAATACAGCCATGTTACCATCTGTAGGCCACCTGACAGCTTATGAATGATCAATGGGGCCTGCACCCAGACTGCAAGGAAGTCAGGCTGTACAGTGACTGGCAGGGCCCAGGAACCAGGAAAGAGCATTTCTCATGTTCATTCAAAAAGCTTCCTTTCTTCTAGGGTTTCAAAGGAAAGGGAGTGGGGAGTATCTTTTCTTTGGGGACATTCCCAGAGTAAGGGCCAAAGGACCAAAAAAGTACAGGGAGAATTTGAGGCCAGAGATATACAAATATTTTGTTTCCTCAAAGATTAGTCAAATGGGACAATCTGCTATGGGGGTGATTTGAATCTAAGTGTAATTAAGCAAGGGTTCCAGGAGGTAGGAGCAAGGAAACCGGGGGCTCCGTGGTTCTAATCTGTGAGCCTTAGCACCTGTACCAGTGAATGTAGGATTGATATTAGAATCAGGAAGACCCAAGTTCTAATCCTGCCTCACACACTTATTAGCAATGTCATTTTAAACTAGTCACTTAACTTCTCCTGGCCTCAGTTTCCTCATCTATAAAATGAAGATGAAAACACCAACTTCACAGGTCATGATGGTCAAATGAGAAAACACAGGTGAACTGTTTTGCAAACCATGAAGCACTCTATACATGCTACTACTATCACCACCCCCCAAAATAGAAATAGTTCAAAATTAGCACCAGTAGTGAGCTAAACACAACATTCAGCTTCAAAATGCAAAGCCTCTGAAAGATAGAGCTCTTCTAATTTCACCAAATAATCAAAATTGACATTAATTTAAGAGCTCTATGATTTGCAAAGCATTTTTGGTACAATATCTCATTTGGTCTTCATAACAACACTGGAAGGGAGGTATTATTATAGCTATTCTCGTTTTATAGATGAGGAAACTCACTCAGAAATTGACTTATCTGGAGCATTAGAGCTATTGTCTGAGGCAACATTGGAACCCAGATCTAGCTGATTCCCAAGTGCAGGCTCAATCCATGACAGCTGACTGACTCATAGAACATCTTTGCTGCCGGTGGAGTTCCCTCCAAGAGTGCAGAGGACAGTTTTGGGCAGTCATAACCATTTTTGGACATTAGAATCAGCATTCTTGATTCCTTCAAGTTCTACTTGGAAAGTAATTCAACTAAATTCAGAAAACAACTTAGCAACAGTATACACACTCTATATGAAGGAACCAAAGCAAATAAGGAGGAAACACAAACCAGGCTCCCAACCCCTCTCCTCCCCACCCTCCCTAGCTTTTCAAAGCTTACGTCTGAACCATATTGTCACTCCCAAGCCAAGTTTGACTTCTAAAGAAATCTTTTCAAGATGTACAGAGCAGCAGAGCCCAGTGGAGTTATAAGCACTACCATCTGCCACACCAGGCCCCATCCCATAATCCCTCAGTCTGGCAAAGTACCTTTTAACGGAGTTGCCTGCTGTGCCCAGTGAAGAATGAGCATTAGGTAGTGTAATGACCTACAAAGAGTGTGGTGCTGCTGGAGTGTACAACTCCTCCCCAACCCCCCACGCCAGTCCTGGTTCCAGGCCCTTTGGCAATTCTAGCAGGCTTGTAGGAAGCCTTGGCACCCAAATGTTAATGCAGAAAATGGAGGGGGTTGTTACCTGTGAGATATGTTATGTGCATTGTGTATGTCCACAAAGAATTGAATAACTGTTTTAGGAGCAAGAAAAAAGACTTAGCAACCTCTTTGAATGACTCCTGCTTAAATTGTCCTACAACCTCAGCCCAAGGAAAGAGCTGTCTCTTCTACAGGAGGAAACAAAGACAGAACCCTGAGAGATTTTCGTGTTTGGCTTCAGACCACAGAAGACTAACAATGCCTTTGGCTTCAGGGTCATACTATGTCCTTACCTAACAATGGTTTATCAAACTCAGCGTGGAAATGTATGTATTTTTCTTTTCTCATAGAGGGCAAGCACCATCTTCAGAAGAGTGTGTGTAGTGGATAGAGAGCTGACCCAGGTCAGAAGATATGGGTTCAAGTTCTGCCTCTGACACCCTGCTTCCACCAATCAAGGTAGACTTGAAATTAAACAACAGTGCATTTTTATAGGATTTTTAATGCCCCAATAAGCAAGAAACTTCCCAACGTTTCATGGAGAAACCAGATACGTGGACTAACAACCTTTGGCAAAGCCATTAAAAAGAAATTTTGGGCCAAACTTGCAAATTTCAGAGCATTGAACGCTCTTAAACTGTCTCTATCATTTATGTACTACCTTCATCTGCGCCAGTGGATTTTCATTTTAAGACAGTTAAATATTTATCCATTAAAAAGGGACATTATTTCACTTTTTAAAAAATTTAAGGCAATAACAAATTCAAGGAAAAATAGTTCAAATTTAATTGCGGAAAATTTCAAAGGATTATCTATGATTATTCTTGTTTCAATGTAAGTTGTAGCTTTTAGAAATTTGCTTACTCTGTTGAACTTTACAAAATAAATTAAGCTGAGAACTATAGCATATGTTAATGTTACTTTTAACTGCCACAAAACGACAAACATTGAGTTGACACCCTACATCCAGATGCAGAAAACGCAATGATTCGATTCCTCTGTATCTTGAGCCTACAATCACTTAGGGACCATGGCAGATCACAACTGTGTCCAAATCTGATATGTAAATTTCATTTCATGTGTGCATATCTTATTAAACAAATGCTACATTGTATTCAATATTAGAGTAAATCTCCAAATTTTGCTGACTTTCATTTCAATCTTATTTTCACTTTCAAAAGTGAATATACTTATATACTTAAATTTAGAAATAGCCAATAATTTTGGCAATTGCTTTGAACCCTGCTGAGAGAGTTTCACCTCTTCCTCCAAGGGAGCATGTTACAGTTTGTAAAGTGTTGCTGAGCATTCTCAGTAATGGTCTGGTTGGATTAGCTGGCATCTGGTGTCTTTCCAAGTATGACATTCTGAGATTCTGTGAAGGAATATATGTATGCATGGCTGTATTCACTGGTAGAAGAGGTGCCTTTATCAGTGAGATAATGAACCCATTATCACCAGGCCATTCACTAATGTGTGGGGTTGGAGCTACTACTCCCTTGTAGGTGTCCTCCACCTTCCTCTGGGTGGAGTCACTCTTATCCAACTCTTCCATCTTCCATGCCTGTCCATCTCCTTTAGAGACTATGGTATTTCATGACTCACAACTATATATTGCCAGACATCCTTAATGAGGGAATGAAAAGGAAACAGGTAGTTTTTCACAAAGGATATCCTAGGACATATCACATCTTTAGAGACATACAATTGACTGAAATATATAGAGAATACCAGATCCAGCTGGGCCTCTTTTTTATTGACTGTAGAGAAATAGATTTGATTCATTAGAGCAAAATTTCATTTTTCACATAGTAGGTGCTTAACAAATGTTTGTTAAATTTTGGGTGGCCTTCTGTAGTGCTGTCAGGTCTCCTATGACATCTTGGTAAGACCATTGCAACCTCTTCAAACACCAAATCTGGCATAGATTTCTCTGGATTGTAAATTTAAAATTGAATTAAGTATTAAATGACAGTATAGTAGATTATGAAGATTGAAAGACTGCTGATAATTCCCATATGGGAATAACAGACTCAGGGCAGCTGGTGACTTGTGCATGTGCTAACTCCATAATTGGAACCATGGCAGACAGGATGGCCTAATGGAGAGAATGCTGGTCTTATGTCAGGAAAATTTGGGTGCTAATCCCAATTCATTCAGGCATTTCTAAGCTGTGAAACCCTTAATATCACTTAATCTCTTTAGCTTCAGAATCCTAATCTATAAAATAGGTATATATAGAGATAAAACATTAGAATCTGCCATATTCTATGTGGCAGGCACTGTGCTAAACACTGGAAATACAAATAGAAACAAAAAAGACAGACTTTACCCTCAAGGAGCTTATTGGGGGAGAGGGAAAAGGGGGTGTAGTCAAGGTTGCCAAGGAGATGGAGCAGTCCAGAAAAAAGGTCAAGTTGGCAATGAAGGAAGGAATCATGGCTAGGGTCCCTGAAGAAATGGTGATTCCAGTCAGAGACTCACAAATCAGGAGAATGGGACCCAGGAGAGAATCATTGTGAGGTAAGGGAGGCTATTGAGGAGATGGAAAAGTCTAGAGGGTCTAGCTGGGAATGATGGGCAATAAAATGGAGGTACTAATAGGCCCTACTTCACAGAATTAAGAAGGGAAAGTTGGAGTCATTCAAATGAGAGTATAGATTAAAGCACATTGGGAAGCCCTATAAAAATGTCCACTATCAATATCCCCTTATAGGATTTGAAGCAAAACTCAAGGCTTTCCATTTACATTAGGCAGCAAAGTGACTCATGGGATAGAGTGCCAGGTCTGGAGGCAGGAAGACCTGAGTTCAAATCTGGCCTCAGATGCTTGTTATCTGTGAGATCTTGGACAAGTCATTTAACCTCTGTTTGCCTTAATCCACTGAAGAAAGAAATGGCAAAAACTCTCCAGTATCTTTGCCAAGCAAATACCATGGACAGTATGATTTATGGGGTCATAAAGAGTCAAATATGACAGATATGTAAATAGACCATTTATAAGACCAAGGAACATTGGTAAGGCTTGGGATCCCAAGATACCCTCTAGAGACTGGGAGCTTTGGGATGTGATTCTGTTCATTCAACAAAGACAACTGTAAAAAAAAATCCCTTAAAGACCTCAGTGCTGTGACAGTCCGCATGCTAAAACTGGCCTTTGCTGTTGTTCTTTGGTCCTATCCAACATTTCATAACCCCATTTGAGGTTTCCTTGGCAAAGATACTGGAGTGGTTTGCCATTTCCTTCTCCAACTCATTTTATAGATGAGGAAACTGAGGCAAACAGGGTTAAACAACTTGCCCAGGGTCTCACAGCTAGTAAGAATCAGAGGCCAGATTTGAACTCAGGAAAATGAGTCTTCCTGACTTCAAGCCCACTATACCACCTAGCTGCCAAAAAGTGGCCTACTTTCCAAATCTGACTATTTGGCGATTGGCACGAAACAATCTCCACAAAGGGACTGTAACATGGAAGACCTAACTACATGGAGCAAGCATTTTCCTGTAATGATCTTCTGGGCTCTGGCCCAGGCATTCTTCTAACCCCAGAAGATTGTGTCCAGGGCTCACCAGCAGGCCCTTTTCTCCCAGGATTGAAATTCAGGAGTGAAAATCAGGAAAACAACCTGGAGCAAAAGCCAAAGGAAATCTTGCCAGGACGAAGGATGATGATGAGAAGAAAAGTTCAAAAACAAAAGATGAAGCAAATCCATGCATTCTTTGCTGATGCTGTGGAATCAGAAAATAGGCATGGCTGTGGAGAAAACAAAATATGAAAAATCAAGACTAATGAGGGGTCTGTAGAGAAAGGGAAACGTTTTCATTTCACCAGTCACCTGTTGTAACATTATTGTTTGATAGTTCTAGGCTGGATCTGTTCACGGCTCTCATCTTCATGTCGTCCTCCCATCCTTCCACATGTTGTGTATGGGTTCAACAGCATCCTGAGCAATGACTTCTGATCAACTCAGATCTTTATAAAGAGTCTCACTCAACAAAGGAGTGAAATAAGAGAAGGTCCCAAACACTAAGTGGAGGCTATTCTGTGCTTTAAAGAATCCCTCTTTTTTACATTCTCTATTGGCTCCCCCAGCATTCTCATAATTAAGCTAGGTCACTCTTAAATGCCTGGAGTCCCACCCCATTTTCCATCCTCTGATTCCCCAAAGATCCTGGCAGAAGTGCTCGTGCACAGCTACCACTCCATTCAGCACAAATGCTTTCTAGATTCTAAGGGCTTCTTCCATCTACAGACTGCGCTATCATTTCTTTCTCTGCCTATGTATGGTACCCTCTTGGGTCAAGTGACAAGAGTCACTTAAATTCTATGAAAAGGTTGGAAATATAATTCCCAAGTGAAAAGGGGTTTATCAGATTCTTTTGATTTTATTTGGGGTAAGATCAGAAAGAGCTGAAAGGAACTTTAAAGATCATCTAGCCTAACCCTCTTACTTTATAGATGATAAAACTGAAGAATTAAGTGTTCAAGGTCACATAGGTAGCATGTCACAGAGGCAGGATTCAAACTCAGAGTCCTTTGATCGTACTCTTTCTGCCCTACCATGCTCAGATTGGAGTTAATCTAAGAATGTGATTTGGGAGTTCAACTTGTAGTCAATGTTGTTGGTTCAAGCAAGCCCTTGACTATTTCTTTGTAAATTTCTTTTCCTTGGGTCCAAGTTCTAGTGTTTGGTTTGTTCTACACACTGAATCTGTGGCTGAGTTTGTATCTTGTAGCCTTCAGGAATGGGGTTCTGATTGGTTAAAAAAAAAAAAAGGTCTGAGTCTTTCCAAGGCCTGGTGTTCAGCCCCTGAACCCAAGACTCTTGGCTGAATCCCTGATCTAACTGCCATACTGCTACTGTTTGTGACCAACATGTTAGGACTACCACTTGTTTCCTTCCTACTTGCCTAGATCTTCTCTTAATTCTTTTGCCTAGGCCTCTTCTGATCATTTGCTTTGCTGAGACCTGGCCTAGTCAAGATATAACTTTTGGATATATTTATTCCATTGAAGGCTTTTGTGGAAGCAAATTATCACATCATGGTATGGCAGAAAGAGTTTCAAGCTTGCCTCTGTGACTTGCTACCTGTAAGTGCTAACGTTGAGCACTTACATCCTCTTGGCTTCAGTTTCATCCTCTGTAAAATGAGAGGGTTTGGCTATTTAATCTTTAAGGTCCCTTCCAGCTCTCCCTAATCCTATCCCAAAGTGACTAAAATCAAAAGAATCAGATAAACATAATAAACACTGTTTCATTTAGGAATACAATTTCCAAATATTATTGAATCATTCTTAAATTAGAAGAAAGGGAAGCATAGGTATCTCCCACACACTGATGAGAAAACTTCTCTGCAGAACTCAAGAATCCTGCCATAGGTGATCCCAATAAGAAACAGATGACAGAGATAAGAAAGCAGCAACAGCTGCCATCAGCAGCAGTAAGGGCACCAGCCTCTGCTCAGTGCTGGGACTGACTGCTGCCCGCAGAGAAAAGCAGGAAGGGACAGTACTTTTTAGCTAGTGACGTAAAGTGGTCCATTATCTTGCTGCTTACAGTTCTGGTTGGGAAGGAAGGAAGAATTAAAAAAAAGATAAGATGAAACCGCTTTGTAGTAGTGTAGCTGGAGGAGTTTGGTGCTCTGGCTGGCTTTCACTCTGTCTGTATTCTCTTGTGTTGAGTGTGTCCTTGGGGATGTGATAGAATTTGTTACCTAAGGTCTTGCACAGACACAATGCTAAAGGGTTTGGATGAGCCTGAGCCTGAGTCTGAGTCACTAGAACAGAAATAGTTCCTCGGTGACACTCTCCGAACCTTTGCCTTGTCTCTCAGCTGTAACTGGGTCCGAAGGCTTTCAGGGCATCAGAGTTGGAAGGGGACTTGAGAGTGGCAAGCAGCCCCCCTCCCCCCTCCCCCCATTCTGTTTCTGTAGCTCCCCAGTGCTACAAACCAGCAAGATTGTATTCTTTTAATGCTTCATTAAGCCCAATTGAAAGAGCTGATGAGAAACAGTTAGAGAAGAAAGTGGATGTTCCTTAACATGAAGTATGCAACCTTGTTCAGGCTGATTATTTGCCTGGGAACTCTCTAATTGGACATTTTGCACATGTAATGGGGAAGGTTCTCTGTTCTCTGGTAGGCATGAGGTTTGGGAAAAAGCCATTTGTTGAGGAGGGTAGATTTGTCAATTAAGCACATACCGCCTGCCGCTTAGGCAATCAGTATTCCCCAGAGGACAGCCCTTCCCTTGCAGTCACACTAGGGCTCCACCATTGTCAGGTCCAGCTGAAAAGCTGCAAGATTAGTCACCGAGTCAGTTACATGTGGAACGTGTCTGAAAATGAGGGGAAATCGCCCAGGATTTGTGAGAACCACTTTCAGTTTAAACCTTTGATCAGCACTGAGATGAGGCTCCAGAGGATCAACTCCTTTAAAAAAAAATAGTTTTAAGTGAATTTAGTTAATGGGAAATGAAGTACATTGACAGCCCTGGACTGCATGCAGCCTTTTCACTGAGCAGGTGCCTTGGGGGCAATCGGAAAGGAAGCTGACTTACATCAGCTACTAAACAATAGGCTTAGGTCATCTTGAGACAGCTGCTCCTCCAGGTATGATGAGGAAGGTCATTTCTTGTCACCCTCTCCATCTAACTCTCCTCTACTTACCTTAAGAGTAATGTGTCAGTGTTTCACTGTGAGGAGGTGATAGCCCTTGGCAGTAGACAGAAGCCTGGACATAGAGTCGGTGTATCGTAAGGTCTCATTCAAGCTTTCTCAGTACCTGGCTGTGTGATGTCAGTTGTGTGGGTCACAGCACTTGACAGAATAACAGGGTTTAGCACAGGAGCAGTCCCCATCCATTTATTTAGCTCTTCATGTGGAGGAGGCAGTAATGACATAGGACAGAAGTGCCTTGGAGGGACTATGGATTGTGGGCGGACACTCCGTAAAGGTTTCTGGTTAACCTTCTGAACCTCAATTTCCTTATAAAATGGGGGTCAAGGAACAAGATGATTACTAAATCCTCTCCTTTTTTTACTATGAAATCTATTATAGACCCAACAGTACCAAGGAACAATAGTGGGAATGGATTTAGGGAAGTCATGGAAGGAACACATGTGAGAACACTGGCTGTAGTTTGGAATGGAGGCTCTGACAACACAGGAAAGAAAAGATGACCGGCATACATCAAGATAGAGACCATGACCATAGCCTTACTAGTTGTTGTTCAGTCATTTCAGTCATGTCCCACTCTTTGTGACCCCATTTGGGATTCTCTTGGCTGAGATACTGGAGCAATTTGCCATTTCCTTGTATAGCTCATTTTGCAGATGAGGAATAGAGTGTTAAATGACTTGCCCAGGGTCACACAGCTAGCTGAGATCAGATTTACACTTAGGAAGATGCTAGGAGTAAGGATAGAGGCCAGCACGCTATCTATTGTGTCACCTAGCTATCCTTACTAGACCCATACTCTAACCAGCTGAACAGGGTAAGCATAACATCTTAGGGCACTGTGTAAATGGGGTGACCCCAAATTCTCTTGCTCCAACAAAACCTTCTCTATGTCCTCAGGGATGGGCAGGAGATAATCAAAAATTAATAGATAGAATATGGAAATACCAGAATTGATCTGCTTTACACAGAATCAAGATGTTGAGGGTCTGAATTCTTATAATGGAGGACAGACTCCTTACAGAGGAGATTTGAAGTGCAAATACACTCAAGAGAAAGAATATAGTGAATCCAATTCATTCAGGTTAAGGTGCTATCCGATCTGCTACAAACAGGGGAGGCTGGAGACAGCAGCAGGGAAAGGATCTGATAGGGTATCTTTGAGGGCAGAGGAAGAGAGTAGAGAAAAGGCAGCTCTGGGGTGCCAAACACTAAACTTTCCTTTCTTTACAATTTTGCCCTGGGCCAGCCTGAGTTAACTGACTGAATATGAGTTAACTGACTGAAAATTCCAAACTAAGGGATCCATTCATTCATCTCACAAAAATGTATTAAGCATATACTGTGTGAAGGTCACTGTGTTACGCTCAGAAGAAAATATAGAGATTAGATGTGACATGGTCCCTGACCTCATGGCCCTTATAGCATAATCAGAAGATAAACCACGTACACAGATAACTTCAATACAAAATCATACACAATAAGAACTCGGGCAAGATATAAAACAATATGCCACATGAAAAAGCTTTCTTACCTGGGGAAATAGGGATGTCTCTTTGAAGGACCATCTGAAACTGACCAGAGAAATTTCATGAGTGGAGCAGTCTACATTAGCACAAGACCACACACTTAGCTGCACCAGAATAGTCTTTAAAAACCTCCCACTTTCTCTGTTCGCAACCCCCTTCCTCTTACTCCCAGTCAATACACATACCATGGGGCAGCCAGGTAGTACAGTGGATAGAGCACCAGTGCAGGAGTCAGTAGGACCCAAGTTCAAATCTCACCTCAGACACTTGACACTCATTAGCTATGTAACCTTGGGAAAGTCACTTAACCCCAATTGCCTCATTCTGGATCATCTCCAGTTATCCTGATGAATATCTGGTCATTGGATTCAGATGGCTCTGGAGGAGAAGTGAGGCTGGTGACCTGCACAGCCCTCCCTTACTCAAAACAAAGTCAAGTGCAAGTCATGTCATTATTTCTCTGATGGCATGGTCTTCTTTGGCAACAAAGGACGAACACACACTTACCATGGTATACGTGGTGGGGGAGGGGGAGAAGAAAAAAATTAAATATCAACCACTTTTGGTTCCATTATTTCCAGGGACTACTTTGCTGGGATCCTGTCACTAAGGGGTTCTGAGTCTCAGCTGGTCCTGAAATGAAGAAGGGCAGTTTTAATGACTTCCTAACTCAACTGGAATCTGATTCATGTCTGAAAATGAAAGCTTTTTTCCACTGACCCACTTTTGGGCCCACTTTTTCCACTGGCCCACATAAGGGTCCACTTTTGTCTTTTTGGGAGGTTTGATACACTGTCTTAGGGTTGGAATTCTGAAATGTCAATTGTTTAAAAACCTACAGAGTTCAGAGGAAAACCATGAACAGGATAAAACTAGCCTGACATTTTTTAGAAAGCAGATTATACTGAGAAGATTCCAAATTACATCTTCCATCCCACCCCATCCCCCAAGGGTATCAACATGCTAGAGTTTGGGAGAATCTTGTCTCATAGAAATAGTTTGTGACACACTGGCTATCTTCAGTGGTTTAGACCAGAGAGAATCATAGGTATTGTATTTCATCCCCAAACGGTCTATCAGATCTACTGTTTTTCATGTTTCTCCAACCAATCAGTCAATCAAAAGGTATTTATTAAATGCCTACTAATGCCTCTAAGTACTAGAGATACAAAGCCCAAAGTGAACCTATTTCTGCTTTGAAGGAATTTCCATTTTTTTACAGAGGAAAAGTACATGCATAGATACCACATTTCCTTGGAGGGGGAGGCAGCTGAGGTGATCAGGTAAGCCTTCATGTAGAACATTGAACTTAAGTTTTAAAGGTGTCAGGGATTCTACCTACCTACCTACCTACCTACCTATCTATCTACCTTTCTATCTATCTATCTATCTATCTGGAGGAGGGGGCAAAGTGGGAAGGGACATATGATAATATTTCATGGAGTCCTGAATGACCATAAGAAATGTACATAAATATGTATTCTTAGGTCATCTTGCCAAGGATGGAGAAGAGACTGGCAGACAGTGTCCAGACACAATGATGAAACTGCTGTACTTAAGACCAATGGATGATACACCCAGGTTCTGATTACTGTGAATAATGAATCCAGTGAGGAAGTCACATTATTCAAATTTTCATTACATGTTTCCATTGGGTTAGAACCAATTATCATATTTTCATGTAATTGTAACTTCAAATAGTGCAGATCAGAATAATGCATTTTACAGATTTGTTACTTGTACTAATTGGGTCCTAGCTCTACTGCACATGGGGCTGGCTTTTTAAGGGGAAGCATAATGGTTTACATTTTTGCTCTGCTAACAGAGAGGGTTTCAGAGCTATGTAATTACAGCATTCCTACTATAAATATGGCTGCCTGCCTTTCTAGCTATGGTTTGTGCATTTTTTATAGCCATTTGTCTCTTACTTCAGTGTCTCCCTACCCTTGAATCTAACGCACCTTTGTAATTCTTAACTGAATTCTTGTGGTTTTTACCTCACATTGTGACAAGAAAATAAGCACCACTCTGAAAAGAAATTGGGGTAAGGAGGAAAGGGGAGGAAGAATGTGGATGTAGAAAAAAAAACCCAAGATGGAAATTTCAGGGTACAAGACAAGTTTCCTTTCCCACAAGCCAGATGCAGATTTTAATCAATTCAATCAATGGGCAATGTTGGCTGGCCATAAAAATGGCCCAGAGGTTGCTGGGGACCTGCCCTAAGATGGATGACCGATGGCCCTGGTAGGTCCAAAGGTCAAAGATGACTATCCCCTGGAAATGTAATCTATGACCAGGCCCTCCTTCTCCCCTCCCCCATCCCCAAGAGGCTCCAAGAAGCAACGAATCACTCCCACCCCCTGTCTGCACAGGGGCTGCTGAGAGAGCTACTTGGCTCCTGCTCCTTCTCTACATTCTAAGCCACCCCCTCCACACAGGAGCAGCAGGGATAGTCCTTGTAAAACACTAGGCCCCATTTTTCCAATATGTCATGGCAAATGACATTGGTGCCACGCGGAGGGGCTCAGCAATACTCATTGTACCAGCTCCCCCTAGGCCTTCTTCATTCTCCTCATTCTGACGGGTGTCTGGAAACCAAGAGCTAAGCTGTCAGAAGTCACCCTGCTCAGGGGTTCTTCTGTAAACGCTGGTTTCCCAGCACAGATGTGACTAGGAAATATTTCACCTGACACAAAAGTGGTTGAAAGGGCAAAATTTGTACTCTCAGGTCTTTCTGAAAGTGGAAAGGCATTGACTTGCACAATAATGGACTTGTTATACTTAAGGCCAAATGGATGACATTGCAAATAAAGTTTGGGTTTTTTTTAAGTTGCAATGGCTACACTAGACTAGCAGTAGTTTTGCTACTCTAAAACAGAAAGGATTCAGAGCTGTGAAGTAACAAGTAGAGGAAGGGTAGGAATCTGTAGCCTCAAGGCCATATATGGCCCTCTAGGTTCTTGAGCACAGCACTTTGACTGAATCCAAACTTCACAGAACAAATCCCCTTCAATAAAAGGATTTGTTCTATAAAACTTGGACTTACAAAGGCTGCATCCAAGGACCTACAAGGCCACATGTGGCCTTGAGACCACAGGTTCCTCACTCCTAAGTAGGGGAATGGAGATGGGGCACATAGTCTAGGGGATGCCCATTCCCAGAGATTCAGACCTCTTTGGATTGGGGGAAGGTAAGAGAAGTGTATAAGTACTCTGGGTGCATTAACAGTGGAGAACAGTTTTGCCTCATATTGTTGAAGGCCAGTGGAGGTTTAAGAGTCAAGGCATAGACAGGGTGGTCACCTGGGGATGAAGAGGCTGGCCCCATTCTTCCATGTTAATTATAGATCTGTTCCCTGAGATCTCATAATAGCAATGACAATGCAGCCAAGATCTGCCCAAGTAGTCTAGATTTCATTGAAAGAAATTGCACTGCAAGAGAAATAGATATATCTGCATGTCTCCTGTTTTGAGATTTGGAAAATACAATCATATTACCAAATGTACACTCAAAAGGAGAGAGAAGGATGTTCCACTCAGGCCCATGACTTTATTCTCATTATGCACACTCAGATCTCTTATGCTTTGGAGACCCATAGTGCTTTTCCAGGTATGAGTATATTTTTGCACCCTATGGACCCTTTTCTCAGGGTCCAAAAGAACATGATTTTTTAGGCTTTGGCTTGTGTTTCTTTGACCAAGAATTGCCTCTGGGAAGTATCAAGATATAACTCAAGTCTAGGTCCCCATAGATCATGTAAAAAGATCCCCAGAGTAAGCACTAAACAAAAGCATATATTGACTGTTGGCTAGCCTTTGCTCCACCTCCCAGGAAATGAAAAAAAAGTAAAGGACTTAGAGAAACTCATAAATAATCAATGCAATTCTTTGAAGCAGCAAAAAGACCACTAGTGTTGGAGTCAGACAATGTGTGTTCGTATCACATCTATTTATTACCTATGTATCCTTCAGCAAGCCCTTATCCTCCGGGGGTCTCACTTTCCTCATCTGTAAAATCTAGGAGTTGAACAAAATGACTTTTAATCTCTTCCAGCTCTAAATCCATGATCCCATACTCTTCTCACTCTGGAGAACTCACATCCTAGGTCCCTAAAGCCCTCCATACTCATAGCATCACGTTATGCTTCTTTGACTTCCCTGGGAAGGGAAATAAACTTGGAGTTACTATCAGTGCAATGCTCAGGCATTCTGGTGAATACCATTTATTCTTAGAATCCCATACAGTGAGACAGCCTGATGTTATGATCAATCTGAGGGCTTCCTCTTATCCCAGAAGGTAAACTTACTTGGGATCTGTTAGCGCAGTTGGGTCTTCATTGTTCAAATAACTCGTGGTAATACTGGGAAGCGTAGTTCAGATGTTTAGCTCCCCTATATTTTGGCTTAGACTCCCAAGTTACTCCTCTGGCTTTGGTGTACATGTAGGTCATCCTTTCCTGGCTTCAGGAGTCCAGCACTTCTCAGAAATTCCTCCTTTCTTCTCTAAGAATTTCTCCATTTTTTCACACTGAGGTAGCTAGTGTTGTCCGGGTATTTTTCCTTTGTTATTAAAAGACTGTGTTTAGGGATTGTTCAGCCTAAACTCCCACCTCTAGTTAATAGTCTGCATTTCAGGAATTCTCATGACTTAGCCTTGTTGTAGTTTCCTTCTTCATGGCAACCATTGATCCTTCAAAGCTAATGTCAGGAATGTAGGACTGGAGTTGAGAGCACATGCAGATCCCATGGGTTCTGTCCCAAGGCAGTAATTGATAGCTCTTGGAAAGGGGCTCCCTTAGGACCCATGTCTACCCTGTTCACTCAGGTATACCTTGTAAAATACAGAAAGGTGAAGCCATGAGTTTGTGAGAATCTTGTATCATTAGTCGGACTTTGAAATTTTCTTAAGGTAACAAGGCTACTCTACCTTCTTTTCAACTCTGGGTCCAATTTATCGCCCATTTATATTGTCTGTTCCAGATATATGGACCAGTGGGCAAGGTCTGTAGGTTTTCCCCTCTAAATGAATTGCTCATAACCTAGGCAATAGGCATTCTTAATCCAGTTTATCTTTCCTGCCTAAACCAAACTCTGAGTGATTACAGATTTCTTCTAGGAGACTCTGAAATGCTCTGGGACTTAATGCAACCAGCACGGTGTCCTATAAAAAAAAAGCATCTGAAAGATCTCACTGTTTATAATGAAACCTTTGCCAACCTAGAGTCTGTGCTGGATCTCCACCACACCTTTGGCAAGCACATATCTCACTGTTTTGTCTTGCCTGATGCTTATGGCAGCAGAGAGTCAATACTATGTTGTTACATAGTTATGGTTCAGGAAACCAGGAAAAGTTCTCAGATGAGAGACACCATGTTGGAAAATAACTTTTAATGAAGCATTTTACATTACTCAATCACATACTTTTTCATAAATTCATAAACAATAAGCATAATAGAGTCTTACAGTCAATACATCTTTCAGTTGTGAAATGGTAACACTATAGTCCATTGCCAAATATTGAATTTGAAGGCCTGCTTGCACCCTACTAACACCCTCTTCAAAGATGGCCTTGACTTTTCTGTAGATGATTCAAATAAAAATTTTGTGTAGACATGAGCATAGATAGGAATAAGTTGGTAGTTATAAATGCATGTTTAAAAATTATTTTAAGTTTGGAGTTCTTCTCATGCCTTTGATATTTCCCACTTCTTCAGATATGTTGCACATTGATCAGTCAGCACAATTGTGTCTCCTCCAGTATATGTATATTATGTATACATATACATGTATGTATGCATACACACATTTTGTGTATATATGTATATATAAATAATATGCACATTTTGTTTGTGTGTGTATAATCTCCAATCTGACTTTTTTCCCATTTTAGTTCCCTTTACTACTCCCTTTTCTACTTCTATAAACACAATTGGTGCTGTGACATTAGGGTATAAATGTATTGGTTCTAATGTCCTTGAGGGTGGAAACAGTTTTTAATAGTAGTCTCTACCCAAAGTCCTATGCCAGTGCTTGATTATAGTGTGGAAGTGATCATATGTTCTCAAGACCTATACCATGGAAGCTTCTCCCATGCTGGAAAGGCTTGAGGTTGACCTCAGTGAGAGGTTGAATCTGCTTTCCAAGGGCCAGCCCAGCTAAGTATAGAGAATTTCATCAGTCATAGCTCGACATTTTGTAATGGACATCTTAGCCATGGCAACACCTAGAACACAAAAAGAATGACTCTGTGTCCTGTGTAACCCTCTTCTGTTTCTGTAATGACAACAGCAGAGAGACAGAAGGTAGGGCAGAGAGTGCAAATTTCAGTATTAGTACAAAAATGGAGATCTTTCTCCAATGACCAATGAGTGAAGATATTGCTGTAAGAGGCAAATCGTAATAGTTATGTCATTCTTTCTCTAAATGAAACCAGAAGAAGGAAAATGCAGCTAAAAAGAAGGATGTCTCACACTCATTACAGAGGCAAAGAAGGGCATTGGCAGAGGTAGTTTTATCATATAGCAGTTGGATAGTTCAGCAGATAAAATGCTTGCCCTGGAATCAAGAAGACCTGAGTTCAAATCCAGCCTCAGATCCAAAAACAACAGGAAAATATTTCATGGGATACCTGGTCATTTAATCTGTCAGTGCTGGTTTGCATAATAATTATATTATGGAAATATAATTTCCATAATATAATTTCCACATGTGCTAGTATCAGTTGCAGAAGAGGAAGAGGCAGAGAAATTCTATGAAGAGTCTGATTGGACCCTCCATACAAAATACCATACATTCTGCTATTTGGTAACTTCAATCCAAAGGTGCGGGGGGGAAAGTGAGATTGGTGAGAAATATCAAGCAAAGCATATTTCAGGGTAAAGAGGTTGAGAGAAGTCAAAGATTTCCTGGCTATACTGCTGATTTACACTTTTACATCATCAACAGTTTTGAGAAAAAGAATTGGTAGGTGCTAAACACAGTAAGCACCAGAGAGAATCACACGCAAAAAAAATTTGAAACAGATTCTATTTTAATAGACAGGAAATGACTTGTTATTGATGGGAGAGTTATTCCTGAATCAGCTGTCTTAGTACACAGACTTATCAGGACAAAAATGAAATTTCATAAGAAGTAAGAAGAAGAATGAGGAAAAGATGGCTGGGTCATTGAAGCAGCTCAATCCTGAACTATTTAAACAAGGAGTAAGCCGTGAGTAATGGGAAGCAGACATCAGAAATGACAACAACACCGATTACAAGAATTTTATATAGAAGTTTAACTACTGTAATCTATTGCTATAGCAAGAACAAAACAGCCTGGAAATCACCTTAGTCAGCAGACATTGGACTTACTGGCCAAGCAGAGGGAGATAGCAACACTGGTTTGAAATATAAACTCATTTTTTAACGTCTCACAGAGAAAGATGATGTATGAACATCTCATAAAGCAGGGAGAAACCATGTAAGGTAAAGTCAGAACAAGGGAAGTTTGACAAGAGAATTCACTAAGCAAGGTCATTTTAAGGACACAGGAGTGAAAATGGAAGAGGCAACAAATAGAAGGAAAATGGGAAAGACCCATAGAGATTACTGTAATCCTCTACACAGACAAGTAATTTGTGGACTAGATAGTGGTAAAAGTGAAGTGTTCTCTTGCAACCTTTGAGACAACTGTGCAATGTGACTCCTGCCTTTGAGTGTGAGGAGGAAAGGAGGAGAAGGCAAGGTCCAGAGCTAACTGTCTCTTGTTTCCTAATGCTTTATGTCTTGTTATCCCTTCAGTTCTTTAGCTAACTTGCTCTCTTTCAAGCCTATATTCACTTCCCAGTCCATCATGACTCATCTCATTCTCAGCCCCCATGCCTTACTCTTGTCTAGTTTGAGCCATCTGGCACTGACCACCTCAGAGCCACATCAGCCCCTCACTTCTGCACTTAGCTCACCTTCAAGTAATTTTTTTCTTTCTTCATCTCTCCCCACCAACCCATCATAGACACACAATTTATTCTTTGTGTTGCATCTTTGGAGCTTCATTCCCAGTAATTTTTACCATCTGCTGGGTTGCACTTAGAAAGCAATTGGGGACGGGCTGAATAAGATAAATACCATAGACAATGAAGTTGCATCATGTTTTAGCAACGGCTATCTCCCATCTTTTTCATTATTGTCTGCTCGTTACTTGCCTAGAAAACTTATAAGCTAGAATTTGAACACTAGATATCAATCTCATTTCACAAATCATTTCCATTTCCCTATTTAATGGTAGATATATCACCCAAAGAAGTAGTATTTCCCAAAAGTCAGGAAACAAATAATTGTTACAGTTTTAAAATGAATCTATTTATTGATCAATTTCTTTTACGCTATTAATGCTAATTGTTTTTCATGGTGCATGCGTTTGGGATTCATCAAAATGAATTCTTAACGAATTTCCAAATGCAAAAATTTTTATCAGGATAACAGATCCAAATCACCCAGACATCTCACGAGTGGCTGCTCCAAAGGACCGTGACAGACTGCAGATGCTTAGAAGGTGTCAGCAAGGGACTTGGTAGCTTATGAGCAAGGTATAGGGTCCAATGACCTAGTACATAGTGCTGGGATACCTGCCCTCACAGGTAATTGTATCCCGCAAACCTGGTAATGCCAGTAAGTAGCACATATACAAGCAGACAAAGTAATAGAGAGTTGCTGCTTGCAATACAAACTATCCCCTGCCCTCATTTTGCTGCTGAGACAGAGTATGGATTGAGGGAGTCCAGTTTGGAAGAGACAGAGGTAGTGTATTGAGATATAGAAACAGTAAAAGAATTGGTCTCCCCAATCCTTATGTGAAAGTTTTCTTTGTGTTTGCCAATCTAGAGGATTCATCAACTCAGATTCCAAAGAAGTAATTGATTGTGTCCCCACGGAGAGTGGCAGTTACTTCCCCAGAGCCAGTGGGCACCATCCAGTCCAGAATGGCTCTGGGAACTCAATGGCTGTCTGCATAGAAATCTACACAGTCACAAGACTGCCAAGAGAAATGTATTTTTGATGTAAGGGTACTCACAGACTCAGCTGCCTGGCACTCTTTTAATATTCCCTGGTATTCTCACCCAATGAGTCATGAAGGTATGGGTGACCCTAAGTGGTGCTACTGATTATCAGTAGGAGTTTTCACATTGAGCCTACATAAAGGCTATAAGTTCTGTGAGATCAGGAACCATTTCTTATTCAGCGAATCCAATTCAATAGATATGTATTAAGCACCTACTGTGTGCAAAGCATTGTTCAGAATACTAGTAGAAGCTCCACATTTAAATATGACATCATTCTTGCTCTCAAGGAGCTTATAATCTAGTAGAGGTGGGGAGGGGGAGAGACTACATCACAGATAACTGTAACACACAATACTATTTAGTGCAAACTCTTTTATATTCCCCACAAAACTATAGTACTATGCATAGGGAAAATGCTTAATTTTCAGTAATTTTTTTAAAAAGAGAAACTAAATTAAATTTACATAATAATACAAAGTGTATGGTAAAGTTCTATAGGAAAATAGTTAATGAATTTGAGTGGAGTAGGATAAATATAGAAAGGGCCCTGGATTTTAAAATTGAGGACTTGGATTCCGATCCCAAGTCTACCATTTAATACATCTGTGACCTTAGGCAAGTCACTTAAGTTCTATAAGTGCTAGTTTCCTCAACTAAAAAATGAGTGAGTTGGACTAGATCAGAGGTGCTAACCTTGGAGTCTCCAGGCTTCTAGCCTCCACCAAAACTCCTGAGTGTAGTAATCAGGGGGAAACACAACACAACATAGTTTTTGGTTTTTTAAGTAATATGCTTTCATAGAGATCTGTTTCTGTTGAACTAAATGACCTCTTAGACCCCCTCCTAGATTTGTACCTATGATCCTAAATCAAGGAGAGCATCTTGGAGGAAATGAATCTTAATCATGGATGTAAAGGAAGTGATGAGTATAGATGAACAGAGTTCAAGGAGGAAGGCATCCCAATCAGGTAGAACGAAGAATTCAGATGATTAAGAATTTGTAACAAATGAGGCACATAAGGAATAGTCTGATTTGAGCAGAGGGCCTCAATAGGTTATTAATAAAAGATGGAGTTACTTCCAGTAGTTCAAAGCTATGCCTTAAATTAGACTGTGAGGTTCAGGAAGTTTACAGATCATAATGGGGGTGGAGGGTACGTTGGGGAGGGTGAGTAATTCATACCTATATGATACTTTTAAAGAACATGTTTTCATCATAAAATCCTTGTTAGGCAAGTCCCTTTAAATATGAGGGGAAAAGAATTGGCTGAAGTGATCCAACAAGTCAAAGGCAGAGCCAGGGCTAGATCTTTCCACTGTACTCCATGGCCTCCATTCTTTTTTTTTTTTTTTTTTTTTTTTACAGATTCACTCATTCTTTTTCCCCTAAATTTATTAATTTACTTGTTTTCAGTTTTCAACATTCACTTCCATAAATTTAAATTTTTCTCCCCCTTCCCTACTCTCTTCCCTCCCCAAGATAGCATGCAATCTTATATGGGCTTTACACATACATTCCTATGAAATAAATTTTCACATTACTCACTTGCACTGAAGAATTATAGCTAATGGGAGAAAGCATGAGAAAAACAGAACAAAACAAAACATAACAAAAGAAAATAGTCTGCTTCATTCTACATTCCAAAGTCATAGTTCTTTCTTTGGATTTGGATGGCATATTGCATCATGAATCCTTTGGAAATCTTTTAGGTCCTTGCATTGCTGTGAAGGGCTAAGTCTATTAGAAACATTCCTCACACACTGTGGCTGTTACTGTGTATAATGTTCATTCAGCATCAGTTCATATAAGTCTTTTTTAAAATTACTTTATTGGTTTTCAGTTTTCTACAATCACTTCCATGTATCTTAGATTTTTCCCCCTCCCTTCCCCTCCTTCCCTGAGATTGTATGCAATCTCATATAGGTTCTGCACATACATTCTTATTAAATACCCTTAGTCATGTTGCATAGAAGAATTAAAATGAATTGGAAAAACTATAAAACAAAACATAATACAGGGGAAAATGGTCTGCTTTATCCTGTGATCCAATTCCGTAGTTCTTTCTCTAGGTGTGGAAGGCATTTTGCCTCAAGAGTCTATTGGGAATTTTTTAGGTCCTTGCATAAAGGGTTAGGTCTACCAGAAAAATTCCTCGCACACTGTGGTTGTTCTTGTGTACAAAGTTCTCCTGGTTCTGCTCCTTTCACTTAACATCAGTTCATATAAGTCTTTCCAGGCCTTTCTGAAGTCTTCCTGTTCATTATTTCTTATAGCACAATTGTATTCCATTACATTCATATACTACAACTTGTTCAACCATTCCCCAATTGATGAGTATTCCCTCGATTGCCAGTTCTTGGCCACCACAAAGAGAGCAGCTATAAATATTTTTGTACATGTGAGACCTTTCCCCATTTTTATGATCTTTTTGGGATACAGCTTTAGAGGCAGTATTGCTGAGTCAAAGGCTATGCACATTTTTGTAGCCCTTTGGGCACAGTTCCAAACTGCTCTCCAAAATGGTTGGATCAGCTCACAGCTCCACCAACAATGAATTAGTGTCCAACTCTCCCACTTCTCCAACATTTCTAATCTTCCTGTTTTCTCATATTAGCCAATCTGATAGGTGGGATGTGGTGCCTGAGAGTTGTTTTGATTTGCATCTCAAGTCAATGGTGATTTAGAGCATTTTTTCGTATGACTGTAGATAGCTTTAATTTCTTCCTCTGAAAACTGCCTGTTCATGTCCTTTGACCATTTGTCAACTGGGGAATGATTTGTATTCTTGTAAATTTGACTCAGTTCTCTATATATTTTAGAAATTTAGAAATTTTATCATAGACAGTAGTTGTAAAAATTCTTTCCCAAGTTTCTGCTTTCCCCCTAATCTTAGTTGCAGTGACTTTGTGCAAAAACTTTTCAATTTAATGTCATCAAAATTATTCGTTTTTCATTTCTATCTCTTCTTTGGTAATAAATTCCTCCATTCTCCATAAATCTGACCAATAAACTATTCCTTGCTTCCCTAATTTGTTTATAGTATCAGCCTTTATACCTAGATCATGTACCCATTTGGACTTTATTCTGGTGTCATGAGTTGGTCTATGCCCAATTTCTGACACACTATTTTCCAGTTTATCCAGCAGTTTTTATCAAATAGTGAGTTTTCATCCCAGAAGCTGGAGTCCTCAGATTTATCAAACAGTAGACTGCTATAATCATTGACTACTGCATCTTGTGTACCCAACCTATTCCATTGATCCACCCCCTGTATTTCTTAGTACCAAGTGGTTTTTATGATTGATGCTTTATTATACAATTTAAGATCTGGTATGACTAGGCCACCTTCCCTAGCATTTCTTTTCATTAATTCCCTTGATATTCTGGACCTTTTGTTCTTCCAGATGAATTTTGATATTTTTTTCTAGTTCTATAAAATAATTTTTTGGTAGTTTGATTGGTATGGCACTGAATAAGTCAATTAATTTAGGTAGAATTGTCATTTTTATTATATTAGCTCATACTACCCATAAGCAACTGATGTTTTTATTTAGATCTGACTTCATTTGCGCAAACGGTGTTTTATAATTATGTTCATATAGTTCCTGGATTTGTTTTGACAGGTAGATTCTCAAATATTTCACAGTGCCTACAGTAACTTTAAATGGGATTTCTCTTTCTAACTCTTGCTATTGGGCTTTGTTATTAATATATAGAAATGCAGATGATTTATATGAGTTTATTTTATATCCTGCAACTTTGCTAAAGTGGTTTATTATTTCAAGGAGCTATTTACTTGATTCTCCAGGATTTTCTAAGTATATCATCATATCATCTGCAAAGAGTGGTAACTTAGTTTCTTCTTTGCATATTCTAATTCCTTCAATTTCTTTTTCTCCTGGTACTGTATTGAATAACAGTGGTGATAATGGACATCTTTATTTCACCCCCAATCATATTGGAAATGCATCTAACATTCTCATTACTTACAATGCTTGCTAATGGTTTTAGGTAGATGATACTTATAATTTTAAGGAAGGCTCCATTTATTTCTTTGCTCACCAGTATTTTTAATAGGGATGGGTGTTGTATTTTGTCACAAACTTTTTCATGGTTACTGTGAGTTTTGTTGTTGATATGATCAATTATACTGATAGTTTTCCTAATATGGAACCAGCCCTTTATTTCTGCTATAAATCCTACCTGATCAAAGTACACTATTACCATGATAAGTTGCTGTAATCTTTTTGCTAATATCTTACTTAAAATTTTTGCATCTGTTTTCACTACGGAAATTGGTATATAATTTTCTTTTTCTGTTTTAGCTCTTTCTGTTTTAGGTATCAGCACCATATCAGTATCAAAAAAAATTGATAGGACTCCTTCTTTGCTAATTTTCCCAAATAAGCTATATAGAATTAACTGTTCTTTAAATGTTTGATAGAATTCCCTTGTAAATCCATCTGACCCTGGAGATTTTTTTTTCATAGGGAGTTCATTGATGGTTTGTTCAATTTCTTTATCTGAGATAGGGTTATTTAACTATTTTCTTTCCTCTTCTGTTAATCTGGGAAATTTACATTATTATAAATATCTATCCATTTCACTAAGATTGTCAAATTTATGGACATACAACTGGTCAAAATGATTCCTAATTATTGTTTCAATTTCCTCTTTATTGGAGATTAATTCACCCTTTTCATTTTTGATACTGATAATTTGGTTTTCTTCTTTCTTTTTTTTTATCAGATTGAACAAAGGCTTATCAATTTTATTGGTTTTTTTCATAAAACCAGCTCTGAGTTTTCTTTATTAGTTCAATAGTTTCCTTAATTTTAATTTTATTAATCTCTCCTTTGGTTTTCAGTTTTCAAATTAGAAAATTTGGTTTTTAATCGGGATTTTCAATTTGTTCTTTTTCTAGCTTTTTCAGTTGTGTGCCCAATTCATTGGTTTCCTCATTCTCTATTTTATTAATATAAGCATTAGGAGATATACAACTTCTCTTATGAACTGCTTTCACTGAGTCCCATAAGTTTTGGTAGGTTGTTTCCTTATTGTCATTCTGTTGAATGGAGTTATTTATTGTTTCTATGATATATATTTGACCCACTCATTCTTTAGGACTTAGTTTCCAATTAATTTTTGGTGTCTCTTTCCATGGCCTTTTATTACATATAATTTTTATTTCATCATGATCTGAAAAGGATGCATTGACTTTCTGCCTTTCTGCACTGGATTGTGAGGATTTTATGCCCTAGTACATGGTCAATTTTTGTGTATGCATCATGTAACACTTAGAAAAAAGTATTTTCCTTTATCCCCATTCAGTTTTCTCCAGAGCTTTATCATATCTACCTTTTCCAGAATTCTATTCACCTCCTTAATTTCTTTCTGTAGCACCTAATGCTGAGCTAGCTGGTGTGTGCCAAGGCCAAGACCAGGTGAAGACTATCTGAGTTTCCCCAGGGTTACACTGAAGTTTGCAGATTGAGGTGTGGGAGAGGGGTAGTCTGGCCACAAGAGGCCTCCTACCCTAGGGCTCAGCAAGACCACAGGCAGACTCAGCAGTTGAAGCAAGACCACAGGCAGACTCAGCAGTTGAAGCAAGACCACAGGCAGACTCAGCAGTTGATTAACCCCATCTGTGCTTGTGTCTGCCCAATTCCCCTGCATGTCTGAGGTCCTAGTGTTGATGCTTGCTGGTTGCACTTCCCCCTGGAGCTCACGATCTTCTGCTGGTCTGCTTGGGTGGGGCTTTCTGGGACTCCTCCAGTCCTGTATTGGTCCAGTTCAGCCACACCAAGAGGGACCCTTCCTATCCATCTCCCTAGCATCCAGAGCTAAAAGACTGCTATACCCCTTTGGCTGGTCCCACTATTCCAGGATTTTTCCTGGGGCAATATTCTCTGGGTTTTGCAAGGTCAGCAAAGGGGGATGAGAACACTTACAGTTTACTCTGCCATCTTGGCTTCCTGAAGTTCAAGTGCTGTGACTTTCAAACATTCAGTCTGTGGGCTGATAGCCCCAAGAGCAGCAGCTGTTGCTGTTGTGAACCCTGTGCTTCTCTCTCACCCAGCTCCGCAGACTCCCATCCTGTGCTGGGAGTTTTGGGAATTGGCAGCCATGGTGATCCAGCCCACTCAGGGCCATTCCCATTCTGCTATGGCAGAGTCTGTGCAACTCACACTCTGCGCTCCCCCAGTCTGGTATAACAGATCCTTCCCATTGACCTTCTAGGCTGACCTGGGCTGGAAATCTGCCATACTTTGTCTCCTAGTGGATTCTGCTATTCTAAAATTTGTTCAGATTCACTTTTTAGAGTTGTCTGAAGGAATTTGTGGAACAACTCAAGTGAGTTCCTGCTTTCACTCAGCCATCTTGCCTCTGACCCCCCACTGCCTCCACTATTTAGCATGACAATCAACATTCCCACCTCCTAGCTAAAATACTTCAAGTGTCAATGGTCTTCCACTATTGTCCACTTCTCCTTGGGATGTCTCAGCCCCAGGAGCTACCTTGCTAGAGCAACTGTCTCTTCATTTCTCACCAGGCTGAAAACTGGCCTCCATCATGCCCTGAGAAAGAACACCTTTCTTCCTTCCTGTTCCCTCCCCTCTTTTCAGCTTCCTTTTATATATTGCTCTCTCCCATGAGAATGTAAATTCTTTGAGGACAGGAACTATCTTTCTTTTTGCTTCTTTCTTAGCACTTTGCACTGTGTTTGCAATGTAGTAACCACTCAATAAATGCTTGTTAACTGACTACCTGAGTGCCACAAGCACATGGCTACACTCCTAGGCCAGCTGGATTGGTGGATTCTGGCAGGCTCTTAGGCCCTCTCTTTTATTCCATATGTCTGTCCTCTTCATACAGTTGTTCTCTAATCATGTCAAATGTTGAAACATACTGGTGGGTGGTAAGGAGTCAGTCGATAAGCAAGTGCTGCCATCCCTGCATTAGAATTTGCAGACCTAATGCAAAGAGGAGCTGGCCACAAAGCACCTCCAGGAGTTTACAGTCTAGGAAGGGGAAAACCCAGACTCCATTCTATCAATATTTACCAGTTTACAGTAAGTCCTTACCCATTGCCCTCTTTGTCATTGCATTGATTAGACCATCTGCTGGGACCAGAAGGCCCAAAAGGAAGAAATGACTGAAGTAGATAGGGGATCTGCTCTGCCTTGTCTCTACTACCTTTCTTGTAAAATCCTCATTACAACTTACCTGGAACTAGCATGTGTGATACATACATGTGTGTGTGTGACATGCACTAGTTCCAGGTGGGTTGTAATGAAGATATAGATAGATATAGATACACATATATGTATGTATATATATACATATATACATATGTGTATGTAGTGCTATATAAATGTTGGTTGGTTATGACTATAATTTAAGTAATCAACCAATCAACAAGTCTAGACTAATGACAGCTGGCATACAGAGCCTGAAAGTTTTCAAAGCAAATGGAGAGGTTTGGAATGCTGTGGATATGTTCGCTTACTTTGGCAGTATACTTCACAGGGATGTACACACTGATAATGAGGTTGGCACGTGCATTGCCAGAGCCAGCTCAGTGTTTGGGAGGCCCTGCAGGAAAGTGTGGGAGAGAAGAGGTATGATACTACCAAACTGAAGGTCCATTGTGCTGACCTCGTTTTATGCCTCTGAAATCTGGACAGTATACCAATAAATACCAGGAAAACGAATCATTTCCATTTGCATTGTCTTAGGAAGATTCTAATAATCACCCAGCAGGATAAGATACCAGACACTGCGGTCCTTTCTTGAACTAAACTCCCAAGCATTGAAACATATCCATAGGACATATCCACAGGATATAAAACAAATGTTATAGTTCATTTAACAATTTAATATGCTATAATTAAGATGCAAACTGGCACCCTATGAAATACTCCTAGGACCAAATTCTTTTGTGAGAATTCTTAACTTTTTTTGGGTCATGGGCCCTTTGGCATTCTGGTGACGCCTATGGACCCCTTCTCCAAATAATGTTTTTAAATGAATAGAAAATGCATAGGATTAAAAAGGCAACCAGTTACTCTGAGCTGCAATTGTTTTAATTAGGTTAGGAGCCCCTGCTCTATTGTGGGCTGGTCATGTTGATCAAATACAAAATGTACACTTGCCAGAAAGACTATTTTGTGGAGAACTCACACAGGGCAAATGTGGTCACACATGGTGGTCAGATGAAGTGATTCAAGGACTCTCAAAATCTCTCTTATGAACTTTGGACTTGATTGTGTGACATAGGAGACACTGGCACAGAAGTGCTCAGCATGGTATGCCCACATCAGAGAAGCTACTGTGCTCTATGAACAAAGTGGAAGTGAAGTAGCTGGAAAGAAACAGGAGATGCACAAATTTAGAGAATTTACCCAAAATGCTGGACCTGTGGTAGAGCATTCCAAACTCATATTGGTTTGATCAGCCACAATCAGACTCACTGTAACTTGACTCTAATGTAGTGATGTCATTTTGGTCCATTTCCAGAACGATGGACAGCAACCCACCAAGCAAACACCTGGGTTGGGATTCCAATTCTGATCTTTCTGAAAACTGACTTGTGAACTGAAACTAGGGAGAGGTAAGATGGGAAGGTAGCTAGGGTACAGGATTATGTAAAATGAGGAACTTCTCAGTATCATTCTTTATAAATGCAAACATTTCAAATGACAGAAAATGTTATTTTTCACTGTGAATATTTATTGTGTATGAAATCAAATTGTACTTATTAATTATAGTAAAGGACAAAAATCTTGGTATGCAGGAACAGAGGAGGCAAAAGTTTCCAAAGAAGCAGCGTTGGAGGTGAAGGTGAAGAAGCAACATCATTCAACTTGGTTAAGGACACGTTGGCACCCTGTACTTGCTCTGTTCTCTTTGTGCCTAGAAAGATGTTCAGAGGCAGTCACATTCCTTCTTCCCTCTCCACACCCCCAAAGCTTAGCCTAAGGAGCTGGACTCCCCAGTTTTCCTTTGCTGTTCTTTTAATTGCAAAACTGACAGAACGAATCTGCAAATGATTCAAGAACCTAGGTGCGGTGCCACACAGTGAAGGAGAGCCATTACTCTCACTAGGCAGAACGGAGAAACTTGGCTCTCTCCTAGGGAAATGTATTACTAGAGAAGATAACCTCTATAACATGTGTGGACCGGTCAAAGGAAAGGTCTTTCTTTTCTTGTGCTCTTTTAATAATAATCCACCCCTTCCAGATTCTCTTCTGGAATCCTATTCCCATTAAAGAAAATAGACATTCATTAAGTTTTAAAATGGGAAGGAGCCTTAGGGATTTTACAAATATGGAAACTAAGGCCCAGAGAGGGGAAATGACTTGTCCAATTTACACAGCAAATTAGTGACTAAGATGGGGATATAATCTCGTGCTTCTAATTCCTAGGTCTGGGGATTTTTCTTTCTCAACCTATAAGAGTTTGAAGTTAATAACAATGAAAAGGAAAAGGCTAAACTACAGTCTACCCACTTGCCTGTAGGGGACAGGGATAGTAATCCCTGTGTAGAACCTGGGCAAGTGCAGGTATTTAATCAATAATTAATCTGTGAGCTTCTTATTTGCATTGTCTAACAGGGTAGTTTTTGGGCTCAGGAATTAACTTTAAAGATAATCTACTCCAAATAACTTATTTTATAGCTGAGGAAAATGAGGGAGGAAGAGACTTGCCCAAGGTCACAGAAAGTTGGTAACAGAGCTACTGTTATAATTCAGAGCCTTTTGAACAGATCATCCTCCTAAATTCTTTCCCTCAAAAGGGGTTCACTTTGGTACTTGAAGGCAAGATCATAGCCCTGAACTTTGAACTATATGAACTATAGCCCAGGACATAGGAACTCTGAGTTCATCTTCAGAATAAGGTTTTTTTTTAATTGTGTAAAAGAAATCTACTTTTATTTGAATTGATACAGACTAAAATAAACAGAACCAGGAGAAAAGTAAAAACAAGTCTGATATGTCCAAAAATGAGACTAGTAAGTGTTAGAAGGCTTATGGGAAGATCAACACACTGGTGCATTGTTGGTAGAGCTGCAAATCAATACAAGCATTTAGGAAAACAATTTGGAATTTGCAAATAAAGTTACTAAAATGTCTAAATTCTTAGACTCAGAGATTCCCCTACTGATCATGTACATACATGAAGAGATAAATGATAAAAAGAAAGTTTCAATATACACCAAAATATTTACAACAGGACTTCTGGTGGTAGGAAAAAACTGGAAACAAATTAGATTCCCATCAACCGGGAAATGGCTAAATAAATTGTTCATGAATGGAGTGGAATATAAGTGTGCTATAAGAAACAACGAATAGGATGAATATAGAGATGCATATGACTTATGTGAACTGATGCAGAATGAAGTAAGCCAACCCAAGAAAAGAATATACATAACTACAATAATATATAAATATAAAAATAACCACAAAACAATTTTGAAAGTGAATGTTTCAAAATGACAAAGATTAATCATGTCCCCCAAAGACAATTCCTTCCACAACCTGGAAGAATTGGGAGATCCATAAGTATGGAATATTGCAAACATTTTCAGATTTTTTTGCTGTATTGATTGACTTTTCTAATTTTTTTCTTTTTTTATTTATTTAAAATATTCTTTGCTAAAGGGCTCCCTAGGAAAGAAGAGGAGAAGGAATATGGGAGGAATTTGTGTTACAAAAACCAAAGATGTTAATAAAAATTATTTTTAAAAAACAGAGGAACTATTAGGCAATTTCCATACATATGTAAAGGAAAATAATTTTGAAAGACTTAAGAACTCTGATCAATGCAATTACGAAGCATGTTTTCTGCCTCTTGGCAGAAAGGTGATGGACTTGAAGTACCGAATGAGAGATTTCAGCTATGGACAATGCTCTACTTATTTTTCTTCTACTACTTCTCCTCCTCCTTCCTCTCTCTCAACATTTGTATATATAAGCATGTATACATACATACATTCATATATATATTGGGCTTCTATTAAAAAGGGGGTAAATTAGTGATAAAAAAGAATCAGTGAAACAAAAGATACACAGAAAAAAAGTTCAAAAAAGGCCAAAAATGGGACAATTTTGTTGCTACTTTGTTAAATTTAATATACGTCTCTTTAAACAAACTGTACATAATATAAGTTCACTATTTCATAGACATTCTCTTTGGGAGATCTTTGTATATTGGAATATATGTGTAGTATGTCTGTTGATTAATTTCTTTACAAAAAGAAACATTTTTAAGTTCACATGAACATTTATTTCTTATTTTACCCTGATATCTCCCAAGTGTCACTTCCTTCTGAAGGCTGAATATATCCTTTAAAATAATAAATAAATGTTGGCCTTATTCATTTTTTATATCCAATTCATTTTTTATTGTTTGACATGAGTTATCAGTCTTGGGCTAGGAGGTTCGATGCTTCAAAGCCATAGGATGGGTAACAACAGTCACTACATCTGATGGGCCATTCCTATTGTCCAATCTTCCAAAAAATGACGTTATGACCTTTCCAAATGTGACCAGAATCATGCAATCATGCTTACTATGGCTTTTCTTAGTAACAGGAGAACCAGAATGCTACCAGAGGTAATATTCTATAGTCTCTATTGTTTATTTCAGCAAGTTATAAGCTTATAGTTGGACTTTTACTACAAATTATATGTTGAAAGACACTAAATATGCACATAGACACACATGTGTGTATGTGTATATATACATATATACACACATATGCATATACACATATTTACATAATCCCACCCACTCCCAACCTGCTGTTTGAAACTGATGCATTGTACTAGGAATCCAGAGATCTGGTAATTAGCTATGCAACTTTGGTTAAGTCATTTAACTATCTGAGGTTCAATTTCATCTGCAAAACAAGGGTGATATCTCCCCCTTCCAACTTCAAAAAAGTGGTTTTATGGATGAAATTAGATGATACCTATAAGAATGCCCTGAGGGGTATATTCTATACAAGTGAGAGGTGATGCTTTTACATTTTTACATCAAAACTAGTTGAGTTCCAGCTGGGCCACAGCTCTCACCAGCTCTGCAAACTCTTAATTAATTCAGTTATCTCAGAAACAAATTGCCTCCCTCAAGGTGGTCCCTGGGGCAATTGTGAAGCCCTGGGGCAAAGTAGACTTTGTTAATACTAAACACTTGTCTCTTGACACTGACCTCACTGGATTCTTAGTTCCTGAGGCTATTTGGATAGCTCTAAAATACCTTTCCACTTTCTTCTGTCACTGCCTTAGGTGTAGGAGGCCTGATCCCACTGACTTGCATCTGCCATAAAATGACTTGTGGCAGTTAGATTCCTGCTGCATTAATGTCCTGCAGAGTTCTGCCCTCAGCACTCTCCTCTTCTCACTCTCTACTACTCTACTTAGTGATCTTACCATCATCCACAGATTTAATCATCATCTCACCTATGGTAATTCTCACATCTACCTTTCCTACTCCAACCTCTCTGCGGACCTCTAATCTCACATCTCCAAAGGCCTTTCAGACACTTCAGATTGGATGTCCAGTATATATCTTAAACTCAGCAAGTCCAAACCTGTTCTAATTATCTTTTCCCCCAAACCTCCCACCACCTCTTGGCTCTAAACGTAGAAACCATCTTCAGCTTCTCACCCTCATCCTCTATATTCAATATTGTCAAGGCTTGTCAGTTTCACCTTTGCAACATCTCTGGAATACACCCCCTCTTTTGATCTCTGACACTGCCACCACTCGAATGTAGGACCTTATCACCTCATATTTGGGGCATTACAATAGCCTCCTGGTAGATCTGTCCGTCTCAAGTCTCTCCCCATTCCAATCCAGCCTCCATTCCGACACCAAAGTCTTTTCCTAAAGGGAAGGACCAACCATTGTCTCCAAGATCAATACAAAACGCTATGAAGGGCATTCAAAGCCCTTCATAACCTAGTCCCATCCTACCTTTCCAGTCTTCTTACAACTTACTCCCAACCACGTACTCTTTGATCCAGTGATACTGGCTTCCTTCAGTCAATCAATCAACATTATCAACAGCCTACTATGTTCACAGCCTACTATGCCCACAAGGCAAACTGATGGAGGCATAACCAGAGAGTGGTTCCTACCTTAGTACTGGGCCTCACTGGGTGACTACAGTTCGGGAAGAAGGAAATCACTGCTGCCTGCTGTGTCTGGGCGGCCCTAGCTTGTTACAGGGATATAATTCCATCCCTGATTATGGCCTGAGTTTTCCAGGATTATGAGTTGAACCTCTAGGGGAGAAAAATGGAGATTACTAATCTGCTTCTGCAGGTCAAAAAAGGATATTTCTCAATTTTTGCCAGAAAGGTTAATTCACAAATAGAATAATTTCTAGAGAGTGAGCAAAGGAGATTAGAGAGCTCTCCAATCTAACTAATAATCTTCTAGTCAAGGAATCTAGTTTTACTTTATACCTTAGATTCCAAGTACTAACTTTTTCAGCTCGGAATGTTCAGTTTCCACGTTGTAAGATACATTGTTTCAGATTGAGATGGTCATTGCAAGATACATTGTTTCAGATTGAGATGATAGACTAATTGGTGATGTTTCCAGAAGAGCAGGGCATGATCTGACATACTAAACATAGCCAGGTCTCCAGTCCTCTAGTGAAAGTACATTTTCTAGACTTTACCTGGGGGAAGAAATGAAGAGTAAAATGGGGAAACCATCCTCACTCATCCTCTACATAAAACTCTCTCTAACACAATTTGTAGCTATTTCTAGGAACAATCAGAGCTTAGCTAGAATGAGATTGACTGGGGCTTTTGTTACTATCCAGAGAGCACCGTCTGGATTGGAGTGATTACCTTGGAGCACTACCAGGTTCTCCTTTTCTCTCCCAATCTTTATCTATATCTCAACTGAATTTGTCTTAATTTGGCTTGGAGTACACTATAGACGTTAATGCTCTGACCACAGGTCTGCCTGTTCCTAAATTTGAATTCAGAAAGCACTCCTTGTAGGAGACATTCAGTGGAAAACAAGTCAGGTTTTTGTTACATTTTAGTTTTTTCTCCAGTGTAGTTCTATTTAATCTCTCTAAAAAAGTTTAACTCCTTTGCTTTCGTTTCAGTACTACATCCTTTTTTAAAAAGGCAACTGCTTTAATAAATATGTTTCCCATATGGGAAATACAAACATAGTTTAATGTCAGGTGAAAACACTCATACTATATGTGTGAGTCAAGAAGGGGACAGTGGTTGATCTCCCATCACTAAGTAGCAAAGGTGGGGTTGATGTGGGAAAGAGAAGAATGAAGTCTTGTCCAGTCTCTGACCAGGTAGTTTGTGAAAGCCTGCTCATGGGATATTTCCATCATGCTAATTTAGGAGGCGGAAGGGAGAGGACATTTTTTGCAGTAAAATAGACAACATTAGCATTCCTTGGAAACTTATTTGGCGGGGCTGGACCAGAAAACAAAGTGGGGAGGTTTTCCTGGCCCAGAATGAAAGAAGATTTAGATGTGGAGATACGGTAATAGCAACCAATAAACATTTATTAAACACTTGCTATGCACCAGGCACTGCTCTAAACAAAAGACAGTCCTTCCCCTCCAGTAGCTTACAAATTAATGGGGGAGTCCACATGCAAACAAATATATACAAAACAAGCTATATACTGGATAAATAGGAAATAATTAACTGAAGGAAGGCCCTGGAATTAGGAGTGGTTGGGAAAGGTTTTCCATAAAAGGTAGGATTTTAGTTGGGACTTAAAAGAAGCAAGATATATAAAGTTCAGAAATTAGACTTTTTTAAAAAATTCTTTCCTTTTAGCAATATGGTAGGATGCTGCAACTCCCTCCCTCACTACTGGAACTCGTTTTTCTCTTCCTTTTTCCTCTCTTCTCTTTAAAATGACTGCCCACGCTTTGTTTTTGGAGTAGGACAGATGAAGACTCAACTCATTCTAAAGAATTTATGGGGAATGCAATGGAAAACTAGCCATTCCCTCCCCCAGATCCCACCCCATGATGGATCTCAGGGACGAGGAAGGCAAAATACTAATTTTGAAGTTAAGATCTGAAGAGCTGAGTGGAACAATAGGTGAGATAGAAAAAGAGAGGGAGTGAGAACTGAAGAGCTGGGTGGTGTTTGGCAAAACTTTGAAGACTAGCGACTCCTTCCCAGACAGGGAGCCAGCAATGATGCTCCCAATCATTCACTCCAGCTTAAGAGAGCCAGGGACTCATCAAGTTTCATCTTCTATGCCATTGTGGCTTCTCTGATTTCTTCAGTGGTTGTCATCTGCTTCACTAGCCACCCTCAAAATGGCTATCTTTATCATCCTTCTCTCACCCAAGAAAAAAAAATGATTCTATACATCCTGGGAGAAGAGAAATATTCACTGATGAAACAAAATAAATTTTAAGCGTATTTCTATCTTAATGATAAGGAAAATATTTTTCTTCTAGAAACAGACACAATGTGCAACTACACTACTTGATTCTTGGATACATTTTCTGATTGATATATTTAAAGCAATTCAGCTTTCTACTGATGCCATGGATTTGAAATGGCTTTGTAATAGATGGATGACCTTCGGGATAGGCTGGGATCTGTGATTTCATTTTTACAGAAAATCTCAGATGGGGAAATTTCACCACCAAAGCAGGTCTTTCTTTGCAATTATAGTCTTAGGGAATTTTCTAGAGCTGAAGTAGGCAAACTATAGCCCAAGGGGGCCCACCTCCTGTTTTTTATAAGGCCAACAAGCTAAGAATGGTTTTTACGTTTTATTTTTTTTAATGTTTTTATCTTATTTTTAATTTATGGGATAAAGTAAGCATTTCTGTAACATAGTAAAATTTTAAAAAGATTATACATGAAACTGCAAATCTATTATGTGCAACTTGCTATTTCATTAAAATATATAATAAAGTTACCCTGCAAATTTCTGTTTTTTTTCTTTCCTCCCACCTCCCCATTATAGAGATGGCTACCATTTGACACAAATATGTAAAATCATCTTATAAATGTTTCTATTGATCAGTTCTTTTCTCTGGATGCAGATAGCATCTTCCTTCATATGTCCTTTGTAGTTAATTTGAGTATTCATAATGGTCAAAATGACTTCTTCTCTCAAAGTCATTCTTAAAACAATATTACTGTTGCTGTATACAATGTTCTTTTGATTCTGCTTCTTTTGCTCATTATTTCATCCAAGTGTTTCCATGTTTTTCTAAGATCATCAAACTCATAGTTTCTTAGAGTGCAGTACTACTATTTCATCACAACCCTATACAGCTTTTCAGTCATTCTCCAATTATCAGGCATTTCTGCAATTTTCAGTTCTTTGCTACCACAAAGAGAGCTGAATAAAATTTGATAGAATAAAACTTTATTTTACAATGTGAAAACCAGTTATTTTTAGTTGGTGGGCCATATAAAAACAAGTGGCAAGTTAGATTGAGCCTTTTGGTCATAGTTAGCTATCCTTTGGCCTAGAGCTCTGAGATGTAAAATGACTTGCCATCTAGTATGTATCAGATTCAGAACATAAATCCAGGATTTCCAGACTTCAAGACCATCTCTCTTTCTACTACGCAACACTGCCTTTCATTGATGACCAGATGTACATTGAAAAAGCATACGCTTAGGGAGGAAGAGAAATTTGGGAATCATAGTGATGATATGTAGAACTATATATGTGATTTCCTCACAAGAGTGTAAAGAGAGGAGGGAAGAGGGACCAGAACAGAGCCTTAAACGACAACTATGCTACTGGGCTGGGAGACAGATGATGAGTCTGGAATTGAGACTTAGGAATACTCAGACAAATAGGAGTAATGAATGAATGAATGAATGAATAAAAATAAATGAAAAAACATTTATTAAGAATATACTAGTTGCTAAGACAGGATAAAAATGTAAAAGCAAAGATATTCCCTGCCCTCAAGGAACTTATATTCTAATAGCAGAGACAAAACAATCTCTGAGAAGTAGTGACTTAGGAGGGAGGGTTTGGAATGGAAAATAGGTTGACACAACCTATCCAAGAACAAAGGCAGAACTGATTTAATCAGGGTTCATAGTTTCAGAACCAAGGTGAGGTGCTTGTTTAGAAGTTTCTTGAGGAAGTGAAGAGGAAGGTGTGAAGTGAAATAAGTCAGGGCTTTCCTGGAAGTATTCTAGGGGAGGTAGTAGTGGAACCCCAGGGTAAATAATCTTCCAGAATATTGTCTTTGAAATAGGTCACAAAGGAGTTGGTGAGGAGGGTTGTAAAGATGGCAGTGGGGGAAGAAAGAGAGCAGGACAACCAAGAGAAAGCAGTGGCATGGAAATCAAGGGAAGAGAGTCCAGAAGGACCTGATTGATAACATCAAAATTTGCAGAGAGGGTTAAGGATGATAAGGACCAAGAAAAGTCCATTAAGAATTAGCAATTAGGAGGAGAGCCTGCTAACATTGGAAAGAGCATTTTCAGGTGACTCATCACCTAGGAAGCTAGATTGCCAGACTTTGAGAAGTAAATAGGGAATAAGGAAATGGATATTGTTGTAGTTTGTCCTTCATTTTGAAAGAAGATCAGGGACTTCAGGAGAGTGGTTTCTTGATTTGCAAGTGAATTGGATTTAAGTGAGGCAGACAGATCCCATGCAAAGTCATCAGCTTTACTCTCCTCCAGAGAGTTAGGTGACATGTTCATCAAGGTCATAATTGAAGTCATGGGAGAGAATGAAATTGCCAAGGAAAAGAGAATAGAACAGGGGTTCTGAACCTGAACCCCTAAAGGGTGTGTGTAAACTTGGGTGGGGAAAATTACATCCTTATTTCAATATACTTGTTTCCTATGTAATCCTATACAATACATCCTTATTTCAATATACTTGTTTCCTATGTAATCCTATACATTTAAAAATATTATTCTGAGTAATTTCCTAGACTTCAACACATTGCTAAGAGTCCAGTGATACAAAAGGTAGAAACAACAACCATAACAACAAAAACCTGCTGTGGATGGACAAGAGGGGAAGGCAGAATAGTACAGCACTTTAATAACCAAGAGAGAGATTTTGAAGAAGGTATTCTGGGCTGGCCTAACCTGGGCCAATCCTTCAATAGTTTATGTTCAATACTGGAACAAAATAAGGTTGTTCAACGGGTAATAAAAGATTTATGTAGTTATAGTGGTAGAAAGTTTTACAAGGATAGGCATTGAGGACACCTATGACATTAAATCCAGGCGTCAAGCAATGGAGAGACTCCTCCAGCTCCTTGTGAATATTTTGACATAGGTGATAAGTGACATTGAAGCCCCTAGTTCCCTAAACCAACCAAGTTTCAATCAATGTCTTAATATCATTTAAAGAAAAACTAGCCTATCCTTAATGGATTAAATTGTTTCAGTCATGTCCAACTCTCCATGACCCCATATGGGGTTTTCTTGGCAGAGATATTAAAATGGTTTGCCATTTTCTTCTCCAGCTCATTTTTCAGATTAGGAAACTAAGGTAAACAGGGTTAAGTGACTTGCCTAGGGTCACATAGCTAGTGAGAGTTTGAGGCCAGATTTGAACTCAGGAAAATGAACTTGGCTCTCTATCCTCCTAGCTGCCCCTAAAATGGGAGGTGGGGTATGAGAAAGGAAGGTTAAGACACTGTTCCTTCTCCTGAGGGAATGGGAATTAGTGTATAATTCCATTGAACAGATCAAGAAGGTTGAAAAATTATTTTTGAAACCACGTCCTATCTCCTCTGTGATTTTCTACATAAATAGTAGGTGATCCAAAGGGTGACGGAAAGCTGTGCAAGTAGAGAGGCGGCAGGTTTTTATACTTGGTGCAGGTACTGAAAGGGAGTGATGTCAACCTCCAACAGAAACAGTTGCATAGTGCTTAGAAACCCAGCAATTCACAATATCTATATTGTGTTGTATATTTAATTTATTTTGTTAAACATTTCCCAACTACATTTTAATATAGTTCTGCAGTACTCAGGAGTTTGGAGCGTCTTGAGAGCCATGAATTTGGCACCCCTGGTTTAAGGGATGGTCATTTAAGTTAATGTATGATAAAAAGAGGAAGTGGGTCCATCATGTGGCAAGAACAAGAGATAAAAAAGATGGACAGTCCCAGTGCTGCACGGATAGCCAGACCTAGAGGAGCACCTCTAGAGTTCTAAATGAATTCTCTGTTCTTTGTAGAAGAACATGGATAAGAACTGCAGAAGTCATGGATGGGTTGCAATCTTCGCCAAAGGAGGAACTATTACATTGATGAGATTACAGACCTATTGAAGTTGATGTTACATGGGACATGCTGTCATATAGGGAAAAATTTGGCCCCAGGATGTAAGAAAATCACACCTAATAATACAGCAAAACTTTTAAAACCATATGTTTAAAAGAAAGTCAATACCTTTATTTTAAAATATTGATAACACTTAAAAATTCAGAGAAGAGGAATGCAAAGTAGCAAGGGCTGTTTTTAAATTTGGCACAATGGCTGTAAGGTTTGAAGAAACACAATAGCTTAAGATGACAGAACTAAGAAATAAGTGGTTTTCTTTAGGGCATCATTATGTAGCATATTGAACATCGTTGATATAGATTGTAAAGTCACTCAATTTTTATCAAATTTCATCTCCCTTCTAAGCTAAATATTCTAAATCAGATATTCAATATTTCAAAAGATTCATGATCTCATTTTCTTTCATCAGTGCCTTACTATAATCTATTAATGCCTTCATGGTCTTCAGGAGTTTCTGTTCCTCCCTGCAAAAAAATGGTGGACAGCTTTTTAGTGATGAGCCTCTTTGAACCCAGGATGATCTATGGAAAACAGGTCAGTAATATCCTTTGGCCCATAGTCTAAGCTTTTATTCTTCTTAACACTTTACTAGTACTTTTAAGAATTCAAACTTATTTTCACACCCCAATGAGGCCTTGGAATAGGACTTTCATAAGGACAACTGGATAAAGTGAAACACTTCTCTTTGGTTAGAACCATTTCTTTGAATTTTGAAGAATAATACTAACAATGAGCATTTACATAGCACCTACTTACTGTGTGCCAGGCACTATGCTAAGTGCTTTGCAATTTTTACCTCATTTCCTCCTCACAACCCTGGAAGATTGGTGGTTTTATCTTTATTTTACAGATGAGGAAACTGAGGCAAACAGAGGTTGTGACTTGCAAAGCAGATGTTAATACCTCTCTCTTCCCAGGTTTGATTCCTTGGTGAATCAGTTCACCTTTGTATTATCCTTTTCTCCTGTTCCCTAAATCTATTGCTGATCACACTTTGCTAAATAACGATCCTGGGTTATTCACAACATCTGTTGCTAAGTGAAACTGGTGGAAATCATGAAACCATATTGTTGAGTCCTTTCTGAATGAATGCTAACTAATCTCACTGGGGCCCTCACTGCAACAAGGCAATCCTGATCTGACTCACCATATAAGCTGTTCCAAACCTATTTTCTTCTCAAGCCTCCCACGATACCTCCTCTGCTCACTCTCTGAGCTTAGGACCTTGTTTCATACTTCACTGGAAAAAAATTAGGTCATTGGATGAGAACCTTCTCTTCACCTCCTCATTTCTTATTCCTCTGACACATTCCCCCATCATCTCCTTCACTACATTCTCTGATGAAGATGTGACTCTTCTGTCTGGATATTTTCCCCTTTATGGGTTTTCATGAGAATGTTCTCTCATGGTTTTCTCCTTTTCGCTCTGATTGCTCCTTCTCAATCTCCTTTGCTGGTTCTTCATTCAAGATCATGCCCACCAACTGTGGGTGTCCTCAATGGCTCTGGTCTATTATCTCTTCTGTTTTCTCTTTATGGTGTCTCACTGGGCAAACCAGCCTGATGTCGCAGGGCACCCTGAAGGGGAGATAGGAAACAGTATATGCCAGGCAAGGAGAAACATTACCACTGCTACCATGACGACCAACTCTCCTTGGATTCTGGTGGGGATAGTCTAGGAAAGGAACAAGGGAATAAAGATTTTTAAAATACCTAATATGTGCCAAACACTGCACGAAGTACTTTTTATCATTAGCATCTCCTTTGAACCTCACCATGTTGCAAGGTAGATACTGTCATTATCCTCATTTTATGTTTGAGGAGACTGAGGCAAAGGTTAAGGGACTTGCCCAGGGTCACACAGCTAGTGTCTGAGGTGGAATTTGAACTCAGCTCTTCCTGACTTTTAGGTCCAGTCTTCTATCTATTCTGCCAGCATCTGTCCTTGAGTCCAAGAACCTTGGGAACAGCAATGTCCCCCAAACCACCAGACATGCCATAGTTGATGGGAGAGATTATCATGTAGAAGGGGCCTGGCATCTTCATCACCATCGGTAACAACTGGTGACCCATGGCCACCAATAGCAGATGAGAACAAGAGCCCCAGCAGAGGCAAAATGCCTGAAATCATTAGTCTTGCTTCCAGTCCAGGCTTCATGGCCATCATCTGGGGAGGAAGCTCCTATGGAGCAATAATGACCTGTACTGTTTCTCTTGCTCTTGCTCAAAACCTTGGAGATTCAAATTTAAGTCCAAACTGAGTATTAAATGAAACAAATTTAATACTATTTAATGATCCATCTCTACCAGTTACCAACCAAGTGCTACACACAAGGCAGATAAGTTGCCTGATACAAGCAAGAGACACTGAGAGACAAGAGCTCCAGAGAAACCAGACCACCACTGCCATCTTTCCCACCATCTTGCTTTAGACCTTGTCCAGATGTCCACAGCCCTGGACCCAGAAGCCAAGAATCCTTGAAATATCAATCCTTCTAGCTCAGTGTCTGTAGTTATCATCCTAGGACTTCCCCATGGGGGATGTAGCATTTATAAATTGATATGATTTTATCAGTGGAAATGACATTAAAGGAGGCATTAATAACATCTGCTTTGCTGCGCCCCCTAAGGATTGTGGGAGCTTTCCATCTGACTTACACCTGAAATCTTCTATGTGTGTTGTCGCTCCCAATAGCTTTAAGAACAAGGACTATCTTACAATTCTCTTTGCATCCTCAGTGCTTAGCAGTTCTGTGCATATAGTAAACACCTAATAAATGCTTCATTCATTCATCCACTCGGTGATCATCTTACCATCTCCCACTGGGATCAAATATCATCTTTATGCTGATGATTCCCAGGTCCATAAATTCAGCCCTAGAGTCTCTCCAGTTCCACATCACTAACTGCCTATTAGACATTTTGAACTAAACATCCTATGAACACTTGACATATCATAATCAAAACCCTGTCTTTCCCCACCAACTAATCTCTCTTCCCACCTCTCAGTTGTTACTTAGAGCACCACCATTCCTCCCCTCACCCAGGTTCTCACTCTGTGTAATTCTCAACTCCTTACTCTCCTTCACACCACACATCCAAATAATTGCCCTATCTTTTCTTTTCTTTACATCTCACGTAATTCCCTTGTATTCACTCACAGAGCTACCATCCTAGCTCAAGCCTTCATCACCTCTCACCTTCTAAATGGACTCCCTGCCTCATCTCTCCTTATTCTGAATGATACAGTTGGCTGAAGAGATTTTCCTGAAGCACAGGACTACATCACAGCTCTATTCAATATAACTCCCAAAGCTCCCTATTACTGATAGGATCCAATATACATTCCTTTCATATTTAAAACTTCATACAATCTCAGCCTTTTATATCTCTCTGGTTTTTTAATACATTAGACCTTTCTGTACTTTCTATAATCCAGTCATACTGGCCCATTGGCTATTTTTTGTTTTTCGGCACAGAATGCCCCACCTTCTCTCTCCATGCTCTTGCCTGGAATGCTCTCCCTCCTAAACGTCCCTTCTTAGAATTTCTGGTTTCCTTTAAGCCCCAAGTCAAATGCCAGCTCCTTAAGGAGGTCACGCTCTCTAACTAATGATATATCTTCTATATATCCTCAATTCTTTGCACAGTCAGTACTTCATAAGTTCTTAATAAATACTTGAGTGATCAATTACAAAACATAAGTCTCTCCATGTTAGAAGTATTTTTTCAATAAGATGACTTGTAAAGTGTTTTGAAAATAAATGTTATGTGTGGAGGAGAAAAAATGAATTTCGCTAATAATTGTTCATCTCAAAGAAAATGGCATGAAAGCCATTTATTTTAATTTAAAAGTTATGGAGTGGACATAGGATTTCCACAGCAGGCAGATTCTAGCACTGAATTTGCTGCTTCGTTGTGTATCCTGGCAGGTTATTCTTTCTCATCTGAAAAAAACTTGAAACCCAATATCTTTCTCCTCAGAACACTGTGAAGGTTAGTAAGTAGCTGTCATAGGTCTGGGACTTTTAAGAGAAAGCAGATAAACAAGAAAATATATATTTTCATATTCATATTATTATTTGAATAATGATAATATTATTTATGTATGTTCTACAACAGAAACAAAGATGGTGTTGATCACGGGAAATAATCAGGAGTTCCTCAGCATTGAGAATATGGCAGGAAGGTGTTAGATGCCCTTTGATACACTTTACATGTAAGCAAAAATGAAGAACATCCCAAATCATTTGACATGTGTCCACAGAACAAACAGAACTGACATTGAGAGCGTACAAAATATTTACCTTTGTAAGGATACAATAACTTTTATTAGAAAGGTGCTGTACTACAGAACTTGGGGAGACCTTGGGTAGCCTGGGGGTTAACTATAAAAGCAAATTCAAAACTGAACAACAAATTGTAAAATGTGAGCCCAAAATATGTTAATCATTTAATATTTTAAAAAATTGCCACAGTAAACACACCACAAGCTATAGCATTTGGTCACTTGCAGGCAGCCCCCATTCACAGGGATTTCTTTACAAAATGAAATCACTAACAAAAACTGGCATCTACTATATTCGAGATTTGATGGAGGGGGATGGAGGAGGGAAGAGCTAAGATCTGAAAAGCATATAAAATTGGGTGCTCAGTTCATTTTAAGGGCAAATCCAAGCCAAAGCCATTCTGGGGTCTTTTTAGTCTGTAAACAGAAAAAGAACTGAGCATCTAATTTTTGAAGTTCTTCTGGCTTTTCTTTTTGACCTTTGGTATTTGTTATGTATTGACACTCTCTAAACCATTGTACAAAAACACCTTGAAGTGTCAGGCTTTAAAAATGAGTCTTCTTTTCTCTTTCTCCTGTGCAGCTTGGATTATCTTGGCCTTGTCAAAATACATTCTCTAGTTAGAGCTTGGAAATATTTCCCTCCTGGCTCCCAAGTATTGATTTTTCAACACTCAGTTCTGTCCGTCAGCTGAAGAGGTGAAAGGTGAAAGTTCATCTAGCACCACTTGGCTTTACCTTCCTATTAATGTCATGCCCTTTCTACATTTGATCAGATTATGTGATCACCAATCATACTGGGCCGTTATTATGCCTACTTACCCATAAAAAAGCATTAAAATCATCGCTGGATGCTAGAACAAGTCATTCCAGCCACCCTTGGCATTTGAATGCTAGAACAAGTCATTCCAGCCACCCTTGGCATTTGAAGAGTCAAAGCTGTTGGGATGAGTTTCTTCTATGCTTACCTAATTGTCACAGAAATTATAATGTTACATTATATCCAATTCAAAGTGTCCCGTCGTCTTATCTGAAAACTGAAAGAAAAGGATTACATTTGCTGCTTGTACACTCAACCTCGGGGAGCAGTAATGCCCTATTTTGCTATTCTCGCACTTGCTCCAAACCAATTATGCTCTTTTACCTCGGGGATTCGAATTCAAGTCCACACTGAGTATTAAATGAAATGAATTTAACGATCTTAGCATACTCCCACAGGGGAGCGGCCCAGGTTACCAAATCTAACAATGTATAATTTTGGGGCAATTAACAGGATGCTTATGAGCCTGTGAAGGCAGATGTAATGATAACGAGCACCACTGCTCTGCCCAGGCCACAGAGGTTTCTGAGTTTTTTCCAGGGCAGTCTTTCTTCACTTCATCCTATCATGCTTCTGACAGCATCCAGGAGGGAATTTGCTCTCTAATGTCTTTTTTGATCAAAGTCTTGCCTTTCTTGAACATGATTTTTTAGATTCATTGGGAAGTAAACAACTTACATTTGAGTAAAGTATAGGTTTTGTTTTGGTTGTGAAAAGCAAAAAAAAAAAAAAAGTAACAAAATCAACATAAAATGTCATTTGAAAAGATGTAGGAAGAGTGAATAAATTAGCCAGCCTAAATAGACAGTACAGGCAAGATGTTTTTCAGTACAATTCAGTTTTATTTCACACACATATATACACAGGGACATTTAGTACACAGAGCATCTATTATGTGGAATCTGGCAGACATTTCAGCTCATTTGTGACCCACAGCAAATTCAATCATCACATTTTCATACAGGTGTCCCATCATGTCATCTTTTGCTTGTAAACTGCCAATGAAGCCACAGATGTCTCTACATTTACAAGGACAAGTCCAAATACAGTACTAACAAATCAATAAAACACTAAAAACTTACATTGGAGTTACAATACTAAATTTACCATGGTGCTGAGAGATCTAAGCTGGAATGAAGTTTGGGACTGTGGTTGACAAAGTGGTGAAGAGGTTTGTGTTTAACTAATAGGCCAATTTTAGTTTAGTGGTTGGATATGTCTAACAGCAAACATCACTCCACTCCAGGGGCTTGGTAGCAGAACCTGCTCCTGGCCCATAATTCTGATGGACTACTTGGACAGAGACTATGAGAGATGGAAAGACGTTGCATTTTGACTCATGTAGCTTTCCCAATTTATTTAAAATCTTCTCTACGCCACAACTGTATTTGGAAGAAATGAAGGAAGGCTGTTGTCCTGTGTTCTTTCTTGTGAAGTATTTAAATGGTTTGTTTAAAAGAAACATAGGCAGTTTACTCGTTTTAAGAAATACTTTTACAATATCATCCCCAAATGTTTTTGTACATTTTAGAACAAATTAATTCTGTTTTAGATTCAGAAAATAAACATGGACATGCTCCTTCCAGAACACGACTTGGTGTTCATGGCTTAGGTAGCCGACTGGAAAACAATAAAGTGCACCTTTTAGTTTTTCTTCATAATTCTCTATCTAAATTGAGAACTACAGCATATTCATCAAACAAAGATTATGCTGTATAGTTCTTTACTTCTTCCTTGGAAACTATATATATATATAGTCTTTATAAATACAATATTCATGCATGTGGCATAAATTCACTTTAAAAAAAACATTTACACTACAGAATTTGACCACCAGGGAATACTCTAGCTTTGCCACAGTTAGAAATAATACACTTTACAGCAATATAAGAGAAACATTCCTAATGGTCTTAATTACTTTTTCTGTCCTTTAAAAACTCACTTCAGTGAAACAACAGATGTGTTGCTCCTAAACTGTGATCCTATTTTTTTCATATATTACATAAACTCTTTCTTTGAAAAATCAATGCTTTTTAAATTTAGAAGCAATCATTTGCTTTCTTCCTTTATTACCACTTTTGGTTTCTCTGTGAGTTCCCTATTTTCTTTTTCTCTAATCATTTACTTACATAACATTTTCTTTTTGTGAGTTTTCAGACAAAATGGTTACTATCCCCTACCCCACAAATCCTTAAACCAACAAAATTATACATATGTCAATGTTTGTTAGGAGTAATTTATACAAAATATTATTTTAAGGATTTCTTTCATTACTTTGAGCATGAACTAGCATAATTTGACAAACTGATATGTAAGCAGAAAAAAACTGAACACCTAAAGTTTACATTGAAGAAAAAAAATCCTTCTTTGGATATATGTTCAAGCAAATTTATGGAAATATAAATCATTCACCCTTCATATGTTTTTCAGAATTTTGTACTATATTTTCTAATTACCTAGGATATTTTCATTTTGGCAGAGCTTTTGCAAAAACAAACAAAACCTCAATCGATGGTTTTTGACGGCTGGATTCAACATTAGAATTATTAGCATGACAACTGACACGCCACAAATATAGTTTCCTACATTTTGATTCATAGATTTGAAAAGCTCTTTCTCAGGGAAAAAAAAATATACCTCCAGTATATATACAGATTTTGTTTTCTATTGTGCAAAATTGAAGGTATCGTTACATGGAACGGATTCTTTTTTTGTCTAGATTCCAAGAAGCAACGGATTTAAAAAACCAAATTATTTCATGAATGCGCTGTCACCTGAACATTAGAGAAGGGCATGTGCCTACAAGAGGCAGTTTTGTGTTGAAGATTTCTTCATATACATTCTCACTTTTCTCAAACCAGTTAGAGCCTTAAAAAGGAAGGTAACCAACAAGGCATAGGACACTGGTAGTCACCCAGTGATCACCTGAAGAAAGTACATGTAAATGTAGAAACTTTTTGGTAAATAGTATGTATTAAGCAACCCAAAGGAAAATTATGTTGATAATTAGGACTGCCATATTACCTCAACATCCAATATCAAAGCTACTAGATTCTACCGGTATGTCAGAGCTTGGGCTTAAATTCCTGAAAATGCTGATTTAGTCAGGGAGTGCAATCACAGTGTTTATTGATTTTCCAGCTTCTGCTGCACCAAGAAACAAGAACTTTCCCAATAACTGCCTTCTTTTCCCTCCCACCAATGGCAGGGAAAAACCATCTGGTGACCAAATAACCACACACTATTGAGTTGGTATGTATACGCCTCTGAATCCATAGTTGACACAAAGGGGATTCTGTCCTATAGAAAGAACCATGCACAAGTTTTGCTCTCTGGCTGATCCCACTGGATGACTTCTATAGGCACTGATGTGGGTAAATTCAGTATAAGTAAGGATGGAGAAATATAGGCTTACCGAGAATTTTAAAAACAAAAAATATAATAATAGAGACATTAATTCTAGACCATAAATCGATGCTCCTTTCCATCATGGGCCATAAGGATAACATTGCGATTTGATGTCCAGATCAGCCGGGCCAATCTGAGTGCATTATGTGATCCAGGGGATGCAGGCTGGACAGGGGGCACCTGGTAAGTTTTAATACAACGAAGCTGGGGTGCGGAGTTCAGCATGCCAATACTTCCCAACAATGACGTATTCATCTGGAAAAAGAGAGAGAAAAATGACTTCATAACCTTTAAAAATACTTTTTTTTAATAAGGTCAAAATCAGTATTAAACAGTATTCATTCAACTACCCATTCTCAAAATGGATATTCCTCATCTTCAGATAGTTTACTTTCTTAAAACCTGAAGAATTTGATATACAATAGCTGAACTAGTGCTAATCATGTTTTTTGGGGAAAAAGGACAATTTTTTCTTTGATATAACATTTATGAATTCCTGAATTCTCTGTTAATATTTGATTAGGAACTCACCTGAACTGTGAGTGCTGATATCATATGCAAGAAAGGCTTGCATTTGAAAATAATACATGGGCTTGAAAATCTTTATCTTCTTGTTTGATATCAAAGGTAATACAATCCCATTTTAACATCCCATGTATGGATGGGAGATACCTCGCTGTAAAAGAACCTATAAGGCAGTATGTTTTTCTATTGATTCAAATGCCTTAAAAAAATTATTTTATTTTGTAAGCAACAAACAATAAATACAATAAAGTCTTATGTTTCCTAAAAGAAAACACAACAAAACAAAAAACAACCAAACAAAAACCCACTGTATAGTTTGTGAATTATGGTCTACAGGAACAAGGACTCAATAGAATGGAAGAACATAGTAGGAAGATGCTGATTCAGATACACAATCCATTCTCTCTTAGGTCTCACTCAGTCCTTCGGCTCTTGTCTCCCTTTAAATTAAACTGAGAGATCTTAATCAGCATTTCAGCATTGCCATCTATCACTCATCTATAATTTCCATGTCAGATAAAGAAAATACAAGGCTTGAAAGCTTTATATGATGCATTTTACCAGGGAGTAAATCAAGTTTGGGCACAATATTTGTTTTAAAAAAAACTTTAAATTTCTCTTATCAATTCATGAAAATTAGTAAGGAAATGTTAAATTATGAATTATTCACTTAGGATACATTATTAACAAGTTAAAAAATTAATTCCAAAAGTATATTCGAGTAAGAGTTATCTAAGCAACTGTAATCTAGCTAACTACATCTCTGAAGCACTTTTCTGAAGAGCTTTTCTTTGAAGTGGTTCAGCGCACACTGTTGATGCTCTGATGAGCACCTTGAAAGTCAGAAAGAAAATTTCAGAAAGGGTTCTTCCCCCTTATAATAACTTTCATTTTCAGTTCTTTTCTTCAGTAAAATTTCCATTTCATTATATTAGGTTCTTGGGATTTGCATGGCCCAACCGCATATGTAAAATGTAACACATAAAACCGTGGCAAATCTTAGAACATTTAAGATGTGTTATTGCTGATATCATGTTCTGAATTCTGATCAGTACAAAATATAAGCCATTACTTTCTCTGGCCCTTCTCAGCAGCAGGATGGTGTCAGAGAGCGTAAATCACTGCGTCTCTAGCAGGGAGCATGCAAGCAGCACTGACATTTTCACAATTTAAATCATCTTGAGTAATAACCCTTTTAAGATGACTAATGTTACTGATTTTCCTGCATTAATAATAGTGCCAAATACAACACAGAGGTGAACAAAATCACTAGTGTATGAGGTCACATTTTAAAACCAAATGCATGGTTATGTTAACTCTTTCTGTTAAAGTTAGCCTGAGATTTAGCATATTTCAAACTATATAGTACCAAAGTCTTCATTCCCTCAATGTTTTAAGATTATTTTCAAAGATTTAATGAAATTTAAAAATAAATCCCTCAATACTTTCTGAAGATTTCCAAATAGTTTATACAAGGTTAATATTTCAAAGACTTTACAGTTATAAGAAGTAACTACACTTAATAACTCAATCCTCATTATAGCATGACTCTGATCAAATGACCCAGAAAATTAATGGTTAAAAATTAACTGACATTAAAAAGCATATTGCACTTTTTAAAAATATAATTTTGTGTTGATAAAGACAAATTGTTCTTTTTCATGGATTTTCTATGAAAACATAAATACATGAATCTCATTACTGTGCTTATAAGTCCCAGCACTACTCAAATGCTCTGGTACTTCCTTCATGCAAGAGAAGGGTTAATCATGCAAGAGAAGTCCATAAAGGCTAGGGTGATATTATGGCTAAAGGTAGAAGGCAGAATGAAGGGGATAGGAGAGGAATTCTGTCTAGGGATACCACAGAAAGTAAAAGATTTAGGAAATGCACAGTATGGGTATCTGGGTACCTCTCATCAACTCATGGCATGGCTTTGATTTATTACTTCATGACTACTCCTCAGTGCTGCAAGAGAAATTCTGCAAGTCACAATTAAAACAATATGCTCAAATAAGTTAAAACTATGGAAATTCATTGAATTATAGAGCTGGAAGATACCTTGGAGAACACTCATGCTATAGTAACTAAAATATTTCATTCCTCTTTTCAAATTTGGGATCAATTCAATAAGGGATATTTTTTGGTTTTGTCGAAGTATCCAAGGTTTCAACCATTTTATTATTAAATTTCAAGATCTTTCTTGACCAATGGACAATATACTATGCCAAAATGCATGACTTCCTTGACTGTACCAGTGAAGTTACAGGTTTATTTAAAATGGTGAGCTGAAGAGAAATTTAAATGGAAAAGTTCTACACATAATACGCAAAACACAGATAATATAAAATAATGGCTAATCTGAACATCATCAGCATTCAGTTTTGGAAAACACACAGACACTAATACAAACTCATAAACAAAAACTCTCACCCTCCCTACTATCATTCCTTACCCAACCCTGTGGTCAATGGCTTGAGACTCTGCTCAGGGCAGGAGAAGGGAATTGCTATATTTCTGAAGATCATTCAAAAAGCCAAGATTTACTATGTGGATGGCTAAAAGCTAGTAATTAGTTTCAAATTATACTCTAGATATCTCAGAAAACAACAAAAGGCTCCATCTTCGTTCTTCAGTGACCATGTACACTAAATTGGGTAAGTTAATGGAACATAAATGACCTATTACTACCTATTACTTACTAAAGTAAGAAATGAAATGTGAAAATGATGAAAAAATGCTATTTTGATTACATTTTAACGTTTTTTCTTTTTTAAATCTTAACCAGAGCTATAACAGGTAACCACATAGACAAATTTCAATTTAATTTCTTTCAGTACACTTGTCTGCTCACTGATGGAGACATTTCTGAGTAGTAAAACCATCAAAATGCAAGAAATATGAAACAAGCTTTAATACTATTTTCAATATTAGTACACTTCTGTATCTCTCTCTAAGCTTCTCTCTTACCTACACGTCTATATCATTAAAACTAAATATCTAAATAAATCAATAAGGCATATTTAGAAAGATTTCTAGGATTTCACACTGCAATACATATAACACAGCTTCTGGAAGTCTCCTCAAATAAAGGATTTTCAAGATACTTATTGGCAGTAGTTTTAATACATTTTCTTGATAAAATGGAAATTACTCTTAGTAGTGTTATTTCCTTCCATTTCCTGTGAAGCAAAGACCTGAAGTTTTTATTTAGCTTTAATCTAAATATACAAGAAACAGACTGCATGCTCATTTGAAAAATAAATACAATGTAGTCCAGTGGAAGTAGCATTAAACTTAGAGGCAAGATAATTTGATTGTTGATGGAAAAGTCTTCTCTGAATATTTACTGCATATTCACATATATTAAATAACTTTAACTTTAGCTTATAATGTAAGTCCTGCTTTTCTAAAGACAGTGTACCTTATCAGAAAAAAGCCCTGAATTTGGAGTAAGAGGAATTGGATTTAAAGTGAAGCTCGTTACTACCTGTATGACACTGGACCAGTAACATCTCTTTAGGATCTAGGTTTCCTCACCTGTTATAGGAATAGGGTTAGGTTTGGGCGTAGGTTGGATCAAGTAACCTCTATAATCACCTACAATGTGAAGTCAATGATCCTATGAGGAGAGGTGCATCCTCTCAACCATACTAACAAGTGGCACACACAATTCTTGGTATGACAGAGTAGAAAGAGCACTTGACTTTGGAATCAGTGTTCTGGCTTAAATTCTGACTTCAAAGCTAAGCAGCTGTAGGATCTTGGGAAAGTGAGCTTCTGACTTCTAGTTTTCTTATCTGTGAGATAGGAATAACAACACCTGCACGACTCACTTTGGAAGCTTGTTGGCAAGAAAGTGTTTTACAAATTGCAAAGAGAAGATAACACAATTTTTTCTTACTATCTACAGGTGAAGATGAGAAAACTAAAGCTAGGCTTGGACAGAGTAAAAAGAGCAAGTCAAGGAAGCTTTGTGCAGAATTCAGATTCCATGCACTTGAACACTCCCTTTGGAGGCCTTGGTAAATTAATATTTTAAGAAGAGTTCATTATGGAAATGTGAACTGGAATGAAGAACAGCTTTGGTTTTCTTTTAATGCTTGACATCTAAGAGTGAGAAAAAGAGGCATCACAGGCAAATTTATATTAGGGTTGATGGGAAAGCATTTAATGCCAAATGAGCCATACACTGGGCTCAGAAAGTGCTTTACAAATGTCCCATTTGGTCCTCACAGAAACTCTGTGAGCTCGGTGATACTATTATTTCCATTAGCAGCCGAGGACACTAGGGCAGACGAAGGCTAAGTGACTTGCCCAGAGTCACAAAGTTAGTAAATTGTCTGATTTCAGATTTGATGGCCTGGTGCTTAATCTACTGTACCACTAAGCTGGGTCTCAAAATACAGTGTTAGGAGGTTAGGTTTAACCCTAATCTCATCATCTATGTTCTATTCATAAACAGATGAAAAGGAGAATAAATCCAAAGGTCTAATAAATACAGATATAAAGAATAAGAGGAGGAGCAAGTCCATGTCAACAAGAGGCCATGTGGTACAACCATAATGACAACAGTCCACATTTATAGAATACAAAGTATGTAGGATGCTTTACACACACGGTCTCAATTTGATCTTCATAAACCCATAAAGCACATTCTATATTATCCTTTTTTTCCCTGCTCTGACACTTAATAGCTTTATGAGAGTTACATTCTGTGTATGTTTTCTCATCTATAAAATGGGTATGGTAATGTATTGTTACATAGAGGAAAATGTGCTCCGTATCTTGAAATGCTATTCTAATAAAGTTATTACAGTTATATAAAAAGGTGGGAAAACCTTCATCATTTTTGTAAAGAAATGAAGGGAGGGCTCTGTGTTGGACACAAATGTGTTGGTGTAATCCTTTTCCTTGAACCTCTTCAAATATTACAAGAGAATGAGAAGAATATAAGATGAAGAGGAACAAAGTACAAATTAATAAAATAAATAAAAATTGGGTAAGCATTAAATAGGAATAACATCATCTGGTCAACTCTTTAAAAGACATACTTCTTGCAGGAGTCCAAGTTAGGGCCAATTAATGATCTCACTGTGGCTATATGCTGGGAAAAATGCAGACTAGGTAATATCTTTAGGGAAAAGAATTTAATATAAGCTAATTAAGATACTAGAGGTATATTCTGGAAGCCAGGATAATGAGAAAATAAGCTAGAAAACTAAATTAGATGAATGAAGAAAAAGCCTGTGTCAGATTTGGAAGTTGTCATGGTTTAATAGTATGTTGTTAATTAAGCAATTTATCGTATCCGTTTTACATTTTATTAGCTATTGATTTTTTAAAGCCATCATCAAGTTGTGTTCAGACCTTGTTTAAACTCTTTTTTTTTTTAACCTTTTAAGGCAATAAATAGAATCTCATAAAATATCCCTGGAAATGGGAGGGGCAGCTAATGCTTAAATGTTGATAATTATCAATGGCAAAGAAGAAAATCTACAGTTCCATTATCGTTAGTTGTGAAGGAAAGGAAGAGAAGAGAAGGATTTACTACAGAAAGTTAAAAAAAAAAGTAAAGATGCATAGAGACAGATAACTAAAACTTGTACAATACCTCAGAGGTCAAAACCAAAACATTGAAAAGGTTCATCTTGATCAAAGAATAGACTAGGTAAATAAATGGCAACCAAAGAGATTTGTAATAAATACTTTTCATGGAAATTTATAAAGTCTAATATAAATCTACCATGTTAGATACATATTTAGATTTTTATTTTAATTTATTATAGCACATAATGATAATAAATTATACTTTATACATTATTTATATTTAGATACTGTGTTAGATCTAATATAAATCTACCATTCTAGAGTTAATATTAAGATACTTTGTGTAAAATACAATAATTTTTTAGCTTTTTTCTCCAATAACTCTTCTTAGTATAATCTTGTTGCTGATTAGAGTCTTGATTATTTTCTAAGTTTCAATATTTGCTGACTTTCACATAGTAACAAGTCAAAATTCATAATACTATATGCTATATCACAAAATCAATTCATAGCAGGGACAAATGTACTTACCTGCCAGAAGGAAATGTGACTGTCAGAGTTTGAGTATGTGGCAAGATATCGTCCATCAGGAGCAAATGCCACAGCAGTTATTGGCCCCTTGTGTCCATGAATTGTCTAAAATTAAATTTCAAAAGTGTTAATGATATGAATTTCTCAGATACACTGTAATATTATGTTGTTTCAATTACATATATACATACAGATCAATATACAGAATGTTCAAAAGGTTACTTTTATGAATAGTAAACTCTGTTTAGTTTTTTTTTCCCTTTACAAATCAGCGTTCATATTTGTAGCTCTAAGATTAGCAGGCAGTTTCTTTACTGGTCTGTTGAAATGCCCTTTCTGGTGAGTCCACTTGTGTCCTGGCTTTCTGGACAGTGGTAGGCTACTTAAGTGTGGAAGTATCATTTCTGACCCAAATGCAAAAGAATCAATGAAGTGGCCTAGTGCCCTTCCTTTATTATCCTGTGTCTCCACTTTCTTCAGTGTCTTTGGTTAAACCAAAGGGTTTTCCATTTTTAGACCTTTTTAAAAGTCTCTGAATAAGAGACTATTTTCACAATAATTAATGAGATCATTTAATTCCTTTGCAAAAATTATTTTGGTTCTAACAAAATAACCTGACACCTGTACATTAATTAATGCTCATGAGTGAAAACATTTTAAAATTAGTTATAATTAATGATAGCTAATATAATTAATAATAGTTAAGATGCTTATGTAGGTATCTAGATATCTCGTTAATTCCCAATCATACATAGCACATCAATTTTCTGGGAGTGAGTTACACAGGAAAAAATTTGATAATTTTAAATAAATGCTACATTTTTACAAATTAAATATGTGTACATATAGATACGCAAATAAAACATACATATTTGAAATACTATATATCATATTATATATTTGTATGGCACATATGTAGTTACATATAAATAGATCTACTTTATATATGTATACTTATGATGAATATATATTCATATTGTAGTATTGTTATGGAGTCTAGCAGCTATGTAGATGAACATTAAAAATAAATTAATAACCACAAATGACCAGACAAATAACCATGAACAGTTAAAATGAATTTAAGAGTAAAACTTTGATTAAAGAACTTTGCTGAAAAAGATTATCAATACTTCTAACCCTAGTGGTTTTAATAATTATAGAAAACAGCAGAGCAACAAAAAGGTAAGTACCACATTGTTTTAATTAAAGACGAGACTATAAATAAAACTTCTTGAAAATTTAAAAACCAACAGATATAGAAAATGTTAATTATATTACCTCCTTAAGGTGGTCCCATGTAATCTACTATGAATCTAAAGCTTTAACAGTAAAATTAGACTGAATCTATCATCTACCTTTACATATTAGAAATTCAGGAGTTCCTTAAAATGTTTAAAATTATAGGTGGAAGAGAGAATGAAAAAAGAGTATAAGAACTTTCCTAAGATATCTTTGAATATTATTTTGCTATGTCACTTGTTTTTCAAGGCACAGTGGAAACAAAATTATTCAGCAAGGTGTACATTTATTCCAAACATAGGAAACAATCATTAAGAGGACTGTTACAACAGAATCTGAGCTATTTCATAAGTTGAGTACATTATCCAGTGGAGAAACAGGGAAAAAAAATATTGTAATCACATATCAGATTGCAAATCTGCCTATATACAGAGTTCAGAAGAATGCCAATTATTTAGATGACAGCCTAGTACAATACAAACTTGGTAACTGTCCATGGTACTACCACAGACATGGCTCACAAGACATTGGTCATATTATATATAACCTAAATAAAAATTTATAAAACACTATATATTGTTGAAAGTCATATAGCCCTATATTGTAAGAATGCTCCCAGTTTGGAAGTTCTTGCCATTTGAAACTATTTGGTACATCAGGTGAGTCTGTTACAATTTCAACCTAAGAGGTGCTTCAGCCCTCAGTGTAAAGGAAATACTGCTATTGTCTTTTGCTTAGAATCTCTAATTTCTGAGATCTGTAAGGGGAGCAGCTGAACTGACTTTAACCTCTATATTCCCGTATCAGGGAAGCAGCTGTGCAAGAATCACAGCAAGCACATAAATACTTTGTAATAGGACAAAATCCAGTGGTTTGGATCTTAAATGGTAGACTGTTAAGAATAGTTCATGCTATTTGGAAAGGCCAAAATAAAAAGAAAGAAGTTTGTTTCTTTGTTTTAACATGCAAATGAATATCATGCTTTGCTACTGTATTGGACAAAGGTATTTTTCCCTTGTACAGAGAGAAATGGAACATAAAGAAATTAATATGTCAGGAAGTGCTACTACAAATAAATCAAACACTTGTTCCTAGCAGGAAACTAAATGTTCTGTTGTTAAGCATATCCCTTTCTTAGAAAAGAAACTGATAGACAGAATTGGTAATAAGAAATGCTTGCACTTACATAACATTTTTCAACAGACATATTTGATGTGCTATGCAAAGAAAGATGATCAATCCCATTTTCAACAGAAGAAAACAGAAGCATATAATGGTTAGATGTCTTGTCTAGTGTCAACATAAACTGTAACTGTCTCTTATAGATGAGACCATTCTCTTTAAAACTCCAACTCATATGGCCTATCATTCCCTAGGGTGCTTGCCATTCAGCTTTCAAATGTCAAGCTGAAGGATTAAAACTAAGAAGTGAGACTTTATTATATCTGTTTTGGGGGTTAAATGGTATAAAAAGGAAGACATTTTGTATTATGACAATTGGTATCATATATTGTTGCAAGTAATTATTTTAAAAAAACTAATCCTCAAAAAAATCCTTTTTTAAAATTTAACAGTGACTATTTCAAAATTCTATAAAGAACTAAAAACCTGCTGTTAGTAAGTACTATCACAATGAAAAGTTTTGCAAAAGTCACAGCCTTCACTTCAAATAATTTTTATACCAAGAAAAACTAAAATCAAAATAATCTGGACAGTCCTTCGAATTTCAGGGCAATGGAATATAAATTAAATTACTACAACACAGAGGTAGAAACTAATGCTGGAAAAAAAGATTTAGAATCTATAGAAAAATTAGAATCTTTAGAATTAAAGATTTTTTTTCAAAGTTTTACTTTACATTCTATCAGACCTCTCTCATAGTCAGACCTTGGATAAGATAAAATAGTACAATTTCAAGAATGCAAAATGACTGAGAACCCAAATATCTACTTCCATTGGTTCTAGGTAGTGCTTGAAATCCCCATCATTGGAGTTACTTTTCAGTGTAGATTCATTAAACACTTATTAAGCACCCATTATGTGCAAGGCTGTGAGAACATAAAAAGAAAAATAATATTCTATTCCCTTTCATGTATTCCCCCCCCCATCACACACATTCTGACAATGCACATTAGCAGAAAACATACCACATGCACATAGCTACTAAATATTTGAAGACGAATTTCAACTGAGATCTTCCTGACTCTAGGACAAGCACTCTAACCACTGAACTACAACCTAGCTTCCTTAAAAGATTATCTTTTCCATTCTACCAAGCACATTAAGTAAACAAAAAAAAACAAAACTCTATCCTGTTTTCAAACATTTCCAGAGAAGATTCTGTGACCACCTTGAGACTCCTTTTCAGTATTTAACAATATGTATTGTCAGGAAACTCTTCCTTCTATCAAATCTAAATCCACTTACGCCACCATTTAAGCTATTGTCCTCTTGTTATATCTTCAGAAGAAATGGAAAATAGCCAGGGATCAGTCTTCCTAACCAAAGCTTTTTGTAGCCATGCAGACTATTATCAACAAACTTCTCAACTTTTTATTTTCTAGGTTGAAAAATTCTAGTGATTATACTATTTTTTCAAATATCATCTTTTCCAATTGTTATAGCCCAGAAAACTTTTCTTTTTTCTAAGGACTAGCTTCTCTTACAGTAGACTCTCTCTCCTCCCTCCTCATTCACTTTTCTGAAAACTTCTAAGCCTCACACTTGCATAGTGTGAATTTCTTCTGGCCATCTCTGGCATCTCTTTGAGAGTGACATCAGAGATAGGAATCCAGATGGATAAACTTGAGGATTCCTTTGCTCCCAAATGATCAAACTCATAGCCCTCATTTTCTTCATCGCCTACTCTGCTGTGGAGATGGCAAAGGACTTACATATTCTACTTCTGGACTAGGAGGAGCAAGGGAGACAACGATGGAATTTGGGTGTGCAAAGATGGAGTGTAGCTTCTCATAAGACCATGACTGAATTTAATTTCCACTTGCTGTGGCCTGAAGACTGAAGGAAAATCAAATGCCAGAAATGGAAATGGAAAATGGACACTGGGGAAAAAAATCTTATTGTTGATTATTAAAAGTGTTTTTTGGTTTTTGTTTGAATTTTTTTTCCTGCGACTCCTGGGATTAAAGAAGGTCATTTTAATATCTACAGTGATTTGACAATATGATTTATTTTTTTTTTAGTGAAGAGGAAACCGCATTAAGAATTATTATAATCTCATATTTTGTTTGGGGTATATATCTCAGTAATTCACAAGATTTGAAAAACAGATTCATTCAATAAAAGACATACTGAATTTATAACTGCAGCTGAAATGTGCAGGTTTATACAAGTTTATGCAAATAGATCCCACAGTTAGAGAGAAAAGAATATACCTAAATTCAAAGCAAAGGCAATAAATGAAGGGTATTATAGGTCAAGAGGTTAAACTTCTCCTGAGATATTTAGTTATTGTATATCAAGTAGGAGATTTGCTGGCTTAAAGAAACCGTTGTCTTTAATATAATCACTATTGCCTAATGATAAGGAAAACTAAAAGACAGTTAACTATAGAATTCAATATTTAGACCATCAAACTCTTTAGTACTTAACAAGCAATTAATATTTGTCAATGAAAAATATTTTGGTAATACAAAGGTGAAAATCAATAGCACTAGTACACTTGTTGCAGTCTTTACTACTGATAATTTATCCAAATAACTGCAGTCCTTAAGGGAACAAAACTGCTTTGATGTTTTAATTTATGTGCTTCCTCGCAAATGTTTATTCTTTAAAACAGATTCACCCTTTTTCGCCTATTACTCAGAATATATTTTTTAATGATGGAATATTTAATTTGTAATTATGATAATTTCTGTATTCCTCTAGCAAGTATCTTACTTAAAAAAATTCATTTCCTTTTATTTATGACATTCAACATGCACTTCCGCAATATCTTTTTATTTATTAGGGAAATAAGCATATAATAAAATCAATGAGACTCAATCAATCAACTCTTTTTAGGCCTGCATAACTAAAGGATATTTTGTCATTTTCCTGCAGAAGATTATGTGAGTGACTTAATATTAGAAAAAAAAATTTAAGGTGAAGTATAATTTTATGAAAAATCATTTCTATCCATATATGATCTGAGTGTGAGAATTTTTGGAGCATGTGTCCTTTTGCTCTATAGTAACTTAGTTTTTTGTTCAAGATAAGTTTTTATATTGACAGTGAAACTAAGATAAATTTTAGTTTTTTAAAAAACTAGGTCACAAGTAAGGCATGTTTGTGTGTGTATATATCTGTGTATAAACACACATGTATATTTTTAAGATAACGTTACTGCCAGAATAAATAATGAATGTTTATATTACAGAAATGATTACAATATTCACACAAAGATGGCATCTTTCCCTATGCCATACTCCAGTCACATCTACTCTCTGTCCTCGTCATTCCCGCCAATCTTTCCACCCTTCATTACTCTCATAGGCTATTAATGCTGCTCTGGGTACACATTTCTACCTTCCTAATCTTGATACATCAGTGAACCAGTTCATCTCTACAATGCCTCAAATCCCTAAATCCCTTTGTCTTATCACCCATCACACCCTGTCAAATCACAAGTCTGGATTATTCCCATCATTTACCTTCTTAAATCCTTCCCACATGCTGTCAAAAGGAACTGGAGGAAATCAAGAAACAGTGCCGATTGGGTTCACTACAAATTTATGCTAATTAATTTCATCGGGTCTTCACTGCAGCAAGGCAACTTATTAATCTTTCCTAGTTGATTCCCCATGCCATTTACCACAGCAACTATTATGAACATTATCTCTTCTTTCCATTCCCTTCCCACCCCCATCATGTCAAACCCTTCAATTCACCTGAATATATATTTTTTATATATATTCACTTTATATATTATGAAAGAAAACTATCTTTTCCCTTTTTTCCTCATCTAGTATTCCTTTGACATAATTTTCCACTATCTCCTTCACTCCAGTCTCTGGTGGAAGGGGTGGCCTTTTATTTGCCAAGGTCAATTCTTCTGCATATACCCTATACTGTTCCATCTTCTTTTGCACACAGAAACCCTTGGTTCCCTTAGGGGACTAAAGGCTCAGACTCTTGAGATCACTTCATTGTCAGATGAGTACAAAGCACTGGCTAATGGATTATAATGTGCAACTCAAGCAAAGGAGTTCTGCTCAGCTAAATGAACATGAGGTGTCCTCAAGTCTTATCTTTATGGCATATCTTTCTCCTGTTAGTATTGTTAACTAGTTACCTGATTCATTCCCGACTGTCAATAGCCCCATCTCCACCACCACTGAAAATCCTGACTAGATCCAGCCATCCTAACTATCATTTTATCTCTCTCCTTGACTTCTTAGCTGAAGTCCCTGAGAAAACTTCATCTACAATTGGTTCTTCCATTTCCTCTCACTTGACCAATGATGGTCAAATCTAATGGCTTTTTCTTAGTCCTCTTCTGGACCTCTTGCAGTTTCTCACTGTTGACCACTTTCTCTTCTTGGACTCTCTCTCTGCTCTCTTCTGACTCTCCTATTTATCTGTCTGACTGATTCTTCTCGAGCTCTTTTGTTGGTTCTACACTAGTAACTATTGGTGTCTCCTAAGGTTTTGTCCCAGGCTTTCTTCTCTTTTCCTCTATACTATTATGTTTTTAATGGAATGGGAAAACCTTTCCCATCCATGAATAGGCCTATATGACCTGCTTAAGTCCCATGAATTTGAGTCACATGAAGGGAGTTGAGTTGAGTCACATGGGAGAAATTTGCAGAATGGGTAGAACAGGAAGAGGCAGAGCTGGATCACAGCTAAGAGGAAGTTGGTTAGACTAGTCAGAGCTGGGAAGGACAGAGGAAGCGGCAGCTGGGATTGTGAATGTTGGTTTGTGGGATAATGTGCATAGACTTCTTGGTTACTATGACAGATTTCTTTTTTACTATGAAGGATTTGGTTTTCAGGTGTCTGAATACATGTTTTGGTTCCATCTTCCATGTGGAGAGTTTGTTAAATTTTGCAATTCACAACTGTTCTGGCATATTCATGGCTGCTGTAGGTGCTGTGAATATTGCATTGGCACTATACTATTTTGCTAGCAATTTCATCAGCTCATCAGCAAGTGAATGGGTTCAATTGTCTTCTACATGTAGATGATTACCAGATTTGAATATCCAGTCCTTTTCTCTTTCCTGAGCTCTAGTTCCACATAATTACTGCCTACTGGTCACTTGGATCTGGATATCTTTTAAGAATGTCAAAAACCCAACATATCTAAAATGCAATTAATTATTTTTCCTCACAAACCTGCCCATCCCTCACCTGAATTTTCTTATTACTGCTGATAGTAGTGCTATCCTTCCAGCCATGCAGGTTCCCACTTTTAAAGTCATTCTCAACCTCTCACTGTCATAAAACATATCCACTCAGTTGCCAAATCTTAGTTTCCTCTTTTTTAATTTCTTTTCTCTACTCACATAGCCATCACCACATACAGGTGCTTATCAAATCTCACTGAGACTACTGGAATAGTTTTTTAATTAAGATTCACTGCCCCAAGTTTCTGCCTGAAAATTTCTCCACACATGTGTCAATAGTTTTTTTAAAGAGTAGGTCTGATCTTATTTCTCTCCAATGGGCTGTCCATGTTGTTTGAATACAAAAAACATATGCTTGCCAAAAAGACTATTTTATGGAGAACTCACACAGGGCAAGTTATTGGTTGTTGTCCTTCATCTTTGAAGAGGACCAAAATGACATCACCATGATAAAGTGAAATTTCATTGTGTCTGACTGTGGCTGATCAGACCAATATGAGCTCAGAATGCTCTACCACAGGTTGGGCACAGATAGTCCATGTGTGAATATTTGGGGTGGATATCCCAAATATGCATTTCCTGTGTTTCCTTTGTGCTTTCTCAATTCTGCTCTGCTCAAAAAGCACAGCACCCTTTCTGATGTGGGCACACCATCCTGAGCAGTCCTGTGCCAGTGTCTCCCATGTTGCACAATCAAATCCAAAATTCTTGAGAGAGACCTTGAGAGTGTGCTTGCATCATTTCTTCTGGTCACCATGTAACTGCCTGCCCCATATGAATTCTCCAAAAAATAGTCTTTTGGGAATTTTGCATTTGAATAATGTGGTCAGTCCATTGGAGTTGTGCTCTCTGAAGCATTGTCTGAATACTTGGCAGTTCAGTTCAAGCAAAGACTTCAGTGTCTGGCACTTTATCCAGCCAGGTGATCCTCAGAATCTTTCTAAGTTTAAATGGAAGCAATTCAGTTTCTTGGCATGGTGCTGGTAGACTGTCCATGCTTCATAAGCATATAACAATGAGGTCAGCACAACAGTTCTGTAGACCTTCAGTCTGGTAATCAGTCTAATACCTTTTCTCTCTCAAACTTTTCTTCAGAGCCTCCAAAACACTGACCTAGCTCTGGCAATGCGTGCATCAACCTCATTGTCAATTTGTACATCCCTGGAAAGTACACTACGAAGGTAAGTGAACTTATTCACAGCATTCAAAACTTCTCCATTTGTTGTAACCAATGGTTCCACATATGGATGATATGGTGGTGGCTGATGGAGCACCTTTGTTTCCTTGGTGTTAATTATTAGGCCAAAATTAGCACAGGCAGCAGAGAATTGATCTATACTTTGTTGCATCTCAGCTTCAGAGGCTACATTGAGTGCACAATCATCTGCAAATAGAAAATCATGCACCAACATTCCCTCCACTATGGAACTGGCTTGTAGCCTTTTCAAACTGAAGAACTTCCCAACAGTATGGTAGTTGACCTTGATGCTGTGTTCATCCTCATTGAAAGCATTTGATAGCATGGTTGAAAACATCATGCTAAAAAGCATGGGAGGAAACACACAGCCCTGTTTCGCTCCATTGGTGAATGGGAAGGCACGAGAGCGTTGTCCACTACCCAGAACCCAGGCAAACATGCCATCATGAAATTGATGTACCATATTGATGAACTTCTCTGGGTAAACAAATTTTGACATAATTTGTGCCAGTTTCTAGATTTCACAACCTCAAAACACCAGGGCAAATTGGAAAGTCAGGGGAAAAACCTGTCAGTCAGACCAATGTGAGAGAATAGAGTGGTACAGTCCCAGTCCTGGGGCAGTGGAAGGGGTTATTTCTGGAGCTCTAGGCTCCAGATTATGGGGGGTTGGAGCAGCTGACAGTACACACCCTCACCCACCCCATCCCCTTGGAAGCAGAGAACTACCTTGACAAAGAGCTCAAAAGTCAGGTAAATGGTTGGAGAAATGAGCAAAAACCAGGAAAAAGAATCAGATTATAGAATCTTACTTTGGTGACAAGGAAGACCAAAATATACAAACAGAAGGCAACAAAGTCAAAGCTCCTCCATCCAAAGCCTTCAAGAAAAATACGAATTGATCTCAGGCCATAGAAGAGCTCAAGAAGGATTTTGAAAATCAAGCAAGAGAAACAGAGCAAAAATTGGGATGAGAAATGAGAGTGATGCAAGAAAATCATGAAAAACAAGTCAACTGCTTGCTAAAGGGGACCCAAAAACTGCTGAAGAAAATAACACCTTAAAAAAACAGACAAACCCAAATGGCAAAAGAGGGTCAAAAAGCTAATGAAGATAAGAATGCCTTAGAAAGCAGATTTGGCCAAATGGAAACGGAGGTCCAAAAGCTCACTGAAGAAAATAATTCCTTAAGGATCAGAATGGAGCAGATGGAACTTAATGACTATAAAAAATCAAGAAATTATCAAATAAAGCCAAGCAAATGAAAAAATAACAAACAATGTGAAATACATTACTGGAAAAACAACTGACCTGGAAAACAGATCCAGGAGAGACAATTTAAAAATTATAGGACTACTTGAAAGCCATGATCAAAAAAAAAAGAGCCTAGACACCATCTATCAAGGAATTATCAAGGAAAACTGCCCTGATATTCTAGAACCAGACAGTAAAATAGATATTGAAAGAATCCACCAGTCACCTCCTAAAAGAAATTTCAAAAGGAAAACTCCTAGGAATATTGTAGCCAAATTCCAGAGCTACCAGATCAAGGAAAAAATATTGCAAGCAGCCAAAAAGAAACAATTCAAGTACTGTAGAAACACAATCAGGATAACACAAGATCTAACAGCTTCTACATTAAGGGATCAAATATGATATTCCAGAGGTCAAAGGAGCTACGATTAAAACCAAGAATCATTTACCCAGCAAAAGTGAGTATAATCCTTCAGGAGAAAAAAATGGTCATTCAATGAAATGCAGGATTTTCAAGCATTCTTGGTGAAAAGATCAGAGCTGAATAGGAAATCTGACTTTCAAACACAAGAATCAAGAGAAGCATGGAAAGGTAAACAGAAAAGAGAAATCATAAGAGACCAACTAAAGTTGAACTGTTTACATTCCTACATAGAAAGATAATATTTGTAATTCTTGAGAGTTTTTTCAGTATTAGGGTAAAAAGAGTCAAGAAAAAGTTTTTTCAATGGAGGGGAAGAGAAGGGAGGTGAAAGGGAAAGAGTGAACCTTACCCTCATCAGATTTGGCTTAAGGAGGGAATAACATGTACTCTCAATTTGGTATGAAAATCTATCTTACAGTAAAGGAAAGAAGGGGTGGGAGGCATCAGAGAGGGTGGGGGCATAATAGAAGGGAGGGCAAATGGTAGGAGGGGGTAATTAGAAGTAAATACTTTTGAGGAAGGACAGGGTCAAAAGAGAGAATAGACTAAATGGATAGAATGGAGGGAAATATTAGTCTTTTACATCATAACTCTTATGGAAGTGTTTTGCATGACTATACATGTATAACATACTGAATTTTGTGCCTTCTTAGTGGGGATGGGTAGTGAGAGAGGAAGGCAGAGAAGTTGGAACTCAATGTTTTAAAAACAAATGTTAAAAAATTGTTCTTACAAGCAACAGGGAAATAAGACATACAGACAATGGGGTACAGAAATCTATCTTGCTCTATAAGAAAAAAGAAGGGAATAAGAGGAAAGAAGGGACAGGTGTGATAGAATGGAGGGCAGCTTGGGGGAAAGGGAGAGATGGGGAGAAAATCTGGAACTCAAAATCTTGTGGAAGTGAATGTTGAAAACTAAAAATAAATAATTTATAAAAAGAACTATTTTATAAGAAAGGAAGATTAGTCTTCATTAATTTAGGCTAACATTAACTGGAGCCTTATTAGGATGATAGCAGTGGGGAAAGGAAGGTAGGATATTTTAGAGGTAAAATTGGACATAATTAGAAAGAGGCTGGATATTTGAAATAGAGAAAGAAAAGTCCAAGAGAAAAACCAAGATTTGAAACAAGGTATTACCACTGATAGAATAAATGGAATCAGAATGAGGAGTAGGTTTCTTGAGAAAAATAATAAGCTTGGGTCTGAAGTCATTTCTTATTTAATTATTTTCAAGAACAGAGTAACTATCAGGTAGATTTTGAAACTGTGACAGGACTTACTTCTGAGGGTATATGTCTATATCTATATATAATTTAATTCAAATAAAATGATGGATTAATACACATATTCATTCAATTGAACATATCACTGCAATATTTGAAAAGACACGTGATTTCATCAGTGTGTGCCAACATAAATGATAACTCTCATATCTCAGAACCCTTAGAAGGATGCTTTGTAAGTGGTAATGGACACAATACTCATTCTCTGGTTTTTGGTTATGCTGTTCAGACTTAGGTGCCATGGTCTGTGGATGACATCTATCCCTTGTCCTATACTCACAACACCAGCTTGGTGGGGTCTGTCAGAACTCGTGTTCCATAGACACAGCCTGTGAGGCAGCAGCAAGGTCGTACAGTAGGCAGAGAACTGGGAAGAACAGAGTTCAAATTTAACCTCAGACACCTACTAGCTTTGTGACCCTGAGGCAAGTCATTTGCCATCTGTTTGCCTCAATTTCCTTACCTGTTAAATGAGGATAAAAATAGTCTCTGCCCCCCAGGATTGTGGTTAGGATCAAATGACATCATAATTGTAAAGAGTTTAGCACAGGATCTGGCACATAATAAGTGGCATAATTATTATTAAGTATTATTAGCTATTATAGCCTTTAAGAATGAAGCATCAACTGTACAACACACTAAGCCTCTGATATATGTGTTATGTTTACATGATTTTGCTTGGCAATTTTATATGAAAAAGTAGTAACAGTCAATGTATACTGTGAGCGTGGTAGTTAACTTCAATGATAATCTTATAGAATTACCTCTTAAGCTTCAAAAATTTACAGCATCATATATTTAGAGATGTTAGAGATCTTAGAGGACTTAAATTTAGTACAACGCTCTTATTTTGTAAGGAAAACTGGCAACTGAGGCCTTACAGACTTTAAGTGACTTGCCCTGGGTTATACAAGTAGCAAGCAAGAGAGGCTTAGAATGCAGGTCCTTTTACTTTAAAACCTAAGAGTGTTTCACTATACCATGAAATTCTATTACTAAAGATACATAATGCTCCATATAATTTGATATGTTGAATGATATTAGGTCTCCACATGTAAATATTTAATTGTGACATTTAAGTACTGAATTAAATTATTTTTATTTTATAACAAGAAAAATGTATGTCATTGAGTATTAGGCTAAACAACAAAAATAATTCTTGTATTTTTTGTTGCTGTGTAATAATTCTTCCTGTGTTTTAAAAGCTAAAGTATTCAAATGTTTCAAATGCTACTGAAAACATTTGCTTTGGATTCTGTCAAATGTAAAACAACTTTCATAATTTCTCTACATACAATTTCAATAGTCTCATTTTACAAAGGTTGTTCAAAGAATTAAAAAAATGTTTTCAATCAAAAGCTATGAGACCATATAGAACAGTCATCATTAAAGCTGAAAAATTCAAATTTTGCTCACATGCTCATTTAAAAGGAGAAAAAATATCCAGCATCTTACAAATTTTAAGATTCTGCTAAATCCTTCAAATGCAGCACGAGATCCATCATGATTATAAAGTCATTTTATTTAAGTAAATCTACGTAACAATTAGTGATTAATTTCATAGTTCCATAAAGTTTTATTAGGTATTACAATTACTTAGAATTACAATGTGACTTGAATGAATCCTGTTAGTTGCATACAATAAAAGCATCAAATGACCTTGAAACAGCAGCAGTGTATAAAAATACATTTATCACTGAAATGGCATGCTGGCTGTCAGTCAATATATGCTTCTCATTTGTTAGGAGGTTCTCCTGCTGTGATTCCCTCATTACAATTTGCTTTTACTTCCTGGGCAAATGACAACTAGAAAATGAGGCAGCTCCTTTCTTGACCAAACTTAATCCAGAAAAAATTAGATGACAGCTGCAGCCACTCAAGTGTTACAGGACATTTTACACATGTTTGTAAAACGTATAATTATATATTCTAAATATTATATCACCAAATATGACAGCTAACAAACTCATCTTGCTGAGTTCACTTTATCACTAGTAGGAAATGCATTTGCAATATAAAATGCTTTTTTTCTTAAAAAAAAAAAAAGTCCTGCTATCCCTCCCCAGCCAATTTTCTAACTGGTAAAGAATACTTAGATGCAAGGTGTTTATAAACTTTAAATTTAGGGAAATACTTTCAAAAAACAATAAGTTATATTATCCCTAGTTTCTGTCCCTACTTTTGACAATGATATTTTACTCTTACTGTACATTTCTAAGTATGTATTTTCAACAACACAAGCAGACATTTATAATGACCACATGTGAGATATTATATTCATTAAACACATTTAATATTTTCATTTTTCATGTCCATTTTTTTGCCCTAGTTATTTCCAACCCTGCTTAAGAAATTCTTCTAATTTTTCACTTTCAGAAGTGACAGTGAAATTTTAAAAAAATTCTCAAATCAAAATTGTTCTTCCCTTTTTTTATTTTATTTATTTATAAATGTTCTACAATCACTTCCTTAAAATTAAGATTTTATCCCCCCACACCTTCCCCCC
>CM053769.1:670272166-670343733 GCA_028658325.1 Potorous gilbertii
ATTTTCTTGTTCTGACACGTTTGCCAATCTTATAGGTGTGATGTGGTACCTCAGAGTTGTTTTGATTTGCATCTCTCTAATCAGTAGTGATTTAGAGCACTTTTTCATATGATTATAGATATCTTTAATTTCTTCCCCTGAAAATTGTTCTTCCCTTTTTAATTTAAAAAATAAATATAGGCTATGGGAAGAAAAAAGGAAATGAAAAATTGAACCACCAATGTGTAGCACTAAGAAGAATCACTTCTAATTAATAGCTCACTTTTTGAATTTCTAAGCTGGTTATATAATTTCTGGTGTGAATATGTCAATAAGTTAGGGTTCTTATTTCAAACATTTTATTCAGTATTAGTCCAAGGAAACAGAATGGAAATAATATGTTGGGAATAGTGAGGTATTCTAAAATTGATGAGGTTATACCCACCCCCACCTCATCTACTACCACCACCCCCTACCCTCATTGCCTGGAATCACAGAACATGCAGATGCAAATGGAGAAGTACTTAAAACATCCTCCAATCAGAATGGAGCTGTTCCTTCAGAGAAGTTTTCTGGTTCCTCATTCAGTCCTGATAGAGAGTGCTCCTACAACTTCCCTAGGGAAAGTAAACCACAACCTAACATGTCTCAGTCAGAATACCTTTCCTGTAAGTTGGCTAAAAATACTCCTTTCCTAGAATTCTTGTCAATCATTTAGTCTTTTATGTCTGCCTATATCTCAAGTAATATTTTTCTCTTTTGATAAAATAAGTTTCTTCCCCTGATTTAGTATCTTGTTTTAAATCAAGAAGTTGTATTATTCTTAAATTTTGTGCTTTCAAAATCTGCATCTGAAATTGTTCCATAAGCAACATTTAATTTCAATTCTTAGTGCATGATATTAAAAAATCCCAGAATTTTCAAAATTGAGTTTCTGAATTTGTGAAATAAAAGCCATTTACTAAGAGTGCTTACTATGTTATATGACAAGCACTATCTGAGTACACAAAGAGAAAAAAATAAGACTACTCCTGTTTTCAAGGAGCTCACACTCTCAAAACTATGCAAAAAAGAAAGTTCAGAGGCAGGGCACATGGCAATTTCTATCTGATGGAAATAGAATTGGATAGAAATAGTCTGCGTCTTTTCACTGACATTCTAGCTTTTTACATGAATAAAGTCTTCCATTTTTCAGAGGCTAAATACATGGGCAGAGGAAGGTTTCTAACTCCTTTATCTCAGCGACTTTTAATAGTCAAAATTCAATTCAGTAACTATTTGGATGCCCACTAGGTGGCAAGGCAAATCCCATTTCAAGTAGGAGTAACTGCATAACAAAGAAAAAATAAAGAATTATTAGATGATATCGATCTATCCAAAGAATGTGTTATAATATTCATTACAGCAGTACACAGCAAAAGGGCAAAGAAAATAAAACAGTAGTCTCCTTAATCTATTCCTATTTTAGGATGACAATACAGAGAATGAAACAATACAAAATCACTGAGATTAGAAACTGAAAATAAATATAGTATCTGTCATTCAAATCCAAGCATATCAATGGGGGTGAATGACTTCATTCTATGAGGACATGCTTCTCTTCTGCTCAAGTAATATATTTCACCCCTCTAGATTGGAGAGTGGGGAGCCCTTTCCTTTGCAAGACTTTCCTGAAGTATGGAGCCCACATTGATAAAATATCTGATGCTTTTTATATACTGAAGAGGTTCTCCTTTATTAATATCAAGATGCTTTTTCTAATCTATTTCCATTGCTGGCACAGTACCTTGTAGGCTATAGGTGCTTAATAAATATTTAGTAAGCTGAATATTTGGAACTCACTGAAGAATTGTCATAGGAATTACAAATTCGTGTTAGAGCATGGTTGTACCCTTACCTATTTTTCCTGATACTGGATGAAAAAATAATTTTAACACAATGTAAACTTTTATTTGAATTAAAATAATAAGATTAATTCATTTACAATTTCTCTCATCTTCCACTCCTGCCAATTGTTTATTTTTCTAAACTCCTCTAATTTAGGCTTTTTGTTTCATTTTCATCTTTCTGACATTTGCAAACCAAAACTAAATGAGTCCACCATTCAGACAGAGAGACAATTTTACCCTTACTGTTTCATGGAACTATATGCTTTGAGTAAACAGGTCAAAATAGTACTACGTTGGTATGTTTTCTCTAACTGTATCAAATGTGGGTCCAATTTACCAGTCATTTTTAAAAACTAGTTTTTTAATCTGCAAATTTCCCTTAATTATTTTTCCATATATTATTTAAGTCTGTAGATATGTTAGCTTCCACTTTTCTAAGATGTTTGTATAACTAAATTCTCTATATCAGTATATTGACATTTTTGAAAAAAGTCCAAACAAAACCTCAAAAAATCTTTCTCAAGTGCTTCCTGAAATATATGTAGCACAAATACAAAAATTTTAAAGTGCAAAAGATCTTAAACTGTTATTACTTGTCAAAAAAATAATACCATACAATACCAATGTTGCAGCACAAACTATAGTTTAATTTTTAATGTAAAAATATGCACTGGGCAATCACTGGTTTTTGTAATGTATAAAGAATTAAGTAGCACTCAAGTTAGAACAATGGCATATGATTGCTAATGTGGACAATCTTTCTCAATTTCTTTTAAAAGTATTTGGAACGTAAAACATGTTTTATGTTAAAATTTGTTTTTATAATTAGAAAAAATAAAATACTATTAAAAAGTATTTTACGTTTTTTTAAAAACATGTAACTAGTTTTCTTTTCTTATTCAGGTCTCTTTTTAAAACAAAATTTTCTCAAATGAAAAAATGAAAATGAAACAAATAACAGGAAATAATGATACTGCTTCTATATCACATAGGTAAGGAAGGACATCATTGTAACTAATCATCAATGTATAAAGCAAATTTGATTTTTTACTGATTAACACATCAACAAATTTTTCCTTTAACATCCCTGCATAGGAGACAAGATTATTCTCACTTTTCAACAGAGTAAGGAAGGGTGGAAGTTAAAAGCCTTTCACAGGACACAAGAGGCATTGATTTCATACCTGCCAAAGTGACATATATCTTTCGAACTCAGTTCTGATCCCACTGGACTATGCTTCACTAAACAATCTCTCCTGTGTAAGAGGATTCTCCTACCTTCATCTTAAAAAGATTTTACCCCTTCCTATAAAGAAAGCATCTTAAACTGAGTAGGTGTGGTGTCAAATATGCATGTCAGAAGCTAGAAGCACTTGACCTTTGGCTTTAAGATGCCCAGTGGAAGAGAGCCATGCATCTGTGCAGAAATCCCAAAAGGCCAGCATTTTAAACAAAATCACTCACAGGGCCATGGGGGGAAGGAAACCCCAGAAAACTCAGGCTTCACTGCTTACACTTCGGGGGTTTTCTTTTTCAAAATGTTCTTTTAAGAAATGTCCTGGGACCTCAGCCTTATGCTGGTCGTGCCGGGGGTGTCTTGGGATGCTCAGAGATAGAAATGCTTTGTCTTCTGCTCCTTTTCTAGTCTCAAAAAAGAGAAGCAGGGAGTGATAACATGATCACAAGGGTGGCTTCTCTCCCCTCCCCCATCACTCCGCAGAGACAACAACATGGCTTCTCCAATACAATAAAAGAGGATGGAAAGTAAGGTATTTTTCTTCTCTCTCTCTCTCTCTCTCTCTCTCTCTCTCTCTCTCTCTCTCTCTCTCTCTCGCATTTAATTAGGGAGGCTAAGGTCAAAGAAAGGGAAGTGAACAGAAAAAGGATAGTTACTTTCTCCAATAATTTTGGGTCTTTCCTACATATAGTATTTCATACCTCCAATGTCAGCAGCTAGATATATCTATGATACTAAGCTACTTGTATGCTTACATATAAATTATTGTTCCCTTATGAATAAATTGGAATCTGGGGAATAATTCCACTATCTTGTACACAGCATGCGCCTTTTAATGTTTATTGAGTTTGTGGAAGGGCTGTTGCCACCTCACCTTGCCAAAAAAAGAAAACAATATTAAGTCATACTGTGTCACATGTGACACTTTCATGGACAGAGACATTTTAAGTGACTAGTTCCCTTCGATAAAGTTTTAATTTTTCATTCTGTGGTGAAAGTGACTGTTTTTGTAGACAGGAGTGCAAATTCTGGCAAATCCCCACACCAAGTTGAAAAGAGTGTTTTTTTTTAAAGACATCTTTAATGTCCTTTTTCCTTCCTTTTTTCTTTTCTTTTTTCTGCTATCTTGTCCTTATCACTCCTCTATTCCTATCCCCATTGAAGCAAAAAAAGAAAAGCAAAACTCATGTAATAAATATGCATAGTCGATCAAAATAAATTCTCACATTATGCATGTCCAAAATGTATATTTCATTCAACAGCCTGAGTCTATTACTCTCTTTCAAGAGATGGGTAGCATTTTTCACCATAAATATTGTGGAACTGTGACCGGCCATTACACTCAAGTCTTTCAAAGTTCTTTTCTTTGTAACACTATTAGTTGTATTGTAAATTGCTCTCCTAGTTCTTTTCACTTTATTTTGTATCACTTCATACAATTTTCCCCAAATTGTTTTGTGTCCTTTATCATATTTTATAATAATAACAACGAAGGTTTGCAATGTACTTTATACATGTTGACTCATTTGATCCTCATAATAACCATTTAAGGTAGGTGATATTAGTATCCCCATTTTACAGGTGAGAAACCTGAGGTAGATAAGATAGCAGCTAATTGACTTGCCCAGGCTCACAAAGCTAGTAAGTTCCTGATTCCAAGTCCACAGCTCCACCACTGTGCAAACCAGAACAGCTCATTAGAACATTGCCACTGATATAGCAGATCTGAATTTCCTAAGGTATCTGACAAGGAGAAAGAAATCATATACTTTTCTTTGGTTTGCAGAATTTCCCATTCTGTATTATTATTTTTGTTTCTCACATAAGTGAAACAGCTCTAATGTACTGATGTGGTTATGGTCTCAATTAGGTGGATAGTCCCTCTAATGATGCACTTTGCACCATCTTCATGATTGATCGTTGTGTACATCATGTGTGCTCATCGCTGCTCACATCTTCTTGCAAATTCACCATGGCAGGGATGCGACAAAATACACCTAATGTGGTAGGGGCACACCTCTAGTTTTCTTGACATCACGTGGATATCAATGGTGATTGTGGGGAGTTCAATGCTTCACTCCTCACTTTTGCTATAACTGGCCCATCTTTTGTTTTTTTCTTTCCCTTCCTTGCCTCATAACAATATAAAAATAGTGAAAGTATATTAGTGTTATAGAGGTGGCTCTGTGTTTCAAGGAAAACAGGGAGGTCACTGAAACACAAGAATAATTCCCAAAAGGCAATCCTCCTCAATGTACTCCATTACTCCACTGGCCCTGGCCTAGTATGTTTAACTCTTTATTTCGCAAGAGCAAGACCAGTTTGAAGAATTTATCATAACAGTAAGTTCTTAGATTAGCTTCTCATTTCCACAACTGATATCCACAGTTTCAAGTCTAACAAGGAATAGGATGCCCTAGACCTCCAGACCTGGCCAAGAGGGAAATTCAAGAATACACATAGCCTATCCCACAAACACCTAAGTTTTGCCTCAGATACTTTACAAGTGTGATAAACATTTATTCTTTTTGCTATCTACCACTACTGTGAGATTATTGATCATATCACAGTTGAAAACATTCTGTGAGAGAACATGAAAAAGAAGGGATATTTTGTTTCTGAAAAGTTATTGCTTCCTCTGTGATATGGTTTATTTTTAATGATTTAATTTTTAATTTAATGCTTTAAATCTAAATTTTTACATTCTATAACTTCTTTCTAAAACATCCAGTAGATTAAAGACATAACCATCATAAATAACTTTCATCAACATGGCATAAATGTGATGCTGTTTTTGCTTTAAAAATTTGAGTCTTTTCTGCAGGGTGTGAGACAGATAGTCTAAGGAATTGGGCCATTTGTCATGTACATTTTTCCTACTCTCAAATGAATTAGCAAATGGTGAACCAATAAAAAAAGAAAATAACAACTGATCTTTTAAAGTTTTGTCTTTTTTTTTTGCCTTTTGATTCGTGCATAAATTGGATTTAAGTGAGGCAGAGCTGCATGAAGTCATCAGCCTCACTCTGTCCTCCAGAGCCATCATAGTCCAGTGGCAGGACAGAGTCAAGAAGGTTGGTGATGGCCAGGCTATAGTGGATGACCTTGGTGTCTTCAGTGTCTAACCAAGCTCTAAATGCTCTATATCACCTGCTTCAGTTGCCTTCATGGATGGTTGGAACAAATTGTTCTCATCCACCCATTCCACCAGAGGAAGTCTTCACATGCTTGGGGCAGACACTCCCCTAACTCATCAATGGGTTTGAGACCCCTTGGTTACCCTCAACCTGGTCTGGCCCATCTGCCAAAATGGTTTATCAGGGTGTGATTGCTGCATATGCTGCAGCTTCGTGGAACCACAAGTGAGAGATGGGTGGAACAAGTGAACACCAAAGGTGGAAAGAGCCCCCAAAATGGCTCAGCAGCCATCACACCAAGGTACTGGTCCTCCCTGAACATACCACTGAAAGGTGTTTTTTTTTTTAATATTTAAAGAGAATTTAATATTCAAGTTCTAAATCAATAAATTTTACTGTCTTTAAAATTTGCTACTTATTAAAATGTTAAGGCTTTTTATTTCTCAGCATTATTATTTTACCCTCTCTAGAATTCAAAGGCTCTTTCTACTAATTATTAGGACTCGTACTGTGAGAAGCTTGGCTTACTTGTGGCTTTCCAGTTTACCATTTGGGGCTTGCTTCTTTCCTGAGGAACACAAAGCAGAACTCTACTCTGTTCTGACTGGTAAAGTGAAAGGAATAAATATGCCAGGTAGGCTTGGCCACATACCTCCTTAAAGCTAAGGCCTACCCACAACCTCTCACAATTGAATTCAAATCAAACCGCCTTAAATCTGAAAGGAAAATAAATTAGAACATTAGAACCTGGAAGATCACTGAATTTTACAATCCTTTAAATCTTACAATAGCCTATATTTATTTGAATCTTGACTTGTCTCCAATGTGCAAATAATAGCATTTTCCCCCTAGAACTACATCCAATTTTACATTTAAGTAATATTTTCCTTTCTGAACCTGTGCTTTGTAATAGTTTACAATAAAATCATCTATGGCCTATAAATGAACATTTCTCAAAGCTTCTGTTTGCCTTTCTTGTAGCATAAGCATACAAGATCTTTATTAGGAAACTGTTGTTGTTTAGTCATTTCAGTGCCTCACTCTTTGTGACCCTATCTGGGGTTTTCTGAGTGGTTTGTCATTTCCTTCTCCAGCTCATTTTACAGATAATGAAACTGAGGTAAGAAGGGCCAAAAGACTTGCCTGGGACCTCAGAGCTGGTAAGTTTCTGAGGCCACATCTGAACTCAGGGAGATGAGTCTTCCTGATTCTAGGCCTGGCCATTCTATCCACTGTGCCACCTAGCTGTCCTAACTAGGAACTAGCTTTTCCTTCTCTGTGGTTCTGCTCTGGCCCTGGGGAAGAAGGCCAAGTCTGACTTCATGTCATCTGTTATTCAATTAATTCCTGGAGAGTGGGGAGTGGGAAAGGAGCAGAAGCAACCAATCGTGGAAGGTTCCTTACTATCGAATTTAATGGGAAATGAGAAAGACAACGTTCTAGTGTCCTCTAGTTGTCAATCACAAACTGTGGCCATGGCTCATGTGGCAGAAGGTGGCCATGCCACCAAAATGGCTCTAGTCTCAGCTGTCCTTCTTACAATGTTTTTCAGCGTTCATGTGACTGGCACATCAGACAATGTATCCTTTTAATCTCTTGTAATTATTTTGCCGAAAATGCCTTCACAGTTAACACGCACACACACTAGAACTGTGGGATTACAGACAGGTTAAGCACAGGCAGAAACTCTTGGCAGTAATTTCAGAAGCGCGGTTTCTAAAATACATTTGAGTTATCTCTTGTAAGCTCCTAACTGCTCCACTGCAAGACATTCCAAACACCCTGATTTCTGAATAAGGGGCATGTGCCAGGGTATGGATGGAAGAACACAAAAGCAGTTGAGGAACAGAACCCTGACATGGCCTCGGGTGAGCACAAGCTTGGTCTCAGAGTTAAGATACACCTCGTGAGAAAGAAATCATGTGACACAATCACAGCAATAATGAAGACAGGCAATTCATACTTCTGTGAAGGAAATAAATTTTAAGATCATTGGTAGTTTCTCCAATTCAACAACACCCAATAAGCACCAACACAAACAACACCAATACGCAAGGCTAGGTACTGTGACACAAAGGTGGTAACGGAACAGTTCCTGCTTTCAAGGATTATTTTTATTGGGGGATGAATATAAAATGAACATGAATTAAGTACAGCCTTAACAGCTGGGGGAATTCAGAAAGGCTTCATTTAGGAGGTGGCACCTGAGATAGGGCCTGAAGAGATGAAAGTGAGGAGAAAGGATCTATTTCTGTCAAGAAGAGTTTCTCACATGGTTAAGTGCTAGCAAGAGGTAGATACTATATATACTTAGCATTGTCTGCACTAATATTCTTATACTATGATAAAATTTGATTCAATAAGCACCATTATTAAAGTGCAGTGAAAATAACGCTGAATCTTGAGCCCAGGACTTGGACTCAAATCTAGTACTTTAATACTGATGCAGTACAAACTACCAGTTTCATCTCTAAAATGAAGGAATTGCCCTAGATGATCTTCCAGCTTAAAATTTATGATCTCACGAGAATACATTGTACACTGTACAATCTAAGCACTGAGTATACAAAGGGAAAAACTAACAAAGACCAAAACAAATAAACAAAAACATCCAATCAATTCTCTAGGGATTTCCAATCTAAATAAGGATGGATAGGTTGCAACATGTATAATAGAGTATAATAGTATGTATAGAGAGTATAATAGAGGTCTAGATGAAGTACTAGAATAACAAAAGCAACTACCGTGACTTTCAAATTTGTTTTACCTTAAAAAAATTCATAGAAAACCACAGTTTGAAAAAAAATAAGCTGAAAATCTTTATACTGATGATGCTGAAGTGTCATCCATTGCCTCATCCATCAGAATGTGATGTGATCTGGTACCTGAAGTTTAGGCCATTATAGCACAAGGTTTTCTGGGTCCTCTCTAGGCCCAGCAATGAACTGTCCTCTGTCCAAGGATGAGCCTTGCTAAGTTTGTAGAGATTCATCTGATTGCACAGGAATCGCGACCTGCACTAATGGAGGGAGTGCCCACAACAATGACACTATGGCTTCTTGAATGACTAATAATACCTGACAACAGAAGGTGAGCAGAAGTGAGAGTCACCAGAAAGCCTTTTCCAGGATAAGTCCTTCAAGTCTTCCTATTATTTTCATTGGGCTTTTTTTTTTTTTACTTTAGGAAGGTACTACATAGAATTTGGTTGCATTTAAAGCTTAGTTAGTGACCACTTTATCTAGAGAAATAACTAAATTTTACTCTAAAGTTAAAAATCCACCTTCAGTAGGATTAGATATAAAGATAGATATTAGAAATAAAGCAAGGAGCTATATCTATCTCACATGGATGAGCTGAACAAGAAGTAAACTGTATGTTTTGGAAATATATTGATCAGACAAGCTAAATGGATATCAAAAAGGCTTTGAACAATGGTACCATTTAAAAACTTACTTAACACCATGGAGTGCACCAAGACCAAAGGGAAATAGCTTTTCTATGTATGCTTCAATCATTTAGCCTAGGAACCAGAGCAATACTGTCTTAAAAACCTGCTTTTTAAAGCCTTTCCCTCTTCATAGATTTACAGCAAGAAAGGCCCTCAGAGACTGTCTAGTACAACTTTTTTTTCTAGTACAACAGAGAAACTGAGGTCTAGGGATGAGCATGGTTTCAGAGGGCTGGTTTCCCTTCTTTCCCACCTGAAGCATAAAAGGGTGGTGTGGAAGAAAGGAAGCTATGAGTGACTGGATGGCCTGAAATAGGATCCCGGAATTCTGTGACAGTGAAATTACAAGAGAAAAATAGGGAGCTCCCACTGACCCGCTCTGGTTAGTTTGATGGATACTTAAGTTTAACAGGGAAAGTAGAACTATAACAAAATTAAGTATCCTGTGGCTCTTTTTAATGGTTTTCAAAAAGTTGGATCACCATTGTTAAGAAAAATGAAGACAAATTACCTTTGGGCATTTGGTAATAGGATACAGAAGTGAATGTGTTTTTGATTTTTAAGGCTCATGCCTTGAAAGCAAGAGAGTGGCTCATGAATCTAACAGCACCAATGAAAGAGATAATGCTAATTGAGACAGGAACTGATCTCAAAGTAAGCAGCATGATCTCTGACACAGAGGTTTCTCTGCAGAATGTGTCTAAGCTCTGCTGAGATTAGGTCTATAAGGGAAAAGAATGGACACAGAAGTAAAGACAAAGACTGGGAATTGGTGTTGGGGGAGAGTCCTGGATTTATATCATTACTAATCCTCACCATCACCCACCCACCTAGGCTACATCATGTCTCAGGAGATCAGAGGGCACCAAGGAAGTGAAGGCAATGGGCTGTCACAGAGGTTCAACTACCAAGGTAATGAGTGAATCACTAGAGCAATGGATGAGGAAGTGGTCTAAGGAGGGGAAAGCAGAGTTCTTGTCAGTTGAGAAGATCTAGTAGCTTGGAAATTTTACAGAAGATTTCTCTTACAAAGTCACCTGAAAACAGTTACTGGCCCAAGATACAATATTGCTCTCTATGCCCTTCTCAGGTAACTTAAATGAGTAGTTGGCAATACCTGGTCCATTAAAGATGAATTTCCTCTACTTCTTCTCCGAGGGGGAGAGCAAGGGAAAGGGTGAAATTTTGTCAAGAAATGGGCTTAACAGGTTGAACATGTATGCCTTTAAATCAATCACCCTTCCCTCCTATCGTGACCAACCTGTTTTGAGTGCAATTAGATCTTGCCATGTGGGTGGCACTCCATCTGAATTGTATCCAGATTTAGCTTTGGGGACCTTGCCACCAAGGAATGGGATGTGACAGGAACAGCGCCTGCTTTAGGAGTACAGGGCTAGTTTCCCTTTAACACAGGAAAGATTTCTTAGAGTCCTCATTGATTTGGTCTATGGGAAATTGATTTTGAAAGTTTTAGCACAATTATTACTGTCTTTTTGATCAAGCATGGCCAGTTGCTATGGTGAATGTAGAGGAGAATAGCATTTTATGTGAATCAGTATCCATTTTAACATCAGGAATTATATCCTTTTAAATAATTTTAAATAAAATTGTGGTCCATGAGTATCACATTGCATTCAAATGCCAGATCTGAATTAGCTGTGGTCCAGAATATGAAGTGACTTGATTAAAGTTACACAGGTAACATGTATCAGAGTCAGTATTTGAACTTGGGATCTCTAGTTCCAGAGCCAGTGGTCTTTCTATAGTATCACCCTATTTCCTTTTGCTTTTAACTTTCAATTTGGAAATTAACTACAATAGAATTCATTTAATTTTGCTTTGCCCTACAAAATGCTCACTTAAGAAAAGAAATGATTTTATTCAACTTTAGAATTAAATTCAGAATTAAATATGGGCTTTGATTTAGGGATCCATCATATTTCCCAACCTGATCTCTTTGCTAGAGGGTTATCACTGTAATACACAATAATATTTCTGGAAAATAGTGAATAAACAATTTTTTAAAAAAAAATTCAACTCCCAAAATGTAGAGATTAGAAATACTTGGGCAAATTGTCTAGCAGCATATTATCAGGTTCTTTAGAAATCAAGCTTTTTACTCCTTTTTACTCCTATAACCTGGAATTCTGGGTGTTTTAAAATTCACAAAAGCTACATTCATGTGATAGTGGGGAAGGTCCAGAGTAAGCCAGCTTGGCATATCTTCTGAGCTTCTTAATATAAAGATCACAGATATTCCAGATATTAAATATAAGTGGCGAGAATACTTCTATTATTTTAAAATTAGATTCTGTAGATTAAAACTCACAGATTCAGTGGGGCATGGAGAGAGGGACTTGGGAAAATTTAGAGAGAAAAATCCTTAAGCCACACCCTAATCATTCATTGTTAGCTACACAGGTACACTATAAAAAACTATACTTAGTGGGAAGAAAATTAGTCTGGCAACTGGAAGAAAAGAAGTCCTCATCCCAGAGAAACAGACATGCCATGAGAATAAAAACTCCTAAGTTTTTGAAGCATCTCAATTACTTCACTGTAGTATGTATACAGGAGGTACAGAATACAATGAATGGACCACTGTGAAGAGTAACGGCTCAGCAGCAATGACTGTCTGCTTCTAAATGGTTCAATTTTTATCAACACAAAATGCAGGATAAGTGACACCCCAAGAAAGAACAGCCAGTCTCACCAAGCACCTACATACAACTGACTGACCACAGTTTATCTGTCTGATTCCTGCCAAATCTGTATACAGTAATCTGCAGATTATCCTGGAAGCTGCCTTATCACTTTACAGGAAAATATCATTCCTGTGAAATTGTTTCCTATAAAGGAGGGTGAACAAGAAAGGAAAAAACAACAATAAACCTCCTGTTCTTCCCTGGACAGCAGCTCCCTCTGACAGCTTGAACAGAAGTGCCTTACCAACACACTTAGGATGGAAGCATTCACAGAGTTAAAAGCTGGGAAAAGCTGATCCAGGGAAACAGCAGATAAATTAGATACATTTCTGCGTTCTGATGCAAATTCAATTTTTGAGGAACCCACAGTTTTTTCTTCCCTTTGTTCGATATGCTACATCACACTTTTTATGATAACAATTTAAAATCATTGTACGGATGATACAATTTTAGGGACATGATGACTATTCTTCCAGGCAAGCTAGGTGCCTTATAGCAAATGGCATCATCCTTCCTCTCTACACACTTCCAAAAAGGAAAAGAAAAATGTTAAAATTGATCATTGTTTCAAATTATGGCCATCTATATGATAAAATTAATCTCAGATAGGAACTAAATTTAGAATAAAGAGAATTTTCCTTTGTAACTATATTTTTCCTCAGTAATTTTGACCAAACTTACCCAGTTCTTGCAACTGGATCTAATTTCTTCATCTAAGAGATATTAAATGCTGTAATTATCTATCACATCAAAACATCTATGGAACATTTTTTAGGTCTCTTCTGGAGTCCATATACCAACCTACTTAAGGCCTGTGTTTCGTGAATTTCTAACCATTAAAAAATTCTATACATGCAGATATAAGATACATATTATGTTTTTAGGTTTTGGGAATGTTACTGAAATTTAACTTTGAACAGGGGATAGAAGGGAGGTATACAGGATTGTGGTAAGTAATTTTAGGAAATATAAAACTGTTAAGAATCATTAACTCAGGCCTTAAGGGCTTGAAACTTACTGAAAGCAGTATCACAAGTATCACAAGTGATTTGTTGATGTAGCCGGTTCACACAGAGGACATACGGTGAGCTTACTGGGCAGAGGATGGACCATTCCAGGTTGGAAAAAATGGAGCAAGTTCATGCTTTTGTGCCAGCGGTGAGTGGTCACTGTACTTACAGTCTGGGCAAGACAGGGAGCCAGAGAAGGAAGCAACAGAAGGAAAGAAACAAAAAAAGGAAGAAAGGAAAGTAGTTCCTGACAAAATTGATAATGACTTCACTTTCGCTGCGTATCACGATTCACTAGACTAATGATTCCTTCCATTTCTTAAGACTGAGCACATTAAGGATGGGGCAGGTTATCCTGGAAAACCATGGGATGATGAAGAAGGAGCAAGTTTCTGGCCTTAGCTTTTTGCCTGCTTTGTATCACATTATTTCTCATAACAATCTGTCTTTATTGGAATGATTCTGGAAGTCTTGGCTTCAACTCAGGCCTATCTATTGGCTCAATTATTACCGGTGAGATCAGATCAAAATTCACTGTGACCATTCAGCATTTTTTCTTTTTAATTCTATGGACAATTAGACCTTAATTTTAAATGTAGGTATCTGTTAAAACATATTCAGACTTCATTACAGTAGTCTTTACTCCTTGGTTGCCACTTTAATTTTGTGAATGGCACATAGAAATAAAAGGAGCTGCAGGAAGATCTGCAGAATCTATACCTTCAGCAAGCTCTTCCCACAGACCTAAATCACAAATATCTTAGCTATAAAGCACTGCAGCTATTCCCATAAAAAAAGCAGCCCACCCCACTCTCCCAGCTATCTATCATTCACTGGGATGCATTTTGCTATTGACACATGTCTAGCTTGGAACGATTCCTAGGTTAAAGGAGTGATTACAGAGGACCAACTGCCTTAATAGATATAGGTAAGGGAATAAAGGAAGCTGTTATTTGGTTAACTGAATTATTCTTTTTCATTATAAAGGCTTTATAAAATTAAATAGTAGGAGCTCTAGGCTACTTTACACTGAGCAGATCCCATATCTTCAATTTTAATTGATTAATATGATTCATCACTAGAAGAAATTCAGATTAAGAAAATTAGTAAGTAATATTTATAATTTAAGCAGAGAAAATTAATATATCCTGGAAGATATTAATTGCCTGAATCTGTATGTAAGGTTAATTCTGCCTTTAATTACACATAAGCTTATGGAGGGCAATGTCTAACATAATTAAAGTAAGTGAACAGAAAAAGACAAGGGTTTTCTACCAGTTATTAGTTCTTATTATACAGCTTTGTGATAAAAAAAAAATCTCCTGTACAAACTCACACTCATACACACAGATGCACACAATCAATATCTATACTATTTCCAGAAAACCAAATTTTTATATTAGAATGTAATTCAGTTCACAGACATATGTGTTTTCCTCCTTATACTCTATTAGCATTCAGCATCCTTGCTCACAAAAACAGCAATGTCTGATTCAGTAACTGTCTGGTCAAGTGAACATTCCTTCCCTCTGCTTGACCTCTCCCACATACTCAACCCAATCTACCTCAACCCTACCTATACACTGTCTATATTCTATACTCCCCTCTACCTTTTCCCTTCTAATGTGCCATCTGTAGCCCCTCTGTTTTTTAAAGAATATTTTATTTCTTTTTCTGCTTTGACATCACCTTCCTCCTCCTTCCCTTCCTCCCTCCCTTCCTTCCTTCCTTCTTTCCTTCCTTATCACCTATCTTACCCAAGCTGGAAGTACAGTGGCTACTCATGGCTCTGATGCCAAAACTAAAGTTTTAACTTGCTCTGTTTTTCCAACCAGGGCTGCTTTGCCTTTTCTTAGATAGCCTGGTGGCCCTTTGCTCAGCAAGTTCACCACTAGACTTAGTGAGGACACCCAATCTGCTCTAGTATGACTGCAGCTCAGAACTCTCGAGCTCTGATCCATCAGACTTAACTCCATCCAGGTAACAGAGATCACAGGTACGCACTACCACCCTCAGCCACAGCTTGGTTATTAAAATCATAAGGGTTTCTTTTTGGTTCTTTCCAGTTACATTGCTGCAGTCATTGTACACACTGCTTCTTCGATTTTGCCTGTGCTGCTCTACATCAGTTCATACACCTTCCCATGCTTCTCTGAATTCTTCACGTTGCTTACTTGGGTAGTCATAGTTCATTACTTATCCATACTACAATTGGCTGAGTCCTTCTCTGAATGACAGGCATCTACACTGTTTCCAGTTCTTTGCTAACACAAGAAGCGTTGTTATGTGTATTCTTTGGTGTAGGTGGGAACTTTCTTTTTGTCTTTGATCTCTTGTGATATGTTACGGCACCTCTAATTCAAGGCTATGGACATTTTAATCACCTAATCACCTATTTCTCTCACCAGCTCACTGCTCCATAGCGGTACATTTGTGTGCCAGTTGTTCTGCAGCTCCTCCAAAAGTCACTATTTACAAATATTTGAATCTTTTGTTATCTTTGACAATGTACTGGTTATGTGGTGAAACCTCAGAGTTCTTTTGCTTTGCACATATCTTAAATATTAGATTTAGAGCAATGTTTCATATCGTTAATAGTTTAAAATTCTTTTAAGAAAAGTGTGTTCATATCCTTTGACCACACATCCTCTAGGCAATGACTCTTGGTTTCATGTATCTGTATTAATTCAGCATACATATATGTGTATATATATATATATATGATATTAGACCCTCACCAGCGATATATGATGCAAAAATTCCTGTTCCCTCCCCCATCTGTCTTCCTTTACATTAGCTGTATTCATGGGGTGGGTAAGGAAGAACTTCTCAATTTCCTCTTTGCTCTCTATCATCAACAACTCCTACTCCATCTACCTCTCCTTTCAACCTTGGTCTCATCATCTCAAACTTTTTCTATCTTCTAGCATTCATGGAAACTTGGCTCCATATGGAAGAAACCATATCCTCACTCCAAGTACTGGGTGATTTTTTTTTTCTCATGTCTTTGGCACACATGGCCAGAAAGAGAATGCACACACCTTTCACTGTCTCTTCCAGATAAAACTACTACCACCATTTCTTAGCAAACTTTTCCTCCCTTGAGATTTCAAAGACTTACTGTATTCTCTATTGGCATCTACGAGTTCATTACTTAGTCCACAGACTTGCTCTCCTCTCCACCCTAATCACTGCATTCATACTCAGATAGAACAACATATACATTAAAGTCCCCTCAAACATGCTGGTCTCCAAATTCTTCAGTGACCTACATGACTCTACCTCAGTCAATCATAGGGGTGGTGACATTTATTAACCAGTCAAAAAACATCGATGAACAACATGTTATGAATCAGGAACTGTGTTGGGCACTTGGAGCACCTATAAGTAAACTACAAAATATATGCAAAATAAATGCAAGATAATTTCTTTTTTTTTTTTCTTTAACGTATGCACTTCTATTTGAACTGGTCTTAAATCAGTGTACAGGTAAAGCTCCTCCCCTCTCCCAGGTACTGGCACCAATCTCATAAAACTCACAAGGAGATTGTAAAGTCTTCATTCACATCTATGTTGGGGGCAGGGAAGGAATTTAGGGGTTCATTCAGTATGGTTGACAATTTAAAAAAAAAGGAACAAGTATTAAGGCAGAAGATACAAAAAGTTTTTTTTAAAGGATTACATTAATTTACATGTGAAGCAATACTAGTATCTTCCCCCTCCATTCCTCCCTATCTGGATTTGTTACTTAGCTCCTTTGCTCTAGCAGAAGACACCCTTCATGGAGGCTCATAACTCTGTAACAGTGCATTATACAATATTTGGAATGACTATTAAAAAAACAAAAAACAAATGTACAATGAGAGTCCTGAAGATGCACTGTAGAACTCTGGAGATGTTTGCCTCCAACATACTTAGACTGCTCATCACCTTCACCATTCCAGTTTTTAAATCCTGAGTCAAGCACCAAAAAAACAAAACAAATAAAACAAAAAAAGCCATGCCAATCTCATCTCTTTTCTGGGCCATTATCATGTCACACCATTTTGACCTCCCCCCCCAAAAAATAAAAAAAACACAAACAGTCCATTTAGAAGCATTTGTGGTGGACAATGGAGGGCCCAGATTCATCATACTCCTGTATGATGCTGATCCACATCTGCTGGAAGGTGGAGAGAGATTCCAGGATGAAGCCTCCAATCCAGGCAGAATATTTGCACTCATGTGGGGCAATGATCTTGATTTTCATTGTGCTGAGAGCTAGGACTGTAATCTCCTTCTGTATCCTGTTGGTAATGCCTGAGAACATGGCGGTACCACCAGCCAATATGGTATTGGCATACAAATCCTTATGGATCAACATCACACTTCATGATTGAGTTGAAGGTAGTTTCGTGCATTCCATAGGATTCCATACCTAAGAAAGATGACTGGAACAGAGCTTCTGGGCACCAGAACCTCTTGTTGCCAATGGTGATAACCTGACTATCAAGGAGCTCATTGCTCTTTTCCAGAGAGGACCTAGACGCAGCAGTAGCCACCTCCTGCTCAAAGTCTAGAGTGACTTAACGCAGCATCTCCTTGACGTCATGCACGATTTCCCTCTCAGTTGTGGTAGTGAAACTATACCCTCTCTTGGTCAGGATCTTCATGAGGTAGTCTGTCAGATCACAGTCAGCCAGATCCAGAGGGAGGATGGCATGGGGAAGGGCACAACCTTCATAGATGGGCACAGTGTGGGTCACACCATCACTGGAGTCTATCACAATACCAGTGGTATGACCACAGGCAGACAGGGACAGCACAGCCTGGGTGGCAACATACATGGCTGGGGTGTTCAAAGTCTCAAACATAATCTGAGTCATCTTTTCTCTGTTGGCTTTGGGGTTCAGGGGGGCTTCTTTGAGCAGCACAGGGTGCTCTTCAGGGACCACATGGAGTTCAGTATAGAAAGTATGATGCCAGAACTTCTCCATGTAATCCCAGTTGGTGACAACACCATGTTCGATGGTGTACTTCATGGTCAGAATACCTCTCTTGCTCTGGGCCTCATCCCCCATGTAGCTCTCTTTCTGGGCCATAACCCACTATCCCACCCTGATGTCTGGGGTACCCAACGATGGAGGGGAAGACGGCCTGAGGGGCATCGTTTCCGGCAAAGCCAGCTTTGCACATTCCAGAGCCACTGTCAACAACGAGAACAGCAATATCATCATCCATGGAGAACTTGGAAGTGGCAAGTTTAAACCCTTAAGAGAGGACCTGGAGGCAGCGGGGAGGCGAGTGCACGCTGGGTGGGAGAGCTTGGAAGCATTAGTAATTATGGGGATGAGAAAATGCTTCCTGTACAAGGCTACACTTGAGATGAGATTTCAAAGAAGGGTTTCTAAGAGCTGGAGCTGAGGAGGGATTGATTTCATTTCTGGTACATGGGTCAGCCTATGCAAAGGCATGTCAATGGGAGACAATGTTACATTTAAGGAACAGTGAGAGGAAATAGTGTGCACTAAGCCTACAAGTGTAGAATGAAGCCAGGTTGTGAAGAGACTAAAATATCAAGAGACTACACTTTGTTCTAAAGACAACAGGATGTCTCTGGAATTATTTGAACAAGGGAGTGGCGCAGTCAGACGTGTGCATTAGGAATATCACTCTGCAGCTGTGTGGAGGATAGATTAAGGAAAATAATCCAATTAGGTGGCTTTGGGCAATAAGCTAGGTGAGGGTTGATGAGGGTTTAGACTAAGGTCATGAACCTTTGAGTAGAAAGGGAAAGATGCAAGAGATATTCTAGAGCTAAAAGCAAAAGGCCTTGGCAATTGGTGGGATATATACAGGGATGGGGTGAGGGATGAAAAGTGATTCATAAATTTAGGATCAAGTTGACTGGAAAAATAGTGGTATCATGGACAAAAATAGAAAAGTTGAGAAGAGGGGTGGTGTGTTTTTGAGGAAACATAATGAATTCTGTTTCGGACATGGTGAGTGTGAGATGCCTATAGGACATCCAGCAGGAAATATTCAATAGGCAGTTGATGATGTAGTACTAGAACTCAGGAGAGACAATAAATAGGGCAGGATACATAGTAGTCATCTGCATAAAAATAATAATTGAATATTTAGGGAGACAAGATCACTAAGAGAATAAAGAGAAAATAGAAGATGGTTCAGGACAGGACTTTGGGGTATAGCTCCAGTTGTAGGGCAGGATATGGATGACATGTCCAGCAAACTGGACTGAGGAGTGGCCAGATGGGTGGGATGAGAATAACAGAGAACAGTGTCATGAAAACCCAGTAGACAGAAAGCATCCAGGAAGAGAGGGCTGTCAAGTACTGCAGCTCCCGTGTCAAATAATGTAGAGAAGTTAAAAAAAAAAGGAGGCTATGAAAAGGCCATTGGATATGGCAATCAAGAGATTACCTTTGGAGACTGCAGCTTCAGTTGAGTGATGAGATCAGAAGAGAGGAGAGGAATTGGAGGCAACTAATACAGACAGGTTTTTGTAGGAGTTTGGCTACGAAAAAGATAAGAGCAAACGCAGAAGTTTACAGTAGACAAAATCCAAGAAAATATGCAGTAAAGAAACCACAGACTTAGTTATCTATGCATAAATAAGCCTCCAAGCAACTTTCCATTTTCTATCAGCAGCTCTATTAGGTTTCAAACCATGGAACTTCCAGCCTCTGAAATATCATTTGACTCTTTGACTTCTGAAAACTCATCATCACAGAGATTGACTCAGTTTTTGATACCCAACACCTTCTCAACTCCATCACTTGTCTCTCCCTTCTAATTGGAAGATTAGAAGGTAAAGCAGTTTGTTTCTTGAAGAAGACCAAAGACATCAGGTAGGTTATGTCTTGACTTGCAAGTGAATTGGATTTAAGTGAGTCATTGCTGTGCAGTCATCAGACTCACTCTCTCCTCCAGGCCTCGAGAGTCCAGTGGCAAGACACTGATCAAGAGGACTGGCAATGGCCCATAGGGTAAAGCAGTAAACTCCTCCCAAAGACTTCCTTTATGGAGGGCTTAGAACTTTGCAGATAATTTCATTTTCCATGAACTTTTAAACTTGGTTTCAACTCCATGGAACATCATGCCTCAGAGTTGGGTACCCCCAGTAACACCACCCCCTTTTGTTTGTGGTCTTTCCTCATTAAACTGTAAGCTCTTCGAGAGCAGAGGCTTTCGTTTTCTTACTTGTAGCCTCATTGCTTAACATGGTGCCTGGCACATAATAGGCACTTAATATTTACTGAATTGAAAATGTATCAAGTATATATGACAAGAAAGATGAAGTAAAGGTCCTAATATCAAAGAGGAAAATTTGACTTCAGGCATTCAAAGTATTCAAGCAGAGACTAGATATGCCCACTCATATGGTATGATGTTGAGGAGATTTCTTTTCAGGTTGAGTTGAGTTAGATGGTTTGTTAGTTCCCTTTCACCCTGGGTTCTGTGATCCTTTCAGTCACCCAAGTTCACCCTGGATTCTTCCCTGACCTATTCACTTCTCTTCTCTCCTAATAAGCAGTCATGCCAAGTCTAGTCACTACTACTAACAATATCTCTCACATATGTTCTTTTATCGCCAATCATACTGTCAGTGCTCTAGTTAAAGCAATCACTACCTTTTGTTTGGAATATTGTGATAATGTTATAACTAGTTTCTCTGTTTCCAGCTGCCAAACTAATCTAATTTACAAGTCTAATTATGTCATTCTTCTGCTAACAAATTTTCATTGGCTTCCTATTGATTGTAAGATAAAAGATAAATTTTTCAGATTGACATTTAAAACCCTCTACAATTTGACTCCTGTCTATCTTTTCAAACATTTCATATTATTCCTCTTCATACATTCAATGCTTCAGCCAAGATGATGGCATTTCCTCTATCTTCTAACTTCATGGTTTGGCATGACACAATGGTTCTCTTACGCATAGAATGCATTCCTGGAACTCTGTATTTTAGAATCTATGGCTTCCTTTCAAGGCTTAGTTCAGGTGCCAACTCCTTTGGAGAACTTTTCATGATCTTCCCAAATTTTTAGGTGCCGTCTCATTCCTCAAATTATCTTGTATTTAGGCATGTGGGCAAACTATAAATCTCCTGAATAAAATGTTATATTTCATTTTTATATCTGAATTCCTAAAACCTACCACACCACAGTGCATTTGCTCAATAGCAGGTGCTTAATAAATGGTTGATTTCAACTACAACAGCTTTATTTCAAACTAAATAAAGACCAACAATCAAAGTTAATCTCATTAGAACAAAGGATCAGCTTTATTATTTTCTGACTAAAAAGGCAAAGCAATTAGAGAGTTTTCTGCTTTGTTGTCTCTTGAAAAGCACCCTAGACTTGGAGTTAGGGGACCTGGGTCCAAATGCTATCTCTGCCTCCTACTTGTGAAGCAGCTGGTGGTACAGTGGATAGAGTGTTGGGTCTGGAGTCAGGAAGCTCTAAGTTCAAATATGGCCTCAGACACTTACTAGCTGTGTGACCCCAGGCAAGTCAATTAATCTTTTTTGCCTCAGTTTCTTCACCTATAAAATGAGAATAATTAGTAACTCTTAGCTTGAAGGGCATTGTGAGGATCAAATCTGTAACAGTACTTAGTACAATGCCTACTACAGAAATGCTCATCTCCTTCCCTTTGGCAATCATTTAACCTGTTGGAGCCTCAGTTTCCTCATCTCTAAAATTAAGAGGTTGGACTAGAGGACTAAGGTTCCCCATAATGCTGAATCTGAGTCTCTCATTCTAAATACTTACCACTTCTAAATACTTTCCTCTTGTATTAAAGTTACTTATTTATATTTTATTTCCTTTAGTAGCCTGACAACTTTTCGAGGAGTATGACCTTGATTTGCTAATATTTATTTCCAAATGAATTTCCTGTAAACATTCAGCAAATTTTCAGCTGAAACGAATGAAACTCTCTCCCTTTGCCCTATTTCTGCTTGAAATCCTGTGTTTTAGGGCTCAGTTAAAATGCTTCTTCCCTTCTTCAATGAGATCCTTCCTGATGCCCCGAACCAGAAGTTCTATTAAATTTCAGAACACCTTACTCAAAAACCCTTTTATTTGCCTTTATTCTCTTTTGTATTAACTGAGTTCATATCTTAACTCCTTAATTGCTTCTCTTTGAGAAGCAGGGTCATATCTTATTTATTTTTTAAATGTATGCTACAAGTTAATGACGCTTTTCTTTAGCTTTCACTCATTTAACTGATCAAAACTCATAAAAGATATTTATAAATGTTCCTTCTCTATAGCCTTTGCTAATTATGATATGTTACAATATATGACATGTATGTGATATAACAATTCCCCAAATATCTCCGCTATTCATGAACACATTAGACCTCTTCTCAAACTTTCAGGGACTATTTGTTTTCCTTTACTTTCCTTTTTATACATTTATATACATTTTTATACATTAAAGAAAAGTGATTTCTATTGATATTTTACTTTTGTAATACTTATTTCCCCTCCTCTCAGAGAGATAGCTGATTCAGCCAAGATTCTTTTTTAAAGAGGAAGAGGGGCAAAAAAGGAAACAATAGTAAAACTAATAACATATCAACAATACACAATACACACAATGCTCCACACCCACGCCCCACTCCATTTCTGCAAAGGCATGGAGTTGTCTTTGTTTCTCTTCTTTGGTGTAATGCTTGCTTTTTGTAATTGTGTAACACTTTCAGTTGTTTGATGGTGGTTGTTCCTTCCATTTACATTGCTGTAGTCACTGTGCATATGTTTCACTCTGTATAACAAGTTCATGTATCTTTTTACGTTTTATTGTCGTCATCACATTCATTGTTTCTTAGAGGACAAGAATATTCCATTACACTTATGTACCACAATTTATTTAGATATTCCCGAGTCACTAGGCATCTTCTTTGTTTTCAATATTTTGCTACTACATAAAGTCCTGCTATAAATCTTTTGGTGTCTGTGGGATTTTCTTCTTATCAATGACATCTCTGGGATCCACTATTATGCCTAATAATGGAATCACTGGATCAAAAGGTATGGATATTTTAGTCACTTGATTTGCCACAATTCCAAATTGCTTTATGAAATGGTTGTACTATATGGGAATTTGTTTCCATGACTATGGTCTTGGAAGGTTCTTGCTTTTATTTTTTTTCTTACGGGGGTAGGGTAGGGTGAGAAGACATGAAAAAAAATAAACGCTTTTTATTTTAAAATTTTAATTTAACTTAGAATTAGTTGTATTGATTTATAGCTTAATTTATTATTGATTTATAGCTTCACCAGCTATTGTCTTTCATCAGGGTCTTTCTTTTCATAACCCCTCTAACACTATCTATATCTTTTGTCATTTTGGTAAATTTCCTAAATAGTGTGTGTGTGTGTGTGTGTGTGTGTGTGTGTAACTTACAGAGTGTTTTGATGTGTATTTTACTCATTATTGTTCTTTCGGAGCAGAGGTGTAAATTCAAAAGTCAAAAAACTTTTGACTGTAGTTGATTTAGATTACAATGTAATTGAGAAATGTTTAACAAAATGAAATCACAATACAACATAAATAATGTTAGTATTTTTAAGTCAACATACTGTCCAATTTGAGTTTGACACCACTACTTTGGAGCGTACCTGTTATAGTTTACAATTGTTTTAAGAAGTCTTCGTTGTCAGAAGTATTTGGCTTTTGAAATGAAAATTGTAAAAGAAAAATGGATGAATCACACAATAACAGTGATATTAGCTTTAAGGGAAAATTCCTCCTTTAGGAGTAAGATAATTCTTTCTGATAAGAAAAATCAGTAGCATTTTATGTTCCCCTACCTTTTCCGTCTTTCTCTTTTCTTTCTTCTTCGGTTTTAAAAATTGGCATTTAATATTTATAAGATTATAAAAATTAGATACAGTCAATTGTTTTGAAACAAATTTTGCCTTCCTTAGTTTTCATTTTCTCATGGAATCTCAAATCTTATACTCCATAATTCCATTACTCAACCAGATTTTTTTGCCTCTCTGTGAAGACAGAAAGGCCTAGGAAAAACAGCATCTGATGATACGGTAGAAAGTGGACTGAAAACCTTTTTGTCTTATGATTACTTAGTTTGAGCTACAACAGATTCATATGCCATATGAAAAAAAATAATGACTTTGATGTTTGAAAGAAAAAGTTGAGGTAAGATAATTCTTATTATAACTGTAAGAAAGGCAAAGGGATTCTCCACCTGTGCTTCTGGTCCATGGATGTCTATCTATAAATCACTTAGCTATACTCTCACAGAAAAGTAGCAATGGTATGATGGTATTTCTATCTAAAATCTGGTTCCCTGCAAGAAATAGAGACTGGAAAGCCTATTCCATATTGTCATCAGTGGAACTCTAAAGGGAGTTTCCTGTGTCTTTATGTATACAAGCCTTGCTATTGCACTTGTTTTAATTAATCAATGAAATAAGCCTCAGTGCAAGAATGTGTTTAAATAAACAATCAAATTTCACAACACTGGATATTCTAGCCTTATTCAAGAAACTGATACAAATTTGATGATTAATCAATAGGTGCTTTAATAATACAATTTTCTTTTTAAAAGAGAATAATTTTCTATTCCAAAGTTTATGTTTCATAAGACTGAGGTTAGCTGCATATTCTAGTACCATAATCAAAAAATATCAACAGAACAGCTTTTCTTGGCCATTAGAGATGAAGAACTGAATGGGCCATAGCCACCGAACTATCTGCCTAATGAAATCTTAACTCATTAATTTATCTATGGCAAAATATGTTGACCTCAAGATGATTCACCACAAGGATCAGTCATGAGGTACCAAGGGAGCAGGGAAGAGACATGCAGAGCAGATGAACAAAGAAGACAAAAGAGTTTCACAAAGTGGCTAAAGCTTGGACAGTATCCAAGGTTTAAGTCCAACTTCATGCCTTTTCTAAGCTGCCTAAGCAATTTCCTACACAAGCCCAGCAGGTTTGGATTCCATCAAACTATCCAAACATTCCTATATAAAAGTTCTATTTCACTCCATGAAATCCAAAAATAGGAGAGCAAGAAATATGACATTTGTTATGTTTAGTTACAGTGTGTGTCATAAGCAGGCCTGCCATTTTTCATTAATGAAAAATCTTTTAGAAAAGTAATGTTGTCTGGCAAAATTCTTAATGTTATCATGAAACTACAATATATGCTGAACACAACTGACTAGAATTTTTTACTTAAAGATGACAAAAATTTAAGTCAGAAGATTTCTATCACAAAATATTGAAAATTCTTATATGAATAACAGATACTATATCTGTACTCTAACCTCTTTTTCATCTCTTGTGAACATCAAAAGCTATTAGGTCATTAAATGGAGTAATTACTTGGAAAATACAATTTTTTTAACCACAGTCATTCATTTCCTAACAGTTGTTCAAGAAGAAAAGATGAGTTTCCTAGTTTTTTTTTTTATTTTTAGAAAAGATTATCTTAAATTCATGCTTAAAATTCCTAGAAAGTTTGCACATTTAGTCTATTTTTCCTTAATGATATGACAACAAAGCCTATATATAATCTCATTTTTTTCCTATTAAAGTGCTGTTAGGTGGGACAGATAAATAAAAGTTAATCTTTTATGAAATATTTTCAATTATCAAAAATATTTTCATGCCCAAATTGAAAAAAGGTTTAAAAATCTATTTAATCCTAGTGAATCCAAATTTCAGAGCTTAAGGGTCCCTGAGAGATTATCTAGCCTACTTGGAGTTTCTTGACACCTAGGCCAATCCTCTTTCTATATTATATTACTTCCACTAAAAGATATGTAACCAAAGATAGCTGAAAATAGTCTCATTTCATGTTGAACTCTAAAAATTGCACATATATAACATTTAAAAAAACCAAAAATTTAAATATAAAATTTATCTTTATAACTAAAAAAGGAATTGAGTATGTTAATGAGGGAAAATAAAGACGCTGGTAGTAGCATAAGTAAAGAGAAACTAAGAGAACAAACAGAAAATTCAAGTTTCAATACCACTTCATATACCTACTAGCAAAATAAGGGCTATCAAGTCATTACATCTAGGAGCCTCAGTTTCTCCATTTGACCCCTTTCTCCTTGGACAAGATGCTCCATCTCTCAACTCCATGTATTTTCATTGGTTTTTCTTCATGTCTGCCATACTTTTATTTCTTGTCTCCACCTCACGGATTCTTTTGAGTACCAGGTGAAATTCTACTTTCTGCAAGAAGTCTTTCCTAACTGCCCTCAATTCTAATGCCTCACCTACTGGGGACTACCTATTTATTCTGTGTCTTATCTTGTTGTACATAATCGCTTGTGTGTGGTCTTCTCCATCAGGAGAGCTCCTTGTGTGGAAGGACTGTGAATCCCCAGTACTTAGTCAGTATCAGGCACATAGGAAGTGCCTGATAAATATTTGTTTACTTATCGGTAAAATGGGGATAATTGTTGTATTACCAAACTCAGAGAGTTTTGATAAGGAGGGTGCTTTGCAAACCCTAGAGTATTATATAAATCTGGCTCCAAGCTATCTTTAAGTCTTGTTTCATGTTATTCAATTTCATGCTCTCTAAATTACAGCCAAACTGTACTATCAATTGTTCCTGGGTCTCATTCTGCCTCTGTACAATTATTCAGACTGTTCCCTAAGACTGAAACATACCTCCCAGTGAAATATTTCTCTTCCTTCAAGACAATCCCATCACATTTTATGATATTTCTATATGTGTCAGAATACATCACCTCTCATTCAACACCTACTTTTCAATGTAAGCTCCCTGAGGGCAGGAACTGAAAAGATTATTGTGAATAGCAACTCACTGGGGACAGTGTCCAGTAAGGAATGCATAAAGGGTTTTAATACAAGTTGTTTGGAAAGGCAGATTGGAATCTGATTGGACTAAGTCTCAGACGCTAGTGTAAGGACTTTGTATTATCTAGCCTTGAGATGATAGGAAGCCACTGAAGATTTTTGAATAAGGAAATGGCATGATCAAACTTTGGGAAAATTATTCTGGTAATCATGGAGTAGAAATTTCAAACGTGAAACAGGTGGCCTGAATCAGATTAAACATAATTGGGAAATACTTAACAAAATATTGTTTAAAAAATAAATACAGATAACATTTCATTTTAAAAATGAAGTCAATATGTGGCCTGCTTGGATCCTTATGTACATTTTAATGGCTCTTGTTTTCTATTTGAGTTTGACACCACGGTTGTAGAGGATAGATAAGAAAGACTAGAGGTACGGAGAACAATTAGGAAGTTACTGCAATATTCCAGGAAAGAAGTGATGCAGCCTTAACAAGAGCAGTGCGCAGGAAAGCAGGCAAATACTAGAGTTGCAGAAGCAGACTGGACAAAACCTGAACATTACTGAAAGTGGGGTTGAGGGAGAGCTAAGAGTCAAGGATGTAAATACAAATAAGAGATATAAAACATGTCATCACCAAACCAATTACCTGTGTAGTTTGTGTTCATGTAGAATCTTTGAAAAAAACGATCGATGCCATTTTAAAAACTCCCTCATCATCTTCCGATATCTCTGTTCCCCAAACTTCCCTTATAAGAAAGATGACTTTCATCTGAACAACTTGACAAACTACACCTTGCAGTATATGTGACATTCTGTTCTAATAGTACCCTACCTCTTTCTACTCAAAGGAGGAAAGTGCTTCATCATCTTTTTTATGGGACAAAATTTCCATAACAAGTCAGAAGTCTACACATATGTATAGATGGAAAGTACAATCATGTTCTCTGGATCAGACAACTGACACCAATCTGGTCAGTTTAAGCATACAAAACAAGTTACATGGCTTTACCAAAAGTAAGAAACTATTTTTTTTAAATTCCCAACTGTCAACAATACAATACAAAATAACAACAATACTCTTTCTGTCAAATAGAAGAACTATATACATTGGTAGTGTCAAATTCAAATAGATATCGATATCTTTAGGCAATAGATTGACATAGAAAACCACAAATTAACATTATATATGTTTTGTGATATTTTTATTTATTTGTAAAACATTTCCCAATTATATATGAATCTAGTTCCAGTCAGCTTTTGGGAGAGTTTGACATCTCTGGTGTACACTATTCCCTTTAGTTCACTGGAATTCTTATGGTTCCAAGACTCAGGGAATGAAATTCCATTACATATTCCAAAATTATCACACTGGATAGTATTGTTCCATTATGAAAGCCTGATTGAAGTAATCATTTTTAAAAGTATATTTTAAATTTTTGTACAATGATGTTATTTAAGTAAAAATCTTTTAAATTTAAATTTCTGGTTTGTAACTATCAGTCCCAATAATCATTTTATTCTCATAATTATTTTATAAGACCAACAAAAGTTGTTTTGCATGAAAATGGCAATTCTACCTAAACTACAGGGGTACAGACATGCTGCAATGATATCAATGAACTGCAATGTGGTGTGTTTATCATGAGATAATCACACCCCTAGAGGATTAGAAGCACTCAGCTGAACCTTGTGCCTCATAACACACTTGGGGTGTCATTATCTCATGATAACCATACTCCCTGTCAAGCCTTATTGCTTAATTAGGGGTTACAGAGGTGATAACAAGACTAAAAGAAATCGGATGAAGAGCACCTAAGATGAATGATACCTTAATCAACTTAAGGTTGCAGAAAGAAACACAGTCAACACATGCATGTGGGGTTTATGCATTTTTTAGAGGGATGGGTTAATGATTGATAAAGAGAAATCAAGATCCACATGTCTTTGACTTTCATTTGCCAGGTGACATAATTTCTTGTGATCAATAATTTAAATTGTGTTTTCATACAGTGTGTAAAATGCTTAAGAAATTAATGGCAACACGAAATTTAACTTTGACCTTAGATACCTAGCTCATACATGACAGTGATTCATCCTAATTCAAATGTGGGATTTAAGTATTAAGTCTGCCATGGATCTAATCAATAAGACCTATGCTATGCAACACTTTAACAAACTAGCCAGAATCCAAAGATGAAGCACCTGATTGCTTTTCACTTCCTTTTTTTTAAAATTAGAACTCAAAACTGGCAAATGTTAAACAAAAAGTATGACACTGAATACTCTGCAAAAACCATGCCCGAATACTTAATTTCAGTTCTTTTGTTCTGTTTTATAAACAACTGCCATATTTGTGGATAGAATACAGCTCGCGTTACGGTACACTTGGAACTGCTTTCCAATTCACTGTGAAACATCAATTATCGTTATCAAATAACAGTATCTCATCTGAGTCCATTATCAAGATGGAGTCTTACTTTAGCTGGACTGCAGCTCTCTCTGTATATCAAGGCTGGCCGCAGTGGCAGAGAGTGAGTGAAAGGCTGTGAAGTAATCAATAACCATCATGAAATTGTGGTCGAAAGGTTGTGAGGATGGAAGTTTCTGATGAAACCTCAACCTTTTTTTGTGCACAGATGATAAGGCTTAACCTTTGCAATACCTGATAACTATGACTCAGTTAGAGGCCGCCGAACGCACACTTTAAAGTGGATCTGAACCTCCAAAGACAGCCTGAAATACTATGATTTAAGTGGAATACAAAACTCACGCCATCAAACACCATCAGGTGGGAGGATTCAAAACCATTGTGAGTCTGGTTTATTGTAAACTGGCAACTCTACTCCCAGAATTCAAAACCTGACTGGCTGTAGGTGTTAAATCTATACAAGTAAAGGTCAGACCCAAAAGAACAATGTTTGCATAACAATGGGTAAAGTGTATCCTGCTATTTTCCCCAGAGGTTATTGAACTGCTGCCTAAGCCTGCGTCTCCGGGAGCTGAACAAAGCCTGCACTAGATCCCTCCCCTCACCCTTCCCCACTCATAAACTGACCCAAGTCAACCTGAAACTGGGGAAACGGTTGTTCTTAATAAAGAAAAACTCAAAGCTACTTCCGGAAGATTTCTTGTACCATCATGTCTTCCATGACATGTCATACGGACATAAGGCGAAAGCAAGTTGGCTGCAGCGCTGATAAAACCAGATTAGACGATCTTCACCGGAGTTTTACTTTTCAGGCTGACGATGGAAACAAAGGAAGTCACTTGAGAAAGGCCACATTACACACCCAAAGGAAACAGTTTTCCCTAAAAGTTAAAGGCTTGTTATTTTTTACATGATGCTTAATTATTATTACAAAATGTCCTTCAAACTCAACAAAAACCCACCTGAACTATTTTTTTAAAAAGGGTAGATTTAAGTCGGAATTCACTAAATACTACAAATGAAATGTGCTTTTGATGTCTTCATAAAAGTGTTTTCATAAATTGGTTGTTAAAAAAAGAGACATTAAAAACAGTATTCTCTCTCTCTACCCTGTTATCTTAAGTGGTCAAATGTATCATAGAATACAAGCAGAGTTAGGTTTTACATTTACAGTCAGTCACTGTTCATTTTAATACCAAGCAGACCAAAATTATACCCCTGAACCATAACCCCATTTCCATGGCTTCCTGAAGCTAGACATTGGCTGACAAATGGAAAGGTATTTTAATAAAAATTCTCTGAATCTGGGTTGACTGAATAAGATTTACGTTTCAAAGAAAATTTTAAGGGTCTTCTGACGGTTAAAAGACATTTTAAAAAAATCAGCAGGAAAAATGTGTTAATAATAATCGTCTATGAAACTCACGCAATTTCTGCTTTGGCGCAAGACGGCGTCAAACAGTAATAAAAGGTGCTACACAGAAAGGGTCTGACAGGACTTGCGAGGACAGAACCAAGCACCTTTTGGGAGGCACAGTAACTGCTGATCACCTTTTAGTAACAGCACCAAGTGACATCAAATACTCAGGGACCGTTAAGAAGTAGGAACTTTTTAATCCTTTTACTAGTGTGATAAATGTCTATTCTTGAGGGTCTTGGAGTCTCTTCCAAAGGTTGTGAAATGCCACATACTAACTACATAACCAACAAGCAAGTGACAAAGGGATTCTGAGTGCATTATATAGTGCCTGGGAAAGTGGAAGAAAACATGTTCTTTTTAAATTTAGAACAATCCAATACTAATAAGAGTAGTGAACCTCAGAGGAAAAAAACCCTAAAAGCTACAGAAGAAGGCAAATCTATTTTTCATTATTTAAATCTTCTAAGGAAAAAAAATTCACGAAGGTAACTAAAAATATGAAATGGAAGGCTTTGCATGATTTTATCAGTACAGGTTAATATATTTGGAAGAGATGTAAAATCAAAATACATTCAGATTGCATTGGTTATAATAAATTTAGAACACAAAGCTGGTCAAATATGCTTAGCAATTTTGCAACAGAGATTCACTGCAATAGATTGAAAATTGAGTTTTGAAAATTTATGCCACTATTACAGAAAAAAAACCTGATGTTTATAGGGAAAATACCTTTAACTAGATCTAATTTTTTTAAAGTGTTACAATAACAGTATAAAATTTCAGATGCAAGGCTACTAGCAAGATCTGGTTTTACTTTAGAAAAATAAAATTTTATTGTGTGGTGTTGAATCTTGCTATGCAGGCATCTACTAAAACAGCACACGACACACTCTTAAAATTGCTACAACACTTCACCCTACATACAATAAATGTTCTCCAGAAATGTTGCCGTTGTTCTGAGGCTACATCAGTTGGCTCCCAGAGCTGAGTAGCAATAAGATAGTATGTTTTATTATGAGTGTCATGGAGACGGTGTGAAAATCCAAAAGCCACAGGCAGTAAGCGGCAATGGGTCAATACTGCTCACAGAGACATTGTGTAGATAATCAACAACGAGGCCCTGGGTTCTCCATGCACTGCAAACAGCTGAAGGGCAAATCAATACAGCCAGGGGAAGGACACTGCCCTGCTCCACTCCCCACAATACACTATTACCACTTTAGGAAAAAACACTCTAAAAATGAAATGAAATCAAACTTTCACTGCAACTAACGATCAGCTACATAATGTAATCAAGTTCATCCTTCAATTAAAGCTCTTCAAATAGCATTTGGCAAAAAAATCAAACAGACTCCAAGATGACCTTAAAGATGCTTTATAAATTAAAGTCTTTCTAAAATTTAAGGAGAAAAAAAGACTGGTAAGAAAAAGACTGTTTTTACTCAGAATTACACACATATGGACCAGGACATAATTACTTTAATGTAAAATGAGTGAAGAAACTTTTTATCCATCTGATAACATACTGTTAATAACCATAAAAATTAAGCTTATAAATGTAATAATTACAAGTAAGCATTTTAACTAAAGGAAGCTTTCCCTGTTTTAACTTTGAGATGTAACACTGTTAATAATTGATTGATTAAGTCCATTCAGAAAAAAATGAACAGGAAATAATACCGTACTAAATTAACAGAACTGTAAATCATATTTGTATTCCTATAATCACTGTTTCCAGAAAAGAAAGATAACACTAATGCATATTACTGGTTCTGAGGGCAACATTTTATAGGTAGTATTTGTATCTGACACCTTGTTAAATATATGATGCTAATATTTCAAGTTTTTCAGTAAAAATTTATGGGTAGGAAAATGTTGATTTATTATTTCTTGAGAAAAAGGTGATTCATCACATCCATCATTCTGTTAATCATAAGATGTTATTTCTAAGCTACTATGTAAAGCCATCTTTCTCGAAACAAGAAAAAAATTGCTGGATGTAGAATTAATAATAGAAAAATTAAAATATTTCTTTTTATTCAAAGTTAAGGCTTCTTTATGTTTCCAACAGGGTGAAACTGTATATATACAGAGGCAGGTCTAGCCTGTACACCCCACTAACAAAATCTTATAGAAAGGAATGCAGTTATGTCCCTGTTGTTTACCATATCAAAACAGAATGCAGCAAAAGACACTGTTACCCAGGAAATGTAAAATTACATCTAAGTAAACTCAAGGAAAGAAATGTAACCTAGAATATTCAGTGTAGTAACAGGGTAGCATTTTCTAGCATTTAAATCAATAACAAGTATTTCAAGGTGATAAAGAAATTTGCACTATATCCTTTAATGCCTCAGTAAAATGCTAACACGAAGTACTACAGAAAATGAGACTATAATTGGTCTGGTAACGTCCATAACCAAAAAAAAAACCAAAAAAACCAAAAAACTAACTATAAAGGATCTGGATTCATAAGCAAATGGTTGATTGTAGTACTGTTAAAAGACTCTATTACTAGGACTCAGTATGTTTACAGTACATGGGTTTTTTTCTTTAGCTTAATTACAGGATTCTTGCTGAGTGGCAGAACTTGAAGCTAGATTTATCTATGGCTGTAACTGAATACAACCTTTTCATTCTGAACACACATTTATGAACTGATTGGTGATGCAAAATAATTTAAAGCAATTTTCAATTTTTTTGCAAAGTTATATTACATTTTCTAGTTACTATGGCAAACAAATTGTTGTACTGTTGCTAGTGTTAGAAAAAAAAACCTTTACAAAAGAAATACTAGCATTTATAATGGTATTAAGTTATCTGAACAGAATACTCCCCCTCCAAACAACTCATCATAAAAAAATGATTTAAGTGGTTACAGTGAACAGTACATATGAATATATACCAATTTCAATGAAAACAATTCAGGCTGAAATGTTTATGATGGGAAATTTGAAGAAGGAAAGAGCAATAATCCTATTCTCCAAGCAGACCGCTTACCCAAGAGACTTCTTATTGTCCCTTCATATCCAACTATATAACAGTATAGAATCTGGGCTGCCCAAACTAACTGTGGACTCTCCACCTCTTTGCCAGATGTGGCTAAAATCAGCTTGTTCAAGTTCTTCCCTTGTTATGTGACACGATGACTGATTTATTTGCATATAGTTCTCCTATTGGCTAAAGAATCCACTTAGAATCTATATGCTGCAAGAAAGAAGGGCCCAGATTAAAGTCGCTTGTTCACTTACAAAACCAAGCATATTTAAAAATCGCTATAAATTGCTTTTTTATAAGAGAAGAGAAAAAGGGTTAGAATATGTTTGTTAGAATACATGCTAGCACATTTTAAATCCCTAAATTCTAATTCTATTTAGAGGTGCTTCTATTTGGTGGGATTTTTAAAAGTCTCATAACTACATGATCAATCCAGGTGATTTAAAATCAATCCCAAAGCCAGACAAAGCCTGTTATAAACAGCTCTCCATTTGCTTTATTGAGAAGGTGAAAGATCGGACGCTCTTGCTTCAAAGAGATATCTCTTCTACACAAAAATTACTCATTTCATAACGCCATCGGAATTCCCTCCCATTTTCTTAGTGGATATTCACAGTAGAAGGGCAAACTTCACAGAATATGCTAATTAGACCTATGCCCATATTGTCTATTGAAAAATAAGTACAAAATAACTAAAAAACTGTGGTCATCAATATCATCAAAACTTCTTTCTAATTTAAAGAGAGCTATTATTGCCATAAATACCCAAATTTCATCATCCGCTGAAAACAGTATCATTTTTTTAACCTAACAGCAGGGTCAACTACAACATCCAAATCAGATATTTCTTTCTTTAGAAAATTCAACATTTTTCTTGTCAACTCCAAAATAATCTTGTGTTCTATTTGTGTGAAACTGCTATCCTTGATGACAATGTGCTGAGCAGGCGTAGGGGCAGCTAGGTAGCCTTGTGGATTTCTGAACTTGGAGTTAGGAAAATTTGAGTTTTAATTGTTTTGAATACTTCCTAGCGGTGTGACACTGGGGAAGTCATCTGATCTTCAGATTCGATTTCCTTACTTGTAAAATGAGGGTAACAATACAGCAGGAACACCAACATGGCAGGACTGTGGTGAGGCTCCCACGTGATGAGATACGGAAAGGGCTTTGGAAGCCTCCAACCATTAGATAAATGTTAACTACTATCATTAAGCAAAGTGGGGCCGAGGTGGAAATGCAGGCTCACAACATGCACGTACCCCAGCAGGCTCCTCTCAAGCCCAGATACGATGCTGCTCAGGAATATTATAATAAATGATAGGTGACAGTGAACACGAGAGGTACATTCCCAGCAGTCCCTGTAGATCGGATCCCAGACAAGAGAAAGGGAAAGAAAAGTCTGACGATCTTCGAGCTGGCCGACTCTGAATTGGGAGAACCCAGACTTGAAAACGGATGCCTTCAACCTTCAGTAGGGCCAGAGACTCATCTAGTCTACCTTGATCTTGACTGTTTCTATGATGATTACGGAGGCTCTGGCATTAATCATGGTCAAAGGGTAGGAACTGTTGACTCCCTGGAAACCTCTGTAGGAGGCAGTGGCCCAGAGCAAATGCCCTACTTGCTGTCTGATATGGAGTTAGTACTCCTGTTGGCTGTTGTAAAATATATTCTTGGATATGATCTGATCATGGAGATGCTCACAAAAATGGTTAAATACTCTGATTCGCCTTAAGGTTTTAAAAGCAGTGCTTTCTTACAAATGTGGAGCACGGTTTACCTCCCGGAATGTTCATGAGACGCATTACTGGCTCCAGGATAATGATGACAAAAATGTAATAATCACACTTATCCAGTGCTTACCACGTGTGTGCCAGGCACTGTGCTAAGTGATTTACAATTACTGTCTCATCTAATCCTCACAACAATCTTGGGAGATAGGTACTGCTATTATCCTCATTTTACACATGAGGAAACTGAGGCAAACAGAGGTTAAGTGATTTGTCCAGAGTCACACGGCTTATCGGTGTTTGAGGCCAAATTTGAACTTGGGTCTTCCTGACTCTAGGCCTCATACTCTACCCAGTAGAGCCATCTAGTATCCCTAAAATCCATAGCAGATAAAAACTAAAACAGTCTTTGTACAGTATCTTACTATATGGACATTCTACTATAATAACCAAAACTTCCATTCAGAAAGGATTTTTATAGAGGGGACCTGGGAGAAAAGCCCTTGATTACTTAACAAAACTACAAGTGCTAGTGAACAAGAGAGATGACTACCTTTTACCATATAAGTGATACCACAAGGTTGTTTTGAGAACCAGATGAGATTTTGTAAAGCATTTTGTAAATCTTCAAGGGCTACATGAATATTAGCTACACAATTCTAGATTGAATTGAAAGCTCTTCCCTTTATTTCTAGAGCCCTAAAGGGATGACCTTGGAGGAGATAAAATTGAGCTATATAAGAAATGTGACGTTAGCATTTACACATCATGTGCTCCTGATGTGTTCCGTCAGTTAAACCATAATGACCTGCAAATTTATATAAAATGTATACCTAGGCCCTTGAAACATATTTATATATGGGATCACAAATATAATCCAAACAGAATTAGAAAATCATCCAGGCAGAAAGAGCCCCAGAGGGCACCTAGTCCAACCCAACAAAGGTGGCACAGTTTAACAATAATGACATTTAACATTTTTATAAAAGCTTAAAATTTCTGCAGAGTTTCACATACATTACTTAACTTGTAAAGTTAACATAAATGAAGAAGGAGGAATGGGCATCACTTCCAGTGTACAGATACAGTGTACAGTGTACAGATGGAGAAACTGGGAGGTTACTATCCTTTCACCATTCTATAACATTTTCAGTCTATAAGTCACTTAATGCCTAACTCCACTATTATCTTCATCCGACACGTGGGGAAAGTGGGGTTCAATGGGGCTACATAATTTACTGAGCTATTATCATATAACTAGTGAGTATGTACAATTTATAGCTGGGAAAGGAATCCATGTTTTGTGTCTCTAAGGTGATTTACAGGGCCACACAAAGGAAGTGGGTGGATCCAGAGTTAGCCATTGTTCTTCAGACTCCTTTTTCAGAACTCATTCCAGTTAAGTCAGACTTGGGGGAGAATTCAACAGTACAAGTGTTGATGATTGATGAAAATGAGGTTTTCTGATATTTTCCATACATCACTGTGTTTGGTATTCATCCCAATGAGGGACAAACTACTATATGTAATTGCATGTACAATGTGACCTTTTCTTACCTCTGCCTGTAGAGGAGCCTATAATTTTACATTTTGATATTGATGTTCACCAGTACTATAAAGGCCTGGATTATAGTTGTATACTTGTAGCTTTGCAACATTCAGCCTTAATTCATTTCTGACAATGCATTTACATAAATTACAGTAAGCCTAGTTTAGGATGATACTTTTGGAGGAAAACTCAAGATACTGATTAGAAGCTTCCTGCATATGAGAAAGTATTGAATCTAAACCAGTGTCAGAGTTCTATAGAAAGTTATATCTTGCTGCTTCTTTTCTTTGGGAAAAAGGGCTATTTCATTTACTGTTCTACATGTTAATGGATAATTTGATCAAAAGAACTTTGAGAACTGACAAGATTGCTAAATTGCAAACATAAATGAAATGGTAATTTTTAAAAGGCATACTTTCAGGGGTAATGGATGGAGAGCTAGAATTAGAGTTTGGAGGGCTTGGGATAAAATCCCACATTTGACATTCACTAGCTATGTGACCCTGGACAAGTCATAAGATCTGTGCTAGAAGGGACTTCAGAAGTCACTTAGTCCCACTACTTCATTTTAGGGATGAGGAAATTGAGGGCCACAGAGTTGACTTGCCCAAGGTCACACAGGTCTTATGCAGTGGAGAGGTAGCATAGGAACTCCGAGTCCTTTGCCAGTGTCTTGCCCCTTCTTATTAATGAACATCACCTCTGGGTTAATTCCCTTAATGCATCTTAGGTGATTCCCTAGGACTTGTCTATTGAGGCACAGGCAGGGCCAAGACTTCTATTTTAGCTTCCTGACATCACAATCACAAAAGGGAAAAGACTGCCACTTTAAAATAATAGTCCTATTTATTGAACTTAGCAAAAAGTTGCTTTATGAGTCAAAGTTTCTTTATCAGAGTAAAGTAAACTGCTTTTTCATATTTTGATAATCATTAGATAATGGAGATCATTTATTCTACCTACTTCCTTCCATGTGACTTCACCTAACCAATTCCTAGGCATTTGTTTTCTCAATCTTAGAAAATTCTAAAAAATAAGTCATCAGAAACTCCCTTGGTAACATATTCTGCAAGCTCTTATTCCAGGAGTTTCTCTCTAATGTTTGCTTAGCTCAAGTTCTCTCTGTTAGAATTAAATTCATTTCTTCTTGAATTCTCCACAGAAGATATTTAACTTCCCCCTTTAATTCATTTTATTATTATACTCTTCTTATTTGGCAAGTACCTATATTTATTTTATAGTATATCTGATATTCAGATAAATAGCACTTAAATATATGATAAAATGCTCATGTGTTTTTAAAGATCATATTGATAACTTTTAATAGACAAATATCAACTAAACATTTACTAATATTTGAGGATGAAGAAACACTCAGAGAATTAGTCAAAAGTTATAAATTAAGTTGCAAGAAATATGGCCAACAAACTATTATGTTTAAGATAGCAGAATTCACTCTCTATGCCTCATATATTTAATTTCATTTGGAGCTCTTGGTAAAGATTGAGTGTGCTATTCTGGCATAAACATCTTGAATTCTAGCATAAGATAAGATAAATTCAAGAAAAAGGAAGAAAGGAAGGAAGGAAAAAGGGAAGGAAGAAAGGAAAGAGGAAAAGAAGGGAAAAGGAAGGAAGAGAAAGAGGAAGAAAGACAGAATTAATAAGCATTTATTAGGCACCAGTAGATGTTCCAGGCACTGTGTTGAATACTTTCCAAGTATTATCTTATCTGATCCTTAAAATAGACCGTGAAGGAGGTGCTATTATCTTCATTTAACAGTTGAAGAAACCAAGGCAGAGCGACTTGCCCAGGGTTACCTGAAGTCAGACTTAACAGATCTTCCTGACCCCAGGCATCATTAAGAAGCAGCGTCCACTAGGTGCTAGAGTCCCTTTTATTAAAGGAGTTTGTTCTATGGAATTTGGATTCAGTCAAAGGGCCACACTTGAGGACCTAGAGGGCCACATGTGGCCTCGAGTCACAGGTTGCTCACCCCTGTGCTAGACAGTGGAGATAGAATATAAAGAACCAAATGTTCCTGATTCCCAAAGGACTTAACATTCTACCTGGGAAGTCAACAGGTCTATACATGAGTTATATGTATGGTAGAGAAAAAGAAGACTATGCAAAAGGACTCAAACTACAAAATTGGCCTTTTAATGTTCTCATACCGAGGCAGTGATATTTCCTTGTAAATAAAATGAACTTCTTCTAAAAAACTGTTTCATTGTAATTATGGAACTATGATAATTACACATATTGCTCCATGTGTTTCTGGACTGGGCATACATAGTCTCTAAAGAGAATTTCATTTTTAACATAGTATACTTGTCAGGGAATTCCTGAATGCTGTGCCAGAAGGCCACCTATTGTTTCTGCTAACCATTCATCTTCTTATCGCTCCTGATCCTCTATTTAAGTCTGTTGCTCTTATGATGGCAGAAACAGCCCCTGCCATAAAACCTAGCACTGAAGAGAGCATGAGGAAAATGACTCAGACATCACCGTCTGACCAAGTGCTATGGTCAATTCTTACTGCAATGTTCTGCAATCACCAGATAAGTGCCCCTGATGTAGAAGCATTCTAGACTGTGTACTGTAGAAAGTGGGCCTGGAGCTTCAGCACTTTGTCTTAAAGCAAAATCAATTTAACTATCCATCAGGTCTCTAAGGTTCACTGCTACTTCTAACTAGGAGTAAAAAATCTTTTTAAAAAGTTATTTTAGAAGATTATATTTTATGAGTTTCTATCAATTTAGATGTTCCTGCTATAGTTTTACTTAGTTCTAGCTATGAATTTTCTTTCATAATTATTATGACTGTAATTTAAATAGTTTTGCTAGACTTACATGTACTAAAACACATTTCTCTCCTTACTGTACTTTTGCAAAAATGTTAGTGACTTCTATCAGCATATTTAAAATTCCACACCAAAGACATGTTTGACCTATTAATTATTTAACACAAATGCTACATATTCTAGGACACATCTTTTTTCTAAAACACATTTAAGGCAACAGAAAATGCAAAAACCCCATTAGATCATGACAATCAAGTCATCTAAAATTTTACTAATATAAGTATACTTTTGTAAACAAAAATCTATGTTTCAGTTTTAGCTTTTAATAATTTATGGAGTAAGAACCTTGTCTGTTTGTCTCCTGGAATTAAGCACTGTTTTTCCACTGAATGTTTGGACATTTCCCAGTAATGTTTACCTAAAATTTACTGTATCTTGAATCATTCAAAGATTTAGGAGGACATATTTGTAGTTTTCAAAGCAGAAATATTTAAAGAATGCTTGCTGTGTATAAGGCAATGTCCTATGTGATTTGGAGAACATTAAGAATGACCTATTCCATGATATTTTCTTCAAATAACCTACTTCTAGAAATTAGCTATTACATTTAAATACAGGTCAAATTAATCTTGAAAGTTAAAAAAATACCCAAGGAATGACCTCATATCTGTAGAATACAGATAGTTGAGCATTTTTCATTTTTGCTTTTATTAGAAAGAACCTAAAACATAGTTCATCTCTCTAGTAGGAAGTTTAAGTTTGCTAATGGGATTGTGACATCATCTCTGGAAGCATGGGATGAAAGCTGACCTACAACCATAAGCAAATGTTAAAAATCTTTATTTTAGTAGTAAAAGAAATGAAAAACGAGGAGCTTTAATCTACTGACTCCTTCTTTTCTTGCTTTCACATATACCAGATTGTCCCCATCTCAAAAAGAAAACAAAAACTACTTTCTACTTGACTGCACCAAACCCTAAATGTACCATCTTATATATCTCCTCCCTTTCAAGTCTCTTCTATTTACTCCTCTGTCACATGCTATATTTGTTCATGGGAAATCAGTTTCCTGAAGGCAAGGGCTGCTTGTCTTCTTTATCTTTGTGACCCCAGGGTCCTTGCACTTAATAAATGTTTATTACATTAAATGTAATAATCTGTGCTGATGGAGACTAGTAACCCACTGACAAGGCTGTGGCCCCATTATCATCAAGGCAAAGCAGTTTCAGGGCTCCTTCCCATCTTCTCCCATACCCTTCACACAGATGCCAAGTTTGGGGAATCTCAGAGTTGGAAGGGAAATTCTCCCAAAAGGGAGACCTTTTAGTCACACCTAACCTGGGTTCGAATTTTGCCTGACATACCAGTTATGTGATCCTAAGCAAAAGATTTAACTTTTCAATACTCTAAGCAAGTCTCTAAGAAGGGCAAAGAATTTCTTCCTAGGTACTGTCCTCATCCATTAACTAAGCAAGGGATCCCTTCTACAACAGACTCAGAAAGGTTATAGCCAGAGGTCATCTAGCCTTTGCTTGGAGTCCCCTATCTACTAAGGAGAAATCTACTACCTCTCAATGTAGCCCTTTCCAATTCAGTTTCAGCTGTTAGGAAGTTTTTCTTTACATCAAGCCTGTATCTGCCTCTTTGCAATTTTCATCCATTCTGCTCTTTGGATCAAGTAGGTTAAGTCTACTGCCCTTTAAATACTTGAAGAAGGATACAATCCTTCTCCAAAGTCTTCCTTTCCATAGTTTAAACATCAAGATTGTTTCAAGTGATCTTATAGGATGTTTTCAAAGGAACTCACAATAGCAGCCATCCTCCTATGGATACTTTTAAGCTTCTGAATGTCCATTCGAAAATACCTTTTCCAGAAGTGAACACAATATGCCAGATATCATCTGATCAGAGCATAGTGGGACTGTCACCTTCCTAAGCTTTGACCCTCTGTCTCCCTTAGTACACTCGAAGATCACATTAACTTTTGGCTGCTGCATCCAACTGTTAATTCCTATTAAGTAGGCAGTCCACTAAGCTCTAAGATCTTTTTTTATTCTTTTCAGAAGAACTGCTATCTTGTCATACCCATTGTTTTTAACAGCAGTGGGAAGTTTTTTGTAACTTAGGTGTAAGACTATATTTATTCAGATTAAATTTCAGTTTAGATAATTCTGCCCCACAGTACTGTGATTGATTGGAGTACCATCCTCAGAACCAGGAAGACCTGGGTTCAAGTCTTGCCTGGGACATACACTGACTGTGTGACCTTGGGTGAGACTTTAGGTGACTGTAAGATTGTAAGTTACAGAAAAGAAGCTGACTTGTATGAGTAGTAGAAGTTTCCCCACTTGGGAGTTCCTTACACTTAGGAAATCAGAGGCCCAGTCCCCATCATTACCTCAGCATCCTAATCTATCAAAGTCTTTTTGGCTTTGGAACCTGTCACCAACATTTCAGCTATCCATCCTAATTTTGTCTCACATGCAAATTTATGCATGTATCCATACTTTTGTTCAAATAATTAATAAAAATATTAAGTAGCAAATGGCCAAGGACAGATTCCTATAGCTTTCAACTATTAATAAGTAGCTGCTGGAGTTTAAATCTACCTACCTGTACCATCTCTTAGTTCATACTTCTATGTTTGGTCCACAAGCACAACGCTTTACTGAAGGTCTCAATAATTTATGTATATAGCATTCCCTTTATTTCTATCAGTCTAGCAAACCTGTCATTAGTAAAACAAAATTGGTCTGGCAACCTGCTGTTCAAGTGGACAGAGTAAAGAACCTAGCATCAGGAAAACCAGGTTTTTAAATCCTGTTGTAGACACTAGACAAGTCACTTAAACTCTTTGTACCTGTTTCCTCATCTCTAACAAGGAGATGATAGTCCTTACCTCACAGGGTTGTTGTGAGAATCAAGTAAGTGACCACAAGTAAACTGCTTGCAAATCTTAAGACAGTACATAAATTTAAGTCATGAATCTAGGAGCTTTTTGTGATCACTGTACCTCCTTTTCTGACACACTGCATCCTGGGTCATCTCCAGCCTTCCTGATGAATACCAGGCCACTGGACCCAGATGGCTCAGGAAAAGGAAGTGAGGTTAGTGATCTTGCACTGCCCTCCCTCACTCAAATCAAAGTCATGTTGTCATCTAGATGTCATGGTCCTCTTCGAGAATGAAAGGCAAAAACAACACCCACCTCCTTTTCCAGGTGTTCACTAACCTTCCTTTGAATAATACATTCTAAAGATTTATAAGGAATTGAAGACAAGGTTACTGGACTATGTCATGCCATGCAATGCAAATCAAGAAAGTATTTTCCCTTTTCCAATTTAGAGACACCATTCTCATTTTCCCTGATCTTTAAAAAATCAAGACATTGAGTCAGCAATCACATCACAGTTTTTCAGAATCCTAGGATGGAGCTTATCTGCTGTGAAGGGGAGAGCCAGATGCTGCTCCTTTTCCTATTTCCCAGAAATTTTGGGTTTTAACTCCCAGTTAGTTATTTTGTTCTGTCCTTTTCAAGTCAAAGACTATTCAACTCTGAAAAAGAAAATAGTTTTCTATGTTTAAGCTACCACAGATGTTTCTTTTAACAAGATATTAAAAAATTGATGGTGGGAAAGAGAAGCTAGCGTACAATTTATTCTAGGCCCTGTACCCACTGGGAAATAGTTACAGATGACCATATAAAGTTAAATTATTTCAGTATACACACATAAAGACGTACTAAGGTGAATTTACATTTGTTTCAGATATAGTACATACTCATTATCTGTAGTATAGGTACTGATTCCAGATATTTGATAGCATTGTCCCCAAGTAAGCCATTTACATGAATTATAACACTGCTCTTGTGGATGTATTTTTCACAGTAAAATTATTTAAATTATAGCAACATTATAATAACATGATATTCTTAATTAATGGATTACATATTTGCTCTCTGCTTCTGCTTGGGGAGGACTTAAATGGTACATACTCTCATTCCAAACTTGAAGATGTGTTTTCATGTAAAATTAGTAATTTTGTTACTGACAGTTTTCAGTAATATCACAGGATTATAAAGTCAGAGCTGGAAGACACTTTAGGGATTATCAATAAATTTTACATAAGAGGAAATTGAGGCCCAGAGAAGTATGTTACTTGTCCAAGGTCACACAGGTAGGGAGGAGCAGGGCCAACCTTTGGGCCTTGTTTCACTCTTTCCACCATCAGTGTCTCTCCTTTTCAAAATGGAGATCCCTTTTCAGATCACACTGCAGTAGAACAGTGAAATGTCTTTTACTATTCAAAGTTAAATCAAGTGAAATTCATTAGAGAAGGTGTGCACAAATGCTAACACTGTTAATTGTTATGCAAATTTGTCTAAGTAGTCAAACATATTCAGAAAACATGAGTATACCATTTTCTTGAGAGCAATTTGTAAAGCATCCAACAGTAGGATACAAATCCTATCCCTGCAAAGAAGTCCCCAACTTGCTCATCTGATTGGATGATAATGGTCATTATGTTTTTGGGCCTAGTGTGGTCCAATCTTTCTGCATAAAGCCTAGGCAGACAAATGTTTCCTACTAGGAATTGCTTTTATGAACCACAAAGTCAGTAAAATTCAGTCACTGGAAAGTCACAGTTTCCTAACAATAGCAATAGTAACAATAATTCTGTGCTAGGACAGAGCTGGGGCCCACACTGCCAGTGCAAGCACAAAGATGATACACATTTTCAAAAAGTGGTACCCTAAAGGGCTATGATGCTCTTTATTGATGACTTCTTTCTTTCACAGAATTAGAATATTTATTAAATTGTCTGCTATTGATGCTATATTTGTAAATTAACTTTAGTTAGTGACCCTCACTCTGTGTGTGTGTGTGTGTGTGTATACATATATGACATACTATGTTTTTCATTATATATAGTATGATATATACACATCTAATATGTGGATGCATGGATGCATGTCTCTGTTCAAGTCTGTATGATCCAAGGTTACCATATATATTTATATTTATGTTTATTCTGCCTGGGGCCAGGAGCATAAATGGATGAACTCTCACCTAATCTATATAATTTCTCAGCCATCTCTATACCCTACCATCTTTACTCTTTCCTCTTCCTCCTCCCTACTACAACCCTGGAACACTGGACTCTGATAGATATTTTCACCTTATCCTGACTACAACCTAGAGCCCTGCCACTTTCCAGTCATCTCCAAACTATGTTTCTCTATGCATATATATGCTCAGCAACCCTGCCCTTGGCTCTCCAATTTTAGATTCCCTGTGTGCACAGTTTTCTATTAGAATATAAGCTCCTTGTGAACAGGGATTCTCTTGTTTGCTTTTATTTGTATATCCAGTACTTAGTAAAGTGCCTAAAAAATAATAAGAAGTTAATAAATTTTTTTCTCATTCATTTATTCATTCATTAATTCATTCATGTACATTTTGTCTCTCTGACAGCATATAAGCTCTTTGAGAACAGGGATTATTTCTTTTTTGTCTATATTCCCAGAACCTATTACAGTGCCTCACACAAATTAGGTGCTTAATGAATCTTTAATTACTTTATCACCACTATATATTATGCAAACTCTTTTTCATGAGTTTCACAGGTTTCTGTTTATTTTTTTCTTGGTCTAGATCTTTGATTTCACTGGCATAGGGAACTTTCAGTAAAGAAAATTCCTCTACCAGGGCAGATCAGCAATTGTTCTGCAGGTTATAAACTTAAAGCAGCAAGTTGGGCACTGGAAGGTCAAGTGGATCCGCCTGACTCTGAGGAGGATCTTAACTTATCTGTTATGCCACACTGCATCTTAACTTACTTTTTACATATTAAGTTCAAACTTCTCTTATTACTTGTATTACTGAAATGACACAAAGCTGCCATAAGTGACGTGAAGAGCAGGCTTCCTTTTGTTGTAGCCAAAGAATTCTACAAATACCTGAGGGTCTGTATTCAAGGAAAATATTAGTTTTGGATATAACTGTTCTACATATTTGCTATTTGGGACATTCCCAGGGATATATGAGAGCTGTTGATGGGAGGACACTAAAGTTTTGCTTTAAAGTAGGAGTGGCTTTTGATTGCATTGAAGGCAATGCCTTTCAATTCAAGTTATTTTGCTTTGTGGTCCATGGTACCATTTGGAAATATCTTTTTTGTTCCCTCCTCTAAAGTAGTTACTTTATTTATAAAGTAGTCACATCATTTATCAATGATTAAACAAAAATACCCATAGTTTCTAAAGATTTTCTCTATTTTGTCAAAATGAAAAAAAATCCTTGGGAGAGCCAAAACAATTACAAAAAACAAAGTTTATCAAAGATTCTTAGGTAGCTTTAGAGGAAATGTAACAGCCAGCACAAGTTAAAAAAATGAGAACATAAGTTCATATTTCCAGTATGCTGAAGTTCTTTCTGACAGATTGTCAAGTAAGTATACAGTTCTAGTATAGTTCCAAAGGAACGGAACTATCTTTATCTCCTTTGGAAGTTAATATTTTATTGTGTGTGTTTGTTCTGCATTGCTGAAGAAGAACATGCCATCAGAGAAATAATGACATGACATGCACCTGACTTTGTTTTGAGGGAGGGAGGGCTGTACAGGTCACCAGCCTCACTTCTCCTCCAGAGTCATCTGAATCCAGTGACCAGATATTCATCAAGATGGCTGGAGATGACCCAGGATGAGGCAACTGGGGTTAAGTGACTTGTCCAAGGTCACACAGCTAGTAAGTGTCAAGTGTCTGAGGTGAGATTTTATTATTTTAAAGAAGAATGCTCCTCCCACTCAAAAACAAAAAAAGGCATGCTTTAGAGTTATATCTCCTGCCCAGGACAACTACTTAACCGAAAGATGTTGCCCCATTCAAAAGGAAAAGAAAAAGTACATGGATTCCATCTCCCCAGACTACTTCACATGTTTCTCTTCCCTCCTCTCTGTGTTAAGTATTAACACTCAAGGCTAGGTCACTCTGCCTTAGCTTCTCATAAATGAGTGAAGCTTAAATAGAAAAGCTAATCTTGAATGACTATCTATCTTCAGTGTGTGTGTGTGTGTGTGTGTGTGTGTGTGTGTGAGAGAGAGAGAGAGAGACAGAGACAGAGGGAGGGGGAGGGGAGAGGAGGGGATGGAGGGAAAGTATGTGTGTTTTGATAAGGAAACGAACTTCACAGTGAGTTTCATTTTAACAAAAAAGAAGAAATTGAATTGGGCACTGGCCATAGCCTGGCAGATGTGGAGTTAAAAAAGGGGTGATGAATTTAGACCAGTTCAAAAACTAATTGAAATCAGATAGAGATAAAAGTTAAAAATCCTTACTTTGGGGTTACCATGATCATTTTAAAGCTCCCAAGCTCTTCATATGGCATAAAGCCTTTATAATTCACACAGAACTTGATTGATTTTATAATGTAAGAAAACAAACAGCAGATAAAGTATTCTAAGAAATATCAAGTATGAAAGGAAAAACAAAGGGATAAAACACAGTAAAATGTGTCACCACATGTAAGAAGGAGAGAATGTAGTGTAATTAGCTACTTGGGAACTTAATCATGAAGACAGAAGAAAAGGAGATCAACTACCAAGTAAAACAGTAGGAATGAATGTTCAAACTATTCATCTTATTTTCAAAATTCATCTATAACAAAAATGATCAAGTCAGAGAATTAGAAAGTAATAAAGTCCTTGAAAAAACAATAAAGACAAAAAGGTGAAGGGAGACTGAAATATATGCAAATGAGTGAATTTAAATCAACAGATATGTTATTTTTAGAGGAATGATCAATGAACACAAGATCCATATAAAACTACTCAGAAACATGAAAAGTAGTACACTTACAAAAACAAAACAAAACACACAAACAACCAAGATATTACACACTTAGTAGTTTTATAATACTGAAATTTTAAAATCTCAATATTTATAGAATTTAGGATGATGTAAATATCTACTAAAAAAAATTTAGACTACATTCATTAAAAAGTTATTTTTGGCATTAGAGCAGAGGAATAAAATGGAAGTAAGGAAGAAACTAAAGAATTCTTGCATTTCACTGGATCCTTGCAACAATTCTGCAAGGTAGAGTTTGCAGGCATTTTCTCTCCATTTACATCAAAACCTCTTCATAAACATGCCCCCATTTTCTCTTCCTCAACTTCAGTCTCTATGAAAAAGGGAGTTCCTCTCCTTACCAAGGCCATTCCTGTAAATTTGTGTCTCCCTCCTGTCATTCTCAGCAGATTGCCTCCACAATCATCCTTTCTGTCTCCCTCTAATTTTTATTTTCTATTTACTTGCTCTTGCCCTCCAACTTCAAATGATTTGCATGCTGCATTCTCTACCACCCAGAAGAAAGACTCCCGTGACCCTCCCATCCCTTCCTGCTATTGTTCCATCCCTCTCCTTTGCACAATCAGCACTTAGACAAAGCCATTTATCTGTGCTCACTGCTCCTACTTCCTTTCCTCTCATTCACTGCTCACTCACTCAATCTCCAAACTGACTTCACCACTTAAAACTGTTCTCTCTAAAGTGACCAATGATCTCTTCATTGCTAAATTCAACAGTTTTCTCTCAGTTCTCACCCTTCTTGACTTCTCTGTAGTCTGACTGGATCCCTGCCTTCTTGAATCCTTTCTGGATTCTAGGACATAGCTCTCTCTTGGCTCACCTACAAGTGAGGTTACTTCCGAGTCTCCTTTCCTGGTTCTTCACCCATCTCATGCGCTCTGTAAATTCTTAACACTCTGTTTTAGACCCTCTTCTATCGTCTCTCGTACAATTTCTCACTCAAAAATCTCATCAGTTCTTCAACAGCATAAAAACTAATGATCACGTGATTGATGACTTTCTGTTTACTTTTTCCAAGTCCTAACTTTGACACATTATGGCTATGTGTTTCTGGGAAGGATGCTTAACCTAATCAGTGCTCTAGTCAGTACTGCCAGGGTATCAAACTCAAACAGGAAACTGATTTCTGTGGGCCATATATTGAATGAGAAAACCACAAATGAATATTATCTGAATATAAACTATATCCAAGTTTTATGGATCTTGTGTTCATTGATCATTCCTCTAAAAATAACATATCTGTATTTTTATTTATTTTGGTAAGTATTTTTCCAACTACATTTTAGCCTTATTCTGGCACTCTGACATCTGTACTCTAGGTAATTCTCTAAAACTGTAAGTTATAGAAGTACTAAACTATACTATCAAGGGGAGTTCCTTCACCTGGGTATTCTCTTTCCTAACAAAAATCACAGGTCCAATTCGTACCCTTTCCCTGGACCTATTCATTTTCAGTTTAAAGCCCTTTTGATAGCATTCATATGATTCCAGAAAAAATGTATTCTGTGTTTCCATGCTAGTTTAAACTGTTTGCCAGAAACTCAAATCTCATTCTCAGAAATTATCTTCTTAGCTAATTATTCACTTTCCAAATCTGTTTTGTTTTCTTCTGTAGTCCTTGTCTTCAATGGAAATACCACTTGCTATTGGAAAGTTTTATTTCTCTTACTTGTGTGGATCCACATCACTGTTCTTTGAGGAGAAATACCTGCTTTCTCCTCAAAGATTCTAGTGTTCTCCTTGCTTCAGAGGCTCATATCCAGTCCCTAGTTCCCAATGTCTGGTGATCCTTCTCTTTCCTTGGATCACATTGTACTACCATCAAAACTTCCCATACAGTTAAGATTCCTTTCCTCCTCTTTAGAAGTTTTTCTTCTTTGTTTTCATGCCAAAACCTCCTTCCATTTGTTTTTCTCTTTCATAATCTAGTAAATGAAGTCTTTTTAGGTAGGAGAACAGCTTTGACAAAACGCAGATAATAGTCTTTTAATCATGGCAGAAATACTAATATTACATACTCCATTTGGATCACTACAAAATTCTCCCTGATCTATATGCTTGTTGGAAGTGAGATGATCATCAGTTTGTCAGGCTAGTAGCTACCCTGGAGAAGGGCCAAATTTGCATCTCCAATCGTAAACTCACTTATGAGCTAAAGATCTCATTCTCTCCATCCATTTACAGAACATCTCCAATTGGATGACTCACTGACATTTCAAACTCAACATGTCCAAAACTGAGCAGTTCTTCCAACTTCAAGAAGCCTATATAGGATTCCTGTAGGGGAATCACTAACAGCTCCATTCACATGCTATATTATATGCTGTGTTGAAGCAACAGTTTGTCAGTTATTGGAATGATTTTTCATTTTCAACTGCATTTTCTTTTGTGCTTTGGAGTAGAGGGTACATGGGACCAGTTGTCTCTGAAGTGGGATCTATGAATGTTCTTCCTTGATCTCAGCTTCCAAAGTCTTAATTGGGGCAGGAAAATGAATCAATATTTATCAAGTGTCTATTTTAAGCTATGCACTGTGATAGATGCTGGGGAATGAACACATAAACAGTCCCTCGCTTCAGGGTACTTATGTTCTACTGGACAAGGCATTGTCACTGTTCCCTGCTTCAGGATCTTCACTTTGATCTTTAGGGTTGTTAACTGGTCATAAATCATAGGTCAGTTACATGAGGGATGTACCTTAGTGTATAATCTAGGAAAAATTACTTATTTCAGAAGGTTTCTGATGTCAGGGATATTTCCAATAAGTAAATATTTTGTGGATGTACTTCACTTACACATACTTCTTTTATTAGGGAAGTTTATCTCTGAATTAGATGCAAATTTTTTTGTTTGTTTTTTTTTTTTTTATCAAGAAACCAAAGGAAAAAAACAAAAAACCAGTGTTGCTCACCGAGAGTTACAAGTGAACCTCCATGATTTGGGAATGATTTAAGAGTTACCTTTTGGACCTTAAGTAGCCATTACAATACATTCTCACTCATTTCTCAAATCAGAACAACTGATTTCACCTCCAAACTGTGTCTACCATTTATCCCTTCCTCTCTCTCATCCCACTGAACAACAATTACAGTAGTTTCCTAAAAGGTCTTCCCAACTCTAATCTCTCCACTCTACAATTCATCCTTCATACAGCTGCATATTAATCTTTCAAAAATGGATTTTTACATCCCTTTTGTGCTCAAAAAATGTTCAGTGAATCTGTATTGCTTTACTAATAAAATTTAAATTCTTTTTTTTCTGGCATGAAGATCCCGCCATGATTTGGCACCACCCGATCTCTCCAGCTTTACCTTCTATCACTCTATGCTCTTACTAAACTGGATTGCTCTCTCCAAACTTGTGTGTCTGTGTACACACCGTCACTAGGCCTTTCCCCCTGGCCTTCAAAAAGGACTTTCAGTATACTAATGTAACACTGTGCTCTCTAATGACTGTGTTTGCCTCATTTAGAAAAGCTCCGTGAGGGAAAGAACTTTGCCTTATTTAAACTTTATATCAGCCCCAAAGCCTATCAAGTATTCTATACAAAGTATGTACTCATTAAATGTTTGTTAAATTAATTATTAGATGCATTTGCAAATATTAGAAAAATTGAGTCCTAAAGGATGATTTGTGGGGAAAGGGAGTAGGATCACTGTATCACTATGGAAGAGGGATTATATTTATTTGCTTTCAGAAGATAGTTCCTAAACCAATGAGTAGCAGCTATAAGAAGGCAGATTTCTGCTTCACAAAAGGAAGAATTTCCTAACACTTATAGCTTTCCCATAATGGAATGATTCATCCAATCAAAGATAATAAGAAAAGGTCTGGTCATTTATCCATAAATGTTATAAAAGGGATTTACACTTCAGGTAAAGAATTGTACTGTGTGGTGCCTTTCAGCTTTGTGACTCTATGATTACATCTACCTCATCAACCTCTTTTAATTAAACCTGCTTTTAACTCTTAGTAACATTCAAGAAAAAATATTTGACTTCAATTTTGAATTTCAACATTATTTAGTTAAGAGTATGCAACATATAACTGTCAATTATTTTAGGTTGCAAAAATAATGCATTTCAGTTGCATTGTGGATTAAGTATGTTTTTATGGGCTCATTTGGGAAACTATGATAATTATTTCTACTGGAAAATACATTCCTTGTCCCAAACATCTGATTCATAAAAGAACTTTTGTAAGTTAAGGAATGTTTGACCCTAGTTTCAAGAACTGCACATTTATTTGTAGGCTGCTGCTCTCAACTTCTACTGACTATAACTGAATTCTATTTGGATGCTCCCTTTAGAAAGGAAGAAAGGCTAATTCATATGGTATCTTTTAATAATTTCTCATTTTGGGGGGGGGGATCCCAATGGGCTCATTGTTCACTGTGTCCTACAAAGTTCTTTCCAAATAACTTATTTCAAATTCCCTTGCACAGGTTGTCTACAGTGCTCACTACCACAATGAAAACAAATTTTTTTTATTAAGCACATAACAGATGCAAGGCACTATGGGGGATACAAGCACCATCATCATAATTCTCATGTAAATGGCATTTTTCTCTACAAAAGTCCAACTTCAATACCTCATTTGTGACATAAAGGTGACCCTGGCTTCTTGAAAGCTACCTCAGTAAAGCTTTAAGTTCTGAGAAACTGAAATGTCTAGTCCCAGTAGGCCAACTATTTCTATTATCTGAGAATCATCCTAAAGTCAGAGAGGCTCATCATGAGAATGACTGGCTATGATTGGTTTGTTCACTATAGTGATTCATGAAACTGTCTACTAGGGTAAAAAGAGATTATTTGCATACACAGTGGTTACACATATATTGATAAAATATTGTTTCAAGTTTCAAGTGTTTTTATGTTTATAAACCCACTCCCCCAAACAAAACCCTAAAACAAACCTGTGAGATAGAGAGGATGAGTATATTTACCCTCATTTTATATATGAAGAAATTTTGGTTCACAGTGCCTTGCTTAAGTCACGCAGCTAATAAATGTTAGAGCTAAGACATGAATTCACATTTTCTCAATAAAAATCTAGTTATATTTCCCCTATTCTATGCTTTCTTAAATGTATAATCTGGTAGAGGGGGTCAGATTGCCTAAAAAGTAATATAAGGCACTATTTAATAAATTGTGGCACAGGCAATAAAGGTTACAGTAAATCAAAGGCAGCTAAAGAGATTGTAGACTAAAGTAGTCAAGGAGGAATTCAGATAGTTTTGATAGTTTTAAAGAATACACTGAACATGGATAGATGGATGGATGGATGGATGGGCAATCTATGCAGGAGTAACACATGAGCAAATTTGAGGTGATAACGTTACAAGACAGTTGTATTTCTAGGATGGTGGATAGAGGATCACAGAACCATAGGATCATAAATCTAGAACTGGAAGGACCCTTGGAGGTCATGAAATCCAAAGACCTCATTTTATATATAAGGAAACTGAGGCCTGAATGGATTAACTGACTTGCTTAAGGTCACATGGACAGGGTCAAGATATTTGTAGAAGAACTAGAAGAAATAAAGAATAAGTGTATTGTGAGTAAAGAGGACCTTAAATATCAAGTTTAGACGTTTGAATTTTCCTTATAAAAAAATCAATCAACAAGTATTTACTAAGTATCTGCTACATACAAGGCACTGCACTAGGTGCTGGGGATACAATTAAAAGGATCTCTACTTGAAGAAGCTTATACTCTAATGGAAAGTAAAACAAATAAATATAAAAATATAAACAGCATAAAATAAAATTAATGAATACAGATATATACAAGGCAGTTTGTAAGGGAGAGCACAAACAATTGGGAGATCAGGAAAGGTTTCATGAAGAGGATGGCACTTGAGCTGAGTCTTAAAGAGAGGGTTCCTAGGAAGTGCAAGGAAAGAGGACACTGTATATTTTAGGCATATGAAATGATAGCAAGGGTAAAGGCAGACAATGACAGAGAGCTGTGTACAAGGAACAGAGAGAAAATATCAGTTTGGCAGGATCACAGAATGTGGGAGGGAGAGCAATGCTCAATGAGGCTGGCAAGTCAGATTAGGAAAGGTGGTATAAGACTTCTATCCTTAAGGAAAATCTGCTTAGGTATCACTGCACAGGACAAACTGGAGTGGTAAAAGCCAAGACAGGGAGATCAGTCAGAAGTGTATTGCCAAAATTCAGGTGATGAGAGGGGATGAAGGGATGGATTAAGGTGATGGCTATGTGAATTAGGGAGAAGGGATCAGATGTGAGAGATGTGAAGACAGAAATGACAAGGTTTGGCAGCTGACTGGACAGTGAAGTATTGGAAGATAGCAACAAGTTCAAAACCTGGGAGAACTTAAAGATGGCAGTCACTTTGACAGAAATAGAAGAGTTTGGAAGAGGGAAGAATCTTAGAGGAAAGAGAATGCATTTGGGACATGCAAAGTTTAAGATGGAGAGCCACTGAAAATGTTTACTTAAGAAGTGATATGATCAAGCATTTAGGAAAATCAGTTGTGGTTTGTCCTTTCTTGAAGAGGACCATGACACTTGGAGATGAAAACAGGACCTGCAACTGATTTATATTTGAGTGAGGGAGGCTAGGCAAAGTCACCAGCCTCATCTTCTCCTCCAGAGTTATCTGGCTCCAGTGGCCATATACTGATCAGGACACCTGGAGATGGTCCCAGATACAGTACAAGACCATGGCCCCTTTAAGCTAAGGTCTTTTCAGGTTCTCACTTTGAGTGAGGCAATGCCCATTCAGTGAATACACCTCTTTAAGAAATGAGTCAAGTGATGGTCCCTTTATTAAAAAAAAAAATCAAAATGACAGGGAAAGACCCTCAGGGCTGCTGTTCATGCTATGCTGCACAAGTCACTTTACCTCCAATTCCCTTCCTCCCTCCTCCCCCTAAGACTCTAAGTTGCAAAGAGAAAATTTCTCTACGCCACTATTTCAGCTCACCCTCCCTCTGCCCCCACCTCGACCCCCTCGCCAAAATCAGATGGGAGCACAGGGGGTAAGGACCAAGTGTGGAGAAAATGTGAGCCAAGTAACTAGCAAGAAGTTGATTACACCCACAAATGATGCAATAAGTCTATGCATGAAACAGTACGAATTTGAACCAGGGTGTGAGCCATGGAAAGAAAAGCTTTTCAGGTCCGACTAAAGAAGAATCAATGGGCTGATGGGATAGGATGGTGATAAAAGAGCAGGAAGAGTTAAAGACAATCCTAAAGCTGCAAGTTTAGGAGACTAAAACTATACAGAGCGTACATAGGGATTTTGAACCAAAAGAAGGCCAGGGTCCTGATAACAAGAGGACATTCAGTCTTATAGCAACACAGAACAGGAATTAGAGCTAGAAGTCACCTATAAGAACTTGATTTCTTCCCCAGTTGATAAATAGTCAAAGGATATGAGTAGGCAATTTTCAGAGGAGGAAATTAAAGCTATCTATATAGTCATGTGAAAAAATTTGTTACAGAAATGCAAATCAAAACAACTCTCAGGTACCACATCACACCTATCAGACTGGCTAACATGACAAAACAGGAAAATTACAAATGCTGGAGAAGATGTGGGAAAATTGGAACGCTACTGCATTGTTGGTGGAGTTGTGAACTGATACAACCATTTTGGAGACCAATTTGGAACGATGCCCAAAGGGCTATAAAAATGTGTATACCTCTTGATCTACCAATACTGCTTCTAGGCTGTATTCCAAAGAGATCATACAAATGGGAAAAAGATCCACACATACAAAAATATATACAGCAGCTCTTTTTTGTGGTGGCAAAAAACTGGAAATTGAGGGAACGCCCATTAATTGAGGAATGGCTGAACAAGCTGTGGTACAGAAATGGAATACCACTGTGCTATAAGAAATGAGAAGCAGGTAGACTTCAGAAAAACCAGGAAACATTTGTATGAACTGATGCTGAGTGAGGAGAACAGAACCGGGAGAACACTGTACACCATCACAACCATATTGTGTGATGGATGACTAACTTTGAAAGACTTGGCTCTTCTCAGCAATGCAAGGTTCTAAGACAACTTTAAAAAGCTCATCCACTTCTAGAGAAAGAACGACAGAGGCTGAATGCAGATCAAAGGGTATCACTTGTTTTCTTTTTCGTTTTCTTTGTCTTTTCTCGTGGTACATTCCATTAGTTATAATTCTTCTTTATACCATAACTAATGTTTAATATATTTAATATGTATATATCTGTAGAGCCTATCTCAGAATGCACACTTCTTGGTGAGGGGAGAAAGTTTAAAACTCAAAAGTTTGTGGAACGAAATGTGGTAAACTAAAAAAGAAATTTAAAAAAATTTTTTTTGAAAAAGAACTCAATTTCTTCTCATGGATTATGTTTTAGTTCAAGAGTGGGGAACCTGTGTCCTTAAAGCCACATGTGACCCACTAGGTCCTTAAGTGTGGCCTTTTGAATCAAAACCTCACAGAACAAATCCCCTTAATAAAATAATTTGTTCTGTAAAACTTGGACTCAGTCAAAGGATTGCACTTGAGAACCTACAGGGCCACATGTGGTGTCAAGGCCGCAGGTTCCCCACCCCCCTTTTAGCTGATATAAAAATTACTCAGCATTGTGGGATAAATTTGGGGAACCTAAGAAAAGTTCTGGTTGTAGGTTTCTAGTGGTTGGGAAGATCATGTATCAGAAATAGAGGCTCCCAGGAGAAAGGAAAAGGAGGTTTCAGCCTAAGACTTGAAACCCAAAATAACTTACTATAATATCTTGCTTAAGAAAATACACTAAAAATTTAAAATATAAGCTTTTTTCTCAATGCTACCAACTTTAAATAGAAGATTAGCTAATAGCCTGAATCTATAATGCAGTCACTTGTTATTATACAGAATTAATTTTTAAAGTATTGGAAAATCAGCAAGATAAGTATCTTAGCAAGCATGCCAAACCAGAGGCAAATCTTAGCAGTGGGAAAATTTTTACTGTAGATTTCTTCCCTACCCTTAGTTCACCCCAAGCTCTAAATATTTAAGACCATTAACTAGGCTGACTATCCACACATTTGGTTTTCAACACAAGCTTAAGAATGACAGAGAAGAAAAAATATTTCACAGGTTTTGAAAGCCATGTTCTTTTCAGAGACAAAGACAAACTGTGAAAAATCCTAAAGCAATGGGGGAAAAATGAGGTGAGGGGAGTAGCAGCCAAAGCCAAAGGCTGGGAAGTATGATTTGGCCTTTCTTACTGTGCCTTTGACCAACCAATCTAAAAAGAAGGACAGGAAAAGGACTGACAAGATCTTCCCCTTAAAACCTGTCAGTGACACAGTGATTGGCTTCACCTGATCCATTGGGCTCTTCTTTACGCATCCCAGACTTAGCACTTTAGTCATCAATAGTTTGCTTCTTGCAAAGAGAGGCACCTTTCTGAATTAGGCCCTCTCTCCCCTTTAACCTTAATGTTTCATCACCTCGTGGTCTCCACCCCTCTAGAGAAATCCAAGCACCGCTATTTGTGTTTCTAAACCCTTTCTCGAACCCCTTCCCTGGACTCATTTCCCTCTACCAAATGATAACCAATCAAATCATTTAAGAATTACCTCAAAAACTCACCTTTGTTCAAGAAGTCCTCTCTGACTGACCCAATTCTACCTTCCTCATCCCTCTAGCAAACATTTTGCAATTACACAAATTATTTATTTAGACTATTTTTGGCTGTATGGGGGACTTTGCACTGAACATAGATGCAAAAAAACATAGAAAATTAAAGCAAGGCCAAACAAAAGATGATGAGATGTGAAAAGTGACAAGATTTAAAAACAAACTGTCAAAAGGGCTCAAGTCCAAAATGAGTTACGGCAAGCAAAATAGAGACTGAGTGCTTCCTTAAAGCTATACTGGTAACACATGCACCTTGAAAGGTAGTTTAGAGGTGTCAGTCAGGGAGGACAACTACTTATGCCTGTGACCTAAGAATAATATTCTTTTCTCAAGTAAAGCTGTTCTGTCTGAGAAGGCAGCTTCAAAAGGGATACTCATAGAATGACAAAGGTGGAAAGAAATGCTTGTCTAGTCAACTAGACCACAAAGTCAACAACAACAGCGTTAATAACCGGCATTGGAGGAGTGTTTTAAGATCTGCCCAGTGCTTTATAAGTACTCTCTCACTTTATCCTTACCACAGTCCTAGGAAGAAGATGCTCGAGTGTTATGAGTGATGTATGTATGACAAAATCAAAATAGAGAGTACCCCCTATAGACAGTGAGGCGTTCCAGATACTCATGTTTGCTCCTATGCTCAAACAGGTAGTGCAGTGGAAATAGGAACTGGGATTTGGGAAGACCAGCTTCAAATAATTACTGGCTCTCTGAGCCATGATAAGAAAATGAACCTTTCTTGGCCTTCTTTATCTGTAAAATGAGAGGGTCATTCTTGATATGTAGTCCCTGCCACCTCTAAACTAGTGATCTAATGATCTATAGAAAGAACAATGTGTGGATCACACCAAAATAGGAAAATACTGCAGGATTCCCTCAATGAAATCCACAGCCACCTTGAAGAAAAGTGATTATTAATACACATGGGAAAAGCAAAGTAGACAAAGAATTCATGTTGCCCACATTTTGAAATACAAACTATATGAGGCTTACATTAAATTAGTTCACCAAGGCATGCATCTTGGATAGGGTCTATCTGCTGACAGACTAAGACAGGGGTGGGGAACCTGTGGCTTCAAGGCTACACGTGGCCTTTTTAGTCCTTGGGTGTGGCCTTTTGACTGAGTCTAAGTTTTACAAATCCTTTTATTAAGGGGATTTGTTTTGTGAAGGTTGGATTCAGTCAAAGGGTCACACTAAAGGACCTAGAGGGCCACATGTGGCCTCAAGGCTGCAGGGACTCCAGCCCTGGAGTAAGAGACAGGCCTAGAATTGAATATAAAGAAACCATTTTCAAAAACCCAAGTGCCACCAAAGTCCATACTTTTAACATCAACATTCTCTTGATCCTTCTACAAAGCTATACTTGGATGTCTCATTGTAGCAGGAAAGTAATCACCACAGCACAGGCTCTGGTCAAGTTTACAATGCTGGAAGAGTTCTGAGTACAGACCTGGAAGAAAACTGTTTGCCTTCCATGGACAACAATGAATTAACACCACAAGAAATGAAAGTATCTATATTTTTATAAGACAGGAAAAGACTGAAAATTAATGTGTCATCCCTAAATTAGGCATCTTTGTCCAGTCATAGCACTGACTTATTGGACCATCAGAATTACTAGAAAGAACAATTATGAGAAAAACATTTGGTAGTCAGTTGAAACAATTTAATCTTGAACTATTTAAACAAGAAACTGATAAGGAAAAATGAGCCACGGCAGCAGAAATGACACTGGCATTGATTATAATGACCTCACACAAAAGTTACACTGATGTAAGTTACATGGAGACCAAAAGAGTCTGACAAGCATCTTAATCAACAGAAACTGGGCTTACCTGCCAAACGCAGGCAGACAGTGACCAAAACCAACACGGTTTAGACAGAAATGAGTCTGTAAAACCTTATGAAAAAAGAAGATGGCAACAGGGAAAAGCAGTTTTAAAAAAAGTCTAGAAAGAAATCCAGCTAAGCACAGTCATCCCAAGGGCATTATTAACCGGTGACAATTTAAGGAAGATAAGAGAACAGAAGAAAATGGACAAGCTGTACAAAAATTCGTACTTGTGTCCCATATGCGCACATGTACACATACGCACAGTACTACACAAAGCACTTAGTAAAGCACTTCCTAGGCACCAGGCACCGTGCTGAGGGTTTGAGCCGCACCACAGCCCTGGGAAGTAGGTGTTATTATTGTTAATATCTCCTCTGTACAGCTGAAGAAACTGAGGTAGATACAGATTAAGTATCTTCTTTAGGGTCACAGCTAGTAAGTATCTGAGGCCCAAGCTGACCTCTATTCTTCCCAAGTCCAGGTCCAGCCCTCTACACACTGCACCACTGAGTCACTCGAGTTTACTAAGCAGAGGACTAACAGTCGGATCTGTACTTTAGGAAGATCACATGGATAGCTGGGTGAAGATGACCTGGGGTGAGAGAGACTTGTGGCAGACACACCCACTGGCAGGCTATTGCAGTAATTCAGGAATGAAGTGATGAGGTAGTACACAAGGGGAATGGCATGTCAGGGGAGAGAGAGACTGCATATGGAGGGTGAAAGACCTGAGACAAGAATGATGTCTAGGAAGATAAGGGATGCCCTCAACAGCAACAGGGAAGAGGAGAAAGACACTAACTTCAGTTTTGGACAAACTTAGTTAAATGGGAGACTAACATGATTAAAAGGCCCTAACTTTCCTGAATTCAAGCCCTTCTTGTTCACATCAGGACTATTTCAATAAGCTTGTAATTAGATTCCCCAACCAGTTTCTCCCTACTTTAGTACATCCTGCAAATATCTACTAAAATGATTTTCATTAGACACAGTTCTTAACATGTTCTCACTCAATAAACTCCAGTAGCTTCCTATTATTTCTAAGACTAAAAATAAATTTTTCTGTTTGGGACTTAAAGTTCTTTATAATCAGGTCCCTTTCCACCTTTCCAGTATTTAAATACATTACGCATTTTCCATACATATTCTATGACCTACGATACATGATCTAGTCACACCAGTTTACTTGCTATAAATGATACTCAATCTCCTTATGTCCATGAGCTTGGAACAGCTGACCTCATGACTAGATGCTCTTCTCATGTGCCTCTACCTACTATAAGGTCTGGATTTCTTTCAGACTCAGCTCAAAGCAACAGCTCTTAGTGGATGACTTTTCTGGTTCCCCTAAGATCAGGGGTTCAGTTCATCTTTACAGAGTCACAGGTAAAGCCTAGTGACTTCTCAGCATAATGTTTTTAAATGACTAAAATAAAATACAGAGGAATACAAAGGAAGTCAATCCTACTGGAATACAGTTATCAAAATGATAAGATCTGCCCTAGGGTGTTTTCCCACCTGTGTGTGCCTCGCACAGACTGATTTATGTTCATGCTGTCTCCTTTAGAAGGTTAGCTCCTGGAGGGCAGGTGCTGTTTTTGCTTTTTCTTTGTATTCCTAGGGCTTAGAACAGGGCTGGGCATATAATACTCACTTAATAGCTGATTAATTCACTTACCTTTCCTTTTCTAGATGTTTAATTAACACTATAGGTTTAACATCTTTAATAACAAATTTCTGAATTCTGCCAAGAATTAAAGTTATTTACTGGTCTACAACTTGTGGATTCATTCTCTTCTCTTTTTTGAAAACCACTGCTCTTCACCTTACTAATACTGAAAAAAAAAGTACATTAAAAAAAAACTATGAACTTATAAACCCAACAGATCCAGTGACTTTTTCAAGTCACTATAAGTAGCAGATAGCAGTGCAAGGATTTCGACCCGAGTTTTCTGACTCCAAATCCAGTACTGTTTCTACCACTTAAAATTTCTCTCAGAAAGAATCTGTATCTTTTACCCCTGGGTATTTATGTATAATTTAAGGGAGGTTTTTGAACAGAGACTTAGGGTGGTTTTGTCATGGCAATATATACTTTACTATAAAGGAACATAATCAATAGTCAAGATTGATGAGTGTTTTCAAATTTCGTTTCTTAAGACCAGAAAATTTGTGTAAACAAATCCAATAATTCATGATATTCCAAGTAAATAGTTTTAAAAGGCTCAATCAATTCTCTATTAAATTATCTTTTAATTACCTTGTGTTCAAACCTAAGTTAGCCAACAATTCAAAATCACAACTAATTAGGGTAACAGTTCTGAATTTCTTTATATTTTCTCTTAAAACAGTTTTTGACAGAGCAAACATATATGTAATACACCCTCATCAGTAATGAATGTAAAATGAAATCTAAGAAAGTATGAATCAAAATGAAAAACAAACTCATCAATGACATAGGCACAGGTAAAGTCAATGTTCATTTAGGTACAATAATAGATATCAAATTCTAATTTCAAAATTCAAAGTAGATTGCAATATAACTGGCTGAAAAGTCTATTACCTCATTCTGCTAAGATCATATCTTAGTTAGCATATGAAAACTTATTTTTGTGAAGTCATATTATCAAAATTTAGCATCATAAATTGTTTTTACAGAGAAACTTGGCAAAATAAGCCACACAACTGAATCCAACTGAAATCTGGTGTTATGTATAACACCAGACAATTTTTTTTTTCAAGATAAGGGTTATTTATTGCAGGGTAGTTTGTGAGCAGTAACACCTTACTTTGGACTCCTATTATTAACCCATCTATGGCAGTCCTTCAGTTCCAGTGAATGAAGACAGTAGGGCTCTATACTCTTGGAGTCCTTCATTAAACTATTGATCCTTTTAGCATTATCCATAATGTTCCAGCAGCTCAGCATGTCAACTGGGGCAGTGCTAGGCTCTCTTTGCTTTCAATAACTTCCACACTTTATGGAGAGGAAGTCACAGTGATTTATTTACCTGACATTTTCCAGTTCGGATGTCGTACAGGGCCACTGAACCATGGCGAGCTCCCACTGCTATTCTGTGATTCCGTTCATAATAGCTGACCATGTAGAACCTGAATTGAACATTACAACAAGAAACAGGTGAGACATCCTGCATGGGTAGAGGAATATTAAAACATTTCAGTGATCAGTTCTAATGATGATTTAAAAAATAAACACATGAATCCATTGCAATTAAGAATTAAGATTTTTAGTAACTTTTAGAATCAACTGAAATCTAACAAAACATTCATAACGAATTCAATTTTGACTTTTTGCCAATAACGTGAAAGACATGGGATTTTAAACAGGTTGTTTTGAAATAAATCTCACAATTATTAATATATTTGAATAATGAGAAATAAAAACAGGTGAGATACCAGATTATTAAATGAGAGGATATAGATTTTTATAGTAAATAATAATATCCTCATATCTGAATTTGACCCGAAATAGAAAGAATATTAAATCTTGAATTTTAGTCTCATTCTGTTATGACAGTTTAAAACAAAAATATTTTTATTGGACAGAATAACTAGAATGAAGCTAATCTGATTAGCCATCATTGACACATCTTTGAAAAAAAAAAACTTTGTAACGAAACAATAATTCATGCATAATATGAGGAATCATGTAACTATAAATAATAGGCAGGTATAATTTTCATCCTTTCAGACATGTGTAGAAGACCCTGGCTAGGTCAGATACGATGTGGAATACCCAGCTACTGATTTTCGTCCAGTGGCTCACAAGGAATTCAACAGAAGACAGGAAGAGAAGGAAGGCAAGAGTGCCTCCCTCTTGGCCACTAGCAGTCTAACCACCGAGTTAGGTTCAAATTCTTCTTGGTGTTCAGTATTGGGCTAGTTTAGAACAGAAAGTTCCATTCTGGCTAGTTCTACTAGTCTAGTTAAGTAGTCAGTTAACTGTTGAGCACCTGAATAACTTTTCAACTCTTACATATATATGTACAGATTTTAACCCTGTATCTTGTTAAATAAATAATGTTTGTTTAAGTAACAATTGTTGGGGTTGTGCATGGAGTTATGAATGCTCAGAGATTGGGGGCTTTCAATGGTAGAGAGACAATAGATAGTGGGTAACAGCTTGTGAGGAAAGGTTCCCTGGCCTAGGCATGAGAGAAATTCGAGTTTCTGCAACATCAGGTTTCTTTGTGTTTCATAGGCTTGAATCGGATAACTTATATTGACTTTTAAAATCTATCAACCTAAATAAAAAATTGTTATTTACAAAATTTTCCCATTTTCCTCATATCTGCCATGTCATAAAAATGACACAGCTAATGCTTTTGACTATAAAGTGAAGCAATATGGTATTAGTGGTCTGCATCACTTTTAAATCTTGTATTTGCTAATTATTTATTTAGCTTTATATACAAATAGGTTTTTGTTTTGTTTTGTTTTTTTCCTTTTAGCTGGTTTTATTGTCAAGTCAGAATGATTTATTTTAGCTTTTCTTTACTCATCTGCCTTTCTTAGATCTTTGGCCTATAAACATTTATGCTCATTTCCAAGACTAAATTAAATATTTCTATTCCTTAAACATATGATGGTAGTTTGCTTTGCTTATTTGTTGTTCAAATGACTGGAGTATGCAAAGGCGAAAATAAGGATGACAGTAAGGTGCCTAAGATGGAGTTCCTATGCCATATGATTTGCTAACGAGCCATATTCATTCATTGTTTACGTCAGATATGCTTGGTTGGACACGGTAGTTCATATGGTATGGTATGTTCATGAGTAACTTACATCAACGATGTTATTATCCTTTTTGTTAAAATTCATTCTCCTTTCTTTTTTTATTCTTTCCCCATCAACTATCATCCTATTACTTTAAATCTGAAGGTATTTTTAATATTTTCAAACAAATATAATTTAGAAAAATTTGATAATTTTTGGCACATCTTTATGACATTTAGCTATATTTGTGATGAAGCATTATTTAACATCATATAACTAGTTTTACTCTATTGTGGTAACTCCAAAAATAAAACTAGCTGTTCTTTTGAAACTTAACACACCCGTTTTGCGCATTACACTAAGAGCCGCAGAAAACTAGTGACAAGATGGATTTTCAAAATTTTACATAGACTTTAAAACTAAATTGTTAAAGTCATTTGGCAAAATATGATGGCAGTTACCTTTAAGAAAACAAACTAGTTAATTGCATTAATGCTGACCCAAACTGAATATAGAATTTTCTTACATTATTTTTTTAATACACTCTGGAAACAATCTTTTTCTGTCATATTACCTACAAACTCCATTAAGTGTGGTTAAAAAAAAAGATCAAATATATTCTTGGAAGCAAATCTCAGTCTTTAAGAAAAAACAATTTACAGATCTATTTCCTCATGCTTTGCAATTGACTTCATGAGTAATACATGTGTAGTTTTGCACAAAATTCTTAACAAATACTGGGCACTAAAGACCTTAAGGTACAACTTTTGCAGCAAAATTTTCTCCCCCTCTATCTGTTCTGAATTACTCTGTCCATTGTACAGTTTGTTACTACAGTTACCCTATGAGAGGGTGTATAACTTGGATGTCTGGCTGATGATAAAGTTATGAACACCAACTAGGTAACTACTTCCAACTGAATGTAGAAAAAGGAACAGGAAAAATAAAAGCACTTGAAGAAGAACTGTAAAGCAGGACAAAGACCAAATGGGGGAAGGGAAACTTGGGAGAACTTGAAAAAGGATCAAGGGTGAAGGAGCAGACAGATTCAGTAAAGAGGAGGAAGACTAGCCTGGTTTGAGTCAGCTCTGGCATGTAACTACCTGTGTGATCACGGGTGAATCACTTCACCTCCCTGGGCCTCAGTCCTCACCTACACAGGGAAGAGGCTGCAGTCAAAGGTCTCTGAGGCTCCTTCCAGCTCTAAATCTATGATTCTATGATGTGATAAGGGAAAAAAAGGAGGGGAAACGAAAGGACCAGAGAAGAAGCAGGAAGAGAAAAATGACTTGTGCTGAATGTTGTACAATGAAAGAGAGGAAAAGGATCATTCATAAAGATCACAGGGTATCATAAAGGAAGAAGTTAGGAACTGTAAAGCCATGAAGAGGTGCTAAAGAACCTGTCCAAGTTATTAAAGGGGAACTAAAAAAGGAAGAGTAACAACTCAGTCACCATGCATTGATTAAGCACTTCCTATGTGTTATTCTCTATGGCAAGTACTGAGAATATAAAGGAATAACAAAAACAGTTCCTGCTTTCAAGGAGCTTACATTCTAACAAGAAAGACAATATGAATGTAAAGAGGTACAAATAAGCTATAAAAACATAGACTAAAGGCAATCTGAGGAATTGAAAAGATCTCCTGAAAAAGATGGGGTTTCAGCTGAGTGTTGAAAGAAGCTAGGGAAACTAAGAGGTGGTGGTGAGGGACAGAGCATCACAGACAAGGCAGTCCAGTGCATAGGTAGGGGCTGGGAGACGGAGTGACATGTCTGAGCAACTGCAAGAAGACCAGAGTAGCTACAGTATCAAGCGCATGGAGGAAAATAAGATATATGAAGACTGGAAAGGTAAGAAAGGGTCAGGCTACTAATGAGCTTTAAATGTCGAAGAGTTTATATTTGATCTTAGAGGTAGTGTGGGGTCACTGGAGAAGGGCTACTTTTTCATGTGAGACAACAAAGAAGGACACAGTGGGGGTGAGCATCTGAGACATGCAAGATGAAGATGAGGAGATAAGAGGGAGGTCTTCCTGAACAGCCTCAATTTTTTAGGGCATGGTTCTCAGCTGAGAGGGTAGAAGCATGGAAGGAAGGATGGGAGAGTGGGGAGAGATTTGAGGAAAGACTATCAATTAGGAAAATATAAAAGGATTGCCTTGTCACCTTGAGGATTCAGCTGAGATTACTTAACATAAATCTGTAATGGACTCAGCAGAGTTTTGTGATTTTCTCCAGTTTCACTCAGTAAGAGTGAAAAGGCAGGAGATAGTGGGTGTAATTCAAGGTTGAGGCTAGGAAGGGCAAGATCTTTGGCAGGATAAGCTGTTAAGTAAAGGACTAGAGAAAAAATTATAGTATAGAACTGAACTGGCTCATTAAGGAAGTGATGATCGAAGTCAGGAAAGGAAAGAGAATGGAGCCAGTGTAGGGTCAATAACTTAGGAAAGAAGTGAGAGGTAGGGGAACTAGAAGTCACGATGAGGATGAAGAATAGGATGAAGGGATGCAAGGCAGAGGGAGAGGTGGAATGACAACAGATTAAGATCAGATGAAGGTATTTCAGAGTTCATAAACATGAAATTGGAGTACTTGTGGGTGATGGCAAGATCAAGGGGATGACCATCTTTGTCACCTCTGTAGCTGAGAAGATGGGAGGATAGGGCACAGAAAATGAGTAAGCTGAGGAATTATGAATTAGAGTGTTTAAAGAATAACAATATGTATGCTGAACTTCTTATATTTGGGGCATGCAGTTGGGGAGAAAAGGAAGACTGTGAGTCAGGCACTAAACTCCTTGAAAAAGAAGGACACTATCCTAGAGGTTGGCAGAAAATAGGCACCAGAATCTTGATTGGATAATAAATACAGATTGAATGAACCTCAAAGGAGGAAAGGTTAACTGATTGATGGTGGTGGAGGAGAAGCCTTGAAATGGAAAGGGAATTCCAACTTCCTCACTATAACCAATTAGTTGGGTTGAGTCAAAGTGTAATCTGGGCTGAAAAGATAAAAAAAAATTGTTGAGACCAGAAAGAAATGTCCTCAATTCAAACATTTATTGAGTGCCTATTATGCACAGGATTCTCTGTAAAGGGGCCACAAGAGGAGCAGCAGTCCAGAGCTTGGGTTAAGGACTCAGAATGGTCAAATGCCTTCCACAGAGTTAGTCAGCTATTATGTATCAGAGCAGAGATATGTGTTAAACCATTGGCAATCGGTGTCTCCTAATTACAAATTAAGTGAGTTTTCTACTTTATCACAGAGACTTTCAGTGACATGAAAGCATGGACACATCCTTTAGTGACTGGAATATAAATTGTGCTAAAAAATTCACTTTTCTTGAAAAAAAAAACATTCTTCACAGTATGTAAAATAATCATTGAGAAAGCAATTAAAGTAAGAAAAGAAAAAGCAATTGAGTAAGACCCACCAAAAAAGCAAGGCACAGATTACCATCCTGGGTATTTGTCCCATTTCCCTATTACAAATGTATTTGCAATTCAGTCAAACAACTGCATATTTACTAGAAACTATTTATAATGGCCCCATGACCCAGGGTACATTAGCATGAAACTGACAATTTTACAATGGAAAACACTTAATCATATCTTTACAAAATAGGAAAATTTATCTCAGCTGAAATGAAATAGGTCAATATAATTAAAATAACTAAATGTGTGAAATGAGAAGATGACTATGCTGCATATATTAAATGATATACTGAAAAAAGTAGTATAGGATTGACACAGATACTCTCTAAATGATCACTTCACAAAGATTTTATCAGTGAAGATACTGTAAGATCTAACAGCATAACTACAAAAAGACTTGGGACATTATAACACATTATTAAGCACTAAAATGAATCACTGGGGGGTGGAGTCAAGATGGTGGAGTAGAAAGACACACCTACTCTAGCTTGTCTACCACAGCCCATAAAATACCTGTAAAAAATGACTCTCAACAAATTCTAGAACAGCAGAAGCCACAAAAGGACAAAGTGTGAGATTTCCAGTCCAAGGCAGCCTGGAAGGCTGACAGGAAAGGCCTACTGAATGGGGCGCTGAGCAGAGCACAGCCCCTGGAGCCCAGCCCAGCCTTAGCTGAGCATCACAGGCAGAGACAGGACTGGAGTAGGCCTCCAGGGTAGAATCTCTGGCAGCAGTTATGGTTTCTAGATTCCTCAACCCACAAAAGTCAAGGACAGCTTCAAAGGTCAGTGAGAAAGCTTTTTCACTTGAGTGAGAAGGGAGCAAGGTCTTCTGTTAGCTCTGGCCTCAGGTGGCTGCACCAACAGTAGCAGCATCCATTTTTGGAGCCCTCAGCCCAAAGACCTTGGGGGAGTTGAGCCGCTAATCTGGACCTCAGTCCTGAGTGGCCTTCCCACGGTGAGGAAGAGTGCTGGTGGTGGAACTGGTAGAGGATCTGGGAAGGGAATTCTACTTGCAGATCCTGGGCAGAAAAGCTTTGGTAGCTCGACCAGAGCACAGGCCAGGAGAGGAGTAAACTTCTCTCCCTTAGTTGTGCCACCTTGGGGGAGCTGCAACTTGCAGGTCCCCAGAGTATACCCTCCTCTTGACAAAGGATTCAAAAGACAAGTAACTGACTGGGAAAATTCCCCAAAAAGGGGAAAAAAATAAGACAATAGAAGGTTATTTTCTTGGTGAAAAGGTATTTTCTTCTATCTTTTTGGATGAGGAAGAATAATGCATACCATCAGAGGAAGACATAAAAATCAAGGCTTCTGCATCCAAAACCTCCAAAACAAATAAGATCCCAGATCATGGAAGAGCTCAAAAAGGATTTTGAAAATCAAGTAAGAGAGGTGGAGGAAAAACTGGGAAGAGAAATGAGAGGGATGCAAGAAAATCATAAAAAGCGAGTCAATAGGTTGCTAAAGGACACTCAAAAATATGCTGAAAAAAATAACACTTTTAAAAACAGACTAAATCAAAAGGCAAAAGAGATCCAAAAAGCCAATGAGGAGAAGAATGCTTTAAAAAGCATAATTAGTCAAATGGAAAAGGAGGTTCTAAAGTTCATTGGAGAAAAATAGTTCTTTAAAAATTAGAATGAAGCAGATGGAAGTTAATGACTTGATGAGAAACCAAGAAATTACAAAACAAAAGCAAAAGAATGAAAAAATAGAAGACAATATCTCACTGGAAAAAACAACTGACCTGGAAAATAGATCCAGGAGAGCCAATTTAAAAATTATGGGACCACCTGAAAGCCATGATCAGAAAAAGAGCCTAGACATCATCTTTCATGAAATTATCAAGGAAAACTACCCTGATATTCTAGAACCAGAGGGTAAAATAATTTTTGAAAGAATTCATTGATCACCTCCTGAAAGAGATCCAAAAAGAAAAACTCCTAGGAATATTGTAGCCAAATTTCAGAGTTCTCAGGTCAAGGATAAAATATTGCAAGCAGCCAGAAAGAAACAATTCAAATATTGTGGAAATACAATCAGGATAACACAAGATCTAGCAGCTTCTACATTAACAGACTGAAGGGCTTGGGATATGATATTCCTGAAGTCAAAGAAACTAGGATTAAAACCAAGAATCACCTATCCAGCAAAACTGAGCATAATACTTCAGGGGAAAAAAATGGTCATTCAATGCAATAGAGGACTTTCAAGCATTACTGATGAAAAGACCACAGCTGAATAGAAAATTTGCCTTTCAAAAACAAGAATCAAGAGAAGCATGGAAAGGTAAACAGGAAAGAGAAATCATAAGGGACTTACTAAGTTGAACTGTTTACATTCCTACATGGAAAGATAATATTTGTAACTCTTGAAACTTTTTGCAGTATTTGGGTAGCTGGAGGAATTATATACATACATATAGACAGACAGACAGAAGGATAGATAGATAGATAGATAGATGGATAGATAGATAGAGGGCACTCACTGGATGACTTGCATAGGAGGGATGATATCTAAAAAATAAAACTAAGGTTTGAGAGAGGAATATATTTGGGAGGAGAAAGGGAGAAATAGAATGGGGTAAATTATCTCTCATAAAAGAGGCAAGAAAAAGCTTTTTCAATGGAGGGGAAAAGGGGGGAGGTGAGAAAAAAGTGAAGCTTACTTTCTTCACATTTGGCTTAAGGAGGGAATAACATGCACACTCAATTTGGTATGAAAACCTATCTTACACTATAGGAAAGTAGGGGAGAAAGGGAGAAGTGGGGAGGGGGATGATAGAACGGAGGGTAAATGGGAAGAGGGAGTAATAAGAAGCAATCACTTTAGGGGAGGAACAAAGTCTAAAGAGAGAACAGAATTAATAAGGAGTAGGATCAGATGGAGGGAAATATAATTAGTCTTCCACAACATGACTATTATGGAATTCTTTAGGAAAACTATACAATATAGCCTATATTGAATTGCTTGCCTTCTCAATGGGAATAGGTGGGGAGGAAAGAAAGGAGAGATGTTGGAACTCAAAGTTTAAGGAATGAACACTGAGAATTGTTTCTGCATGCAACTCAGAAATAATAAATACTGGTAATGGGGTACTGAAATCAATCTTGCCTACAAGAAAATAGAGAAGATGGGGATAAGGTAAGGGAGGCATGTGATAGAAGGGAGAGCGCATTGGGGGAAGGGGCAATCAGAATGCACAGTATTTCAGGGAGAGGGAGGGGAGAGAAAGGGAGAAAATTTGGAACTCAAAATCTTGTGGAAAATCAATTTAAAAAAAAAAAGCAAAAAAATAAAATAAAATGAATCAGCAGGGGAGGATCTGGAATCTCTCACTTTTAAATCTTTAAAAACAAACAAAAGAAGTTATAACATTTTATGAAACAGGCATGTCTCATTGAAAGACAATATGGTGGGGGAAGCAAGGAAGGGGAGAGGAGAAGGCAGAGGAAGGGAGAGAGAAAAACAGCATTTATCAAGTGCTTATAATGGGCTAAGAACTGAAAATACAAACATAAGCAAAGAGGAATCTGCCCTCTAGGCATACTCTAAAATAAGAGAAGACAATAGGTAAAGCATAAAGCAAGGTCTAAAAGGGTAAGGAGGGGACAACTGCAGAGGCATGGTCTGTACGTAAATGTAAGTAAATGGTGTGTAAGTAGTGTGAAGGCCTAATTTGGTAAAAGAGAAGGTGAAAATTCACTTTCAGAGCCCAGCTTCCCAAGACAGATGAATAAGAAATTAAGAATTCCTTATAAGAATATAAGATCATTCCAATAAAATCGGCCTAAAATATAGAGAGTTGAAAAGTTCAGTGCTTGGAGACGTAGAGTTGAAAAGTTCAGTGCTTGGAGATGTCCGTTCCATGA